>CM057343.1:629059352-629659352 GCA_030015575.1 Agapanthus africanus
ATTTATAAAACTTTCATCTCCTAAGTTTTCCTTCTAAGGTGCAATCTTAACTTAGGAATTTTTATCATCTCTACTGAAAATATAAGCCCTATCTTTTATTCCTATCTCTCCTCCAAACTTCAATTATATACCCCTACGTGTGTGTAATTATCACCCCTACACTTGAAAATTCAATTCAAACTATCATACTCTTGTCCATGTTTCAAAGTACTTTTAGTTGGTGAATTTTTAGACGAAATTGCTCACACATCCTTCATGCGATCGTTAATATTTCTTGAGGTACTAAACGACCGATTACAAAATGTGCTTGCGCTTTTAGGCGTAATTCCTCGTCTTACAATACCTAAGGCTTAGCAGTGACTCCCAAACCAGTTGGTCTAAGGCACTAGGTGATAAAGTACCCTCGCTATAATTTTTTTATTTATACTGCCTTAAGCAATTACAAAACCAGTGTTCATTTTTTTTTATATCTCTTTATTCACCTCTTATACTTTTATTTTATTTTCCTTCATACTAAGGATTTTAGACAAGAGCATTTCAAGGTATCTTCTACTATCCCAAGTTTCAAGATGCGTGTATGTGCGAGTTGTAGGGTATATATTTTCAGAATTTAGACTTAAGGTTCAGAATTATTTTTCAGACTTATACTTCTTTTAGAGCTTTCAATACTCTTCCCTTATTTCGATTTAGCCCAAGAACTGAACTCACAATTTGCCTATTTCTAAATAAACTACAAGGACGTATATTTTCTACAGTTAAACTTTAAGAAAGATTATTTTTAGGGTTTTTAATTTACCAAGTTTAGGATTTAGTTTTTCCTAACTAGTCAACCGTCATGTCGAACTTAAGTCAAATATGGCCAAAATTGAACTTTTCAATTTTTTATTTTTAAGGGTTTTAAAATAAGTATGCAAATGCAAAAATATACATATGAATGCGAATGAAGTAAGCTTACTGAGCACACCCCCAAACTTAAACTTGACAGTGCCCTCACTGTTAGACTACACCAAGAGGGTCAAAATTGTCGGCGCTCCCTAAAAGAAAATTTTAAACAAAACAAAAAGCAAACCAAAATATATACACAAAAAAGGTCCCCCCCAAACTTAAGTGAAACAATGTTTCCACTGTTTAAGCGTTAAAGTTCAGAGTTATGGGGAAAAAAATACAGTATCAAGCTATACAAGGCCTTACACAGGCCAAAGGTTAGCATCAACCATTCAAAAAATTTATCGTTATAAAGCGGAGGTTGGTGAAAGAACATGTTGTATAGAGTCAGGAAGAAATGGGGTAAAGATAAGTGGTGTAATGGAAAAGGTTTACGTCTCGATTTGTAGAAACGAAACAATAATGGTGAATGGGAACGAGAATGTGGATGATTAGGAATTGGAAGAATGGTCACATTCTCATATGGGATAAGAAGAAATGGTGGTGGTTCGACTTCTTCAGGTGAAGGTTGATTAATCACAAAATCCGTATCATTTAGGAATGCGAGTTCGTCGGCGAAAATATCTTCGAAACTTTCATCGATGGTCCGATTGAACGTTTCAATGTCAATAAGTGTCGCGCCAGAATTCAACACACTTGATTTTTTAAAAATTATAGAGGTAGGAGACCCGTGAGGCTCATTTACCTTATTCTCAAAAGAGTCTAAATCAAGTTGTTTTTCTAGAATTATCGAACTCAAAATATCGGATTGTGATTCATTAACACCCGCTATCATTAAAGGAAGATTAGAAGAACCAGAGAAAGTGGGAGAAAGAAGTGGAATACAAACTTGAGGGTAGAAATGGAGTGTATAAATTAGCACAATTTGTAATGACCGATGTGTAAAAAGCGATTATGCTAATCTATCAACCCACTGAGAAATGAGGTCAAATCCCTCAAGATTCGTGAGAAAACATAGGTACGTCGAACTTGGTAAACTAGACATTGAAAATGAAAGTGTAACGGTTTCTTGCAAGGTTGGAACGAGGATGGAGGGAAGTGATTGAGGAAAGGTATCGGTTAAAAATTCAGGAGGGTGTGCGCAGTCAATGAAAGGGATATAATGAATTGGAAAATCCGACTCCTCAAGTAAAACTGCTTCATCCTCAATAATTTCCTCAATACTCTCCTCAAAATTTAGTTTATCTATGCAATTCTCATCAAAATCAAGACGCATATGAAGTTCGGGAGAAACATTTAATGTCTCGGGATGATGAATTGGAAAGAAAAACTCATCCAAAACCGCTGGTTCATCATCTAAAATATTCCCAGCGTCAATCTCCTCGATCAAATAAAAATCAATTTTCTCAGACACCTTATCAAAAGCATGGGTATCAATCAATTCATGTTCTAAAGTGGAGGTGTAGAGGTCAAAAGGATTGGATGTGGGTTCACTCGAAAGGGACCCTTCACAATCAGGTAAATCAAACACTACAAAGTCTCACAACTCATTAAACGTTTTATCTTCAACTGGTGAATCATTTGGAATACTTGATAGACATTCAAAACCGGAGTTGTGAGATTCAATTGGGGATAGGTGGTTTGATTTGGAAGGGTGTACAGCTCACTCTTACCACTCAAATTCTCAATCTGTCCAACCGCCTCATCATACATTGGAAAATTTGGAGCTAGTTGGAAACTAGCTACCGGGTCACTAGGTTGTATGAGGGCGGCCATGGACGCATTCAGATCCATCATCTGTTGGCATGACGCTACCCTAAAGTCTTCCAACGACTGTTTCAGACTAGACATGGGTTGTGAAGGAGTTTCAGTAAAAGATTCAAAGTTGTTTGGATACCGAAAACTCCCAAATGGCTATGTAGAAGCAATGTCCAGGGAAGGTGCAAAAGTTGGGTAGGATGGATAGGAATAGAATGGTTGGAAAGGGGTAGGATCAACATACGGATAAGAAGGTGTATGGAATTGTTGATCCAAAGAATTCGCAGTGGTGAATGGAGTGAAAGATTGGTTACGAGATTGTTCAATATGTTCAGCAATAGACATGGGTTTCAGAGTTACAACAGGACTAGAAAAAGGAGTATCAACATAAGAAGGTGGTGAAGGTTGAAATGGTTGATACAAGGTGGATTGCGGAGTCCAATTGGTTGCCCTAGACGCATCTATCCGATCTTTCAAAGAAATTTTGGGCATGGAGGGGTTGTTCGAAATTCGACCAAAACAAGAACCGTAGGAAGTAATGTCTGGTTGTGGGTACCAAAGTTCGGCAAGAATTTTGCGAGGTGGGGTACCCATGATGTAATGAGAGAAAGGAGAAGAAAAAGAATGTTTTTTTTGTAAAAAAAATTATTTGTTTTTGGAGTTTAGAATTTTTTGAAAGTTTTTTTTTATAAAAATTTTTGCAAGAATGTATACGGACTTACTTCAAACAATCACAGTTAAAACATGTAAGTGCACGGCGGCGCCCCGGCCGTCGATCCGACGGCCAAACGCGGAAACGGTGATAAACTTTAATTTTGCGGATTTAGCAAACCGGCACCACCGCGCACTAAACCCCGGATCGTAACCATTAACAAGTCTAAGCTACAACAAGAAAAGGGAAGAGATGTACCGACTGATCCGAGTCCTCCGGTCTTCATCTCCACTCCGATCTCCTCGCGGGATCTCCGGTCGTCTCCTCCTCGTCGGAAGGGCACCACGTCGCCTGCATCTTTTACGGGCTCCCGCCTCTATACCGAGGCAACTCGGGCATGAAGCCGGCAACTCGACATGCTCAAGATGTGCTGTAGGAAGTGTAGTGCTTTGTCTCTTTGGGGTTTGTTGCCTTTGGATGGAGGAATCATGAACTTTGGAGAGGGTTTTTGAGAATTTGGCAAGCATGAAAAATGAGATGTGAATTAATCCCTAATACAAAGTTTTTACCTCTCATTTTTTCTCCCCTCTCAATATATGGCCGGCCACTACTATGTGAGAATGGTGGAGGGATAAAAACAAGCATGAAGGGAGGTGATGGTAGGAGATGAGAAGAGGTGACCATAAACAAACATGAACCATGCTTATTACTTACATCCACCCATACCCTTTCCAATCATAATTAAATGCAAGAATGGTGCAACAAAAAAAAAGATGCTCTCATAATAAATCTTTTTGCAATAAAACCCCTCCACTAAAATTATTTGCACAATTGCAAATAACCCCCTCCATCGGAAAAGTCCGGCCGGGAAAGAACAAAGGAAAACCGGCCGGAACGGAAAGCAAACTGGCAACTCTAGAAAACTGGTCCCGTAATAAATTACAGGAAAACCCCCATACTGTGCATACACACCCGCATCTGTATTCCGTCCGGATACAAATGCAATGAGACAAAATCTACACCGTACTATACTAGGATCCGGCTTAAACCAAAGCCGGCTAGTAATATCCGTCCGATCCTGATCCGTGCAATACCGCACGTATCTGATCGAACGCTGCCATATAACCATACGGCCACTAGTACAAAACTGTCTGATCCTGATCCGTGCAATACCGCATGTATCTGATCGGACCCTGCCATATCTCCATACGGCCTCTACAGCGTTTCGCCCGAAAGCCTGAGTAACTGAAAGTGTGGTGGACTCTAAAGACTCGTCAATACTATGGCTGTGGATTTAACCACTAGCACGTCAGAGGTATAAGCCAATACGTGACGGGCCACCAGCTATTGACTAAAAGGGACGTCGATGAGTGAACTCATCCTGACACCCTACTGAGCCTGTCAGTGACAATATCCGTACAGTCCGGTCCGTTCGTCTATGAGCATCGCATGTCGGGCCTAGGGGGTTGGTAAAAGTCAGACCCCCAAAAGCGGTACAAGTCGTGTTGGAGTGTAGCCCAGAACACCCTGAGATACTACTGGAATACCTACCAGTAAATCTCCTGCCTTGGCCAAGGTCTTCGTGTAATGGCTCTCCTAGACACAGCGCGACCTCACCCCCAATACCGGGAGAGACGAACCCCTGAAGATCCGCTCACTGCCTCTATGTGGCTCGGGACTGTACCCAACTAAAACCTGTTTGCACGACTCCTTTGAGCCGTGGTAGGGTAGTAATCAAAGCACAGTGGGAACTCACACGAGACAAATGACGATCCCCAGGTCGATGAACTAACCTGTACACATGTCACCTGGGAACTGCTATCTGACGTCAGGTATAAGACCAACTAGCATGTTCCCGGCGAGTCCTGTCCGGTGTACTCATAACCCAATGAGCACCTGTATACATCTTAGGTGATCCAACTGACACCAATGGCTTTGAGACCGGCCACCGCCCCTCGTCGGGGTCTCGACTGTATACACTAGTCTACTCTGGAGAATCGATGCCCTGTCTCGAAACTCCTACGACCAGGGACCTTTTAAGGATGTGCTTATAGACTCCAGCTCTCACTTATATGATCGCCCTCATACTGCCGGCAGTCAAGCAAGAATCCTAGGGGCTCTATCAACGTGCAATAGCGACATGTCAGGTCGCCTAAAGCAGTACACGATGATAAAGGTAAACCAGATAGCGTACTATCATCTCGAGTAAGACTGTTTTCCCGGGATAGGTCCTCCCTCAATCATTGCAATCACGTGCTTGTGATCCAATAATTGACTCTGAGGGCACTATCTCCAACAATCTCCCACTTGCACTCAAGGCTAATTATTGCGATGTCGCATACTCACAGCCCGTGTGATACCGAACACCCAACTCCTCTACTAGTCAGTCTCACAAAATCCGTTTGCGAAACTATTGCGTTCGAGGAATAGCCTCAGTGAGTGGATCTGCCTAGAAGTTCCTTTCTATGTCTCTCTATATCTCAAGTTCGCGGAGAAAAACATCTCCTGAAATGAGCAATACCTGTCTTAGAATGTCTGGATGTCTGATGGGACCTAGCTCATGAATGAACTCCAAATCCAAACTTCTTAGACTGTATCGTCAACTGAACTTAATCAGTATCCTGCGCCATGCCTCCCTCAGTATTGCCTTGGACCACCTGTCCAAAATACTGCCCCTCGTCGGAAAGAAAACTATAACTCTGACAACCTCCTTGTCGTCCATGTCACCTTGGAAGCCTGGAATGATAATTGTCTCCTGAAAGAGGCTTTTGTTATCATATCCCTAGAACAGCCACTTATGTTCTAAAACTACTTCCGACTGTTTCTCCAGGATTGGATCAATGTCAACTTATTGCATCTAGTGCAAGAACAGCATCTGGTGTGGTACTTGACCTCTCATGATTGACTCAATTGCCTAAGCAAGTGATCTGCCAATCATGCACATCCCTCTCTACTTTAGTCTATAAGACACCTTTAGAGAGGGTGACTCCATCACCTGCAGGTACACTACCGTGCCAGGAGTCGTCCATTCCAAATACTCTTCGAATGCTGTCAAAGTACTCTGATTGGGAAACCACCCAAATCTAGATCTAAAACCATAGATCTAGTAACCAGTATGTGTGATGTAATGTCCAAGTCCTATGTGGAGAAACCACTGTGTGACGACCAAAATATAACCGATCGTAGTATAGGAATATCACTTCCTACTACCTTCTCAACAGATCCATCCCCTGTTCTGATGACGTCAAAGCTATGACTGTCACATCAGAAATGGATGATCTATCTCCGCTACATCCGCTTTAGTCTATAAATAGACATAAGCCTGATGTCCACCAATGCTTCCGCTGCTCCCACTGACTACGACAACCCTCTGGCAGAGTCATACAGACGTGCACTTCTAAAGCTAGTTTAGAACAACGCTATACTCATCCTCCGCCGGGTCTCGCAGCCTGGAACAACAACAATGGCAAGTGTGGGTAAACAAGAACTTCCCTGTCACCGTCCTTGAGGCAACCGAAGTACCTCTCGGGTGCCTGAAGTTACCCACCTTATCTGCGGAGTGGCCAATGGAATGTCAAATCAGATTGAATCTTTAAGTTCCTATGAAATCTTCAGTAATCGTTTGTGGTTCTGGAATCACTTCCAGTTCTACCATACTCCCACTACTGTTTTTGAAAAAATCCATTTTTAATAAAACTGTGGCGAGTCTAGAACAATATTTCTATTGATCTGCCAGATGGTAGAAAATCAACCCTCGTCATAGCCTGGGTCAACCCACAAACAGCCATTACAGAAACGTGCCTTGAGTTATCCAGAGTCTGGTTTTAATCATAAGCCGGACAACTCCCCGTACCTTAACAATGTTAAGATATGAACTGTACTATATCCAATATAGAACCAGAGGCACTGATTTAATTTAACCAGATTCAAATCATGCAGCTGTCTCCAGTGCATGTCAACTAAATGGAAGGAGGCCGATCAGCGTTACTCAACTTAGGAATGCTTCCAATTATGAGTAACCTGAAAGAGAAGCAATTTCTCTTTATCATTACTATCAACTGAATACCATACACAAGTATCTACATCTTCGATCACTTTGAAGAATCCCGATACTTGCTACACCTGGTTCTCTACTCTATTCAAATACCTATAACTCCTCAAAACTTAGACCCTGTGTTTCTACGAAACACATGTCTAAGAACTAGAGAAGTTAAAAGTAAACAGAATATAGTGTGAGGACCAACCCCTCTGTCCTAATGGACACTGGACAACATACAATACTCTGTATGAGTCCGCTGAGTCTAACAACTCTTTCACTGTGTGTCGTAGGTTGAAAACTGTACTTATGGTTAAGAAGAATCACACCGCTGTTAAATGCTCCTTACCTAACCATCCACTGATATAGGTAAATGTCATCGACATAATATCAAAAGGTATATCTCACTCTATGAAAATAGACGTACAGATATATCAATTTGAAATTGGTGCACAACAGCGGATATTCAAAACCAAATATTTGCCGACCGGCAAACAATCCAGGTGGCATCCTCAAATATCACCAATTACAACGAATCCCGATATAATGAGGATGATCACCTAATTCCCAATAACTTACTCCCACTCACCATCTGTAAAACCATACAGATGTGAGAATCATACCTGGTAAATACATACCCTGGAGTAAGTGTCTAATCGGGAAATCAGTTTTCCATTAATAGTACACAGTGAAACTGAAACATTGAAATGTTTCGATGGGGTATCCTGGTATTCCTAGCAATGCCTCTTCCATTATCCAGATTCACAACTATAACCGTATAATTCTTTGCCACCTCTCCAAATCCCTTTATATGTCTTTAGTCATTACCTTCTGTACACCCCTTTAGGCCAAATGGTTTTCTTCCTTCCCTACCGTTCGGCACCAGCCTATGGTTTGGAAGAAGACTATCCAATAAGCATAAAAGGTGTACTGTCCTAATCCTAGGAGCACTCGCAAAGCGAGAGAAGGTGAAGATAAAAGACAACCGAATAAACCTTATTCCTATTTCTCCTGAACCAAAATCCATCCCCGAAGTGGAACAAGTTCCTTTCGAGTTCGTATATAACCATACGATGGAGTATCCAAATAAACTGTGGATCTTCGTAGTGATACGGAGTGTCCTGGAGAAATACAAAGGTGATTTAGGATTGGCGAAGAAATACTTGGTTCGGTCGTGAATAGCAGTCGCAATTTACTTTGCCCTCTTACTAATCCCTTGCTTTGTCTTAACTTAATACCTTCTGCACACCATCGTTATGCTAATTGGTTTTCTTCATTCCCTACCGTTCGGCACCAGCCTAAGGTTTGGAAGAAGACTATCCAATTTGCGTAATAGGTGTACTATCTCCTAAACCAAGGAGTACTCGCAATGAGAGAAGGTGAAAAGAAAAGAAAACTGAATAATCCTATTCGTTTTCTCCAGAACCGGAAACCATCCTCGAATTCCTTCGAGTTCGTATCTAACCATACGATGGTTTTGTCCAATGGAAGTGGACGTTCGCAGTAATACGGGGTGTCCTGGAGAAAAGGGTAAAAGTAGGAGTGGCAATGAGGTCTGCAACTCTGACAATCCAAAAGCCAGTGTTAAGTAGGTTCGGTCAACTTGGTCACTGAGTCATAATCTTAGGGTCGGGTCAATGGTCGCTGCCAGAGAGAGAGAGAAAAGAAACACTCAGCGTGCACTCAATCCTAGATCAGAATGGTTATCACTTAATCTAATCTGGAAACCTCCCACTGTACCTCAAATTCTCCTCCAAACCTGAAAGAAGAATTAGTCGGGGTCACCCGAGGAGTAAACCAACTCATCAGTGGGAATCGGGATCCAACTATCATCGCATAACAACGTGACGGAATCCGCTCACGCTATCACACTCCAGAAGGTATGCGCATATCTGGCAAGTTTCAGTTCTTTTGAAACTCCCGATGTGATTTCTGCCCCATGCTCTTATGACCTTGACGAAGGTCAACAAATCATAAGTCACATGTCAAGTTCCACCCGTCATTGTCCAGGTTAATTTGAACCCACCCGTACAAGCCCTTGACGAAGGTCAACAAGGCTATACGACTGTCCCAAACCAACGCATCTATCTATGCAGCAGAAAAGCAACAAGCAGCTACCATACACTATGCCTTGACGAAGGTCAACAAACATAGTATGAATACTACTTGCTACCCGTCTGAAACGACGGAGGGCTACGAATGGTTTCTGGCGAAAACCTTTAACGTAATGAACTTGATATCGTTGAAGGAACGGATAGCTTTTTAGAAAATATAGTAACGAAAACCTTCGCTAAAGAGGTCACTCCCGGTGAAGGGATCTCGGCTCTTTCCCCATAGAATGGAGTGCAGGATATTCCAACTGAATACCACGGTGCAAAGCAAAAGTAATCGGCTATAGTGAAGTTAATGCCCTGACGCAAACTTCTGTCCAAGGGGTCACTCCCGGTGAAGGGATCTCGGCCCTTGCCTCGTCGACTGAGGAGCAGGATATTCCAAATGAATACCACGATGCAAAACAAAAGTAAACGTCCTTGCAATAACAGCTTTTTGAAAAGTGTTCCAACAACATCAGAATAGGTTTGTTTAACTTGCATTGATCCGAATCAACGCAGTCCCATCATTGATCACACCACAAAGAACGAAAATATACTGACGTACGTATATGCCATCCGCATTCGCCACTGGGTCCCGTCATCACCCGTTAGGTTAGCTTACTAACGGCAGAGCGGGGACTGGACTAGCGCGGGTGAAAAACATATACAACATCTACTAATATATATACCAATATATTATATTTCGCTCAAGGCGTGAAAAGAAATGCAACATCACAGAAATGTATAGCATCACAAAACAATACAGATATCTGGGATCCCCGGGTTTCACAGAGCCACTACTGAAACCCGACGTTCCCCTGGTCGTGTGGATAGCCTGTGCAATGAAATCCTAGACCCCTACGGGCGCGGCAAGTCACCCGCCAAAACCTGAAGCGAGGCAGCCCCCTTCAGCTCCGTGAATGGACCACCCAGCACTCCACGGAATCCGGCAACTTGGGCACCCCTCCTGGGTCAACCTGTACCCCCTACGAGTGCGGCGAATAGCCCGCCAATCCCAGAGTGAAGCCCCCTCCGTCTCAATGCCATGAGATGCGGGCTTGTTGCCCTCTAGAACCCGGCCATCCGTGCACCCCACCGCGGGGTAATCCTAGTACAGAAAGTAAAATATACATACACCGGATACATCGACCGCAACCAGGTCGTGCCCCAAAAGAATAATACAAACAGGCAGTGACGGCAGTCCACATGTCGGACGCTCGCCCCGCAATATCAAATGTACAAAATACAATAACACTGTACTAGTATTGCATCCAGGCTATCCCCCACGACCGATCCGCAACATCACAGCATAAACATAGAACATCAACGTGAAAGTCACGTTCGCAAATCCGTCTAACCGGGCTATAGCAGTTAGACCGGATTTACCGATCGAGTGACATTCACGGTCGCAGATATAATGTAAATACTGTGAAAAATGTGTTTAAAATTTTCCGATTGACCAAAAATTAACAAGTGGGCCCCCAATCAAAACTGTAGCACTCACAGAAAACCTGGGCCCAATTTTAATATTCCAAAACCCATATTTTAAGCCCAGAAGGCCTCTGAAAAAAATTGGTGAAGTGATCTCCACAGTGTGCGGCGGAAGGGCGGCGGGAAGGGGGGTTTCGCGGCGGTTCCGCGCTCCCACTGTGGAGTTACTTCGTCGAATTTTTACAGAGCTCTTAGATTTTCCAGTACATCAATATTTTACAACCTGAAAAATTTTTAGACTTCAAAAAATTTCAACAGAAACTGATGTGAAGGAAAAATACGGTTTTTGGAACTTTGGTCGATCGGAATTGAAAAACACATCAAACGAAGCTAGACGAAGTTAATGGCGAGGCTCTGATACCACTGTAAGTGCACGGCGGCGCCCCGGCCGTCGATCCGACGGCCAAACGCGGAAACGGTGATAAACTTTAATTTTGCGGACTTAGCAAACCGGCACCACCGCGCACTAAACCCCGGATCGTAACCATTAACAAGTCTAAGCTACAACAAGAAAAGGGAAGAGATGTACCGACTGATCCGAGTCCTCCGGTCTTCATCTCCACTCCGATCTCCTCGCGGGATCTCCGGTCGTCTCCTCCTCGTCGGAAGGACACCACGTCGCCTGCATCTTTTACGGGCTCCCGCCTCTATACCGAGGCAACTCGGGCATGAAGCCGGCAACTCGACATGCTCAAGATGTGCTGTAGGAAGTGTAGTGCTTTGTCTCTTTGGGGTTTGTTGCCTTTAGATGGAGGAATCATGAACTTTGGAGAGGGTTTTTGAGAATTTGGCAAGCATGAAAAATGAGATGTGAATTAATCCCTAATACAAAGTTTTTACCTCTCATTTTTTCTCCCCTCTCAATATATGGCCGGCCACTACTATGTGAGAATGGTGGAGGGATAAAAACAAGCATGAAGGGAGGTGATGGTAGGAGATGAGAAGAGGTGACCATAAACAAACATGAACCATGCTTATTACTTACATCCACCCATACCCTTTCCAATCATAATTAAATGCAAGAATGGTGCAACAAAAGAAAAGATGCTCTCATAATAAATCTTTTTGCAATAAAACCCCTCCACTAAAATTATTTGCACAATTGCAAATAACCCCCTCCATCGGAAAAGTCCGGCCGGGAAAGAACAAAGGAAAACCGGCCGGAACGGAAAGCAAACTGGCAACTCTAGAAAACTGGTCCCGTAATAAATTACAGGAAAACCCCCATACTGTGCATACACACCCGCATCTGTATTCCGTCCGGATACAAATGCAATGAGACAAAATCTACACCGTACTATACTAGGATCCGGCTTAAACCAAAGCCGGCTAGTAATATCCGTCCGATCCTGATCCGTGCAATACCGCACGTATCTGATCGAACGCTGCCATATAACCATACGGCCACTAGTACAAAACTGTCTGATCCTGATCCGTGCAATACCGCACGTATCTGATCGGACCCTGCCATATCTCCATACGGCCTCTACAGCGTTTCGCCCGAAAGCCTGAGTAACTGAAAGTGTGGTGGACTCTAAAGACTCGTCAATACTATGGCTGTGGATTTAACCACTAGCACATCAGAGGTATAAGCCAATACGTGACGGGCCACCAGCTATTGACTAAAAGGGACGTCGATGAGTGAACTCATCCTGACACCCTACTGAGCCTGTCAGTGACAATATCCGTACAGTCCGGTCCGTTCGTCTATGAGCATCGCATGTCGGGCCTAGGGGGTTGGTAAAAGTCAGACCCCCAAAAGCGGTACAAGTCGTGTCGGAGTGTAGCCCAGAACACCCTGAGATACTACTGGAATACCTACCAGTAAATCTCCTGCCTTGGCCAAGGTCTTCGTGTAATGGCTCTCCTAGACACAGCGCGACCTCACCCCCAATACCGGGAGAGACGAACCCCCGAAGATCCGCTCACTGCCTCCATGTGGCTCGGGACTGTACCCAACTAAAACCTGTTTGCACGACTCCTTTGAGCCGTGGTAAGGTAGTAATCAAAGCACAGTGGGAACTCACACGAGACAAATGACGATCCCCAGGTCGATGAACTAACCTGTACACATGTCACCTGGGAACTGCTATCTGACGTCAGGTATAAGACCAACTAGCATGTTCCCGGCGAGTCCTGTCCGGTGTACTCATAACCCAATGAGCACCTGTATACTCTTAGGTGATCCAACTGACACCAATGGCTTGTGAGACCGGCCACCGCCCCTCGTCGGGGTCTCGACTGTATACACTAGTCTATTCTGGAGAATCGATGCCCTGTCTCGAAACTCCTACGACCAGGGACCTTTTAAGGATGTGCTTATAGACTCCAGCTCTCACTTATATGATCGCCCTCATACTGCCGGCAGTCAAGCAAGAATCCTAGGGGCTCTATCAACGTGCAATAGCGACATGTCAGGTCGCCTAAAGCAGTACACGATGATAAAGGTAAACCAGATAGCGTACTATCATCTCGAGTAAGACTGTTTTCCCGGGATAGGTCCTCCCTCAATCATTGCAATCACGTGCTTGTGATCCAATAATTGACTCTGAGGGCACTATCTCCAACAAAACATGCACAATCAAACCTAGAGTTATGGTCTTCTAAGTCCACTAGACTGTTCCTAACAGTTCCAAAGTGACAAGTTGTGAGATATCCCTCAAATCGCCTCTTCACCTCCAATTGTGGCCAGGTAAGCAAAAATGAAGAAAGGAGAATTCCGCTCACGAATCACCGTGAGACGGGCCTTTTAAAATTACCTTTCTCACTTGTCTAGCCTAGGCACCACAAAATCAGGTTTAGATAAACGAATGAATGCTCAGAACCTTCCTCTGTCCTAATGAGCACGACAGTCTTTAATTGGCTGAGTCTAGATATTTTTTAATTAACTCAAGGGTGATGCATACGCCTTTTAGTGATTTTTGGGGTCTTAGGAAAGGTAATGAATTCACCACCCAATCTTGATTGGTGTTATAGCCCCTTAGATTCCGTATTAATTATGCAAAACAGTAACACATAAAAAAAAAATTTATTTGCGGTGCAAAGAATCCTGCACAAAAACAATTTATTGGAGAGGGAGAAGAGGTTGTTGTGCAAAGAATCCTGCAGGAAATTATTTCAGTGGAGTTTAGGGGGTAGGAGAGAAGAAAAAAGATACTCATAGAGAAAATGGGGTGCTGATGTCACCCTTTGACCGCGGTTTCGCGGTTAAATGCCTGCTTATGCCGCGTTTCCGCGGCGGTTCAGTAGGTTTAGATCTCCAAATTTTTTTTCTGTGCTGACTTGGTTCTCCTCTGTCTGTTCAGATCCTCTGTTTCTGGATTTGTTCACTGAGCTTGCTCCAGATCTGAATCAGTCCGTCTTCCAATCCTGCACAATTTGCACAAAAACCAATCAAAAATAACAAAATGATTTTTTATTTATTTTTTTATTTTCAATTTTTTCCAATTTTTATATTTTTCTAATTAACCCGAAATTACACAAAGAAATAAACTACCGTCTCCCCGGCAACGGCGCCATTTGATTGTCAGAGATTTCCTGTATTTAAATTTACCGCAATCAAGACGGAGTCGCTTGGTAGCTAGCCGGTTGAGTACAGGTCAATCCACAGGGAGAATGAATTCTTTTCTTTATGTTCTAACGAGTTAAGTCCAATTAAGTTAGGTTTGGTTTTAAGATCTATGAATGAGAATAAGTTGGTAAAAAGCTTGCTAGGGTTAGGACTAGCTTAGTTCGAAATAGGGATTTTCTCACTTCTTTCAATGTCTTAGTTGTGAATAAAGGTGTTAGGGTAATCGGCAACAACGGGGATTAGCACGACTGGAAAGAAACTTAGTTTCTTCCTTTTGGTCCTTGTCTGTCCGTTCTTGGCTCTTAGCCCTAACCTCCGGTTAATTCAACCACAACCGGTCTAATTAGGGAATCACCGCTATCATGTAGGATATGATGCCGTAGTGAGCGGATTATGGTTGAATTAAAGGGAGTCCGTGTTAAAATTATTTGGGCAAAGAAAGGAGTGAGAGAGATTTTCTTCTCTCAAACCTTCCCTATCCTACCCCTGACAAGTGAGGATTACTCACTCATCAGGAAGATAACAACAAAATTCATTTTTTGTATTTTAATTGATTACCTAAATTGCAGATAAATAAAGAACAAATAAAAGTGCAGATAATAAATTGCAGATAAGAAGAATGCGAAATAAAATAAAAGACCTACTTTATTGATGACCTCTCAAAAACGCATTACAATTAAATTTAAAATTTAGATCTAGAATAAAAAAAATGAATAAAAACTAGAGAGAGGCATCCTCAAAAGAGGCACCCTAAAAGAGGCATCCTTAATTTGGTTTTGAGCTCTCCTATTTATAAATAGGAAAACCACAGGTTTACATTCTGATCCATACACGAAATTACAAAACTACCCTAAGAGAGCCAAGTCAAAGCTCCGACACTGCCACCGACACGTGCACTGCACGGCCGCGGAACCGCGGCAGAAGTGCCTGTTTGGCCGCGGTTCCGCGGCCATATGGTGGAATCTTGGGTCCATCTTTTCAGGGTTTCTCCATGTTGCTTTCATATTCTGTTTTATTCACTTGGTTTCTCAGAATCTCTTCAATATCCTTCCAGATTTCCCACAGTGCAGAATGATATGGACTCTTGCCTTGAGCTCCGCGTTGAAGTCTTGGATCTTGTGTTGCCCTTTTGCTTTGTGCATTAAAGTGTCTAAATGATTTTCCATTTGTTCCTTGAACTATTAGGCAGTATCATACGGATTCATCTGTTGTTGGTCGTAGTCTCACATTTATAGCGACTTTTCATGAATTTCACTGTAACGAGCTGAGAACCTGTAATCTGCAACTATTTAGTATACATGGATCAAAAGTACCTACTTATATGCAATGTGATTAAGAATGGGCGGTATAAAAATGCAAAAATCTGATATGAACATCCGGCGAAAGGGCCAGGTACTCCGCCGACTCACTAACAAAGCCCTTTACAGAAGAGCTGCTGGCCGAGCACGTCTCGTCCAGGAACAAGCCGCTAAAAGTGGCCCTCTTCGACGGGAAATCAACCCGAAGGACCACCTAGACGCATTTACGGCGGGCATGAACTTCCACGATAACTCGGACGTGGCTCAATGCCGAGCTTTCCCCACCACCCTCATCTGGGCTGGCCGAGACTGGTTCCGAGGACTTACACCACGCTCCATCTCGACCTTCGACGAGCTGGCCACCCAATTCCTCGGTCACTTCGTCAGAAACCGACGGCAGAAGAGGACGGTCGACTACCTGTTCATTGTCAAGAGCAGAGACAAGGAATCCTTCAAAGGATGTGTCACCCGCTTCTACAATGCCCTCCTGGAGGTCCCTGAGCACCACGATGAGACCGTTATCACCGCGCTGAGGTCGGGTCTTAGGCACAAAGAGTGGCTCCACTATTTTGCATTAGCGCAACCTAAGACCATGGCCGAAGTGAAAGCTTGGACCGAGCGAGAAATCCAGCTCGAGTCCGAGGTAAACTCAAACCTGCCCCGAGCCGACCAGACGGATAGGAAGAAAAGGGACAGGAAGGAGAAAAAGAAAGTCGATCGTTCGAAGCCTTACTCCCCGAGGTTTCTGTAGTACACTCCCCTAAACATCTCTCAGACTGAGCTGCTGGAGGAAACTAAGGACGAGAGGTTATTTAAGCTCCCGCCAGTCACCCAAAGGGCAGGCAAGCATCTCCGCGGCCCATATTGCGCCTTCCACAGGTCGCAGGGTCACCCGACCGAGAATTCCAAATAACTCCGTGACTACATTGAAGAGTTGATCCGCTCAGGCCACCTAGCGAAATACCTGTGGGACTAGTGGCAGGCGGAGCAGGAGCAAAATGACCAAACCCCTCCCGGGGAATTAACGATCGGGCAGATCATGGTCGTTACCTCAATCCAGCTCGGGAAAGCGAGGGGAACCGCCGCTTCCTCCCAATCGAGGGTACAAGCGGTATGCCACACAAGAGGTGCAGGATGGACGAGCCGATAACTTTCACAGATGAGGACCTCCACGACATATCGCTCCCTCACAATGACCCTCTCGTGATTACGGCCAGAGTCTACCGTTACGAAGTCCAGAGGATATTGGTCGACTCAGGGAGCTCGGTGGATATCCCGTTCCATAACTGTTTCCTGCGTATGTGGCTAGGACCATCCGACTTCCGACCTACCTCCCATGTCCTCTCTGGGTTCACCAATCATTCCGTCACTACCGAAGGATTGGACACCCTTCTCCTCAACATTGGGGAAGCAGGCAATACGCGAACCATACCAATGGACTTCCTCGTCTCCAAGGTCCTTTCATCCTACAACATTCTACTGGGACGTCCTACCTTAAACGCTCTCCGAGCCCAGATCTCAACTTATCACCTTGCGCTCAAATTCCCTTTGGATCAAGGGGAATAGGCCGGGCCTATGGAGACCAGTATACCGCTAAGATTTGCCTCGCCTCAACTTCCACCACCGGAGAGCAGGGCGACGATTTTGAGGGCACGCTGGACTTCCAAGGGTCTTTAGATACACACGACGATCAAAGGGAGGTTAGAGGTGCCCCGGTGGAAGCATTAGCGGAAGTCCCCTTCGAAGAAGGGGTCGATGGCCGGACAATCCAGATCGGCTCACTCCTGAATGGAGATCACCGTGAAGACTTGATCTGGTTCTTGCGAGGTAACTCGGACGTATTCGCTTGGGCGCCAGCGGACATGCCCGGAATCGACCCTAGAGTGATCTCCCAGAAGCTCGGGGTCGACCCGAAAGCAAAGCCCGTCCGACAAAAGAAGAGAAGCTTTGCGCCGGCCAAGCAAAAGGCGATAGAAGACGAAGTGGATCGACTGCTCGCCGCTAACTTTATCAGAAACCTGGACTACTCAGATTGGCTGGCGAATGTGGTCATGGTCAAGAAGGTAAACGGGAAATGGCGCATGTGCGTCGATTTCACGGATTTGAATAAGGCTTGCCCCAAAGACAACTATCCCCTCTCTCGGATAGACCAGCTGGTAAATAGCTCGGTCGGCCACGAATTATTGAGCTTCATGAACGCTTTCTCTGGTTGCAATCAGATCAGGATGAACCCGGTCGACGAAAAACTTACCACCTTCACCACTGATCGGGGGGTATACTGCTACAAAGTGATGCCCTTCGGACTCAAGAACGTCGGAGCCACATATCAGCGCCTGATCAATAAACTGTTCAAACCTCAGATTGGCAGAAGCATGGAAGTTTACGTCGATAACATGCTCGTAAAATCCATCTCGGCAGCTGGGCACACTAAAGACCTCGGCGAGACATTCGACGTCCTGCGTAAGTACAAAATGAAGCTGAATCCAGCTAAGTGTGCGTTCGGAGTCACCAGTGGAAAGTTTCTCGGGTTCATGGTAACCTAACGAGGAATCGAGGGAAACCCTATAAAGATCAGCGCCATCCTCAACATGGAAACGCCCAAGAGCAATGTTGACATCATGCGACTCACAGGAAAGGTCGCTGTCCTGAGTCGCTTTATGTTCAGATCCGGGGAGAAGTGCCTCCCGTTTTTCAGGGCCCTAAGGAAAATCCCTAAGTTCGAATGGTCTGAGGAGTGCCAGAATGCTTTCGAACAACTCAAGGCACATCTAGAGACCCCACCTCTACTCACCCGACCAGTCGAAGGTGAAGAACTATTGCTATATTTGGCCATCTCCTACCAAGCCCCAGGCTCGATGCTCTTCAGAGAATTTGAAGGCATACAGAGGCCGGTCTACTACGCGATCCATGTTTTCAAGGACGCAGAAACAAGATATCTAGCCATAGGGAAAATAGTCCTGGCACTTGTCGTCGCCTCCAGGAAGCTTCGGCACTATTTTCAAGCGCACACAATCCTCGTCCTCACCGAGCGACCTTTAGGGTCGATTCTCGCCTCCCCCGAGTCATCAGGACGTCTGTAGAAGTGGAGGTGGGAACTGTCCCAATTCGATATCAAGTACCGCTCCCGACAAGCTATGCCAGAATGCTTTTGAACAACTCAAGGCGCATCTAGTGACCCCACCACTACTCACCCGACCAGTCGAAGGTGAAGAACGATTGCTATATCTGGCCATCTCCGACCAAGCCGCAGGCTCGGTGCTCGTCAAAGAATTTGAAGGCATACAAAGGCCGGTCTACTACGTGAGCCATGTTTTCAAGGACGCAGAAACGAGATACCCGGCTATAGAGAAAATAGTCCTGGCACTTGTCGTCGCCTCCAGGAAGCTTCGGCACTATTTTCAAGCGCACACGATCCTCGTCCTTACCGAGCGACCTTTAGGGTCGATTCTCGCCTCCCCCGAGTCAGGACGTCTGGAAAAGTGGAGGTGGGAACTGTTAGTTATATGCATGCTCTAGAGGCCATTACTGTACATGTGATGTATATTGTAATGGATGCTTGGACATATATAGGGAGTACTTTCTTGCTCGACATGATACTATGCTATCTGGTTACACTTTATCTTAACACGTACACTTATTGTCTCGTTATTACATGTTGATAAACCCCTTAGGATGAGTACTTGACTACCAGGATTATGATACGGATCATACTAGTGGGGCAGAGGTAGTCGGCAAGTACATCCTTCAATTGTTCCTAGTCGTGGGAGTATCGAGACAGTGCATCGATATTCCAGAGTAGACTAGCGTATACGCTTCTCGACCTATGTGATGGGCGATGGATGATCCCCCATCCATTGGTGTTTGACATCAGAGAAGGTATACGGGTGCTCAGTGGAGAATGGATACAATGAACGGACTCGCCGAGAACTCCTAGATGGTATTATACCTATCGTCAGATAGCAGTTCTCCGGTGACACTGGTACAGGTTAGTCTGCCGATCCGAGATCGTCATAGAGTCTTGTGTGATTCCCACTGTGCTTTGATTTCCACCTTACCACGTTCAAGAGATCGTGCAAAACGGTGGTTTTTGGTTACAGTCCCGAGTCACATGGAGGCAATGAGCGATAGGAGGGGATTTCGTCTCTCCCGGTATTGGGGGTTGATGTTGCGCTATGATTGACTGGCCATACCACAAAATCCCTGGCCAGGGTTGCTGAGATCTACTGGTAGGTGGTACCAGTAGTTTCTCGAACGGTTATGAGCCTCACATCAGCATGACTTATCAGGCCATTGGGATCTGACGTTTACCACCCCCAGGCCTAGATATGCGACATATCTGACGAAGAGATCGGATTGTACGGTAATGTTACTGATTGGATTCGCAGGAGTATAAGCAGATTTGCTTGTTGATCTTCTGATCACTCAATATCTGGATGGCCGTTACGTTTAGCAGATTGCTTGCGGCTTGTGGGTGTTTGATATGATCATCACCTACTGCCGGCGTATTGATGAGTCTTTAGAGTTCTACACAGAGGTTTCCTGGTTCATGAGAAACGAAGTACGAGCACATATGTGATATGTGCAGGACCGAGATTAATGCGCGTATGTGATACCGCATTCTATTCTCGCGATATGTGATATCGGTCGGTTATATGTGATATAGTCGGGTTATCGGATCAAGGGTTAATTCGATAAGTTGTTACATTTGATATTAGTCGGTTGTATGTGATATAGCTGGATTATTAAATCTAGTGTTGATTTAATAATTTAATGTATAATTATATATGCGATATATTAATTTACATTAACTAATATTTGCTCACTTAAACATTTCTTTTTCTCACAAGTGTACACTTGGTATATATGTGATATATATTAATGTACATTATTTTGTGTCATGCTTGATACCACATGCAACATGGGTGTATGAGACTCACGCCAAGCTTAATATAATGTAAGGTTTTTATTTATTTAAAGTAAACCAAATTATATGGAAATTAGTCACATGGTTGAAGCTTGTGGAACCATTGACCAAGTCCACTAATTTTGTTTTACTTGCAGATATTTATTAACCTAACTATTATTATTTAACCATGATTTATTCTCTACATGAGTTAGTGTATGACACTAATTCACTCATGGTTGCTATTCTCACCTCATGAGTTTCATTCTACTAGAGTTCGGGTGAAGCTTGCTAGCTTTTGAAATGGTGAAGAAATATTGTGAGAAAAATTAATCTAAAGTGAACCCATTTCCTACTTCATCATCCTCTACTATATTAGCCATTTAGTTTAGGGTGTTTGCTTCACTAATCTACAATTAGTGAAGAGGTAGCATGAGCTTGAGTCTTCTCGACGTAGATCATCTTCGGCTTCGAAGACTTCGAGCAAGCTTGTTCATTTCTTTATGTGAACTCTTACTAGAGTTCGGGTGTTCACTACTTGGAGCGAAGGGACTACTACACGGAGCTTTAGAAATAAATGACCGGTCTACAAAGGTTGTACTCCTCATTCACTTATATGTAAAGTTGTTTACATTGCTAGTTCGTCTAAATCTCTAGTTAAGATTATAGGGTTAGGGTTCTTTAGTACGGAAATTTTTTGCAATTGGTATGGAAGATACCTCTCAAAACCTTGCTGCCGCCCTAGGGAACCCTACAAGAACTGTCCCAATTCGATATCAAGTACCGCCCCCGACAAGCTATCAAAGCACAAGTCGTGGAGAATTTTGTTATCGAATGCACCATCCCCGCTAAAGAATAAACGCTAACCCGGGGCCCTCAACCACGTCCCTCGGTCGAAGAAGTGCCCGATCCCATCCCGGATTGGGTGCTCTACGTGGACGGTTCCTCTATCGAAGAGGGGTGCAGGGCTGACCTGATCATCTGTGGCCCGGACGAAGCGGAAATGGAATACTCCTTGAAGCTCGGGTTCAGAGCGTCAAACAATGCCGCAGAATACGAGGCCTTGTTGGTAGGACTGCGAATCGCCTCCGGGGTAGGACTGAAGACCATCAGAGTTCGCAGATACTCCGCACTGGTCGTCGGCCAAGTGACCGGGCGCTTTGAAGCCCGGGAACCGCTCATGATAAAATACCTGGACGAGGTAAAAAGGCTTTGAAAAAATTTTGACGAAATCCAAGTGGAGTGGATCCCCAGGAACTTGAACACCCGGGCCAACGCTTTGAGCAAGCTCGCTTCTTCCTATTCGGCCACCCGTAAAAGAAATATCCTCTTCGAAGTCTTACCTCGATCCAGCGTGGAGGTGGGAGAGGTAACACTCCAGATCTCCACAACCTAAGAAGAAGGCCAAGGTTGGAGGAAGCCCCTCGTGGAGTTCCTAAAAGACGGTGTGCTCCCCGAAGACCGAGGAGAAGCTCGCCGGCTACGGGCCAAAGCACACCATTTCGTCTTGAGCAACGAAAACCTGTACAAGAAGTCGTACACCCAGCCTTGACTCAGATTTATCGAACCCCACGAGGCAGACTATGTTCTGCAAGAAATACATGAAGGGGTCAGGGGAGCGCATCAAGGAGCCCGCACCTTGGTCCAAAAGAAGCTGCTCCAAGGGTATTACTGGCCGAAATTGCACCAGGATGCCAAGAAGCTGGTCAGAAGGTGCAAGAACTGCCAACTCTTCGGCATTATACCCCGTCTTCCAGCAACCGAACTAACGCCACTTAGCTCCTCTTGGCCGTTTGCACAATGGTGGATGGATATGGTCGGTCGACTCCACACCGGCATGGGCGGACACAGATACATCCTCGTCACTGTGGACTACTTCACAAAATGGATAAAGGTCGTGCCAATCAGAAAACCGGACACCGCCTCTACGATAAAGTTCCTACAGAACAACATAATTTCTCGATTCGGAATCCTGAGGTGTATAGTTACCGACCATGGGACCAACTTCGAAAACGATAAAGTCAAAGAATTCTGCAGCGACTACTGTAGGATTGCTTGGCACGACAACAAGGTTTCGGGAGGCATCATCCATGCCATTTTACAAAAATTTGCCGTACAAAACAATCCTAACCCTTGAATCTTAAACTAAATATTTAGACAATACAATGTGTAAACTACTTTACAACTAAGTGAGTAGGGATTACAACCTTTGTAGTCCGGTCCTTCACTTCTATAGCTCCTTGTAGTAGTCCCT
Source organism: Agapanthus africanus (assembly GCA_030015575.1). Taxonomy (NCBI): domain Eukaryota; kingdom Viridiplantae; phylum Streptophyta; class Magnoliopsida; order Asparagales; family Amaryllidaceae; genus Agapanthus; species Agapanthus africanus. The sequence continues at coordinate 629,082,294 of CM057343.1, forward strand.
TCGCTCCAAGTAGTGATCTTGCGGACTCTTGAACGGCTCCACAAGTAGAAGGCAACGAGCTTGCACGAAGTCTTCGAGGCCGAAGATGATTTACGTCGAAGAGTCACTAACCCAAGCTACCTCTTCACTACTATGGGATTAGTGAAGCTAACACCCTATACTAAAGTGCTAATCTAGTAGAGAATGATGAAGTAGGATTTTTGCTCACTTTAGAATTACTTTTCTCACTAATTTTAAGCTTCTCTCAAAAACCTAGAGAGCTCTCTCTTGAGCTTGAGGAAGAAGAAGCAAATAATGGATGAGCGAGTGAATGGCAATCATGGGTGAGAAAATATCTAATATATCTCATGTATAGACTTAACCATGAGTTTAGATAATGGTTGGGTTAACAAATATCTAGTATAAGACAAAACTAGTGGACTAGTCAATGGGTCTCCAAGCTTCTACAAGCTTCACGCCATGTGACCATTATCCAACTAATAATTGATTTACACTAAATAAATAAACCCTTCATTATCATCATCATGGTGTAAGTCTCATACACCCATGTTGTATGTATCATCAACCATGACACATAAACAAAACACAATTAATATATATCACATATATATTAAGTGTGCACATGTGAGAAAAAGAAACGCTTAAGTGAGCTAATATTAGTTAATGTAAATTAATATATCAAATATATATAATTATATATTAAATCATTAAATCAACACTTGATTTAATAATCCGGTTATATCTCATATGACCGACTAATATTATTTGTATCAACTTATCGAATCAACACTTGATTCGATAACCCGGCTATATTCTCATATAACCGACCGATACAGTATCGACTTATTGAATCAACATTTGATTCGATAACCCGGCTATATCTCATATAACTGATCGATACCTTATATCGCAAGAATAGAATACGGTATCAAATACTCGTATTAATCTCGGTCCCGCACATATCACATATGTGCTCCTACTTCGTTTTTCCTGAGCCAGTGAAACCTCTGTGTAGGACTCTAAAGACTTGTCAATACGCCGGCAGTAGGTGACGATCACATCAAGCACCTACAAGCTGTCAGCGGTACTAACTGGACGTAACGTCTACCCGGATATTGAACGATTAGAAGAGCAGCAAGCAAGCCCGCTCTACTGAAAAAGCCTGTCAGTAACACTACCGTACAGTCCGGTCTCTTCATCTGATATGTCGCATATCTAGTCTAGGGGTGGTAAACGTCAGACTCCAGTAACCGATAAGTCGTGCCGATGTAAGGCTCATAACGGGTCGAGAAACTACTGATAACACTTACCAGTAGATCTCCATAGTAGCCCTGGCCAGGGACTTATCGTTATGGCCAATCGAGCACATCGCAACATCAACCCCCAATACCGGGAGAGACGAATCCCCTCCCATCACTCATTGCCTCCATGTGATTCGGGACTGTACCCAAAAACCACCGTTTTGCACGTTCTATTGAACGTGGTAAGGTAGAAATCAAAGCACAGTGGGAATCACACAAGACTCTATGACGATCTCGGGTCTACAGACTAACATGTACCAGTGTCACCTGAGAACTGCTATCTGATGATGGGTATAATACCAGCTAGGAGTTCTCGGCGAGTCCGTTCAGTGTACCCAGTCTCCACTGAGCACCCGTATACCATCTTTGATGTCAAACACCAATGGATATGGGATCATCCATCGCCCATCATATGGGTCAAGATGCGTATACGCTAGTCTACTTTGGAATATCGATGCCCTGTCTCGATGCACCCTCGACTAGGAACAATTTTAGGGTGTACTTGTGGACTACCCTTGGCCCCCACTAGTATGATCTCCATCATAGTCCTGGTAGTCAAGTACACATCCTAAAGGCTTTATCAACATGTGAGAGCAAGACAATATCACATATACAGGTCAACATGTTAAGATAAAGAGCAAACAGATAGCATACTATCATGTCGAGCAAGAAAGACCTCTCTACATATATCCAAGCATCCACTATAATATACATCACATGTACAATAATGGCCTCTAGGGCATACATATAACTAACAATTTCCCACTTGCACTAAGGCCAGTTGTTGTAGTATCTAATACCCAACATCCCGAAGAGTTTATCAAATTGTATCTGGGGTATGGCCTTTGTGAGTGGATCAGTCATGTTGTCCTTCGTGTTAACTCTCTCGAACTCGATTTCCCGGCGATCAACTATCTCCCGGATCAGGTGATACCGCCTCAGAATATACCTGGATCGCTGATGGGACCTGGGTTCCTTGGCCAAAGCCACTGCTCCATTGTTATCGCAATAAAAAGGTATTGGATGCTCAATGGATGGAACCACACCAAGTTCAGTTATAAACTTCTTCATCCAGACAGCCTCCTTGGCAGCATCGTTGGCAGCGATGTATTCAGCCTCCATCGTCGAGTCTGCCACGGTTTCCTGTTTGGAAATCTTCCAACAAACCGCCCCTCCATTGAGGGTAAAGACAAATCCCGAGACCGACTTAGAGTCATCCTTATCACTCTGGAAGCTCGAATCGGTAAAGGACTCTACTTGGAGTTCTCTGTTACCATACACCAAGAACATCTCTTTAGTCCTTTTCAAGTACTTGAGAATGTTCTTCACAGCTTTCGAGTGACTCACTCCTAGATCTGCTTGATACCTACTCACTACACTTAGTGAGTATGCTACATCAGGTCTGGTACATAACATCACATACATGATAGAGCCTACAGCCGAAGCATAGGGTATCCCTTGCATGCGAGCTCTCTCCAAATCAGTCTTGGGAGACATCTCTTTGGAGAGTGTGAGTCCTGTGATCGTGGGTAAATTCTCACGCTTGGATTCTTCCATACTAAACCTCTTTAGTATGGTGTCAATGTACCTGGATTGGGACAATCCCAGTATCCGTTTAGATCTATCTCTATAGAACTTAATCCCCAAGATGTAGGAGGCATCACCTAAATCTTTTATTGAGAATCTATGTGATAAGAAGAGCTTGACCGAGTGCAGCATAGGAACATCATTTCCTATCAAGAGTATGTCATCCACGTACAGTACGAGGAAGACAACTTTACTCTCTGCTACCTTCTTGTATATACAAGGTTCATCTACATTTTGATGAAGTCAAACTCTTTGACTACCACATCAAAACAGATGTTCCAACTCCGCGATGCCTGCTTTAACCCGTAAATGGATTTAAGCAGTTTGCACACCTTCCCGTTGCTCCCACTGTCCACGAATCCCTCTGGCTGAATCATGTACACGCTCTCTTCTAAATCACTATTTAGAAAGGCGGTCTTAACATCCATTTGCCAGATTTCATAGTCATGGTATGCAGCGATGGAAAGCAGGATCCAGATGGACTTAAGCATAGCCACTGGAGAAAAGGTTTCATCATAATCCATACTTAATCGTTGACGAAAACCTTTTGCAACAAGTCTAGCTTTGAAAGTCTCAACTTTTCCATCTACACCAAGTTTCTTCTTAAAGATCCATTTTCTCCCGATTGGTTTTACCCCTTCAGGTGCAACTTTCAAAGTCCATACTTTGTTGGTGTACATGGATTCCATCTCAGATCGCATTGCATCCAGCCATTTCACAGAGTCCCCACTCGTGATGGCCTGCTCGAAGCTAGTTGGGTCATCATCTTCCACGATGCAATCCTCACTCCCACCGTCAATGAGAAACCGGTAGTATCTCTCAGGTGGATGAAGAACCCTACTAGATCGGCGGAGAGGCCGAGGTTCGCTGGGAACTATCGAATCCTATGGTTCCACTAAATCTTCAGTTGTAGTTTGTTCTGCTGGAACTTCTTCCAGCTCTACCTCTTCACCACTAATTTCTTTTGCAAGAAATTCCTTTTCTAAAAAGGTGGCATGTTGAGCAACAAACACTTTTTGTTGTTCACTATGGTAGAATAAATATCCATTTGAATGTTTAGGATATCCAACAAACTTACAAAGAACTGATCGTACCTCGAGTTTGTCCGGATTTTGCCTTTTGACATAGGCCGGACAACCCCATATCTTAACTCGTTTAAGACATGGTCTCTTCCCACTCCATATCTCTTATGGTGTGGTAGGTACAGATTTAGATGGAACTTGATTCAATAGGTATGCTGCTGCTTCAAGCGCATAACCCCAAAAGGAAATAAGTAACTCAACGGTGCTCATCATAGAGCGCACCATATCCAATAGGGTGCGATTCCTCCGCTCCGATACACCGTTGTGCTGTGGTGTATACGGAGGAGTAAGCTGAGAGAGAATCCTATTCTCTTTTAGATAGTCCAGGAATTCATTGCTCAAGTATTCTCCTACTCGATCAGATCGAAGAATTTTAATACTTTTACCCGTCTGGTTCTCGACTTCAAGCTTATATTCTTTGAATTTCTCAAAACCTTCAGATTTGTGTTTCATCAGGAACACATGTCCGTATCTTGAGAGATCGTCAGCGAATGTAATGAAGTACGAGGAACCATTCCTGGCATGTGTAGACATGGGACCGCATACATCACTATGTATCAGTCCCAAGAGTTCCGTAACTCTTTCTCCGTGTCCACTAAACAGAGTTTTAGTCATTTTACCTTTGAGACATGACTGGAAAGTTTCATAAGATGATAATTCGAACGGATTCAAATATCCATCCTTATGTAACTTAGCTAGTCATATCGCATTGATATGACCTAGTCTACAATGCCATCAGAAGGATTCGTTCATTTCTGAACTCTTCCTCTTGTGTGTGTTTTGTATGCTAAGAACTGTGGTTTGATTTAGAACGTATATGCCATTATTTAACGAGCCTAATCCAATCAAATTTTGATTCAGGAAGATGTTCATAACATTATCCTGTACTACAAAATTATATCTTTCTTTACTTAATAAAGAAACTGATATAAGATTGCATATCAGGGTCGGTATGTAATAGCATTCATTCAGAATCAATGTATTACCATTTGGTAATACAAGATGATATTCGCCAACTGTTTTGGCTGCAACATTTGCATCATTCCCTACTCTTACGGAATGATCACCCTCTCTCAGTTCTCTACCTTTCTTTAGCCCATGCAATATATTACATATGTGGGATCCCGATCCGGTATCTAATACCCAGGACGTAGAGTGTACTGAGAAACAGTTCTCGGTAACTAACACACCCGAAGAAGATGCATCAACATGCTCATTCTTCGTTTGGATGGCGTGGAAATCCGGATATTTTCATACTTCCTTCTCGGACTTATAACAATTATAAGTTGGAGCGGAACCAACATTCCCCTGCTCAGCATAAAAAGCGGGTTCGGTCAATACATCCATATTATTATCTTGATTAAGGCCTGACATGGTCGCTGTTCTCCTCCGAACACAGAGACGCAACCGCGTAGGTCCGTCTTGCCTGAATTCGGGGGCAGATGCTAATTGGTGCTATCCGTCCACCTCTCCGAAGATGACAAGTTGATTTATGGCACCATGTATTGAAGGTTTAAACGGATGCGGCCGATGTAGCAGACTTCATCAGATTCCCCCTAGTTGAGGGGTTTTTGATTGTGGGGACGCTCTTCCCTGCAGGGGCAAGCCCCTGCAGTTAATTACGCTACCGCATCGCGGTAACCACTTTCTCCTTCTCCAGATGATCACTTCGTGTCGTGTTTTTTTTTGTTTTTGGTTGCCCGTGGATTGTATACGGAGACTAATTTATGTTGTCGCCCGTGGGCGTGGATTAGTCCAAATCCGTATTTTCTTAGATTTGGGTTTGGGGTTGTGTTTAAGGATACGTTAGTCTCATTTGAGACTAAGATCAACTTAAACGTGTGTTAAGGATACGTTAGTCTAATTTTAGACTAAGATCGACTCAACGTTTGTTAAGGACACATTAGTCTAATTTTAGACTAAGATCAACTTAACAGTTTGTTAAGAATACGTTAGTCTAATTTTAGACTAAGATCTACTTAACAAGATCATTTAGATCCAATCAAAAGAGCATTTGATCTCTATTGTTTAGTTTAGGGACATTGCGGTCGATTAGTTTAAGGACATTACGGTCCAAGGTTAAGGACATCATAGTCCGTGAGTTTAAAGACCTCACAGTCAAGGTTAAGAACATCATAGTCCGTGAGTTTAAAGACCTCACAGTCAAGGTTAAGGACATCATAGTCCATGAGTTTAAGGACCCCACAGTCCATAAAATGTCTGGTTGTCGGGACCCGTCACCTCTCTAAAGACGTTGAAGGATTACAACGACAAATATCAGAGGAGTTCAGAGATGTGCCCTTGAACCAATTTTGGTTGGGATCTGTAGTTCAATTTAGGACTAAGATCAAGGATTTATGAGCATATGGGCTCAGTTAATCTGATTTGAGGACTTATGGCCAATTTGGGCTAAGTCCAATCGAGTTAAAAATGTTTTAATATTTATTTTGGGCTGTTGGAGCCTTTATTTGGGCTTGGCCCTTTTAACGATGCTGAGCATTGATTTATATCTTGACAATGTTTTGTCTTTTATTGAAAGATGAGCATTCATCATAACTCTGGGCTTATTAAAGAACAATTTATTTTCTGTCAGCGCAACACATGATGCGCTTGGCGCTTTACGCCAGTTAAAGAGCGCAGTGCGCTTCTGCCACGTGACGCACATGTAAGGGACACGTGTCGCGCTCGGCGCCAGGCGCCAGATGATGAGCACATGATGCCAATTTATGAGCGCAGAGCGCTAATTCAAGAGCGCATTGCGCTTTCAGTTTAGTGGTGCACACGTGAGTGACACGTGGTGCGCTTGGCGCTGAGCGCCAGCCCATGAGCGCAGTGCGCTATTTCAGAAGTGCAAGGCGCTAGTTATTAAGCAGTACATACGTGATTGATACGTGGCGCATTTGGCGCTGAGCGCCAGTCCAGAAAGCGCAGAAGCACAGTTCAAGAGCGCAAAGCGCATCTGATCAATTTTATGATCTGAGAAACAATTTATATTCTTTTAAAAGAGACTTTGTCTCAGGATCTAAGAACAACCGTTCTTATTTTGTTTCAATCTCTTATATTGATGAAAGGCTTTGCCTTTATGGATCTATGATCCTTAAGAGAATTGAATTATTCTTTACTCCTTTTTATAATGAAATATTCATGATCTCTTTGAGAAAGACTTTAGTCTTATAGATGTATGATCTGTGAGAAGTAAGTTCTTCTTTTATTTTATGATGAGATTTTTTGATCTCTTTGTGAAAGACTTTTTGTCTTTGTAGATCTATGATCTTTTTAAAGAAATGAATTCTTCTTTCTTAATCATGAGATAATTTCATCTCTGTGTTCATCATCATTCATTCTTACCTTGAAGAAAAATCTTCTTGTAAGAGCTCGATCTTTTGAACTTCTCTAAGTTTTTTGGGGAGGTTTTTCTCTTTCTTTTTGTATATCTGAGATTTGAAGTCTAGGGGCCTTTTTTATAGGGTAGGCTGATTTGTTGAATCAGTTAAAAAGATCTTTCTCTGATTGATTTGGGGATGTTTCCCCACCATTGAATTTTTGATCCTAGGGCTTCTGTTTTACAGAAGGCAATCTTCTTGTTTTTAACAAGATTGGAAAATCTTTCCATACAGAATTTATTCTGTCTTTTGGTAATTTTTATTTACCATTGGATCATTGATCCAATGGTGCCCTGATTTACAGAGCACAATTTTGTTATTTGGAAAGATTTTTGAGGAATCTTTTCTTAACAGAATTTAATTCTGATTAATTAATGATTTATCATTATTATTAGATCTTTGATCTAACGGTGGGGAGTTTTTTAATTCCAGCGCTAGCGCACCCGTGCTCTGCACATGGTGCGCTGCTTGAAGAGCAGCGCATATTGCGCTAGCGCATCTGTGTTTGACATGTAGTGCGCTGCTTGGAGCGCGGCGCACCCAGCGCTAGCAAACACGTGGCGTGCTGCTTAGAGCGCAGCGCACCTAGCCCTAGCGCCCACGTGCTTTGCACGTGGTGCGCTGCTTAGGGCGCAGCGCACTTGGCGCTGCATCTGAAGCATTGCTTCATTTCAAAAATTTAAATTTTAAACAGAGCATTGCTCTGATTGGGGAAACAGTCGCTACCTGGAGAGAGAGAGAAGAAAACACTTAGCGTATGCTCTGGCAAAGATCAGATTGGTTATTTATCTTATCTAATCGATGTCTCCCACTGCTATTCTTAAATTTTCCTTCAAACCTTAAAAAGAAAATTCAGCCAGGATTAATTGCATTCTACAACTTCGCTAACCGTTCAGCCAGTCCAGTGCCGGTACTTCTGAGGGGGGTTCCCCGTGCTTTCGCATGGACCTAATTAAAATAAACGTCATTTTCCCAGAGGCGTAGCCCCGTTGACACCTTTCTAGACACCCAATGAGTTAGCTAATTGTAAAGTGCAAAACTCTCCCGAGAGCAACTTTTGCTCACAGTGGGTATCGGGATCCAACTATCTCATAGAAGGTATGCAATCTCATTGCAAATTTCAACACTTGAAATTCCTAATAAAATTTTTACCCCTAACAACCTATGACCTTGACGAAAGCCAACAAACCATAGGCCGCTAGTCAAATTTAACCCGTACATTTCTTGATTGAATTAAACCTACCCGCGCGACCTTTGACAAAGGCCAACAAAGTCGCATGACTACCCTAATCCAATCGCATCACATGCTATAAGCAGATAAGTACTAATCAGCTACCGCACACTACGCTTTGACGAAGGCCAACAAACGTAGCACAAATACTAACTAGTCTTTATCTGAAATGACGGAGGGCTACGCATGTTTTTAAGAAAACCATGAGCGTAATGAACTTGATATCGTTGTAGAAACAATTGATTTTTGAAAATGAGTGTTTTTGAGGCTTTTTACTAGTTTTGCTAAAGAGGTCACTCCCAGTGAAGGGATCTCGGATCTTTCCATATCGAATAAGGTGCAGTATATTTCATAAATACCGCTATGTAAAGCAAGAACTAAAAGAAGCAATCAAAAGACAAAACCGAGTAGTTGTAGTATCTGCTAGTTTCGCTAAAGAGGTCACTTCCGGTGAAGGGATCTCGGCTCTTTCCTTATCGAATGAGGTGCTGGATATTCTACAAGGAATACCGCTATGCAAAGAAAAAACTAGAGCTACCTTTTATGAAAATATGATTCTACAATATCTTTTAGGTTTCTTTTCTTTTCATTAATCTCATTAATGAATTCACATCATTTATGCTTCCTAAGCATCACAGAAGAAACGAAAATACAACGTACACTTATGCCATCCGCATTCGCCACAGTGTCCCGTTATGCACCGTTAGGTTACTTAACTAACGACATAGAGGGGCGGGACTAGCGCGGGTGAAAAACATAAACAACATTTATTATATATCATATATACAATAATAAAGCATTCGTCTTACGCATATAAAGTGATCACATCACAGAATATCAGCAGCAGAAGATAACATATGAAATATTGGATATACTAGGAATTCCGTGTTTTATTTTAAGCCAGTATAAAACACGGATTCCACAGTCGCGATGAATAGCCAAACCCACATCTCTAGACCCCTACGAGAGCGGCAAGCAACCCTACCAATTCTAGAGTTAGGAGACCCGGACTCGACTCCTCAAGATGGTCTCCTACTGGACTCTAGAACCCGGTTACTCGTGCTCCCCTCTTGGGTCATCCTTATGCGGAAAAGTAAATAATATACAACAATGGTAACATCATCCTCAACCTGGAAGTGCCCCAATAAAAGAATATTACATACAATAAATTTTACATGAATGAAAATAAAAACTCTCATCTCACATAAAACCCCCGGCTATTCAAAATACGATGATCCAATATAACATATCACAACAACACACAACATCACGTGTCATCAATGTAAGTAAATATGCGTATCACAATTGTTGTTTACATATAGCAACGAAAACGGCGATACACCACATATTATACTTACGGTCGCAGAAAAGAAAATGTCAAACTATAATATTTGGAATCCACAATCACCTTAGACATCATAAACCCAAAATATCACATACTTTGGATTTCATGCCTAACTATATGAATTCCACATATTGTATCACATTCTAGAAAAAGCTAGACGACGTTAAACATTTCGATCGAATCAACAAACACCCAAAATTTCCCAAAAAGCTTAACACTTGAGCGCGGTTTAAAAATACTCATTACATGCCATAGCACCAATGGACCAACCGTAGAAGGGTCAACCCTTCCCTCACCTATGGCGTCGAGGAACTACCGCAAACCCTAGGGTTTGACGGCGGTTCTTACGGTCATAGAATCGAGTTAGAGTTTTGTTCTTCTAGAGGGTCCACCGCATTACTTGCATGATATTTGAATGTTCTTTAACTCGGAAAAAATCCAACTCTTGGAAAATTTTCCGTCGAGTGTTAAAGTGGGTATTTGATATCCGTTCGAACTTTTTAACACCGTCTAGACAACCCGAAAAACTGTTAGAATTACGATTATGAAACACTCCGAGTTGTCTTTACAGAAAGTTAACATCACATGCAAATTTAGCAAAAACAAACAACAACTGAAACACCAAAACCCAAAGCCTGGAACACAGTACAAATTTCAACCCTGGACACCACCAAAAAACCGAGCAGGCCAGTTTTAAAGGCTCCGTGGCCGGCCAAAATCCGAGGTCCGGGGTTAAATTTTGTACTGTGTTCATGTTGCATCTCATACAACATTCTGCAGTTGTTTAAAAAAAATTTCGACAGAAACTAGATTTGTGTATCGGGTGTTTCGGAGTTGTTTCGGTTTCGTAATTCTACATACATCGTCTAAATCTCTAACTTGGCTCTGATACCACTGTAGGATTGCTTGGCACGACAACAAGGTTTCGGGAGGTATCGTCCATGCCATTTTACAAAAAATTGCCGTACAAAACAATCCTAACCTTAGAATTTTAAACAAAAGATTTAGACAATACAATGTGTAAACTACTTTACAACTAAGTGAGTAGGGATTACAACCTTTGTAGTCCGGTCCTTCACTTCTATTGCTCCTTGTAGTAGTTCCTTCGCTCCAAATAGTGATCTTGCGGACTCTTGGATGGCTCCACAAGAAGAAGGCAACGAGCTTGCACGAAGTCTTCGAGACCAAAAATGATCTACGTCGAGGAGCCACTAACCCAAGCTACCTCTTCACTACTGTGGGATTAGTGAAACTAACACCCTATACTAAAGTGCTAATCTAGTTGGGATTAGTGAAACTAACACCCTATACTAAAGTGCTAATCTAGTAGAGAATGATGAAGTAGGATTTTTGCTCACTTTAGAATTACTTTTCTCACTAATTTTAAGCTTCTCTCAAAAACCTAGAGAGCTCTCTCTTGAGCTTGAGGAAGAAGAAGCAAATAATGCATGATAGAGTGAATGGCAATCATGGGTGAGAAAATATCTAATATATCTCATGTAGAGACTTAACCATGAGTTTAGATAATGGTTGGGTTAACAAATATCTAATATAAGACAAAACTAGTGGACTAGTCAATGGGTCTCCAAGCTTCTACAAGCTTCATGCCATGTGACCATTATCCAACTAATAATTGATTTACACTAAATAAATAAACCCTTCATTATCATCATCATGGTGTAAGTCTCATACACCCATGTTGCATGTATCATCAACCATGGCACATAAACAAAACACAATTAATATATATCACATATATATTAATTGTGCACATGTGAGAAAAAGAAACGCTTAAGTGAGCTAATATTAGTTAATGTAAATTAATATATCAAATATATATAATTATACATTAAATCATTAAATAAACACTTGATTTAATGATCCGGTTATATCTCATATGACCGACTAATATTATTTGTATCAACTTATCGAATCAACACTTGATTCGATAACCCGACTATATTCTCATATAACCGACCGATACAGTATCGACTTATCGAATCAACATTTGATTCGATAACCCGGCTATATCTCATATAACCGATCGATACCTTATATCGCGAGAATAGAATACGGTATCAAATACTCGTATTAATCTCGGTCCCGCACATATCACATATGTGCTCCTACTTCGTTTTGCCTGAGCCAGTGAAACCTCTGTGTAGGACTCTAAAGACTCGTCAATACGCCGGCAGTAGGTGATGATCACATCAATCACCCACAAGCCGTTAGCGGTACTAGCTGGACGTAACGGCTACCCGGGTATTGAACGATCAGAAGATCAGCAAGCAAGCCCGCTCTAACTCCTACAAAAGCCTGTTAGTAACACTACCGTACAGTCCGGTCTCTTCGTCTGATATGTCGCATATCTAGTCTAGGGGTGGTAAACGTCAGACCCCAGTAACCGATAAGTCGTGCCGATGTAAGGCTCATAACAGGTCGAGAAACTACTGATAACACTTATCAGTAAATCTCCGTAGCAGCCCTGGCCAGGGACATATCGTTATGGCCAATCGAGCACAGCGCAACATCAACCCCTAATACTGGGAGAGACGAATCCTTTCCTATCACTCATTGCCTCCATGTGATTCGGGGCTGTACCCAAAAGCCGCCGTTTTGCACGTTCTATTGAACGTGGTAAGGTGGAAATCAAAGCACAGTGGGAATCACACAAGACTCTATGACGATATCGGGTCTACAGACTAACCTGTACCAGTGTCACCTGAGAACTGCTATCTGACGATAGGTATAATACCAGCTAGGAGTTCTCGCCGAGTCCGTTCAGTGTACCCAGCCTCCACTGAGCACCCGTATACCATCTTTGATGTCAAACACCAATGGATGTAGGATCATCCATCGCCCATCATATGGGTCAAGATACGTATACGCTAGTCTACTCTGGAATATCGATGCCCTGTCTCGATACACCCTCGACTAGGAACAATTTTAGGGTGTTCTTGTGGACTACCCTTGGCCCCCACTAGTATGATCTCCATCATAGTCCTGGTAGTCAAGTACACATCCTAAGGGCTTTATCAACATGTGAGAGCAAGACCGTATCACATATACAAGTCAACATGTTAATATAAAGAGTAACCAGATATCATACTATCATGTCGAGCAAGAAAGTCCTTTCTATATATATCCAAGCATCCACTATAATATACATCACATGTACAATAATGTCCTCTAGAGCATACATATAACTAACAACTACTATATACTGATGAAGTTTACCACGGTTGCATATCCTCAATGCAACGGACAGGACGAGGTAGCGAACCGAGGCGTCATCCGCAGTCTCAGAGCTTGTTTGGAAGGAAGGCAAGGCGGCTGGGTCGAGGAACTGTTGCGGGTGCTATGGGCATTACGAACATCGAAGAAAACACCCATGGGAGAAACCCCATTCAGCCTCTGCTACGGTACCGAGGAAATGGTCCCCGCGGAGATTGGACTGCCCAGTTACAGGGTAGAACATTTTGACGATGAAGCCAACACCTCGGCGTTCCGAAGCAAGTTGGACGTCTTATTGGAAAAACGGGATCGAGCGCAAATCAGAGCGGCTGTCTACCGGCAGCAAATCGCACGCTGCTACAATGCCGGAGTTAAATACCGGGGCTTCAAAATGGGAGAGCTGGTCTTACGAAGAAACGAGTTTGTGGACTAAGAGAGACTGCACAAGTTCTCCCCAAAGTGGGACGGACCATTCCTCATAACGGAAGTATTGCCCGGTGGAGCATACCGCCTGCAAGACGCTGGGGGCATAATTTTCCTCGGCCCTATAATGCCGAAAAGCTTAAATTGTATAAATAAACATGTATCGTCTTTCAAAATAATGTAATTCCCTTTTTGCATTTAACTAAGTCTTCCAGGCTATGTCCTCTTGTAGAAAAGACTTTGTGTACCCCCGCGGGGCTCTAGTCCTTTGATTCTTTTCTCGGTTCCATGACTCCGAAGTTTTTTGAGAAAACGTAAAATTTGTATCAAGAAGAGGAAAAGAGATGGTACACTACTATCAAAGACAAGTTTATTTATTCAAGAGGTATTATGGGCTCCTCAGCCTTACAACAATTACAACAAAGGAGAGCGGGGGTTAAGAAAACATTGTCGGTAGTACACCGGAGAAAGCTCCTCTAGCCGATCCCGAGCAGCTTCGACCCGCTTCCTCCGATGGTACTCATGGACCCTAGAAGCCACGGATTCCCTAGGGGAGGGAGGATCCTCTTCCGCCGAGTAGTAAGCGATGACCAACCTTTGCTGGAAACTCTCAAGAAGGGGGTCCAGCAAGCGATCCCGTCTACTCTTTGAGATCAGACCAAGCCTATGGACCATGTGCATTTTGTCAAACGCCTCATCCATCAGCCGTGGGGATAGGGTATTATGCAGACTCGGTGAAGTCCTCCATATCGCATAAATCAACACCTGAAAGAGAGAAGATCTCCGGGGAAGTAAGCGTCCACAGTGACCCTCCAAGCAGCTTATCACCACCTCGTACGTCTCCTCGAAACGATCAAGGTTGTAAAAGTATACATCGTCATAGGAAACGATCTCCCTGATGGTATACACATGGCCGGTCATCTTCAGGGAGTGCAAGACTAAAAATAAATCGATGTACCTTCAGTATTTATAGTTTCAACAAAAATCTTCCAACGATCGAGATTGACTCGCACAGCGATGCAAATCACGGAATATCGCACTTTCCTGATATGGCAAGGCCATGTGTCACCCGCGACGGTCGCCATTCCCACCCTTTACGGGTCAAGGGAGGTTGAACGATGCCTAAGAAGATACTGTAAAGTCAATAAAGCCCTCGTCGCGAAGCGACCGAGTAGCTTCCTGCTCGGTCCATCCGCAGCGGGTAGTTTCCTGCCCAACAACGTTGTGGATCCAAAGCCCTCCTCACGAGGCCACCGAGTAGCTTCCTGCTCGGTCCATCCGCACTAGGTAGCTTCCTGCCATCAACGCTATGGATCCAAAGCCCTCAACGTCAAGGCGACCGAGTAGCTTCCTGCTTGGTCCATCCGTAGCGGGTAGTTTCCTGCCCAACAACATTATGGATCCAAAGCCCTCGACGTCGAGGCGACCGAGTAGCTTCCTGCTCGGTCCATCCGCAGTGGGTAGTTTCCTGCCCAACAACGTTGTGGATCCAAAGCCCTCCTCATGAGGCCACCGAGTAGCTTCCTGCTCGGTCCATCCGCACTGGGTAGCTTCCTGCCATCAACGCTGTGGATCCAAAGCCCTCGACGTTGAGGAGACCGAGTAGCTTTCTGCTCGGTCCATCCGTAGCGGGTAATTTCCTGCCCAACAACGCTATGGATCCAAATCCCTCCTCACGGGGCCGCCGACCAGATTCCTGCTCGGTCCATCTGCATTGGGTAGCTTCCTGCCCATCGATGATGTGGATCCAAAGCCCTCGACGTCGAGGTGACCGAGCAGCTTCTTGCTCGGTCCATCCGCAGCGGATAGATTCCTGCCCTACAAAGAAGCGGGTCTAATAGCCCTCCTCACGAGGCCGCCGAGCAGATTCTTGCTTGGCCTATCAATCGGTTCATACTCGACGCGCGATCGCTACCTTGACTCGGCGGAAAGGAAGGATACCGACCTTCCTACACTTGGCTATCGTTCGACTCGATGCGCGATCGCCACCTCGACTCTGAGGAAAAGAAGGACACCGACCTTCCTACACTTGGTTAACGCTTGACTCTACTCGATGAACGGTCAGCGAGTTCGGGAAAGGTGGACACCATCCTGGTACTTGCAAGAAAAAAAAAGACCTACGAGCTAAAAATACTTGCATAATGAAGATTCGAACATTGAAAAGTATACGAGCTAAAAGTACTTGCGCAGCGAGTAGACATTTGTGCAAAGGAAAAAGCTGTACTTTATTTATAACCAAAAATAAATACAAGGTATTCTGGGCTCCTCAGCCTTACAAAAAATGCCCGGAGGCTTACAAAATTTGAAAAAAGAAAAAAAAAACCAAGGAGGGAAAGCTCAGGCCACCCGCTCGGGAAGGATCTCGCCATGCTCGACACCGACATCAGGGACCAAAACCGCGACCTCAGGGTCGGCGCTTCCTCCGGCGGCCTCGCCCCCAACGGCCGCCTCGACGACTTCCCCCTGCGGCGCTTCCTCGGTCATGAGGTACTTGACGTGGAGCTCGCTGTCATCGAACCCCGGCATAAACTCCTTGACGGCGTCGAGGGCGCTGTGCCACACGACGGCCGTGGATTCGACGAGATCGACGTAAAATTGGTCGAACGCTTTGTATCCTTCCACAGCCTTCACCGTCCGGCTCTCGGCGAGCTTCACCGTGTCCATAGCCACCCCGACATCTCTATTGAGGACGTCCCTCGACTTCCTCATCAAGTTGTAGAGGCCGTTCACCTCCTCCAACTTGGCCTGGATAGCCCGGTTGGACTCATCCAGGAGCCGATGAGACTCCTTCAGCTTGGAGTCTGTCAGCCCCTCGGCGACAAATCGAGTATCGAGGAGAGCCACCTTCTCCTCCGCCTGTCGCAGTTGGAGGCGAAGTTCCTCCTCCTGTGAGGAGGATTCACCCGCCTTTTTCATGGCCAGGGCTACCTCCTCGGATTCCATGGCGACGAAGAGAGCGCAGTGATGAAGAATCTGAGGAAAGCAGCAAGCGGGTTAGAAAGCTCAAACCAAGAAAACAAGACTTAAGAAATTTTAAGAAAAGTCTAGTACCGACCTGAACCGCCTCCTGCGCTATGGCGTCCACATGGGCCTTCATGGTCCCCCGGGGAATCTTGCCTTCGGCTGCTTTCTCCATGTACGAAAGCAAGCTGTCGGCGACGGAGAGCCCCGAGGGCACCTCAATGAAGAAGTCACCCTCCTGCACAGGGATCCCGGTAGAAGGTGGCGGAGAGACCGTCCGCTTCAGGCTTTTGTGGGGGATTTCGGTGGGCTCAGCCTCCTCCTCCTCTCTTGCCCGGGGTGCCGCGTCCCGCGCGTGCTTATGACCCCCTCCGCGGCGTTCTTCTGAGGCTCGGGGAGCGGCGGAAGGCTTGGACAGTGGAGTTGGCCTCGGGGTCGAGCTTGGACCTGGTCGAGATGAGCTTGCGCCCCCGGCCTTCCTTCCTTGGTTCTTGGCGACCATGGCGGCTAGGATCTTCGATCGATCCATAGGCTCTGCAAAAAAAAGAACACACGAACAAAAGAGAGTTGGCGACACTGAAAAGGAGAAAGAAGTTAACGAAATCTAAACAAGTCGTCGAATGCCCTAACTTACCCAGAAAACGCACAGGACTGAGTCCAGCCCAACTCAGTGCCTGCTCGGATAACAGAACATCCGCCCGCTGGATCGGTTCCCACTGGGACACCATCCTCGCCTCGGAGGAAGTCGACTGCTTTTCCCTCGGGAGTCATCCCTGTGCCACAGTGTAGGCACAGGCCAATCCTCGCCCTCAGGTGGCCTGACGAATACAAACTTCTCCTTCCATTCGTGGATGGAAGAAGGGACAACTACTAACTCCGACCCAGCCGTCCCGCCCTTACGTTTTTTATACGAAAAATACACCCAGCTCGGCTCTTCTGTCACGACCCAAATGTGGCACGTGTGTAACGACCCCAAAATCTTTATACATTTGTATTATCCCTCTTCAATAATATACCGTATTTATTTGTACTTGGTATTTTCCGTTTTCTCCTAAATTTATTATTATTTATTTCTCAATCTATTATGTATATTTTTCTAGGTACAATTTCTTTTTCTTATATTTAAGTTTTTAACTTCTCATTCTTATTTTTTTTTCCTTTCATAAATATTTAACCCAAATCCATTATTCTTATTTTCTACAGCCCATCTAAAAAGCCCATTTTCTTTTTAAGCAACATCATATATTTAATTCTAATTAAATATATGCATGAACAACCTTATAGCTCATTGGTTAAGTCCTTGCATTGTTATTCCATAAGTCGCATGTTCAAATCCCCATTCTTGCAATTATTTTTATCATTTTTTATTCTTCTCATAACCTACAAATGAGACCTTTCATTTCCAAATTGAATGGTGACCTTTCATTTCTCTTTTAATTCTCATGTTGAATGCATATATTATTATACATAATTCACCATTACACCATCTTTATTGTCCTCCTCTATCTTTTCCTTCCTCACATTTTTCTATCTCTCACTTCTTCCTCTTTACCTAGAGTCCAAGAAGAAGAACATGAAGAAGTCTTCAAGAAGGTCTCGCTACTAACGCGAGGCTATCGGCGGATAGACAAGCCCGGTGACAATACCGGCTTGTGCATGTAAGTCCCTTCTCTCTCCTTCCCCCCCTCTTATTTTCCTCTTGTCATGCATCGTGAACCCCCTATTCTTTTCATATCATAATCCATAAGAGAAGATACACATAAACATATACATATACATATACATAAGTTTAGATATATATGATTCTATATGGTTTAATAATATCTTATTATCTCTTGTTCAAATTAAAGTATTTTTAATTCTTTGTTCATGACTAGGAATGTTTATTACAAGTTGTGAGAACACAAATTTTATGCCACAATATATCTATAATGTCACATGAAATCGGTTTGTTTATTAAAAGAAAAATAGAAGCCTGCATAAAATACGAGTTAATCTTTCTGCCGATTTTAGTATACACATCAATACCTTTAGCTTTAAAACAATTTTTAGAAATTAATTTTTACTTCTGGAAATTTCATGAAATTTACATATGATAGAATATATTATTTTTTTCATGCTGTAAAAATTTTAGATCGATCTGCATAACGGTTTAGGAATTACATCGTATTTATTCACTGATCGTAAAACAGAAAACTGCAGTTATCGGTCAATTTCTAGGACACATAACTTGGTATACCGGTATCCAAATTGAGCAAACTCGGGTGTTTTTGATATCTACATCGAATGATATAGATTTTCATAGTTTTATAGTTTTACTGAAAACCCATCTAAGATAAAGAAAACTGCGTTACAATATTAAGTGACGGATCTGGACAGAATCTGTTCCGATTCGCACACTGTTTTTAAATTGGACATAACTCGAACACCCGATGTCCGTTTGTGACAAAATTTAGATGTGTAGATGCACCATTGATAGAACTATAATTTTCTGTATATTATATTACTTAGGAATGCATGAAACAACCTGATATAGGCTTTGCAATAGAATATATAGTTGCTGTCCAGAAATCTGAATTTCTGTTTTAAACGCTGATATTAAAATGATCATAACTAGAGCTTCTGAAATCCAAATCATGTGAATCTTGGTGTTTTGAATAAGTACATCGAAATACCTACAATTTTATAATAAGCTTCGTAACCTGAAACCCGATAGAAATTAACTCAAACTGCGTTTTAAAAATATGTGACGGTGCCGAATAGATTCTGATCTGTTTTGCGCGACGATACGAAAACATATATATCTCTCAAACCGGTAGTCGTATTTAGGTGAAAATGGAACTTACGCATGCAAAACAGTTAGAGACATATCTCTGTTTATATTCCGTATTCGTTCAACTTGATTAATTAGTCGTACATAATATTTCTTTACAGCATTGTTTATGGTAGTTATTCGAATAATATACTTGACCCATTTCATGCTATTCGAACATGTATACATATTTATCTTGATCATTAAATTGTTGTATGTACATAAAGACGATAATTAAATACTTGAGTTGTATTTTGAAAAATATACAATAGTATGTTTACAATAAACCCCCTCAAGTTTTATAAATTACAATAAGGCCCCTAACAATTATTGAACTTCAACTCACTTTCTTTTAGTCTGACTCGGGTTAGAGTCTGACTATTTCTGACTTGAAAATGATTCAAGTCAATCTATATTCTTTATATTTCAACTCAAGATGAATACATGAATTCCAGAATCCAGTTAACAATATACTTGACCGAACCGAACCATGGATATTCCTTTTACATGTTTCCCAGTATTCCATTTACATGACTCTACGGTTATAACCGTTTCCTGATATCATGGTTTCGGTCAGTCAATCAAGTCAATCATGCAATCATTACAAGTTTTACAAGATAACAATACAAACAAGACATCGCGGGGTTTAAGGGGTAGATTGGTACGGAAGGTGTTAAAGGTGGCACGAGATGGTAAGATTAAGACACCTAACCTGAATCCAATTGCCGTTGTTCCGGGTTGTATAACGGAGCCTTATACTTCCATTTGCCCTGATCTCTAGCATATAGAGATCCCTCTCGTATACACTGGCATCCTTCTGTACCAAGCTACAACAACAGCGTTAGCACCATACTACTATAATATGACAATACAATACAACATTAAAAGCTACTCTCTCTCTCTCTTTTACTCTCTGTCTATTTCTCCATTATCTTTGGGACTTACCGAGCGACCTGTTCGCTGACGACATTCTGTTTCTCTCTTCTTTGAATGTCGTCAGGTGACCTGGACCCGACGGAGATCGAGACATCTCAAGAAGACTTGGAGCAATTTGCCGAAGACCCAGCAGTATAATTTCATTTTTTTCATTTTCATGTTATGCCACTGTTTAGGCATCGCTTTTCATTTCAGTTGTATTTTCCTTTTCATGCATTGTACAAAGAATGATATTAATAAAAGTTGCTGTTCTTTTATACTCTTGTCTCTTGTGTATTTATATTGCTTAGTTACGCTTAGCGTATGTACTTCTGAGTATATACGTAGCGGGCCTCGTCGCGTCTCCTTCGCCGTATACTGGGAAGCGGGGCGTGACAACGTGATCGGCACTTAAATCACGTGACATCTAAAGACGTCGACGCGGTTCAAGTAAGCCAAAACCCGGAATCTAAACCCTTTTTGAAATTATTGGAGGTGAGATTAAAATAGTCATCAGATGGAATCAGTTTAAATAATATTTAAATTTAACTAAGTATGTTTGAAAAGTATCTATGACGTTTTGAAATTTGATAGCACCTTCTTTGAAAATTTTACATAAAAACCCGATACAACTACAACAGTAAAATAGCATCCTAACGGGAGCTAGCTTTCACGTCCAAACGACGGAACAGCCAAACAATCTATATCAGAAGTCGACTCCAAAGAGTGCGACCTCACACTTTCTAAGTCTCGCTTCTAAGTCCACAATATACCATTTCTAAGTTGATGGAGTTTCCACTAGATATAAGAATATATGAATAATCAAGAGTGAGTACGATACAATAATAACCCACTTACCAATCAATCACCGAAAGGAATGTGTGCCCAAACCACTGATAATCCAAGCGGCAGAACCTGCAAGAACTGTGGCACAATGGGGATGAGTTGCCAACTCAGTGAATAAAAGTACATCTAAAGGTAGAAATCGAAATGCACGACGATACCTAGGTCATAAGTATAGTACTACCATAATCTGTACTAATATAACATGATATGCTTATGTATCATAATGCAACACTAACTGTCATGCAACCCCAAGTAGAATATACATATAGGTACTGTTCCCCGGATCATTCCTAGTCGAATCCAATAAATAAAATCTAACTGTGTACCTCATGATAACAATCATATCAATATATATGGATGTCCAGCATCGATCTCGAAATCAGAAATCTCGCGTGTCCAGCATCGACACGTAAATGCAGATACCGTCGACACTATCTCAACAGATGATCGCCACCCGATATCCCTGGCCCCGGTCGGTATCCCATGGATATCCGTCGTGCCTAATCGAACGCCGGTCAGTATCCCCTGGATATCTGCCGTGCTCATCTCTATCTCCGGTATCGAGTATCCTCGTTAAGCTTCCCGCCTATAATGCGGCTATCCTGCCCCTCGACCTCGAACCGGGTCCACCATGTATCCGACTGTATGCCTCCCAACTCAGTCCGGATAAGTAACAAATCCGAAACCGAATAACCCCCCACCTTGGTTCGGAATAAAATAACCAGAAAACATAAAACTCATGGTGGACGTTAAATCATCATCTTCAGAAAATATCAAGTAAATAAAGAGAATAATTGCCTAGATTATCTTGATGATATATTATATATATACATATACAACGGCGTCCCATACCACTGATATATATCATCAAAGTAAAACTTCCAGAAAACTCATAAAATCAATTATAACATTCATAATACAAGTATTCACAATGCTTAACAGATAATAAGGTAAAGTGCGTAAATAAATCATACAAGCAGATACACTTATCAATCCTACCGTGTTATGGCAATACTAATGATGTGTAGTGTAATATACACGTCTGTGCTCGTGCCACATGGCAATCATTAGTATTTGTGCAAGTGTTCTAAAGGTGTAATAGCCTACTCATATCAACATCTATATACGTATTACGGAGTATAACAGTTCTACAGTGACATGGCAGTACCAATGAGATGTGGTGTAATATACATATACGTGCTTGTGCAGCATAGTACTCATTGGTATTTGTGCAGTGTTCTATCAGAGTGTTCGTATTACGGAAACGTATACTATTGATAATTATAACGTGAACATGTAAAGTAAATCTAAACGTAACTAATAACTGTAATTACCAGCGATGAGCTATACCTTTATCTTTGAAAATAGAACGAAACGTTGATTTTTTAGATAAGGAAGCTGCCTTAGCTTAAAATAGATATTCGTTTTGGAAATTGGTACCACATCTTTATATTTTATCATTAAAAGGGAAACGAATCGTAGTTTTTAAAAGAATATAGCTCATACAAGTAGTACATCCTAAAACGGAAAATAATCTAACTCTACGAGTCTAAAGGAACACTTGGCCGTTATTCGGCATATAAATCTCATCATTTCCAATACATATAATTCCTCGTATAATGTCTCACATTATCACTATATCTCAAATCTTCTTTAGTACGACATGATCCTTCGTACCAACTTACCAAACCATCCGTAACTATATGCATGTGAGTATCGTACTAGATGCAATTTAATTCAAATATCCATATCTTAATAAAATTATAAAACTGCTATATATGATAATACTATTTATAAGGTTGCGGGGGTACTATACGTCATCCACCCGACTTCCCCCGTATATGTAAATCTACTCACCAACTTGATGAGCTTGCTGAATTCCACGCTGCTAAGTTCTTCAACTCCGTCTCGGAATCCTTCGCGACGTCACCTATAATCGTATTAAAAACCATATCGATGTAAATATCATATTGAAAACCAAAACAACGAGATAGGCACCCATAGATTAGAACCTACAGTATACTTAACCCAAAATAATAATATGCCACTGAAATCTACGTATGAACGTCGATGTTTCTGTCGTAGTACAAAATACGCAAAACCCGTATCGTAATATCGGAAATTTGATAAAATCTTTACTAAACATTCCCAGATTTTACTGTGTAAATATTTAGACAAAACAAACAATACAGAAACTTATAAAATACCAACACAAAACTACAGGAGAAAAACCAACACCAAAACTCACAAGAGGGTCGGCGTCGCCGGAATTTTGGCGTATGTCGCCGGATAGAATTTAGGATTTTGGGGATAGGGTTTTAAATGGTGTCTCCTGGTGGTCCCATTATACTTTTGGTCTTGCTAGTTTTTCTATTAGTTGTACTTGTTAGTTCCAGATTCGATTGTAATGAGCTAGATATCACAAAATCCTTGTTTATGATACTGCATAAACTAAACATGCTACGTGTCATATATAGAACTTTACTCCAAAACTGATACTAGCTTACAGATTTAACCTACTGCTAAACTAACTTAAATAAACAATACCAAATATACCTATACACCTACATAGAGCTACCCAAAAAAACCACAACACTCAACTCCTTCAAAAATCCGGCGAGCTCGGATTTCCTCTATGTGTCGCCGGCCAAAATCCGAGGTAATGGGTTCGTATTCCTATGGGTTATTCTAGGTCCAATTTACAAGGTTAAGGCACTGTTTGGGTTTTTTAATTTTCATCTAAACTATAGTAGATTTACACAGAACCTATATTCACCCAAAATACGACATTTCTGATATCCGATTTCTACTTTAAAATATTTACAGAACTAAAATCCTACATAGTTTAAGTATTATACCTACAACATGATTGCTGAAAGGCTTCCTCCAAAATGCATAAGCTCCAAGATCCTAGCTTGGTGATGGTGAGAATCCTTAGCACCTAGTTCTCTCCTTCTCTTCTCTTCTCTTTTCTTTTTTTTATTTCTTTGTTGTTCTAGGATGTTTTCTTCTTTCCTTTCAGTTTAATTTTCATTTTCAAAGATATATGAACTGAACAAGATAAAGGGAGTGTGTGAGGGTTGTAGGAGGAGGTGTCATCAAACAAAGGAGTGTGTGAGGGTTGTAGGAGGAGGTGTCATCAAACAAGGAAGTGATAGTTTCGTGCAAGTAGGAGGTGTGATATGGAAAATCGTGGTGTTTTCATGCAAGGAGGAGGTGTAGCATGAAGTGTCATCTAGGATATGTTATGCCATGAGTGTAACTTAAGATTAACCTTGACCTTTACCCCTTTTACACTTAAACCCTCACAAATTTCAAATTTCCACAATTAACTAAACTCTTCACAAAACCCCTCATGATACTTACTATTATAAAAACAAACTAATTCTTTACAAATTTATTCTACCACATTTAATAGACCTTTTTATTACAACCACAATAAAAATAATTGTTTTAATTAAATAAATAAAATAATTAATTAACTAAAATATTTCAAAATGTTACAATATTCCCCCCTTAAGAAAATTCGGTCCCCGAATTTAAATTAAATCCCCTTCTTTAAACATTTTCCTTAATTCAATTTGTTCAAATTCAAAAAAAAAATTCCGGGGTCCCCTTTAAAACATACAATGTTCGTGCAAATAATGGAACTCCAAAGTCCCACATGAGCTAAAACACATCATATCGCAACCGTGCGCATGAACCTCAAAATATATAAAACTCACATAACTGTAACTCTAGCGGGTGTAGGGTGTTTTTCGTCCCCCAATTGAGATGGGAATACGCGCGCGCTTGTCAGGCGTACTACAGATTCCCCCTGCTTAGGGTAGGCTGGGGTTTATTGATTGTGGGGATCCGAATCTCCGGCAGCCGCGGACTAAGCTGCCGTTAATTACCCCTCGCCTTTGGAGCGAGAGAACCTCCGATTAACGGGTTAAACTGGTCATGCGAACTCAATGTGCAGTGTGCGTGTGTTTTGTTTTGGAAGGGGGTTTTGGATATATCGGGGTCCCCGCAGAGTTTTTTACGGGGGTCCCACTACCCGGATAGCAAGCTGGGGGTCAAGGGGGCTAGCAGCCCCCTTGCGGGGTGCGGAGCAGCGTCCCGGCCCAAATTTTTTGAGAGGGATAGTGTTGTAGAGTATGTGTGTGTATATAAAAAAAGAAGGGGGAAAAGCATCTCAAAAACGCGTGCGTGGCACGTGGGGCTTGGTGCCCGGGGTCACGTGCGCGCACATGAACGCTTTAGTGCCCGGGGTCACGTGCGCGGATGTGACCATTGGACGCCCCAGCGCCCGGGGTCACATGGCGCACACGTGACCATTGGGCGCCCCAGCGCCCGGGGTCACGTGGGCTCACATGACTGATGGGCGCCTGGGCGCCTCGGGGTCACGTGGGTACACGTGACCGATGTGCGCTTTGGCATCCCGGGGTCACGTGCGCACACGTGACCGATGGACGCCTTGGCGCCCGGGGTCATGTGCGTACACGTGACCGATGGGCGCCTTGGCGCCCGGGGTCACGTGGCGCACACGTGACCGCGGGAAGGGGACTAGCCCTTAGGTTGGGGAGTTGTACTCCCAAAGGGGATTTTTTTGGAGTTAAACTCTTAGCAAAAACTAATTTATGGAGTTAAACTCCGACAGATCTAGAAAGGAGTTAAACTCCTAGGAATTTTTGGCTCTTCTTTTGAGCCTCGGATCTGTCCAACGTCAGATTTTTGGAGATGGGTCTCATTCTTCCTTGTCTTGATCGGCGGGATCCTGGAGATAAGGGGGATGAGACTTAAAAGTCTCCCCTTTTCGAGAACTGATTGGAGATTCGAGCTTCCCTTCGTGGGTTTTGTGGTGAAAAACTATTTATTTTTGGGAAAAGAAGAGAAACTCTTGATTTAATTCAAGAGAAAGAAGAAGGTTTGGAACCTTCAGAAAGGGAAAAGAGGCACAAACCCTAGACTTTTTGAGGGGAATGAAAAGTATATTCTTTATTCATCATCATGTTGCCTTCTATAGGCTTACATATTTACATATAGCCCCTTTGGCTTTACAAAATGGCATTTTGTCCATCCCATGGCTCATGTGCCATTTCTTTTTGCACATAAGCCATGGGCTTTACAAAAATTTGGCTTGATACCTATTCATGCATAAAAAATTATATAAAAATTATTTATTACATGATTTTATTGTTGGCATGGGGAGGCTGGCCGCAGGCTCGACCTTGGCATGGGTCCACTTGACCTGGGCTTGGGCCCACCTGGCTTGGGGTTGACCTTGACTTTGACTTAGTCAACCGAGGTGCAAATTTTGACCCAACAAAATGCCCCCCATCAATAAATGCACACCGCGCATATGAGTTGTGTGCATGAAATTGATAGATCTTGAAGCTGGACTTCGAGGTGGAACATCATTACGGGGGCGGAGCATCCCTCGGGGAGCATGATTCCCGGGGATCGGAGCATCATTCCGATTTGCGGAGTATAATTCCAGGGTCAAAGTATCATTCCGAAGAGTCAGAGCATAATTCCGAGGATCAGAGCATAATTCCGAGGATCGGAGCATGATTCCAGGGATCGGAGCATCATTCCGAGGGTCGGAGCATCATTCCGAAGAGCGGAGCATGATTCCAGAGGTCGGAGCATCATTCCGAGGAGCGGCAAACATTCTGACCGAAGCATAATTTTGATGCAGAGGTTGATTCCCAGGCGAAGCATACTTCCTACAGGGAAGGCAGATAATCCGAGGTGAAGCTTGATTTCGACACGGGGTGCACATTCTGAGATGAAGCATGATTCCGACGCAGAGCTTGCTGGTTGACTTAATTCCGAGGCGGAGGATAATTCCGACAGGGAAGGCAGATACGCCGAGGCGAAGCATGATTTTGACACAGTGTACACTCTGAGACGAAGCATGATTCCGGCGCAGAGCTTGTTGGTTGACTTGATTCTGAGGTGGAGCATAATTCCAACAGGGAAGGCAGATATGCCGAGGCGAAGCATGATTTCGACATGGTGCACACTCTGAGATGAAGCATGATTCCGGCGCAGAGCTTGTTGGCAGACTTGATTCCGAGACAAAGCATAATTTCGACAGGGAAGGCAGATTCACCGAGGCGAAGATTGATTTTGACGCGGGGTACACTCTAAGACGAAGTATAACTCCGACGCAGAGCTGGTCGGTTGATTTGATTCTGAGGTGGAGCTTAATTCCGGCAGGGAAGGTAGATATCCCGAGGCGAAGCATGATTTCGACACAGGGTAAATTCTGGGACGGAGCATGATTCCACCGCAGAGGTTGTTGGTTTGATTTGATTTGGGTTGACATCAGCATCGCTATACTGGAATATGGTACCAGAAGCGAATCATCATTTGCCATGAGAGGATTTGGGAATTGGTTTTGGTTTGGCATCTGTATTGCTGCACTGGAATAATACCAGGAGCAACTCATCATTTGCCCCGGGAGGATTTGGAAATTGGTGGCTTAGGAGACAGGTTTAAATCCCTATCACCTAAGGCTTTTCAATTTTATAGGCCGTAAGGGTCCCATAAAAGTATTTTCTCCCTGCGAGTTATAAGGATCTCGTAGGTGTACTTTCTCCTTTAGGGGTCGTGGGGATTCCTAAGTGTGTTGCTCCTTTGTGAGTCGTAAGGATCTCACGCGGGAATTTCCTCCTCACAAAGTCGAGGGGACTTTGCGAATGCATTTCATCTCCTTTTTTTTACGAGTTTGAACCCTTTCGGGTTTTCACAAACTCGCCGGCAGTCCTGCTATTTTTACTCACGGAGCCCCTTCGGGTTTTCATCCGTGCCCATCTTGCTTGTGGACATACCATTTTTTTTATTATTATTTTTTAATTTTTTGTGGGACTTTGAATGTGGTCTCACCGGTAGGACTTGGGAGAGATTGGGATTGTTTTACGCCCGTGGATTCTATAAGATTTTGCAGGATGTATGATCCAGACCGTAGGGCCGGAAAATTTCAGAACTTTGTTGGTGTCTGCATCGTTGCACCGGAATATGGTACCATGAGTGACTCATCATTCACCGTAGGGAATTTGAGTTTTGGACGGCGTCTGCATCGCTGCACTGGAATATGGTATCAGGAGCGACTCATCATTCGCTGTTGGGATTTGAGAAATTTGGAATTTTGGTTGGCGTCTGCATCGCTGCACTGGAATATGATACCAGGAGCGACACATCATTCGCCGTTGCCTGTTGGGGAGCGATGGCTTAGGAGACAGGTTTAGGTCCCTATCACCTAAGGCTTTTCAATTTTATGGGCCGTAAGGGTCCCATAAAAGCATTTTCTCCCTACGGCTCGTAAGGATCCCGTAGGTGTATTTTCTCTTTAGGAGTCGTGAGGACTCCCAAGTGTGTTTTTCCTTTGTGAGTCGTAAGGATCCCACGAAGGTTTGTTCTCCTCATGTATTGTGAGGACACATTAGTGGGTCTTCCTAATGGACCATAATTCTAAGGGCGGAGACCAGCCGCGTAACTGGTGATTACGGTGGGGCATGGGTATGATGAGAATTATTTGAGCCCGTGGATTATATACGGTAGTCAATTTGGGGACTGGCCGTAGGGCTGGGAGAATTTTGAGAAATTGGATTTTGGTTGGCGTCTACATCGCTACACTGGAATATGGTACCAGGAACGACTCATCATTCGCCTTTTTTTTACCGCCATTGCTCTATCATTTCATCTTTTCTTATCGCGAAGATCACGATTGCCCCATCATTTCGGCTTTTATTCGCGGTTGCCCCATCATTTCGGCTTTATTTTCATCTTTATTTTACTCGCTGATTTTTATTGCGAGTTGTCCCATCATTTCGGCTTTTATTTTTCTTTTATTTACACAATTTTTTGTTATTTACATATATATATATATATTTTTACATTCCCAGTTTAACGACTTAGAGGTCGATTATTCCCAGTTTAAAGACTTGGTGGTCTGTGGTTTGCTTATACCAGTGTAACCCTTCGAAAATCGTTTAGGCAGTTTTTCGGTAATCGGCAAATTTTTCGGCTTTTTCCGTAAAAAGTTAAAAGTGATATTTTTCATTGTAGACTTAATTATACAAAATTTAAATAAGATATTACTATAATTTTGTCACTAAAATGTCATTTATAATTTTCTAGTTAAATAAAAATTTTTTGGTAATTAATTATTTTTTTTATTATTTTAAGCCTTTTTAAATACATTTAATTAGGGATAAATACAAATTTAATTAGGTAAATTTCTTAATTAGGAGTCTTTATAAGCTAAAATATGGTGTTAAAAAATTTGTGTCATGACTTTCACATTTTTAGTTTTATGGTTTGAAATTAATGAAAAAAATGAAGTAAAATGAGGTTTTTTGTGAAAAGGTTGATGTGAAAGGCATTAATTGAGATGTAAGGGGTTTTATTGACCTAGAATCATCTACACAAAACCCCCATTCCCTTTCTTGACCTGCTGGCCGAGCTCCACACAGCAGCAACCTCCATTTTCCCACTTCTTTCTTGCTTCAATTTCATGCCAAAATTCATCAAAAATTCACAAATTACTTCTCCAATTCAAAACAAAACCCTAATCCACTCTCTCCTCAAGCCAAATTAGTTCAAAACTTGGAGAAAGGAGGCTTCTTTGGTGGCTTGAGCAAGCTAGGGTTCACACTTGGGAGGTATAAATCCAAATCTAGTTGTTAATTGTTGTTTAAGTTGCTAGATTTAGTAGTTTTAGTGTGTAATTTGCTTATGAATTCTTGTTTAGGAAATTCAAGAAAGGGAATTGAGGTTGTAATTAGGGTTTGTAGCATGGTTAATGGATTTAAGTTAGGGCTTTGGTTATCCAATTGGTTAGAGTGATTAATTGAGCGATGTTGCGTTCGCTAGATCGATAAAATTTCGACATTTACATAGAATCGCTATGCTATTTGCTTACTAGTTTTTCTAAAATTTTAGGAGGTGATCTAATTGTGTTATTTAGGCGATATAATTAACATCTTATACGACTATTAGGGTGTGTGAATACGGAGTTTTGTTTAGTCGGGTTTTAGTTTTGACAATTTCCCCGATACGGCGATTTTTGTTAAGGTTTTAGCGATTTTCGTGTATTTTCCGCGTACCGAGTGCACGTTGTGATTAATCCGAGAGCGTCGATCTTTTCATAGTGTGAGTTGCATCATTTCGGAAATCTGTAACCTTATAATGTGTGTTATGCAATTTTAGGATCGGTCGGGGAAACTTCGGATACGGCGCGAAAAGGCAAAGCGGTGGCCGGATCAGATTAGCGGGGATTTCTGGTGAGTAGATATATTCATCTACGGGGGAATCGTCTGGATGGCGCGAGGCCCCCCCCTCCCTAGTTAGGATTACTCTACTTTATGCAATAATTATATTGTTAGCTAGCTTATCCATTTATGCACATTGCATACCCTTACAGCTAACCCTATACTAGATTGCATGGACATTCATATGACATTCATATATACATATGCGATATCATTTCGTAGGACACGAACACCTTACCATTGGCATCTATTGCACGCGCACTATTCATGTGACACACACGCCTTTGGTATTTGCCATGCCACGTGCATTATAAAACCTGTTTAGCTTAGTAACGCCATTGCATTCATGCATGATATTTGAGATTGTATCGCATGCATATACCTCGCATTACTATCATATTTACATAGATTTCTAGCCAAACTCTCACATCATATACATTGATATCATAGACACTTATCATATATAACATGTGGACATTATGATTTCCTTGATGATTTCAGTTTTTCTGCGATTTCTGGATTTTTTTTTGGGGAAAACCGCAAGAATTTAACAAAGCTTATATTTATCATTTTTAAAACAAAGTTGCGGTTTTCTCGTGACGTATGTGTCGTCCACCATGAGTTTTCATGTTTTCTGTTGGATTTCGAGCCCCGATTCGAGGAGTGGATGAACCGTCTCGGGTACATGGTGGGCCCGGTATGGTACCCCGGGGCAAGAAGATCGAGTTGTAGACGATGAGCCTGACAGGGGAAGACTACCTACCGGTGATGTCTGGCGCGGCGGATATCCGGAGGATACCGACCGTTGTCGTGAGATTTATGATATGGGCCGATCCGGACTGACGGAGCCCGATATTGAGGCAGATATGATTCCTTTTTGGTGTCGATGCTTGACACAGGTTTTCAGATGATTTCTCGATGATATTTAGCTACTATACAGATGTTCATGTTTTAAAGTTAGGAATTCAATAACCTTAGCATTTAAAACACTTAAAGACTTAATAATGACATTGCATACCTGCGCATACATACTAGAGATATTATAGCACATATGGACATACATGTTGTTCCGCATTGCGTGCATTCTTACGATTGCCTTATTAGATGTTATATTTACTCACGAGCTGGCAACTCACCCCCGTTGTGCCACAGTGTCTTGCAGGTCGGACCCGTCAGTCTTGTAGCGGCGGGCTATCTTGTCATCAGTTCCTTTTGCTCAGACTCGCGACATCGCCCGTAGGTGGGTTGCGAGTATACTTATTTCTTTTTGCTTTATCATTGTATATAGTATTCTCCATCTACCACCTGTATTGTATATGCGACCTAGTGATGAGACTGAGAGATTTGTATATTCGTGGTTTCTTTTGGGTCGAGCTCACTTGAGCCGACGTGTGTTTTCTGGTATTTGCATCTCTTTTATGCTCTTTTTCTTGATATTACTATTATATTGCATGTGGTTGTGATCCGCCTTGGGCGAAGAGCTAGCTCCCGCTTGGGGATGCCATTTTTATGATTTCATATGTATTATCTTGTTGTACCCATTTTTGGGGATAGAAAATACAGGGGAGACTCTGCCGAAATTTTCGGAAATCTTTGATGTTTTAAAAAGGGATTCTATGCAACTTAATTGATTTCAAAACCAATTTCATTAAAGGTTTTTCCTTCACTCTCTTTTGATTTTGGGTTAGATTTCTGGGCTTTGGCTGACTTAGGTTACGGCACGCCTTTAGACGTCTCGTAATCTAAGTGCCAGTCACGTTCCGTACTTTCGGGTCGTGACAAAGTTGGTATCAGAGCGTAGGTTTTACCTTTCTGAGTGTAGGACGACCTTGGTAGATGGAGTAGGTGACTTAAGCAGAGTGGCGTAGCGTGGGTATGATCCGCGACATACTTACGATACGGTACTCCGCCTAAGTAACCTTAGGACATAATTGCTTGTATTTCCTTTCTTGATTCCTTGCATTCCTTGATTCAATTGCAATGATCTTATCAGTCCTGTTTATTATTCAGCTTCGATGCCGCCAAAGACTACGAGAGCTCAGCGGGCTGCCGCTAGGGATGAGATTCGAGCGGGCTCGTCTGAGGCGAGGATCGAGCGGGAGGATACGCCTACCCCTCAGGGTCCTACTGATCCGCCTTATCCTGACCGTATTGCCAGATTAGAGGCCGGCATGCAAGAGTTGTGGCAGATGATGGGATCTTTAGTTGAGTCTAGCCGGGCACAGAGATCCGAGGACGTTCCTTCCACCGCACAGACCACGATCGTACCTGCTGCACAAATGGTCACTCCTGCTGTTACTACGGAGACTATTCCTGTTTCACTACAGGAGTTCATGAGATTGAGACCTCCAGCTTTTACCAGTACAGATGCGACAGAGGACCCACAGACATTTCTCGATAGGATGGCACGGATTGGCCGTTCGTTGAGGTGTTCTGAGGATAGATTGGTGGAGTTTGCGAGTTTTCGTCTGGAGGGTCTTGCCCAGACATGGTACGACTCAGTAGAGAGAGGCCGAGCTACAGGTCTGCCTTCTATGACCTGGGATGAGTTTACATCTGCATTTCTTACCCGTTTTCTTCCGGAGAGTGTCCGAGATGCTCGAGCCCGTAGTTTTGAGTCTTTGCGCAAGACTCCTGGGATGACAGTGTCGGAGTATGATATACAGTTTACCCAGTTGTCTCGATATGCTCCGTACCTAGTCGACACAGAAGAGAAGAGAATAAAGAGGTTTGTACGAGGGCTTGATACACAGCTATTCCTTGCCATCGGCACCCAGCACTTTGATACATACGCTGCCGCGATGGATGCAGCCTTACTTTTGGAGGAGCGTATTTCTGAGACTCCGGTCGCTTCTGGGCCGAAGAGGATCCGTACTGATACGCCAGCTCAGCGGCAGATGGGCAGACGTCGTGATAGATTATTTCCGGGAGATGGCGGAGGCAGAGGATTGAGACGAGGTCAGTTATTTGGTTTATATCCACAGACCCAGCAGTCGTCTCCAGGATGTTTTCGGTGCGGGAGTCAGTACCACCGTATCAGAGACTGTACCATGGGACGTCCGGGCGCGGCGACAGTCCCGCATGTGACCTTACCACCCTCACCACCTTCTCAGAGAGCTTTACTTCCTACTCCTGATGATGCTTCACGCCAGCCAGATGCTTCTAGAGGCCGTGGGCATGGCGGTCCGGTTCAGAGAGGACGAGGCGACAGAGGCAGAGGCAGAGGCCGAGGTAGAGGCAGGGCACAGCCAGCTATTAGCGGTGGACAGGCTCGAGTGTTCGCGTTGACTCCTCAGGATGCACAGGCATCCAATGCCGTCGTGACAGGTACTCTGCCAGTATGTTCTTTTGATGCACGGGTATTATTTGATCCAGGCTCCACACATTCCTATGTATCCACGTATTTTGCACCGAGGTTGGGCCGAGAGTCTTCTCCGTTAGATCAGCCGCTTGTCGTTATTACCCCGGTAGGCGAGTCTTTTGTTGCCCGTTTTGTGTATCGATCTTATTCCGTTCGTATCGGGGAGAGAGATTCTTCAGTAGATTTGATTCTTCTCGATATGCTCGACTTTGACGTTCTTCTTGGTATGGACTGGCTAGCCACCTGTTATGCATCCGTGGACTGCCGTGAAAAAGCAGTCAGATTCAGTTTTCCTGGCGAGCCGGTTCTTATTATTCAGGGAGATCGTAGCGCTACCCTTCCCAGCTTGATTTCATCTCTTCGCGCTGGTCAGCTCTTAAGGAAAGGGTGTCAGGGATTCTTAGCTTATGTTTGTGATACTAGCTCCACAGAGGTTCCGTTGGACCAGGTCCCTATTGTGAGAGAGTTCCCTACGTATTCCCTGACGAGCTGCCTGGTCTGCCACCAGAGCGCGAGATTGAGTTCTGTATTGACTTGATCCCTGGCACGGGGCCTATTTCTATACCTCCTTATCGGATGGCCCCGGCGGAGCTGAGAGAGCTAAAGGATCAGTTACAGGACTTGCTGGACAAAGGGCTTATCCGACCGAGTGTGTCACCTTGAGGTGCTCCCGTCCTGTTTGTTAAGAAGAAGGACGGAAGTATGCGTTTATGCATTGATTATCGTCAGCTGAACCGGGTTACTGTGCGGAACAGATATCCCCTCCCCCGCATTGATGACTTATTTGATCAGCTCCAGGGTGCAGGGTTTTTCTCGAAGGTTGATTTACGATCAGGTTATCACCAGTTGCGGGTTCGGAAGGAGGATATTCCGAAGACCGCCTTCCGTACTCGTTATGGTCATTATGAGTTCTTGGTGATGTCGTTCGGGCTCACCAATGCCCCGGCAGCTTTTATGGATTTGATGAACCGCGTATTCAGGCCGTATCTCGATCAGTTCATCATTGTGTTCATTGACGACATCTTGGTTTATTCTCGGAGCCGGGAGGAGCATGAGCAGCACTTACGTATCACATTGCAGACTTTGAGGGAGCATCAGCTGTTCGCCAAATTCTCTAAGTGCGCATTCTGGCTAGACAGTGTCGACTTCTTGGGTCATGTGGTGACGAGAGATGGTATTTGCGTGGACCCGAAGAAGATCGAGGCAGTTCAGCGTTGGCCTAGACCGGTATCAGTCACAGAGGTTCGCAGTTTTCTAGGTCTGGCCGGCTATTATCGACGTTTTGTCCAGGATTTCTCCCGCATTGCTGCACCGTTGACCGGGTTGACCCGGAAGGGGGTTCCTTTTGATTGGACCCAGGCATGTGAGGATAGCTTCCAGCAGTTGAAGACTCGTCTGACTACTGCACCAGTGTTAGCATTGCCTTCAGGATCAGGCGGGTTCGTGGTATATTGTGATGCTTCTAGAGTGGGGCTGGGCTGTGTATTGATGCAGCACGACAGAGTTATCGCGTATGCTTCTCGGCAGCCGAGGAAACACGAGCAGAACTACCCCACCCATGATTTAGAGATGGCTGCAGTGGTGTTTGCACTCAAGATCTGGAGACATTACCTATACGGTGAGTCGTGCCAGATATTCACTGACCACAAGAGTTTGAAGTATATCTTCCAGCAGCGAGACCTGAACCTGAGACAGCGCCGTTGGATGGAGTTGGTGAAAGATTATGACTGCGAGATTTTATACCATCCGGGCAAGGCGAATGTGGTGGCAGATGCTTTGAGTAGGAGGCCCGGAGGTAGCCTATCTTGTTTGAGCGCAGTACAGATGCAGTCGACGGCGGATTGGCAGGTGTTATGTGACAGCAGAGTGCAGTTCGAGTTTACTTCTTCAGGGGGACAGCTGGCCCATTTCAGAGCACGCCCACAGTTACTTGACCGTATCCACGAGGCACAGTCCGGCGATGCCCGTACATTAGAGATCATTGAGCAGATTCGGCAGGGCAGAGTTTCTGAGTTCGTGATTGATGATCAGGGGATACTTCGATTTGGGACTCGACTGTGTGTGCCAGATTTAGAGGGACTGAGGCGTGATATTCTCGAGGAGGCACATAGATCCGTATACAGTGTGCATCCAGGTTCCACCAAGATGTACCGTGATTTGAGAGAGGTTTACTGGTGGGACGGGATGAAGAAGGATGTTACAGATTTTGTGTCGAGATGCCTGACTTGTCAGCAAGTCAAGGCCGAGCACCAGAGGCCAGCCGGCGAGTTACAGCCTTTGCCCATCCCTGAGTGGAAGTGGGAGCAGGTCTCCATGGACTTCGTGGTGGGTCTACCCAGGACCAGTCGAGGGTACGACTCTATCTGGGTGATTGTTGATCGACTGACGAAAGCGGCTCACTTTCTGCCAGTGAAGACCACTTTTGGATTTTCTCAGTACGCCCAGGTTTATATTGATGAGATAGTGCGACTGCATGGTGTTCCGACTTGCATCGTGTCCGACCGTGGCACCCAGTTTACCAGCCGATTGTGGCAGAAACTACAGGAAGCTTTGGGCACCCGATTGGGTTTTAGCACAGCCTTTCATCCTCAGACTGACGGTCAGTCGGAGCGTACGATTCAGACTCTTGAGGACATGCTCAGAGCTTGTGTTTTAGATTTCGGTGGTAGCTGGGATCGTCATTTGCCTTTGATCGAGTTTTCCTACAATAATAGCTTTCAGGAGACGATTCAGATGGCACCTTTCGAGGCTTTATATGGGAGGAGATGTCGATCGCCTGTATGCTGGACAGAGCTTAGGGAGAGCAGTATTTTGGGGCCACAGATTGTGCAGGAGACGACCGAGAAGATACAGCTGATTCGGGACAGGATGAGAGCGGCACAGAGCAGGCAGAAATCTTATGCTGACAGGCGCCGTCGCCGACTCGAGTTCGCTGTTGGCGATCATGTTTTCCTGAAGGTCTCTCCGATGAAGGGTGTGATGAGATTTGGACGGAAAGGGAAACTGAGTCCTAGATATGTTGGTCCCTTCGAGATCCTAGAGCGTGTTGGTCCAGTCGCTTATCGGTTAGCTCTTCCGCCCAGCTTCCCCGATGTTCACCCCGTATTCCATGTCTCGATGCTCCGCAAGTACCTTCATGATCCTTCCCAGGCGATTCAGCACCAGATGATCCAGTTAGAGCGTGATCTTTCTTTCACCGAGCAGCCGGTGGTCATCTTGGATCGGCAGGTGAAGAAATTGAGGTCGAAGGTCATACCGTCTGTCAAAGTCCTTTGGCGTGGCCCGAACAGCGAGGAGGTCACCTGGGAGACCGAGGTCGAGATGAGGAAGAGATATCCCCATCTTTTTGAAGGTACGCGTAGTTAAATTCTAAATTCGGGGACCGAATTTCTTTAAGGGGGGAAGATTGTAACCCTTCGAAAATCGTTTAGGCAGTTTTTCGGTAATCGGCAAATTTTTCGGCTTTTTCCGTAAAAAGTTAAAAGTGATATTTTTCATTGTAGACTTAATTATACAAAATTTAAATAAGATATTACTATAATTTTGTCACTAAAATGTCATTTATAATTTTCTAGTTAAATAAAAATTTTTTGGTAATTAATTATTTTTTTTATTATTTTAAGCCTTTTTAAATACATTTAATTAGGGATAAATACAAATTTAATTAGGTAAATTTCTTAATTAGGAGTCTTTATAAGCTAAAATATGGTGTTAAAAAATTTGTGTCATGACTTTCACATTTTTAGTTTTATGGTTTGAAATTAATGAAAAAAATGAAGTAAAATGGGGTTTTTTGTGAAAAGGTTGATGTGAAAGGCATTAATTAAGATGTAAGGGGTTTTATTGACCTAGAATCATCTACACAAAACCCCCATTCCCTTTCTTGACCTGCTGGCCGAGCTCCACACAGCAGCAACCTCCATTTTCCCACTTCTTTCTTGCTTCAATTTCATGCCAAAATTCATCAAAAATTCACAAATTACTTCTCCAATTCAAAACAAAACCCTAATCCACTCTCTCCTCAAGCCAAATTAGTTCAAAACTTGGAGAAAGGAGGCTTCTTTGGTGGCTTGAGCAAGCTAGGGTTCACACTTGGGAGGTATAAATCCAAATCTAGTTGTTAATTGTTGTTTAAGTTGCTAGATTTAGTAGTTTTAGTGTGTAATTTGCTTATGAATTCTTGTTTAGGAAATTCAAGAAAGGGAATTGAGGTTGTAATTAGGGTTTGTAGCATGGTTAATGGATTTAAGTTAGGGCTTTGGTTATCCAATTGGTTAGAGTGATTAATTGAGCGATGTTGCGTTCGCTAGATCGATAAAATTTCGACATTTACATAGAATCGCTATGCTATTTGCTTACTAGTTTTTCTAAAATTTTAGGAGGTGATCTAATTGTGTTATTTAGGCGATATAATTAACATCTTATACGACTATTAGGGTGTGTGAATACGGAGTTTTGTTTAGTCGGGTTTTAGTTTTGACAATTTCCCCGTACGGCGATTTTTGTTAAGGATTTAGCGATTTTCGTGTATTTTCCGCGTACCGAGTGCACGTTGTGATTAATCCGAGAGCGTCGATCTTTTCATAGTGTGAGTTGCATCATTTCGGAAATCTGTAACCTTATAATGTGTGTTATGCAATTTTAGGATCGGTCGGGGAAACTTCGGATACGGCGCGAAAAGGCAAAGCGGTGGCCGGATCAGATTAGCGGGGATTTCTGGTGAGTAGATATATTCATCTACGGGGGAATCGTCTGGATGGCGCGAGGCGCCCCCCTCCCTAGTTAGGATTACTCTACTTTATGCAATAATTATATTGTTAGCTAGCTTATCCATTTATGCACATTGCATACTCTTACAGCTAACCCTATACTAGATTGCATGGACATTCATATGACATTCATATATACATATGCGATATCAATTCGTAGGACACGAACACCTTACCATTGGCATCTATTGCACGCGCACTATTCATGTGACACACACGCCTTTGGTATTTGCCATGCCACGTGCATTATAAAACCTGTTTAGCTTAGTAACGCCATTGCATTCATGCATGATATTTGAGATTGTATCGCATGCATATACCTCGCATTACTATCATATTTACATAGATTTCTAGCCAAACTCTCACATCATATACATTGATATCATAGACACTTATCATATATAACATGTGGACATTATGATTTCCTTGATGATTTCAGTTTTTCTGCGATTTCTGGATTTTTTTTTGGGGAAAACCGCAAGAATTTAACAAAGCTTATATTTATCATTTTTAAAACAAAGTTGCGGTTTTCTCGTGACGTATGTGTCGTCCACCATGAGTTTTCATGTTTTCTGTTGGATTTCGAGACCCGATTCGAGGAGTGGATGAACCGTCTCGGGTACATGGTGGGCCCGGTATGGTACCCCGGGGCAAGAAGATCGAGTTGTAGACGATGAGCCTGACAGGGGAAGACTACCTACCGGTGATGTCTGGCGCGGCGGATATCCGGAGGATACCGACCGTTGTCGTGAGATTTATGATATGGGCCGATCCGGACTGACGGAGCCCGATATTGAGGCAGATATGATTCCTTTTTGGTGTCGATGCTTGACACAGGTTTTCAGATGATTTCTCGATGATATTTAGCTACTATACAGATGTTCATGTTTTAAAGTTAGGAATTCAATAACCTTAGCATTTAAAACACTTAAAGACTTAATAATGACATTGCATACCTGCGCATACATACTAGAGATATTATAGCACATATGGACATACATGTTGTTCCGCATTGCGTGCATTCTTACGATTGCCTTATTAGATGTTATATTTACTCACGAGCTGGCAACTCACCCCCGTTGTGCCACAGTGTCTTGCAGGTCGGACCCGTCAGTCTTGTAGCGGCGGGCTATCTTGTCATCAGTTCCTTTTGCTCAGACTCGCGACATCGCCCGTAGGTGGGTTGCGAGTATACTTATTTCTTTTTGCTTTATCATTGTATATAGTATTCTCCATCTACCACCTGTATTGTATATGCGACCTAGTGATG
This sequence comes from Agapanthus africanus, assembly GCA_030015575.1. NCBI lineage: Eukaryota > Viridiplantae > Streptophyta > Magnoliopsida > Asparagales > Amaryllidaceae > Agapanthus > Agapanthus africanus. Next base: position 629,122,080 of record CM057343.1, read on the forward strand.
AGACTGAGAGATTTGTATATTCGTGGTTTCTTTTGGGTCGAGCTCACTTGAGCCGACGTGTGTTTTCTGGTATTTGCATCTCTTTTATGCTCTTTTTCTTGATATTACTATTATATTGTATGTGGTTGTGATCCGCCTTGGGCGAAGAGCTAGCTCCCGCTTGGGGATGCCATTTTTATGATTTCATATGTATTATCTTGTTGTACCCATTTTTGGGGATAGAAAATACAGGGGAGACTCTGCCGAAATTTTCGGAAATCTTTGATGTTTTAAAAAGGGATTCTATGCAACTTAATTGATTTCAAAACCAATTTCATTAAAGGTTTTTCCTTCACTCTCTTTTGATTTTGGGTTAGATTTCTGGGCTTTGGCTGACTTAGGTTACGGCACGCCTTTAGACGTCTCGTAATCTAAGTGCCAGTCACGTTCCGTACTTTCGGGTCGTGACAACCAGCTCCTCGAACTTTGATCTTGGCGGGACTATGTTGATGACCGTAGCTCTGTGGCTTGTCGGTACATCTGACGACTGTGAGGCTTTCCCGAGTTTGTATTGGTTCGCCACCCAATCTTTAAAAACATAGCAGTCTTCAATGGTATGACTCACCATTCTGTGATATGGGCAGTATACGGGATTGCCGGTCATGTTCATCTCATGTGGCCTCTTTGGAATAGGCAGTTGAAGACCGTTGTTCAAGGCGTCCATGAATATTTCGCGGACTTTATCCCTCCTGAAGGAGTATACTTTCTTCTTTCTCTCCATTAGAGTAAGTGCCCTTACTGATGCTGGACCCTGAGGACGATCAGTCTTTGGTTCACCTACTGTCCGCTTACTATGTTCAGTGTACCTATCGGAGGGACTGTAGGCTGATCGCATCCGTTTTTCACAAAGGTGTTCCGCTCTCGGGCTGGAGGGAGCATCGGTCGGCTGCTTCCGGATATCAATCCCCAGCTCACGAACCAAAATTTGATTTTTCTGTAATTGCAATCGGGTGACTTGGGTCGTGAGATCCGCCACGACATTTACCAGCTTGTCGACTTTAGAATGGACCTTGGCCATCTTCTCATCCCTGTCCTGAAGTTGCCTTTGAAGCCATTGGAATTATGCTTGTTCTATAGTTCTGGGTATGACAATGGGGTCATCCCTACCGCCTGAACTTGATTCAGCATGAACCACGGGTTCCTTTGGCTTAATGGCCTGAGCGAGCTCTTCATCATTTGGATCGGGACGATGTTGGATGGCAACAACCGCGTCATTGTCATGGTTATAAGGCGTAGGAGGTCTTGTTCCTCTGAGCTCCATCATATAGACCGTATGGATTGTGTACCCGTCTATTGCTTCTTCATTGGCAATGTTGCTCGCTTGGCTCTTAGCTTGTTGCCTTGGTCCGCTCTTTTTAGAGAGGCAGATGTTTGAGAGAATCAGGTCCCTGAAGGACTTCGGTCTCCCTTTGTATAAAATTGGCAGTCGCAGCTTGGTTGTTTGTTAACACGCCATGGGACAATGATATTTCCCCCGCCTTGTATTGTTTCTTGACCCAATCCTTGAAGATGCAACAGTCTTCAATAGTGTGTCCCAGCACTCGGTGGTATGTGCAAAAGTAGGGATCAGTCTTGTTCGCTTCACTTAGCCTTTTTGGTTCTGGTAGCCGCAGGCCATTCTTCAGAGCATCTTTAAAAATTTTGTGGACCTTGTCCCTTCGGAATGAGTAGACCTTATTTCTTCTTTCCTCCAAAGTTGGCTCTCGAGTTTTGTTAGTTTTTGCTCCGCCCGCTCTCTGCTTATTTAGAGAATCGGTGTTGTTAGAACTTCCGCCTTTTCGGTTGTCATCCCTCCAATGTTTCGGTCTGTTTATGAACTGAAGATCCTGAGCGGACTCGGGCTTTGAGCGTTCCAACGTTTTGACCTTTTTGGTCAGCTCTTGGAATGTTTTAAGGCCTGCGGTGCACATGAAAGGTTTCATCCAGTCCTTCAGATTTTCTATAAGAAGACTGACAGATTGGTCTTGCTCTAACGGCGGTTCATATTTGACAGAGAGATTACGCCATCGGACTATAAAATCCATATTGTTTTCGTTCTTCTTTGGCTCTGTCCTTACGAGGTCGGCAATGGTGATTTTATCGCTGACACTCATGAACCTTTGCTTGAACATGGATTCTATTTGAGCGAACGTTGTGATCGATTCATCGGGTATGCTTGCATACCAATCGAAAGCAACATCCATCAAGCTATTAACAAACTGACGGAGAAGGAGTGCATCATTGCCCCCAGTATTTGCGCATGATGCTTTAAATTGGGCAATGTGCCGGTTCGCATTTCCCGTCCCATCAAACCTTTCAAATTTGGGGACGACATAGCCAGTGGGAAACTCCACAAGATCGTACCGAGCAGGATATGGTCTCCCGCTACTACTGGCATCTTTTTGCTCTCCATCTTCGGCTACCGATGTTTTGACTTTGTTGGCAACCAAATCCATGATTTGATCTTGAGTTAGCGGGTTGCTGTCATCGGCCGCCAAGACATTTCCCGAGATAGGATGTGACTGGCCTTCATGCGGCCCGCCCTCCTTTGGATTTAAGGGAAAAGGTGTCGGCTGTCTCAGGACACTGTTTCCCGGTCCATGAGTAGAACCATGCGCTTGATTGGGCGGCTGAGAGGCAAGTTGGGCCGTGAGCTGTAAGACGACGTTTGTCAAGTCGTCAATTTTTTAGTAGAGCTTGGCCATCTCCTTGTCTTTGTTTCTGAGCTTCTTTCGGAGCTCCTGGAGAAGTTGCCGCTCTGTGGTCTTAGGATGGAAAGTTGGCCCATCCTCGCTTTCCGAGCTTGACTCTACATGGACCGAAGGGTCTTTCCGCCTATCATCCTCATCGAGAGGGTTTTCATCACCCAACGGAGGCGGCTGTTCTTGGGAAGCGTCAAACACATTCAAACCAGATTGGATTTGAGATGTGGTGGCCCCATCCTTACTCTTGCTGCGCGTGCCCACCATGTAGACAGTGTAGACCACATACCCAGCCATTTCCTCATCTTCGGCGGGGTAACCATGTTCTTCGAACCTCGTGAGGTTCAGCCTAGCAGGAGCCCTAGCCCTTTTGTTGGCTCTATACCTGAGCCTTTTCTGCCTTAGCTTCTCAATTTTAAGGGCTTGGCGGGCATCCATTTCCTGGGAAGCCACCGTGAGTCGATTAGCAGGGAGCTTAGAGAAGACACCCGATCAAGCAGTTGTCAGGGGCACTGCTGGAGCTCGCTCGAGAGGCCTTGTTGCTTTGTTGGTGTTGATGGCCTTGCCCCCAGCTGGGGACAAGGAGAGTCGTTCAAACACCGACTTGCGTTTGAGTTGGGGCGCCTTCGAGACCACCACATTTGGCCTCTTGCCTTTCGAGACCGGCTTGTCTGTTACCGGAGCTTGAGGAGCTAGGACAGCGTTAGCTGACACGAACATAATAGAGCCAAATGGTAGCGATGGCTCCTCCCATTGTCGCCCGAGACTGGCCGGAAGGACCGTCCTGGAGTCTATCTTCATCGTATAGGAGACGGGAGCCATGCTGAGAGCTGAGTTCATCTTTGGAGACATTGTTGAAAAATGATTGCTTGAAAACCTACATGAAAGAGCATTATTTTAGTATAAATATAGGTATGTATATTGATTGAGTTTGCATGAATGTTTAACTCGAAATATGGGAGGAGAGATAGGTGTAAGTCCACGTTACCCATCCCCGGTTCTTTGGGGTTGCGGAAATGGTGAAAAACGATTTTTTCGGTGGAGGTAACATGGACTCAAAAACGGATCTTTGTTAAACAAACTATCTAACAACCTAACTAAGAGTTTAGCTACTAGGTTAAGGGTTATACCTAAACTTGAACTCCTTCTTTTCAACTCCTTGTGGTGGTCAGATCGGCCTCACCTCGTCGTCTCCTTGTGCCGAAGATGGATCCACCCGAAAGCTTCTACCTTTGGCTCCAACCTCAATCTAGAGGAAACTAGAACACTTGGTTTGCTAGACCTTGTATACTAGGATGAGTAGAGAAGTGTTTTGGGTTTTATCTCCAAGGCAAATGGTTCTCAACACATGAGAGGTTTTTGTCTTGAACTAGAGAAAAAGGGAGAGCAAGAGGAAGATGAGAGCTTTTGCATGAGAGAGAATGCAAATGATAGAATGAGCAAGACTTTTACAACCATCCTCTTCATAATCCAAAATAATCATAACAATAATAGTAATTGAGTATTATGTGATGGTTCAAGTCAAATGGCAATATCATTTCATGCACTCATTTTGTAAAGAATAACAAGCAAGCAAAAGTCTTTGCCATGAAACGATAGCCATCGTAATGATGATGGTCAACAAGTCCAACCTAGTCAACCGGTCAACAAAGTCAACAAGTCAACCTTTCAACCCAACCATGGCACAATAATACTTAATTAATATTATCATTAATCATATTTCTTATTCTCATTAGGGTTTAGCAAAAGTCAACAGTCAACAACCCTAATGAGAATCCTTTGCCTCTGTCTCTGTCAACCGTGCATACACACCCGCATCCGCGTTCTATGGAACACGAATACAAACGAGATAAAACCAATCCCAAAACGTATACTAGGATCTGGCTTAAACCAAAGCCCGCTAGTAATAACTGCCCGGACACTAAACGTGCACAAGTGCACGGATGTGACCGAACCTTGCCGCAAAACCATGCGACCTCTACTCTTTTTGCCTAAAGGCGAATAGCTCTCTGTGTGGGACTCTAAAGACTCGACATTATGCTGGCAGTGGGTTTAACCACAGACCGCAAGCGGCACTAGCTGTGCGTAACGGCCCCCAGGTAGATGCCGATAAGAAGACTGACGAGGTGAACTCATCCGAACTCCTACTGAGCCTGAATGTGACAATCTCCGTACAGTCCGGTCTGTTCGTCTGAGAATATCGCATAGTGGGCCTAGGGGGGCGGTAAACGCCAGTCCCCTAATAGCGGTACAAGTCGTGTCGGAGTGCAGCCCAGAACACCCTGAGATAACACTGGAAACTTACCAGTATATCTCGCTTGCCCTGGCCAGGGACTTTGTGTAATGGCTCTCCTAGACACAGCGCGATAACAACCCCCAATACTGGGAGAGACGAATCCTGTCTAACCGTCACTGCCTCCAAGTGCTTCGGGACTGCACCCAACTACTACCTGTTTGCACGACTCCTTTGAGCCGTGGTAGGGTAGTAATCAAAGTACAGTGGGAACACACTCGAGGCAAAATGACAGTGTCAAGTCAGCGGACTAAGCTGTACTCATGTCACCTGGGAACTGATAACTGACGATAGGTATAGTACCAACCAACAGTTCCCGACGAGTCCTGTCCAGTGTACTCGTAACCTAATGAGCACCCGCATACTATCTCAAGTATGACGTACTGACGGCTGTGGGACAGACCGTCTCCCCTGCTGGGATGAAAAGAGCATACGCTAGTCTACTCCGGAGTATCGATGCCCTGTCTCGATAATCCTACGACTAGGGACCTGTATAAGGACGTGCTTGTGGATTTCCCAGCCCCCACGAGTGTGACTGCCATCACAACGCTGGTAATCAAGCAAAGATCCTAAGGGCTCCACTAATGTGTATAAGTGATATACTAAAAGAAACACATGTACACATTAAAGTAGAAACAAACCAAGTAGCATACTACTATTTTAAGCAAGATTGTCTATACAACTGTGAATATCCCAAGCTTCCATTAAGTAATATACAAACTAGTATGATACAGTAATGGCCTCTAGGGCATATACACTAACAATCTCCCACTTGCACTAAGGCCATGTACTGGCGTATCGAAGACCTATCATCTCGATCAGCCGCTCGAAGTGAGTCTGGGGTAAGGCCTTCATGAGTGGATCAACAATGTTATCTTCCGTATTTACTCTCTTCACCTCGATCTCCCGGCGATCTACGATCTCCCTGATCATGTGGTACCGCCTCAAAATGTGCCTGGACTTCTGATGGGACCTGGGTTCCTTCGCTAAAGCTATAGCGCCGTTGTTGTCATAATACAGTGGTATTGGATCAACACTGGTAGGAACCACCTGAAGCTCCGTGAGGAACTTCTTCATCCAGACAGCTTCCTTTGCGGCATCGCAAGCAGCTATGTACTCCGCTTCCATAGTTGAGTCAGCAACGGTTTCCTGCTTGGAGCTCTTCCAGCAAACCGCCCCTCCATTGAGGGTAAAGACATAACCCGACATGGACTTGGAGTCATCATTGTCACTCTGGAAGCTGGAGTCAGCAAAGGCCTCGATCTGGAGGTCTTTTCCGCCATACACCAAGAACATCTCCTTAGTCCTTCTCAGGTACCTGAGAATGTTCTTTACTGCTATCCAGTGTTTCTCCCCTGGGTCCGATTGATACCGGCTTACAACGCTCAATGCGTATGCTACATCTGGTCTGGTACATAACATCGCATACATTATAGAGCCTACCACAGATGCATAGGGTATAGATGACATGCGAGCTCTTTCCAAATTAGTCTTGGGAGACATCTCTTTGGAGAGGGTGATTCCGTGACAAGCCGGTAGATTACCGTGCTTGGAATCTTCCATACTGAATCGTTTCAGTATGGTGTCAATGTACCTGGACTGTGAAAGTCCCAACATCCTTTTAGATCTATCACGATAGATCTGGATCCCCAGAATGTAGTTGGCATCGCCCAGGTCCTTCATGGAGAACCTCTGTAACAAGAATCCTTTGACTGACTGTAGCATAGGAATATCATTTCCTATTAGGAGAATGTCATCGACGTACAAGACGAGGAATACCATATTTCTCCCTACAATCTTACTGTAAATGCATGGTTCATCTGGGTTTTTGACAAAGTCGAATTCTTTGACAGTATCATCATAGAAGATGTTCCAACTCCGCGATGCCTGCTTCAGTCCATAGATGGACTTGAGAAACTTGCACACTTTACCGCTGCTCCCACTCTGAATGAACCCCTCTGGCTGATCCATATAGACGCACTCTTCCAAATTTCCATTTAGGAAAGCTGTCTTTACGTCCATCTGCCAGATCTCATAATCGTGGAAGGCAGCAATGGCAAGAAGGATCCGAATGGATTTGAGCATAGCTACTGGAGAAAAGGTCTCGTCATAGTCCAAACCAGGTCTTTGACGAAAACCCTTTGCAACAAGCCTAGCTTTATAGGTTTCAACCTGCCCATCTACACCAATCTTCTTTCTGAAGATCCATTTGCAGCCTACGGGTTTTACCCCTTCTGGAGCAAAGTCCAAAGTCTAAACTTTGTTGGTGTACATGGACTCTATCTCGGTCCGCATTGCATCCAGCCATTTTACTGAGTCACCGCTCTGAATGGCTTGCTGGAAGTTAGTCGGCTCATCATAATCAATAGTGCAATCCTCTCTATCCCCGTCTATGAGAAAACCGTAGTATCTCTCGGGCGGATGAGACTGCCTACTACTCCTGCAGAGCGGCGTAGGAATATCCTGTTCTTTCGAACCCTTTAGTTCTACTAAGCTTTCAGTAATAGTTTGTGGTTCTGGAATTTCTTCCAGTTCTATTGCGCTCCCACTTATTTCTTTTTCTAAGAACTGATGTTCTAGAAAGTGGGCATTACGAAAGACAAAGACCTTTTGTTCTTCTGCGTAATAGAAAAGATACTCCCTGGAGTTCTTTGGGTATCCCACAAACTTGCACTGTACTGAGCGTGCCTCGAGTTTGTCCGCATGCTGCTTTTTGACAAAAGCTGGACATCCCCAAATCTTCAGATATTGAAAATAAGGTTTCTTCCCACTCCATATTTGATATGGTGTGGTAGGCACAGTCTTAGTTGGAACTCGGTTCAAAAGATATGCAGCTGATTCTAGTGCATATCCCCAGAATGATCGCGGTAACTCAGCGTTACTCATCATAGAACACACCATATCCAATAGGGTTCGGTTCCGTCTCTCCGATACACCGTTATGTCGTGGAGTGTATGGAGGAGTAAGCTGAGAGAGAATTCCATTCTCTTTTAGGTAATCCAGGAACTCGGCACTCAAGTATTCACCACCTCGATCAGATCTCAGTGTCTTGATACTTTTGCCTGTTTGTTTTTCTACTTCATTCTTGTATTCCTGGAATTTTTCAAAGGCTTCAGATTTATGCTTCATTAAGAAGACATGCTCGAACCTTGAAAAATCATCCGTAAAAGTAATGAAGTAAGAATAACCGCTTCGCGCATGTGTAGACATTGGACCGCACACATCGCTGTGTACGAGTCCCAAGAGCTCGCTCGCTCTTACTCCGTGTCCAGTAAACGGAGTCTTTGTCATCTTTCCTTTGAGACAGGATTGACAAGTTGCATATGATTGATATTCGAACGGATCCAAATATCCTTCTGTATGTAACTTCGTCAACCTTCTCTCATTGATGTGACCCAGTCTACAATGCTATAAGAAAGCCTGATTTAATTCCGGAGACTTTCTTTTAAGTGTGTTCTGGACACTGAAAATCTGAGCTTGATTCAATACGTATATCCCGTTATTTAATGTACCTGACCCAATCAGAACTTGATTTAGGTGGATGTGGACCACATCGCTTACAAAAGTAAAATCATATCCTTCCTTAGAAAGTAAGGATACAGATATGATATTACAAGTCGCACCTGGTACATACAAACAGTTACGCAAAATCAATATCTGCCCAGTTGTCAGTCCAAGATGATATTCCCCTACGGAATCAGCGTTCATGCTCATTCCGTTAGCAACCCTGAGAGTCATATCACCTATCTTGATAACCCTACGGTTTCTCAGAGCCTGTAACGAATTACAGATGTGAGATCCTGATCCGGTATCCAATACCCAGGAAGTAGGGTTAACTGACATACAGTTTTCTATTACAAACACACCCGAAGCCGAAGCCACAACATGCTTCGAATCCTGGCTACTGGCTTTGCTAGCCCTGCAATCCTTCTGCCAATGTTCATTCCCGTAACAATAGGAACGTCTCTCTTTTACTATATCCAGTCCCGAAACTTTTTCCCTTCTCTTTCCTTCTACCTCCCTGGTTTCCTTCAGGGTAGAGGGCAGAGACTGTAGAATCAAGTCAACATTTGACCCGTTCTCAAACGTGGTCTTCAGGTCTGTGAGCTCAAAATAGCTGGTCTCTGTAAGGACGTTGCCCCCTACAGATGACCCGATAGCCAACCTCGCTTGAAGCAATTCGTTCGAGGTCTCATATCTTGCGATACGAGATTGCTCTCCATATAAATCTTTGTTATGGAGGAAGATAGAAACTAAGTCCATCTTCTCGTACTGCCTCTGGTATCCACCATCAACTGAGGCTAACACGAGGCACTTGGCTTTCGCACAGTCCTTTTCCGATGTCTTACGGATATCAATATCCGAGACAGGGGAATCTGGTCCTGAGACGGCAGGGGTTTGATCAGTTAAGATGTGTCCCAGCTTGTCATGAGCAATGGACATCTGGACAGACCTTTGTCAATCATAACAGTCAGATTCAGTCATTTTATTATCTAGATGTAACCTATGTGTGGTCACAGGGTCGCTGCAATTAAGAGAGAGAGAAGAAAACACTCAGCATGACGCTCTTGCAAGTTTAGATTGGTTTTTAATTTATCTAAACAGGATGGCTCCCACTGTTTCTCGAATCCCTCCTCAAACCAAAAAAGAAAGAATTAGATAGGATCAATCTCACCGTACAATACTTGCTTAACCGTTCAGCCAGGCCAGTGTCGGTACTTCGAGGGAGGTTTTCCAACGCTTTCGCGAAGTTCCTTAATTTAAGAACCTCTTTTCCCTGGGGGCGTAGCCCCGCTAACACCTTTCTAGACACCTACTTGGTTTATAGCATTGATCGTTAAGCGAGAAATTTCCCGAGGAGTAGCATATACTCACAGTAGGATCGGGATCCAAATATCATCGCGTGACAAAATTGAAGGAATCCTACCAGAATCATCACACTCCAAATGGTATGCAGCGCTAGCAAGTTTCAGTTTCTTTTGAAACTCCCGATGTGGATTTTTGCCCCATGCTCTTATGACCTTGACGTAGGCCAAAATATCATAAGTCACATGTCAAGTTCTACCCATCATTATCCAGGTTAATTTGAACCCACCCGTACCTACCCTTGACTTTGGCCAACAAGGTAGTACGACTGTCCCAAAATAACGCATCTATCTATGCAACAGATAAATATCCGGCAGCTACCAATCACTATGCCTTGGCGTAGGTCAAAATACATAGCTTGAATACTACCGAATATTTAACTGAAATGATGGAGGGCTACGAATGGTTTTGGCGAAACTGTGAACGTAGTGAACTTGATATAATCGAAGGAACCTTGATAGCTTTTAAAAGGAGTGGCTTAAGCTCCGCGTTTAAAAGTTGTTTTTGAAAAGAAATCGAGTGGTTTTGAAAGTGTTCCAACGACTTTACTTTGGTTTATTTTCTTGCATTAATTTTAATGCGTCCCATCATTTAATCCTACCATTGCAGAAAACAACGAAAATATGACGTACGCTTATACCATCCGCATTCGCCACGGGGCCCCGTCATTACCCGTTAGGTTACTTAACTAACGACAGAGCGGGGGCTGGACTAGCGCGGATGCAAAACATAAGCAACGCCTAAATAGATATCATATATAGATATATACATTCGTCAGATGAAATGATAGCCATTCCAGATCACAGATGAACACATTGGATATACTAGGAATCCGCATTTCGTACGAGCCTGTAACGAAAAGCAGATTACACGGTCGCGATGAATAGCCAATACCCCACCCTAGACCCCTACGGGTGCGGCAAACTACCCGCCAAATACCCGAAGTGAAGCAACCTTCCTCAACAACGTGAGTAGGACACTCGGCACTTCGAGGTACCCGGTAGTTTGTGCACCCCTCCTTGGGTCTATCCTAGGAGAAAAAACAGTAAAAGAAATTATACAATGACGGCTACAACCTCATCTCGGTTGTGCGGCCATATAAATAATATCACATCAATTACAAATTACATGAATTGAAAGAAAAAGAAAACTCTCATCTCACAACCCCCCGGCTATTCATCCGCGACAATCCAATGAATTCATATGCACATACCATCAACATTACAGATCACAGATATGTATAACCCCCACTAATTGACGTATAGAAATTAGCAGACGTTCAATACATATATCACATCACAGATATAACCCGTTAGCTAAAGTTTTTAGGAGTTCGATCAAAATACGGATTTTTAACCACTCCAAAAACAAATTTTGCTTTCTGGAAAATCTGGGAAGAAAAATCATATTCCAAAAATCCCAAAATACCCCAAGAAACACAATGCAGCAAAACCGATCCACGGCCGAGTCAACTCGGCCGCGGATCCGCGGCAAGAAGCTCTTCTTGCCGCATTTCCGCGGTGAGTTGGTCGGTTCAGTGGATCGTTTTTCTGCACTGTTCACTAAAAACCCTGAGTCGATTTTTCAGATATGTTAAATCATTTTTAGTGCAGTAAAAAAATCGACAGAAAGTTGGTGTCTCGGGCATGTTTTGTGACTTTTTCTCCGATCGAACTTCTAGTTACTTTGCTAACATGTTAGATAGTGTTTAACTAGGCTCTGATACCACTGTAAGTCCACGTTACCCATCCCCGGTTCTTTGGGGTTGCGGAAATGGTGAAAAACGATTTTTTCGGTGGAGGTAACATGGACTCAAAAACGGATCTTTGTTAAACAAACTATCTAACAACCTAACTAAGAGTTTAGCTACTAGGTTAAGGGTTATACCTAAACTTGAACTCCTTCTCTTCAACTCCTTGTGGTGGTCGGATTGGCCTCACCTCGTCGTCTCCTTGTGCCGAAGATGGATCCACCCGAAAGCTTCTACCTTTGGCTCCAACCTCAATCTAGAGGAAACTAGAACACTTGGTTTGCTAGACCTTGTATACTAGGATGAGTAGAGAAGTGTTTTGGGTTTTATCTCTAAGGCAAATGGTTCTCAACACATGAGAGGTTTTTGCCTTGAACTAGAGAAAAAGGGAGAGCAAGAGGAAGAGGAGAGCTTTTGCATGAGAGAGAATGCAAATGATAGAATGAGCAAGACTTTTACAACCATCCTCTTCATAATCCAAAATAATCATAACAATAATAGTAATTGAGTATTATGTGATGGTTCAAGTCAAATGGCAATATCATTTCATGCACTCATTTTGTAAAGAATAACAAGCAAGCAAAAGTCTTTGCCATGAAATGATAGCCATTATAATGATGATGGTCAACAAGTCCAACCTAGTCAACCGGTCAACAAAGTCAACAAATCAACCTTTCAACCCAACCATGGCACAATAATACTTAATTAATATTATCATTAATCATATTTCTTATTCTCATTAGGGTTTAGCAAAAGTCAACAGTCAACAACCCTAATGAGAATCCTCTGCCTCTGTCTCTGTCAACCGTGCATACACACCCGCATCCGCGTTCTGGGGAACACGAATACAAACGAGATAAAACCAATCCCAAAACGTATACTAGGATCCGGCTTAAACCAAAGCCCGCTAGTAATAACTGCCCGGACACTAAACGTGCACAAGTGCACGGATGTGACCGAACCCTGCCGCAAAACCATGCGACCTCTACTCTTTTTGCCTAAAGGCGAATAGCTAGTGGGACTCTAAAGACTCGACACTACGCTGGCAGTGAGTTTAACCACAGACCGCAAGCGGCACTAGCTGTGCGTAACGGCCCCCAGGTAGATGCCGATAAGAAGACTGACGAGGTGAACTCATCCGAACTCCTACTGAGCCTGAATGTGACAATCTTCGTACAGTCCGGTCTGTTCGTTTGAGAATATCGCATGGCGGGCCTAGGGGGCGGTAAACGTCAGTCCCCTAATAGCGGTACAAGTCGTGTCGGAGTGCAGCCCAGAACACCCTGAAATAACACTGGAAACCTACCAGTATATCTCGCTTGCCCTGGCCAGGGACTTTGTGTAATGGCTCTCCTAGACACAGCGCGATATCAACCCCCAATACTGGGAGAGACGAATCCTGTCTAACCGTCACTGCCTCCAAGTGCTTCGGGACTGTACCGAACTACTACCTGTTTGCACGACTCCTTTGAGCCGTGGTAGGGTAGTAATCAAAGTACAGTGGGAACACACTCGAGGCGAAGTGACAGTGTCAAGTCAGCAGACTAAGCTGTACTCATGTCACCTGGGAACTGATAACTGACGATAGGTATAGTACCAACCAACAGTTCCCGACGAGTCATGTCCAGTGTACACATAACCTAACGAGCACCCGCATACTATCTCAAGTACGACGTACTGACGGCTGTGGGACAAACCGTCTCCCCTGCTGGGATGAGAAGCGCATACGCTAGTCTACTCCGGAGTATCGATGCCCTGTCTCGATAGTCCTACGACTAGGGACCTGTATAAGGATGTGCTTGTGGATTACCCAGCCCCCACGAGTGTGACTGCCATCACAACGCTGGTAATCAAGCAAAGATCCTAAGGGCTCCACTAATGTGTATAGGTGATATACTAAAAGAAACACATGTACACATTAAAGTAGAAACAAACCAAGTAGCATACTACTATTTTGAGCAAGATTGTCTATACAACTGTGAATATCCCAAGCTTCCATTAAGTAATATACAAACTAGTATGATACAGTAATGGCCTCTAGGGCATATACACTAACAATAGGTCCCACCGAGCATGCCAGAATCTGTAGGGTGTTTTTCGTCACCCCATTGAGATGGGAATACGCGTGCGCTTGTCAGGCGTACTACAGATTCCCCCTGCCTAGGGTAGGCTGGGGTTTATTGATTGTGGGGATCCGAATCTCCGGCAGCCGCGGACTAAGCTGCCGTTAATTACCCCTCACCTTTGGAGCGAGGGAACCTCCGATTAACGGGTTAAACTGGTCATGCGAACTCAATATGCAGTGTGCGTATGTTTTGTTTTGGAAAGGGGTTTTGGATATATCAGGGGCCCCGCAGAGTTTTTTACGGGGGTCCCGCTACCCGGATAGCGGGCTGGGGGTCAAGGGGGCTAGCAGCCCCCTTGCAGGGTGCGGGGCAGCGCCCCAGCCCAAATTTTTTGAGAGGGACAGTGTTGTAGAGTATGTGTGTGTGTGTATAAAAAAAGAAGGGGGAAAAGCGTCTCAAAAACGCGTGTGGCACGTGGGTCCTGGTGCCCGGGGTCACGTGCGCACACATGAGCGCTTTAGTGCCCGGGGTCACATGGGCACACGTGACTGATGGGTGCCTGGGTGCCTCGGGGTCACGTGGGCACGCGTGACCGATGGGCGCCTTGGCGCCCCGGGGTCACTTTGCGCCCCGGGGTCACGTGGGCACACGTGACCGATGGGCGCCTTGGCGCCCCGGGGTCACGTGCGCACATGTGACCGATGGGCGCCTTGGCACCCGGGGTCATGTGGCACACGTGACCGATGGGCGCCTTGGCGCCTGGGGTCACGTGGCGCACACATGACCATTGGGGGCCTTAGCGCCCGAGGTCACATGGGCACACATGACCTATGGGCGCCTTGGCGCCCCGGGTTCACGTGGGCACACGTGACCTATGGGCGCCTTGGCACCCCGGGGTCACGTGGCGCACACGTGACCGCGGGAAGGGGCCTAACCCTTAGGTTGGGGAGTTGTACTCCCAAAGGGGATTTTTTTAGAGTTAAACTCTTAGCAGAAACTAATTTATGGAGTTAAACTCCAACAGATCTAGAAAGGAGTTAAACTCCTAGGAATCTTTGGCTCTTCTTTTGAGCCTCGGATCTGTCCAACTTCAGATTTTTGGAGATGGGTCTCCTTCTTCCTTCTCTTGATCGGCGGGATCCTGGAGAAAAGGGGGATGAGACTTAAAAGTCTCCCCTTTTCGAGATCTGATTGGAGATCCGAGCTCACCTTCATGAGTTTTGTGGTGAAAAACTATTTATTTTTGGGAAAGGAAGAGTAAAACTCTTGATTTAATTCAAGAGAAAGAAGAAGGTTTGGAACCTCCAGAAAGGGGAAAGAGGCATAAACCCTAGACTTTTTGAGGGGAATGAAAAGTATATTCTTTATTCATCATCATGTTGCTTTATATAGACTTACATATTTACATATAGCCCCTTGGGCTTTACAAAATGGCATTTTGCCTATCCCATGGCTCATGTACCATTTCTTTTTGCACATAAGCCATGGGCTTTATAAAAATTTGGCTTGATGCCCATTCATGCATAAAAAAATTACATAAAAATTATTTATTACATGATTTTATTGTTGGCATTGGGAGGTTGGCCGCGGGCTCGACCTGGGCATGGGCCCGCTTGACCTGGGCTTGGGCCCACCTGGCTTGGGGTTGACCTTGACTTTGACTTGGTCAACCGGGGTGCAAATTTTGACCCCAACAGCGGGCGCTATGAGAATTACTCCAGTTATGATACAACTTGCCAAATATGAAAACCGTTGTGTATCCAAAGTACACAATAAATTGCATAATCGTTGTGCAATATCGGTGCACACGACCAAGCGAAAATTCTTTTATATAAATCAAATCTATAATATATTCTATCAAGTGCAAAGCACGAAAACAAAATCAACCCTAATGGGTTTACGTGCAATTTCAAACCATACATTACGGTGTGCATGAAAACAAAACAGCGCTAAGTGCAATAGGCGTGCACGAAATGATACCTACTGCATCTACTGTGCATGGAACAAAATTGTACAAAACGTATCAAGTGCATCGGGGTGCACAAATAAATCTCAAGTGCATCGGAGTGCACAAAAATAAAAATCAAGTGCATCAAGTGCACAAAAATCAAAACCAAGTATACCTAGGGTATATATAGATAAAATCTTTTAACCATGTGCATATAATGTGCACAGAAATATCAGTGTAGTACATACGGTGTACATAACACTCCAATCGAGTGCAGTCACCTCGCACGAAAATCTCAACAAGTGCACCTGGTGTGCACAAAACATAATATAGTCCTCAAATCCTCAAAAGTGCATATATCAAAATAACGAACGTTGAGTTGTCCCTTCTTTAACGTTGAAAAAGAAATATTTGGATCATAAAAACGAAATTCGAACTCAAATGACATCGAAGCATATTCTCTTCAATATCGAAAGGTGTTTATACCACCGGAATTGGCATAGCAAGGATTTCTATTTGCCGTCTGCCACGATCTAACGTTCTCTGTTTCTGAATTCTGGTTCTTCTTGCGGATCCCTAATACCATGGATCTTTATGCGATCATCCGGTAAGGAGCAACGACACCATTCGTCTTATTTCTGATATATCCGATCACATCTTCTTGACCAGTAGTCCAGTCTCTTGTAACGCAACATGTTGATAATGGAAATCTCTGTCCTCTGCCTGTATGCTCATAACTAATCATAGTCCAATCTTATTTATTATAAACTCCTGGAAGAGAAGCCATCAAATTTTCTGCTAAAATCATTTATCCAGCCTGCCCGGAACTAGCACTCATTTCTTAATCCAATTTCTTTAGTAACCACTATCATTCCTTTTTAATTTCCTCCTGAAAGTGTAGTTGTACGCATCATCAATTCCTCAATATCAACTGTGAAGAACAACTGTCCACTAAACTTCACACCAATCTCCCATTCCATAAATCTCCAATATCAACCACTTAAAGAACGTATCTGCATAGTTACGCGAATTGCAAGTCATACTTGGTTATGACCAAACTCGGAGTCTTACAAACTCGGAAGCACGAATCCGTCATCTCTCATACTCTGTAGAAGAATCTAGCTAATCTCACCTTCGAAGACTCGTCCCAATTCGTCGGAGGAAAACTTACTGCACGATCTCTTTCTCGTGTGACTTGCATCAGATCTGAGCAAGATCCATCGGAAAAAGCTAACTAACTCCCTCGACTTCACATCGGAACGCCACTATGTATTTAAAAGTCCTAACCATCCCACATCTGAACGGCTATGACTCCTTCTGATCCCTCTACACTTGTAAACATCGTCAACTTTTAACTTCATGAACTCTGGATGCAACATCTCGATAACTTCGGCAATGATTGGTACCACTGTCTGAACAGTACACAACACCATGATCTTTGGAGAGGGGAAAACATCACGCCTCAAGTCCGGCTGATCTCTAGCAATGACTCTACCATTTGGTGCGGATCCCGAAGAAACTCGCTTCAATATTAGAACTCGATCAATATCAATAAACGACGTGTCTCTATATCACCGGAATGTCATCCTGGTCAGTCCTTGTCCCAGAAAAGTCTGCTCTGACCTTATCTCTAACCGCAGCACTCTCGGCTTCCATAAACATGGTGACCGGAACAATCAACATGTATTGACGAGGATAGATCAACGGAATGAATAGAAGGAAGATCTCAAGATATAAATCCTAAGGTAACTTAGGTGGAGTATCATATCGTAAATATGCTGCGGAACATATATACGGTACGCCACTATACTTAGTACCTACTCCATCAACAAAAGTCATCCTATATAACGAAAGTTCGGGTATAAGACCCCCAAAGTCAAGTCTACATCCTATAAGGTAAATCCAGGTAACAAAAGTTCATGCCTAGATCCCATATAGCCAACCTAGACTCGAACCAAGGTTAAACCAAACGCTCTGATACCAACTTTGTCATGACCCAAATGTGGCACGTGATCGACACTTAAATCACGTGACATCTAAAGACGTCGACGCGGTTCAAGTAAGCCAAAACCCGGAATCTAAACCCTTTTTAAAATTATTGGAGGTGAGATTAAAATAGTCATCAGATGGAATCAGTTTAAATAACATTTAAATTTAACTAAGTATGTTTGAAAAGTATCTATGACGTTTTGAAATTTGACAGCACCTCCTTTGAAAATATTACATAAAAACCCAATACAACTACAACAGTAAAATAGCATCCTAACGGGAGTTAGCTTTCACGTCCAAACGACGGAACAACCAAACAATCTATATCAGAAGTCGACTTCAAAGAGTACGACCTCACACTTTCTAAGTCTCGCTTCTAAGTCCACAATATACCATTTCTAAATTGATGGAGTTTCCACTAGATACAAGAATATATGAATAATCAAGAGTGAGTATGATACAATAATAACCCACTTACCAATCAATCACTGAAAGGAATGTGTGCCCAAGCCGCTGATAATCCAAGAGGTAGAACCTGCAAGAACTGTGGCACAACGGGGATGAGTTGCCAACTCAGTGAATAAAAGTACATCTAAAGGTAAAATCGAAATGCACGACGATACCTAGGTCATAAGTATAGTACTACCATAATCTGTACTAATATAACATGATATGCTTATGTATCATAATGCAACACTAACTGTCATGCAACCCCAAGTAGAATATACATATAGGTACTGTTCCCCGGATCATTCCTAGTCGAATCCAATAAATAAAATCTGACTGTGTACCTCATGACAACAATCATATCAATATATATAGATGTCCAGCATCGACCTCGAAATCAGAAATCTCTCGTGTCCAACATCGACACGTAAATGCCGATCTTGTCGACACCATCTCAACAGATGATCGCCACCCAATATCCCTGGCCCCGGTTGGTATCCCCTGGATATCCGCCGTGCCTAATCGAACCCCGGTCAGTATCCCATGGATATCTGCCGTGCTCATCTCTATCTCTGGTATCGAGTATCCTCGTTAGGCTCCCCGCCTATAATACGGCTATCCTGCCCCTCGGCCTCGAACCGGGTCCACCATGTATCCGACTGTATGCCCCCCAACTCAGTCCGGATAAGTAACAAATCCGAAACCGAATAACCCCCCACCTTGGTTCGGAATAAAATAACCAGAAAACATAAAACTCATGGTGGACGTTAAATCATCATCTTCAGAAAACATCAAGTAAAGAAAGAAAATAATTGTCTAGATTATCTTGATGATATATTATATATATATATATATATACAACAGCGTCTCATACCACTGATATATATATCATCAAAGTAAAACGTCCAGAAAACTCATAAAATCAATTATAACATTCATAATACTGGTATTCACAATACTTAACAGATAATAAGGTAAAGTGCGTAAATAAATCATACAAGCAGATACACTTATCAATCCTACTGTGTCATGGAAATACTAATGATGTGCAGTGTAACATACACGTCTGTGCTCGTGCCGCATGACAATCATTAGTATTTGTGCAAGTGTTCTAAAGGTGTAATAGCCTACTCATATCAACATCTATATACGTATTACTGAGTATAACAGTTCTACAGTGACATGGCAATACCAATGAGATGTGGTGTAACATACATGTACGTGCTTGTGCAGCATAGTACTCATTGGTATTTGTGCAGTGTTCTATCAGAGTGTTCGTATTACGGAAACGTATACTATTGATAATTATAACGTGAACATGTAAAGTAAATCTAAACGTAACTAATAACTGTAATTACCAGCGATGAGCTATACCTTTATCTTTGAAAATAGAACGAAACGTTGATTTTTGAGATAAGGAAGCTGCCTTAGGTTAAAATAGATATTCGTTTTGGAAATTGGCACCGCATCCTTATATTTTATCATTAAAAGGGAAACGAATCGTAGTTTTTAAAAGAATATAGCTCACACAAGTATTACATCCTAAAAAGAAAAATAATCTAACTCTACGAGTCTAAAAGAACACTTGGCCGTTATTCGGCATATAAATCTCATCATTTCCAATACATATAATTCCTCGTATAATATCTCACATTATCACTATATCTCAAATCCTCTCTAGTACGGCATGATCCTTCATACCAACTTACCAAACCATCCGTAACTATATGCATGTGAGTATCGTACTAGATGCAATTTAATTCAAATATCCATATCTTAATAAAATTTTAAAACTGCTGTATATCATAATACTATTTATAAGGTTGCGGGGGTACTATATGCCATCCACCCGACTTCCCCCGTAGATGTAAATCTACTCACCAACTTGATGAGCTTGCTGAATTCCACGCTGCTAAGTTCGTCAACTTCGTCGCGGAATCCTTCGCGACGTCACCTATAATCGTATTTAAAACCATATCGATGTAAATATCATATTGAAAACCAAAATAACGAGATAGGCACCCATAGGTTAGAACCTACAGTATACTTAACCCAAAACAATAATTTGCCACTGAAATCTACGTATGAACATCGATATTTCTGTCGCAGTACAAAATACACAAAACCCGTATCGTAATATCGGAAATTTGATAAAATCTTTACTAAACATTCCCAGATTTTACTGTGTAAATATTTAGACAAAACAAACAATACAGAAACTTATAAAATACCGACACAAAGCTACAGGAGAAAAACCAAAACCAAAACTCATAAGAGGGCCAGCGTCCCGGAATTTAGGCGTATGTCGCCTGATTGAATAAGGATTTTGGGGATAGGGTTTTAAGTCGTGTCTCCTGGTGGTCCCATTATACTTTTGGTCTTACTAGTTTTTCTATTAGTTGTACCTGTTAGTTCCAGATTCGATTGTAATGAGCTAGATATCATAAAATCCCAGTTTATGATACTGCATAAACTAAACATGCTACGTGTCGTAGGTAGAACTTTACTCCAAAATTGATACTAGCTTACAGATTTAACCTACTGCTAAACTAACTTAAATAAACAATACCAAATATACCTATACACCTACATAGAGCTACCCAAATAAACCACAACACTCAACTCCCTCAAAAATCCGGTGAGCTCGGATTTCCTCTATGTGTCGCCGGCCAAAATCCGAGATAATGGGTTCGTATTCCTATGGGTTATTCTAGGTCCAATTTATAAGGTTAGGGCACTGTTTGGGTTTTCTAATTTTCATCTAAACTATAGCAGATTTACACAGAGTCTATATTCACCCAAAATACGACATTTCCGATATCCGATTTCTACTTTAAAACATTTACAGAACTAAAATCCTACAGAGTTTAAGTATTATACCTACAACAAGATTGCTAAAAGGCTTCCTCCAAGATGCATAAGCTCCAAGATCCTAGCTTGGTGATGATGAGAATCCTTAGCACCTAGTTCACTCCTTCTCTTCTTTTTTCTTTTCTTTTTTCTATTTCTTTGTTGTTCTAGGATGTTTTCTTCTTTCCTTTCAGTTTAATTTTCATTTTCAAAGATATATGAACTGAACAAGATAAAGGGAGTGAGTGAGGGTTGTAGGAGGAGGTGTCATCAAATAAGGAAGTGGTAGTTTCATGCAAGTAGGAGGTATGGTATGGAAAATGGTGGTGTTTTCATGCAAGGAGGAGGTGTAGCATGAAGTGTCATCTAGGATATGTTATGCCATGAGTGTAACTTAAGATTAAGCTTGACCTTTACACCTTTTACACTTAAACCCTCACAAATTTCAAATTTCCACAATTAACTAAACTCTTCACAAAACCCCTCGTGATACTTACTATTATAAAAACAAACTATTTCTTTACAAATTTATTCTACCACATTTTAAAAGACCTTTTTATTACAACCACAATAAAAATAATTGTTTTAATTAAATAAATAAAATAATTAATTAACTAAAATATTTCAAAATGTTACATCTTCCTTGCTGGTGCCGGGGTGATTTTTATAAAAAAGGAAAGACACAAAGAGGGTCAAACTGAAGGGGATCTGATCTAATTTCAACCGGACCAGAAACCCGAGGAGGATTCTCCACTAGTTCAGAGCTAGCTGGCTCGGAGCAAGACGGAAGCAACGAATCACCCCATAAACCTCGGTTGGGAAGGGCAGACGCATTCCTGCCCGGAAAGCTTCCAAATACAGGACAATTTCCTTGCCCTGCACCTGGTCCACCCGCTCGCCCTCTCTAACTAAACGGATGGAATAGTTAGAGAGAATGTAGAATCGAGTCTGAATTTCGGAAAGCTCGTCCAGACTCTTCAAAATGGGAGGCTCATCGCAGGTGTTCCCGATGCGCACCTTGGGAGCCCTTGTTGCCGCCCGACGGCGAGTGACAAGGGCGGCCTTGACCCTGGGGGCGAACCCAGCGCAAAAGACTAAGAAGAAGAAGAACCCTCTTGGCTATCTAAAGCCGAAGAGGAGGAAGACCCACTGGACTCGGCCCCAGAAACTGAGGCCTCATCGTCTGACTCTACCCTTACAACCTCTATAGACTCCTCGGATGAAGACATCTAACCTGATTCAAAGGAAGGGACTCACCGAGGAAAAATCAACCGAGGATCCGATCTAAGAAGTGGAGCATCGGGCAATCTTCAGCAATGAAAGAGAATTAGAGTAAAGTGTCGGCCCTAGGATGGTCCCCTCCTATTTATACATACCAAAAGAGAACATCCTACGACCCAGATTGATTCCTACCAAAACGAAACGTTGTGCCCAAGCGACAGTCGAAGCACCACATGGCGACCGGCTATTGGGGACGTCTCTTCAACTGCAGGAATTAGAGACAGCATGTCGCTTCCGCCAACCGACATCCGATACGTGGCCCGTATCCCAACTGGCAAATCAACTGAAAAGGCGCCCCCTCTTTAAAACACAACCATTTCACTGATCCGCTGACGCCATCGGAGATACGCGCAAAAATTCAGGCGCACGACGAAACGACACGTGGGCCCAAAGATCGAAATGATGCACCGCCAAACGCCATGTCGTTCCCGAGCGATCCACATTCTGATTCTCGGCGCCAAACTGAGCCGAAGAAAAACCGAGCAGGCCACTCTCGACCCGACCCATAAATAGGTCAGAACGAGAGTGGGGGCTAATGATGATGCTCACAAGTGGTATTTCCTCAGATTACGACACGTGGCGGATGACATGTCCCAAAGGCTACGGAGGTGGAATAAATGAGTGGCATTAGGGACATTCTTCGGGATCTCGTCTCGAGAAAGTGTCCGACCTTTCAAGAGACCTCCCTAAGTACTTTCCACCTTCACCTAGCAAACTACCAACAGCTCGTCTCCGAGCTTCCTCGGTCTCCTTGCTCGTCTCCGAGCCATCTGTCAGGCCGAGGAGCCTTGCTCGTCTCCGAGCCATCTGTCAGGCCGAGGAGCCTTGCTCGTCTCCGAGCCATCTGTCAGGCCGAGCTTCCTCGGCCTTACTGATCGTCTCCGAGCCATTTGACAGGCCGAGCTTCCTCGGCCTCCTTGCTCTTCTCCAAGCCATTTGTCAAGCCGATCTTTCTCGACCTCACTGCTCGTCTCCGAGCAATCTGAAAAGCCGAGCTTCCTTGGCTTCCCCGATCAACCGAGTGTTGGCTATAGTTCCCTCAAGGCAATTATCATAATCGCAGTTAGGTGATTATGATGATTGAGAGAGGACCTATACCGGTAGGACAGTCATACTCGAGATGATAGTGTGCTAGCCGGTTTGTCTTAATGATCACTATTACATGTTGATAGAGTCCATAGGATTCTTGCTTGACTATCAGCATTATGATGGCGATCATATACGTAAGAGCTAGGTGGTTTATAAGCACATCCTTAAATGTCCCTAGTCGTGGGAGTATCGAGACTGGGCATCGATACTCCAGTGTAGACTAGTGTATACTGATCGAGACCTCGACAAGGGGTGGTGGCCAGATCTCACAAGCCATTGGTGTTAGTTTGTTCACCTAAGATAGTATACAGGTGCTCATTGGGTTATGAGTACACTGGACGGACTCGCCGAGAACCTTCTAGTTGGTATTATACCTATTGTCAGATAGCAGTTCCCAGGTGTCATGTGTACAGGTTAGTCTGTCGACCTGAGATCGTCATTTGTCTCGTGTGAGTTTCCCACTGTGCTTTGATTATTACCCTACCATGGCTTAAAGGAGTGTGCAAACAGGTTTTAGTTGGGTACAGTCCCGAGCCATATGGAGGCAGTGATCGGATCGTCGGGGATTCGTCTCTCCCGGTATTGGGGGTTGATGTCGCGCGGTGCACGGGTGGCCATCACCAGAAATCCTTAGCCAAGATAGACGAGAATTACTGATCCAGGATCGATAGTTTCTCATGTGGTGATGGGTTTCATGCTGACACTAAATGCCGCGTTGTTAAGGGTCTGACTTTATCCACCTCCTAGACTCGATATGCGATACTCTTAGACGAACAGACCGGACTGTACGGATATTGTTACTGTCAGGCTCAGTAGGGGTTTGGATGAGTTTGCTCGTCGTCCTTCCTTTCGCTCAATACCTGGGTAGCCGTTACGTACAGCTAGTGCCGCTGACGTGCTTGTGGTTAAACCCACTGCCAGCGTATTGACGAGTCTTTAGAGCCCCACACAGAGGGTTTTCACGGTTCAGGCGATATGGTGTAGATGACGTATGTTGGTACATACAGGTGTCCGATTAAATATGTGTACAGACTGCACAGACTTTAATCGGACGGTTGATAACACCAGCGGCTTAGGATTAAGCCGGATTATTAAATCAGGTTTTGATTTAATAATTTATATTCTAGTATTATTGTTCACTATTCATTTTCTCTCTTGGCTATTTGTATTTTTGTATGAATACGCGTATATGTATTTCGATACATGTACCGGGTTGTATTCCGTATTTATACGGAATGGTTTCTAAAAGATGTCCACCTCATTAATTTATTTTCTTTTTAGAAAATCAATTTGGAAATGAGGTGGAAGGTGAGTTGGCATGAGCACGGTGAGGCATGTAGAGAGGTATGGGCATTGGAATTGTTTATTGGAAAATGAAAAGAGATATTTTATGTGTGTGCGTGATTGAGAGAGAGTGAGGGGGAAGCCACAATTTTTAGTGGGCTTGCTCATTTCATTTTCTCTACTTGGTTTTCTTTACTTGCTCTCTTCACTCATTCATTCTCACTTGGAGAAAATACTTAGCACATTTTTTTAGTTGCTCATGTCATATGTTTCCTTACCTCCTTCATCTTGAGTTGCTCTTTTGAGCATAGTGATGAGAGGAAAATTATAGTGACACATTTCTACACCTCCACTCTCCATTGCTAGCAACCTTGGAGCGTCGGTAGCCTAACTCGGTGCGGCTGAAGCTTGCGTCGTTTCCTTCAGGTAGATCATCGTAGATGGAGAAAGACCGGCAACAAAACTCGATCCAGACGACCACTAGGAGCTTGGGAAGATTGTTGAAGACAGAAGGATACGGATCAACTCGGTATAACCATTCTAACTTCTTTATATATGCTTGCTAGTATAGGGTTTAGGGTAGATCCAGGTATCGGGTCATGGTAGCGCCAGTTTAGAAAAATTTTGTTCCGCATTTGGTCGGGGCGTTGCCGTAACCCAACATGGTATCAAAGCCAACCCTTAAACCCTTAGCTAGCTAGTTTAGAGGATGTTAAAGTATCGAAACCGAAATAACCCTGTTTCGCCCAATCAGAGCAAAGCTCTGTTTGAATTCAAAATTCAAATTTTGAAGCAACGCTTCAAGTCGCGGGCGCAACGCGCCGCGTGTCTGGCGCTAATACATCAGCGTAGCGCCCAAGAAAGCGCACCGAATCAGAGCAAAGCTCTGTTTAAAGGAAGCAACGCTTCAGCTGCGCTGCGCTCTGCGCTGCGCGACACGTGTCAGCGCAGATGCGCTAGCGCACTTGCGCTGCGCTCTGCGCTGCGCGACACGTGTCACGCGCTGGGGCATCTGCGCCAAACTAAATTAAGAATTTAATGAAATCTTTTCTGTTCTTTCCAAAACCAGAAGATTTTCTTCCGCCTTTGGATCAAAGATCCAGCGGTGGGAAAATTCCCGAAATCACTCAGAAAAGATCTTGTTAACAAAATTCAACAAATTTGTGAGCACTATAAATAGGACCCCAGACCTCGTTCGAGAGGGAGGAACATTTTTTCTTGAGAACTCAAGAACTTTAAACAGAGAGAACTCTGAGAAAATTTCAAGAAAAAGGTAAAGAACCTTCATGGATTAGAAGAAATTCCTTCTAATAGATCATTGGTCTAAAAACAAGATCAATGATCTTTAGATAATAAACAGTGCTTTGCACTTCTTGTGAACCCCTGGTTCTTTAAAAACAATAAAAAATAATAAAAAATAATAAAAAGAAATAATAATAATAATAATAATAGTGCTTTGCACTTTTATGAACCTCTGGTTCTTCAAATAAAGAAAAATTTATTTTTCTTTGATCTGTTTCAGATCAAGAAATTAAATAGTATGAACCTCTGGTTCTTCAAGTAAAGAAAAATTTATTTTTCTTTGATCTATTTCAGATCAAGAAATTAAACAGTGCTTTGCACTTCCCTTTTTGAATCTAAAAAGATTCTTAGTGCTTTGCACTTCCAAACTGCGCCGTTGCGCTCTTAAGAGAGCGCCACGTGTCGGCTATAAAACCGCTTGCGCTAGGCGCCCTTAAGATAGAGCTTTGCTCTCTGGAATTGGCGCAACTCGCTGAGAGCACGCCACGTGTCGCCAGCGCAACAGCGCAGCGCGCTGCACTGTTGCGCTTGCGCTCGCCAGAGTATGACACGTGTCCTCATCATAAGCGCTTGCGCTCAGTGATTGGCGCAAAGCGCTTGACAAATGCAATGCATTTCACTTCCTGAAGGGCCAAGCCCAATTAAAAGGCTTGACAGGCCTAATAAATAAAATGCTGTGCATTATTTGGAAGGGCAGAGCCCAATTGAAAGGTCCAATGGACCAAAATAAATGATCTGCATCACAATAAAAAGGGGCAGATCCCGATCAAAATGGGCAAGTATGAGCAAAACCCTAGCACAGGTCTAATAGACCAAAAAAATAAATAAGGGTGTTGAACATTTTCAACTGGACTTAGCCCAATTTTGGCCGTAAGTCCTTAAATTAAATCGACTGAGCACGGCTGCTCCCTAGATCAATTTATATCTGGTTCGAGGGTACATCTCCGAACTCCTCTGACATCTGTCGTTGTAATTCCTCAACGACGTCAGAGAGGTGACGGGTCCCGACGACCACACACGTATATGGACTGCGAGGTCCTTAAACTAATGTTGGACCGAGACATCCCTAAACTAATGTTGGACCGAGACGTCCCTAAACTAATGCTGGACCGAGACGTCCCTAAACTAATGCTGGACCGAGACGTCTCTAAACTAATACCGGACCGAAACGTCCCTAAACTAATGATGGACCACTACGTCCTTAAACTGGCGAACGACCGAAACGTCCCTAAACTAATAATGGACCACCACGTCCCTAAACTGGCGACGGACCACCACGTCCCTAAACTGGCGCAATAGAGCCCGAACGCTCTTTTGCCGGATCTAAACGGTCCCGTCTAAGTTGATCTTAGCCCCAAATACGGTTAATGTGTCCTTAGATATTTAAAATAAACAATAAAACTCCAAATCAACTTTGGTTCAAGGGTACATCTCTGAACTCCTCTGACGCTTATTGTTGTAATCCCTCAACGACGTCAGAGAGGTGACGAGTCCCGACGGCCAGATAATTAAATCAATCACTACGTCAAGTCGATCTTAGTCCAAAACAGGACTAACGTATCCTTGACGAACGTTTAAGTTGATCTTAGCCGCAACGCGACTAATGTATCCTTAAACCAAAAAACACCAAACCCAAATCTAAGTAAATACGGATTTGGACTAATCCACGTCCTACGGGCGACGGCATTACTCAGTCTCCGTATACAATCCACCGACAACCACAAACAAAACAAACACACACGACACGAAGTGAAATTCTGGAGAAGGAGAAAGTTGTTACCGCGATGCGGTAGCGTAATTAACTGCAGGGGCTTGCGCCTGCAGGGAAGAGCGTCCCCACAATCAAAAACCCCTCACCCTGAGGGGGAATCTGACAAAGTCTGCTACATCGGCCGCATCCGTCTAAACCTCCGATCCACGGTGCCATAAATCAACTTGGCATCTTCGGAGAGATAGACGGATAAAACCAAATAGCATCTGCCCCGAACCCCAGGCAACGGACGCCCTAACGTCCGGGCCGCCGTTCGGAGGGGAACAGATTCTGGCACGCCCGGTGGGACCTCTTCCTCTTTCCACTCCACACTTCGTGTGTCGTCTTCGCGAACCAATCGCGGTTTGTTAAATGGTTGTCTTCGGATTTCAAGTTGCTAAGATTTGGTCTTTTACCTGGCGCAGAATTCAAGATTCAATGGCCACCAACTGCACCAACTGCTCGAAATGCCACTGCAACGGACGCTCCACCTCACCGAGAGGTGTAACATATGGGCCCCAAGCGGCCTCTTTCCTCGCTCTGCCGGTTGAACAGGTGACCCAGGCCACCACTGGCCTGTTCTTCGGGACCATGGTCCCACCTACAAGCTTCTCTATGCCGACACCTGCACCGGAAGTGAACAAGAAGTCAGTGTTCGACCGGCTCACTGCTACCACGACCCCTGTCAACGGGTCGCCTGCTACTAAACCAACAGCCTCCGTTTTCACCAGGCTAGGTCAGAACTATAAAGTGGCCGTCCCAAAGAGGGCAATGGCCGCTGCTTTGGAAGTCGTTAAGGCAGCTTCTCCCATCAGAGAGTCGGTCTTCACAAGATTGACGGTTCCCACTTCTCCCCCAGCTGGTCAGAAGGCATCAGTCTTCGATAGGCTGATATCGGCAGTCACCCCACACTCAAACAGGGGGCAACAAGAAACCATCTCGATTTCCGAGCCAGTCCCAACGGCCCGTCGTGCGCGACATCGCCATTGGAAACGAGTAAGGAAAGCAGGGGGCAACTCCCCCTCAGGGCTAACCCCACCTGCTCCAGTGGTGGAGGTCAACGCTGCTGTTCCAACTGGGAACAGCTTTGAATTGCTGAGGAAGGTGAGAAAGAACTCTCCAATTGCTACATTGAAAAGATCTCCTCCGCCTATGGAAAAAGCTCCGGAGACAAAGCAGGAACAGCCCCCTCAACGGCCGTCGTCAAAAATTTATAAAGTTTGGCGGAGGGTTCAAGACTCCGTGATTGACCCAGACCACTTTCGTCACCAGAAAAAGGCAAAGGTGGAAAAGGACAAATACCGCCCCATTAAACAGCAGGCGGCAACAAATGCTAGGATGCCCGCTTCAACGGCTCCTTCAACCTCAATGGTCCACAAAAGAAAAAGGCTAGAGAAAGTTCCTGTGACACTGACAAAGTTTAAAAGCGGTGAACCTAAACGCCCTAAGTCAGGGGGCATAACAGTTCATACGGTCTATATGGCTTCTGGAAAGGAAGAAAGTCGTACTTCTACGGGTCACCGACCGCTTACCCGGTCAGTGACCAAGGCTCAGGAGCAGCAACAAAAGCTCCAGGAGATGATGACTACAATGGCTGCACTCACGGAGCCAAAAGAGAACCCTGGGACGTCCTTAGATGAACGCCAAGAGGAAGAGACCGACGCCGAGTTCCTCCGCCGAGTACTGGAAAAGAGAGACAAAGAGGCTGCTGAACAAGCAGCCAATATACAGCGTATGGGCCTCCTCTTCCAGGACATGATAGGGATGATGATACAACCAGATCCCCCAACTGAAGAACCCCCGATTGTCCTTGGGGATGATAGGGGAGAGACATCAAACCCTCAGCCCGTTTTATCAACGGCTAGAGAGGATACAATCTCTAAAACTGATCTGGACGAATATATAGCCCAGCAAATAAAGGTTCATCATGCGGCCGAAGCAGCCGGCCACGTCGTAAAAACGGGACGACCGTATCCAGGCCGGTATGACCAAATCAAATACCCGTCGGGTTACACAATTCCCAAGTTTCATGTCTACAAAGGGACCGGCAATCCCCATCAACATGTTGCCTAGTTCAGGGCGCTTTGCGGTAACACCGGCGGCGACGACAAGCTTTTGCTTCGCCAGTTCGTTGGAAGCCTATCAGATACGGCATTCGAATGGTATTCTGAGCTTCCCAATGACTCTATTAAAACCTTTGCGGAGATGGAGCTGCTCTTCACCCAACGTTTTGCAAGTGCCAGTGAGCGTACCCCGATGACGGCGCTGATTAACGCCAGGGTAAAACCCGGTGAGACGTGGGTTCAGTACGCTATACGATGGCGTAATCTATGGTCGAAGTGTGAACAGCGCATAGAAGAAGCCCCTGCGGTGGGAATGTTTGTTGGAACCCTCGATCCACAAGCAACCATTTCACAGTTTATGATGTTCTTCAAGCCGACTTCCTTCCAGGCTTTGATCGACAAATTAGCGCAGATGGACCAGATGGGCCATAAACCCCCTCTCCCGAAGCCGGACCTCCGAAACGACAAAGGAAAGGGAAAAGCGATCATTGTCGCTAATACCCAACAACAACCGAGCGACTCGAAGCCGGTTGCTCGTCCAAACAATACACGCCCATACGTACCCCTTGAGGACAGGATGGGACGTTCTTATTCCTTCCCCCGTGATAAAACGAGGAGGCTATTCGAGCTGGCATTGCGCAACAGGCTCATAAATCTGCCAGATCCAAAACGTCTGTCGCAACCAAGTGACGTCAACGAGCCTAATTACTGCCCTTATCATCGAGTGCTAGGACATCCGATCGAAGACTGTTACGTTTTCAAAAATTGGCTTGAAAACCAGTACCGCCAAGGCAAATTTGCGCTATCCGACAAATGGAAGGTGAATCCCCCGCAGCCCCACACCTCTAAAGGGACGAATACGCCGGGGGCAACATGCTCCGTCATTGAAGAAGCTCCTTAGGAGGTTGTATTATCAGCCAAAACGAGGAGAATGCTAAATGATCTTCAGACCTGTCCAGCAGTCAAGTGGAAGAACCCCTTGGAACCGCAGGTTATTGAGGGGATGTTGAAGCCACGTCCGACTCCGAGAACCGATGGTGGTAGTTCAAGCGCTCATAGTCAGCCGTCAAAATCTTCTAAAAAGAAGAAGAAGAAATATAAGAAGCCCGTGAAGCCTGGCGACAAGCGCACGGACTTACAAAAGCAAATCGACGCACTGGATGAGTACAACCAAAAAGCGCGGACTCCCATTACGCTCCAAGATTTCCTTGATCACGTCTTCCAAAAAGAAGATGAGGGAGAAAGTTCATCGGATGAATCCGAGGAATATGTGGCGAGCTGTCATATGATCTCCCATTCGACCACGGACGATGAAGGGACTTCTGGCACTGAAACGCTGGGGGCAAATGCCGAATCAAGAGCCCCAGGGTTATCAGTTGAAATGATTGGCGCGTTTCTTAATGAAGCTCGATTGAAAAGCAAAGCTGATCGAGAACGCGAGACGGCTATATTCGAAAGGGCCAAGCGCCAGCGACTTGAGGAAAGAGCTGAGATGATCCCGCTGGAGCAAAATGCCTCCACCGCTGACAAAAGCCAATTCAAAATAAAAAAAGAAGTTTGCTAAGGCCATATCGATGGGCATGAAGCTACCACCCTCTGAAGAAAAAGTTACTGGCGCGGTAGAAATACACCCCTCTTATTGCTTATATCATCAGAAGGTCTCGCATTCCACCCAAGATTGCAAAGCTTTCAATGGATGGTGGCAAGGATACGTCGCTAATCAACAACGCTTTAAATGGGAAAAGCGTAAAATTCGTCGGGAGCAAAGAAACACGACCAAAGAGCTTGAAAGAACTGCCAGCAATTGTCACATGGTTAACACTGCCGAGTCGCAAGTGCCTACATTTGGGAGCGACTCTGATGAGGAGTTAGAACTTGCCCCTCTCTTTAAAGAGTCAACTTCGGGAAAAGAAGAAGAGCCAGTGATTTGCGAAAATATCCGGCTGCGGAATCGAACACTGCCTGAAAAGAACCTCAGACCCTCGAATAGAAAAGATAAAGGGAAAGAAAAGGTCTCTGAAGACATCGTCTTAGATGACCAAGTTCTGGAAGAGCTAAACGCCAAAAACCCGCCGAAGAGAAGTAAGGTGGATTACAACGTTCTGGAACATCTGAGGAAACTGCCCTTTCAGCTCAGCGTCCTTGATGCCTTGTTACTATCAAAGGAAGCCAGAGACTCTTTGATTAAGGCGCTACAAGATCCGGACCAGTTCCAAGCCTTCTTAGCCGAAGAAAAGATGAAAGACGAATTAGAAGAAGTGCACACAGCCGACGTTGCTTTTGGTGATGAAGACCTTCTCCTCGGGACGTGTGAACACAATCACCCCCTTTATGTCTCAGGATACTGTCACGACATAAAGATAGGTAAAATCTTGGTCGATAACGGATCGTCTGTCAATTTACTCAATGTGCGAGTGTTAAAGGAGATTTGCATGAGTGTCCAACACCTCGCCCGAGACAAAATCATTATCTCCGGTTTCGACTCCCAATCCTCGAAGACTCTTGGATCTGTGATATTGACGCTGCGTTTCGGGTTGCTCGTCACAGACATCAAATTCCATGTTATAGACGCCAAGACGTGCTACAACGCTCTGCTCGGCCGACCATGGCTACACGAGTACAATATCATCCCTTCTACACAGCATCAGTGCATGAAGTATTCTAGGGATGGCCTCGAGTACACAGTGGCGGGAGAGTTGAATCCGTTTTCCGTAAACGAAGTTCGCAAGTATGAAGATGCCAAATACTTCTTACCGAGTTTCGAAGACACAGAAAGGTGTCACAAACCGGAGAACAAAACTAACGCCACCATCCCTGTCTTCGGCAGTGACACCGAGGAGGAGGAGGATATAATTTATTCAGGTCCATCCCAATCCACCAGGCCGGGACCATCCGTTCCTTTATTGATCTTCGGCAGTGATTCAGAAGATGAAGTTCACGCTGTATTCCCCGCTCGGCCTTCAATACGGGTTTCCGCTGATGAAGAGCGAAGTCTGCAGATAACCATGGTGCCGCTTGAACATTACAAAGAACTGGATGCACTCGACACCAACAGCGTAGAAGAATTGCAGACATTCTATATCCCTCCCGGACGAAAAGGCGAGAAGGCAATCCTATTCTACCGTTCTGAAGAAAACAAGGTGGAAAAAGAAATTTGGCACGGCGCGGATCCCATGCTCGACAGGCTTCAGCCTATCCGTCTTCCCAGATATTATACCGAAGGTTTGAAGAAACTGCTGAAATGCCAGGGGATGTCCTTCACACAGACCATTAGAAAAGCCAAATTCTATGACAAGGTCTGGAACATTCCCGGGACTCAATGCAAACTGCCTAACGGGAGAGTAGAAACAAAAGGGCTTGGGTACATCCGGTCAAAGAAACGGGAGCTAGTAAATAGCTGTTATGTTATGTATGACTTCGATGAAGAGGCGGACGCTCAATGGGAGGACGCTAATCCTGAGCCAGCAAAAGTTCCTGATACAAAACCGCCCAGTCCATCGTTTGAAGACCAGATAAGCAAACTTATAAGGGATGCGAGTCAAAAAGCCCGAGACGATCACGATCGTGAAATAGTAATCTATGAAAAAGCCAAGACACAGCGCCTCCTTCAACAGGCGGTGAAGGAAGAAAATGCCGCTCCTTGTCAACCTGCTACAAAAAAGGTTCGACGCGAAAGCAAAAACAAGTCGAAAGGCAAGAGAGGCGCTCGACAACCACAAAGCAGAGCTAAGAAGCCACGTATCCGAGAGTCGAGCGTTATTGACCTAGCCCTCAGGAAGAAAATGGGTCGAGCATACTCATTTCCTCGGAACAAAACGAGGAAGATATTCGATCTCGCTCTAAAACATCAATTGCTTACGTTGCCAGAGTCTAAGCATCCTGAGCACGCAGGCGAGGTGTTCAACCCAAATTATTGCTTTTACCATCGAGTAATGGGACACCCTCTTGAAGATTGCTTCACCTTCAAGAATTGGGTTGAAGATCAGTATCAGCTAGGCAAATTCGCGTTTTCTGACAACTGGAGGGTAGCACCACCACAGAAGCACGAGCCCGAGGCCGCGAAAGAAGAACCAACTCCGCATTGGGATTGGCAGAAAATTTGCACTTGCCATGTGGTAACAATATTAACAGAAGAGTCCGAGGACATGAA
This sequence comes from Agapanthus africanus, assembly GCA_030015575.1. NCBI lineage: Eukaryota > Viridiplantae > Streptophyta > Magnoliopsida > Asparagales > Amaryllidaceae > Agapanthus > Agapanthus africanus. The sequence goes on from CM057343.1 coordinate 629,155,928, forward strand.
CAGCCTTCCTTGGTGCTTTGAAAACGGCAGCGATGAGGTAATCTCAGAATTTCCCCCAGCTCCGAAAGAGCTGGAAGATGGAATCCATACTACTGCAGATAATCTCAAGAAAATTGAGTTGGGAACGGTAAATGATCCGCAACCGACGTTCGTCAGCGAGCTGCTGTCTGAAGAGAGGGTGGCTGCGTTAAAAGACGTCCTTGTGCAGCATAAAGATTGCTTCGCATGGAACTATTCCGAGATGCCGAGACTAGATCCAGAAGTTGCTGTACATAGACTAGCAATATCCCCGAACATCAAGCCAGTCAAACAGGCGCCGAGAAGAATGCGACTCGAGCTCGAAATGAGCATCAACGCCGAAGTCAAAAAGCTGATAGACTCTGGTTTCATCCAGGAAGTTCAATACCCTGAATGGATCGCCAACATCGTCCCAGTGATGAAGAAAAATGGGACAGTGCGCGTATGCGTAGACTTCCGGGATCTTAATAAAGCTTGCCCGAAGGATGATTTCCCAGTGCCAGTCACTGAACTGATGATAGACAATACATCCACTCATGAGGTTTTCTCCTTCATGGACGGCTCGTCGGGGTATAACCAGATAAAGATGCATCCCGAAGATCAGAAGCACACCGCCTTCAGGACTCCTCTGGGTATATTCTGTTACAAGGTGATGCCCTTCGGTTTGAAGAACGCCGGTGCTACTTATCAGAGGTCCATGACAAAGATCTTCGACGACCTTATACACGAAATCGTTGAATGCTATATCGACGATCTCGTGGTTAAAAGCAAATCATACGAAGAACATCTCGAGCATCTGAAGACTGTATTTCAACGCCTTCGGCAATACAACTTGAAGATGAATCCTCTTAAATGTGCGTTCGGGGTTTCCTCGGGCAAATTCCTGGGATTCGTTGTTCGACACCGAGGTATTGAAATAGATCCGTCAAAGATTAAAGCGATCATGGAAATGCCTCCGCCGAGGACTCTCAAACAGCTGCGGTCTCTCCAAGGGAAACTCGCATACATACGGCGATTTATAGCCAACCTTTCAGGAAAGTGCCGTCCTTATAGTCACCTGATGAAGAAGGGAACCCCATTCGTTTGGGATCAAAAATGCCAAGGCGCACTGGACGAGATCAAGCAATACTTGCAGAACCCGCCGGTGTTGGCTGCTCCGGTTAAGGGGAAGACTCTCATTCTTTATACAACCGCCCTCGAAGGTTCCTTAGGCGCATTATGGGCACAAGAGAACGATCAAGGGAAAGAAAGAGCACTCTACTACTTAAGTCGAGTTCTGCTGGGGGCAGAAAGCAACTACTCTCCCATTGAAAAACACTGCCTGGCGTTGATCTTTGCAATAACAAAGCTTAGGCATTATGCGTTGGCGCACGAGGTCCGTCTTATTTCAAAAGTGGACCCTCTCAAACATCTAATGTCAAAAGCCATATTGACAGGGCGACTCGCTAAATGGGCCCTGCTCTTGATGGAATTTTCGATAACATATCAACCTCTCAGGGCAGTAAAAGGCCAGGCCATCGCCGACTTCCTTGCTGAGCATTCCATACCTGCCGATTCTCCTTTAAATTGCGATTTACCGGACAGACATGCGTTTGACGCAATCGACAGTGGTGATACTCGGTGGGAGCTTTATTTCGATGGAGCCTCTTCCATGAAAAAGCACAAACAAAATACGCCAATGATCAAATCAGGGGTAGGACTCATCTTTGTGACCCCACAAGGAGGAATAATGCGCTTCGCCTTCTCCTTAACAGAGCCAAGAACGAATAATGGGGCTGAATATGAGGCTTTGATAGCAGGCCTCGAGATCGCCATTGACATGGGAATTGAAGACCTCCTCATATATGGGGACTCCCAGCTAGTCGTCAGTCAAGTGAACGGCGATTACCAAACATGCAAACCAGAATTGGTGAAGTACGGAGAAAAGGTGCAACAACTGTTGACCCAAATTCCCTCCTATACTTTGGAGAACATACCGCGCGCGGAAAACAGCAAAGCAGACGCACTGGCCAAACTTGCTAAAGAGCTGGCTGACGAGAATCTCGATGACGTTAGAATCGTGATACAAAGCCGTCGAGTGCTCTCCCCAGCAGAAATACCTACAGAATCATATAAAGAAAAGGGAGCAACTGAACAGGCGACCCTACAAATAAAAGATCATGAGAAGACCGAAGACTGGAGAGAAGTCTTCATAGATTACTTCAAGTTCCACCGAATACCTGAAGAAGCGTCCATAAGACATCAGCTTGTGAAACGAGCTCTGTCTTTCGCCTTCGTCAACGATACTCTATACAAGAGGTCATTCGATTCTCTGTGGCTGAGATGCTTAGGACCTGACGAAGTGAAAAGGGTTGTCCAAGAAGTTCACGACGGACTCTGCGGTTCTCACCAAGCAGGCCCAAAGATGAAATTGAAGATCAAGCGGATGGGCTACTACTGGCCCACGATGATGCAGGATTGCCTGGAATACGCGAGGCAATGTCATTCATGCCAAATTCATGGGGACTTCATCCATCAGCATCCCAATCCACTGCATCTGACAGTGGCTAGTTGGCCATTCGAAATGTGGGGAACTGACATAGTCGGCCCCATCGAACCAGCATCGTCCAAAGGACATCGTTTCATCCTAGCAACGACTGATTACTTCTCCAAATGGGCAGAGGCGGTACCATTGAGGGAAGTGAAGACGGAGAACATCCTCCATTTCTTCAAAACGCACGTCATATACCGGTTTGGAACCCCGAGAAGGATCATCTCTGATAATAGGCCAGCTTACCGAAGTCATAAAATTAGCCGCTTCGCACAACAACACAATATAGACTGGAGATATTCCTCAGTTTATAATCCGCGAGCTAACGGTCTAGCCGAGGCCTTCGACAAGACCTTGACGAAGATCATGAAGAAAACAGTGTCACGAAATAAGAAAGATTGGCACGAAAGATTGCAAGAGGCTCTTTGGGCGTATCGAACTACATTTAAAACGGCCACAAACACAACGCCATACGCGTTGGTGTTTGGGACGGAAGCAGTACTCCCTCTCGAGATAGAATTACCCTCTCTACGAGTGGCAGTCCACTACGAGCTGACAGACGAAGAAAATGCTCATCTTCGGTTTGAAGAGCTTGACGCCCTTGATGAAATCCGGCTTCTAGCACAACAAAATCTTGAAGCTTATAAAGCAAAGATGACGCGCTCATACGAAAGATTGACCCGACCGAGGACATTTCGTCAAGGCGAACTCGTGCTAGTGGTCAAGAGGCCTATGATCCCCAATCGCGCCAAGCGAGGAAAATTCGAGCTAAACTATGAAGGCCCGTACATCATAGATAAGGTCTACCAGGGTGGGGCCTATCTCCTCATCGACATGCACGGCGAAAGGCCTTTCAGACCAATAAACGGTCGCTTCTTAAAGAAATACTATGCTTAACGAGCCACAGCCTAGGTCAATGGTAGATGACGACGACTTTGTCCGCTCGCTATCTTCCTAAGCTCAAACTCTATCAGCAGTAGCCCGCCTTCTCAAGTGATGGACCGAAATGTCCTTAAACTAATAGCAGACCGAAACGTCTTTAAACTAATACCGCAGCATCCTTAGGCTGACGAGATATAAAAAAAATATATAAAAATGAAATAAAATAAACGGTATGTCCATAAGCAAAAAGGGCACGGATGAAAACCCGAAAGGGCTCCGTGAGTAAAAACAGCAGGACTACCGGCGAGTGTTCGTGAAAACCCGAAAGGGCGCAACCTCGTTAAAAGACACTTATAGGGTCCTCTCGACCTTATAAGGAGAAACCACCCGCGTGAGATCCTTACGACTCACAAAGGAGCAACACACTTAGGAATCCCCACGATTCCTGAGGAGAAAATACACTTGCGAGATCCTCACGACTCGTAAGGAGAACTCTCTTATGGGACCCTCACGGCTCATATGATTTGAAAGTCTTAAGTCACAGAGACCTAAACCTGTTCTTAAACAAACCCCCATAACTTTCGACATTGCCCTACAAGTGGCTCAGTATTGACCCTTGTATACAATCCACGGGCGTGAATAAACATTTCCCTAACTTAGTCCCATCCGAGGCTAGGGATATGTTTGTATGGTAAACAACCCTTATAAATCCTCTCGACTTACAAGAAAAAAGCTCTCCTGTAGGATCCTTACGACTTACAGAGGAACAAAACACTTAGGAACCCTCACGATTCCTAAGGAGAAAATACACCTACAAGATCCCCACGACTTGTAGGGAGAAATACCTTCACGAGACCCTTACGGCTCATGAAGTCAAAAGCCTTAGCCGACAGGACCCTAACCCTGGTCGCTAAGCCTCTTTTGTTCAACAATGACAGAGGCAAATGATGATTCGCTCCTGGCAATATCCCAGTAGTAGCGGTGCTGATGCCGAAATCGGTGTCCAATTTCAGGTTTACAGCGAAAAGCCAGTAGGCCGCACGTGCATACGAAATAGCCGAAATGATGGGACGACTTGCAATAAAAAGCAGCAAGTAAAAATATATGCATACAAAAATAGCCGAAATGATTGGGCAACTCGCAATAAAAAGCAGCGAGTAAAAATAAAAATAAATAGCCGAAATGATTGGGCACCGCGAAAAATAGCCGAAATGTTTGGGCAATCGCGACCTTCGCGATATAAAAGCTGAAATGATAGAGCAGCGCGGAAATAAAATAAAATAAAAAGAAGAAATGATAAAACTTTGGCCCTACAGTTAAGATCACATCGATCCCTGTATACAATCCAAGGGCATGGACAAAGAATGGAACCATACTCCCCCAGCAGATTCCGCCAAACGACGAAACCAAACCTCAACGGTTCATTTCAACCGAAGAAGCCAGTGACTTCAACAAAAAACTCCTCGACTCACGGATACAAACACTCCTTGACGAGAGCTTCCTGATCCGCGGCGACCCGCAGAGCCACCAGAGCCCCCGTGGGAATCCTCGACTCGTTTCAAACCCCAAGGAAACAAATAATCCTTGGCGCTTGGGAAACAAATAATCCCAGCAAATTCCTCAACTCACGGATACAAACACTCCTTGACGAGAGCTTCCTGATCCGCGTCGACCCGCAGAGCCACCAGTGCCTCCGTAGGAATCCTCGACTCGTTTCAAACCCCAAGGAAACAAATAATCCTTGGCGCTTGGGAAACAAATAATCCCAGCAAATTCCTCGACTCACGGATACAAACACTCATTGACGAGAGCTTCCTGATCCGCGTCGACCCGCAGAGCCACCAGTGCCTCCGTAGGAACCCTCGACTCGTTTCAAACCCCAAGGAAACAAATAATCCTTGGCGCTTGGGAAACAAATAATCCCAGCAAATTCCTCGACTCACGGATACAAACACTCCTTGACGAGAGCTTCCTGATCCGCGTCGACCCGCAGAGCCACCAGTGCCTCCGTAGGAATCCTCGACTCGTTTCAAACCCCAAGGAAACAAATAATCCTTGGCGCTTGGGAAACAAATAATCCCAGCAAATTCCTCGACTCACGGATACAAACACTCCTTGACGAGAGCTTCCTGATCCGCGTCGACCCGCAGAGCCACCAGTGCCTCCGTAGGAACCCTCGACTCGTTTCAAACCCCAAGGAAACAAATAATCCTTGGCGCTTGGGAAATAAATAATCCCAGCAAATTCGTCGACTCACGGATACAAACACTCCTTGACGAGAGCTTCCTGATCCGCGTCGACCCGCAGAGCCACCAGTGCCTCCGTAGGAACCCTCGACTCGTTTCAAACCCCAAGGAGACAAATAATCCTTGGCGCTTGGGAAACAAATAATCCCAGCAAAATCCTCGACTCACGGATACAAACACTCCGTGACGAAAGCTTCCTAACTCATGTCAACTGTTCCGCTACGACTGCAAACAGATCCCTGATTCGTCTCAATTTGTAAAAAGAAGTCTCAGACAGCAAGGATTGAAAAGCTTGCTTTTTGAGCAATGGGGCCCTGCAAGTCAATCCAAACTGGTCTCTTGCATACTATTCACGGGTCTCACTCTCCGAAGTCGAATTTCGACGAGGAGGGAAACAACCACTTATGGGTCCTCTCGACTCGTAAGAGGGAAAAATTCTCTTATAGGATCCTTACGACTTATAAGAGAAAACCACTCTTAGGAATCCTCACGATTCCTAAGGAGAAAATCCACCTGCGAGAGCCTCTCGATCCATAGGGAGAAAAGCCTCTATGAGACCCTCACGGCTCATAGAATTGAAAAGTCCTAGGCGGCAGATCTGAACCTGCAGTCTAGGCCATCGTTATCTCTGGGAGAAATGAATTTACCTGCCAATAAGGTGCATTAAAGATGTCATGATGAAAAGAAAGAAAAAGCGAAGAAGTGACACAAGACATTACAAAAAAGGTGTATCTTTTATTCATAAGCTTGATCGAATACAGGATACATTATGTCAAAGGATAAAAAAAAAATATATGCATATACATTCTTTTATCTATAAGTACAAACGATACAAAAATGGATAGCTACTGAGGAGGAAGTGTCTTTAGTAAGTTCACAAGCCGCTCTCGCACTTCCTTCAGCGCTTCCTCTCGAGTGACAGCTGCGGCCACCTCCGCCTCCACCTGAGCCCGCTGCTGCAAGAAGGATGAAAGTCGCTCCTCTACCGCCTTCTGGGCTGCTTCCTGGCCGGCTGCAGCTCGCTCGACAACGTCAAGTCTTTTCCTCAACGATAACCCTTCGGAGAGGCATTGCAGGAGGCCCTCAAAGATGACCTTCAGCCGTGCGGCATTGGCCTTCACCCGAGCATGCAGTTGAGCAGACTTGCTCGAAGCCTCACCACGCTCCTTACGCCTTGAAATGACTTCTTGTTCGAGATGGCGGAAGTAAGAAGCGCTTTGCTCAATCCACGCTGTCCTCTGAGTATTGGCAGCCACGGTCTCGGGAGCGGGACGCAGCGACTCCAACTGATATAGGCGACCCTCGATCTCCTTACAATGGTTAACCCAGGATGCAATGATGCCCTCCTCATGAAAGTTCACGAGTATTGCTAGCATCGGGTTAACCACCATAGCGAAGTCTGCGGCAGATGTAGGAGTTTCAACGTCGAGTTCCTCGACATAGTCACTCAACATGCGCAGACTATTCGCAGCGCCTTTTGAAGACAGACTCCTCAGATAAGGACCCGCCGGCATTGTGAAGCGAGGTTCGAAGGACGCCGAAGCCAGAACGACAGCTGAAAGAAACAGGGTGCGATCAGATAACAGTACAGAAAATAGAGAGAGGAAAGTTACCAATATGATGGTCATTGTACCAGTTGAGACAGGTGGCAAGGTTGGAAGGGCTGGTGGCGCAGCTGATCTTTCATCCCCTCCTTCAATCTGTAGCACTGCAGTTGAGATGAGAAAAAGAGGTTAGAGACAATTCCATCAATAAGAAAAAAGAGAGGAAGGATGTCAACGGAAATCATACTCACCAACGCCACCAGAAGAAGAAGCAAGCTCAGATGGGAAGGAAAAGTGTGGGAGCAACATCTGATATACATGATCAAAAAGCACTCCTGAAAACACGACAGTGTCACTTTAGTACGCGAATTATATGTCTGGAAAACAAGATTAATAAATCGTAAACACAGACCTTCCAACATCTTCGAGGGTATGAGAGAAGGTTGAGAGATGACCACCGCCAAAGCAGTCGTTGAAGGCGCTCCCTCGAGCAGTGGGGCATCGGCGCTAGCCGCACCTGCATTACGAAAAGGTGAACTTGTCAGAAAAGGTTGTAAAGTAAAGAAAAGCAGCCACTTAGGGTTTACCTGAGGAGCTCCCGGCTGAAACGGAGGCGGCTCCCTCCTCTACCGACATGAGACCACCGCCCGTGGCCTCGTCACCCGACTCGATGGGGACCGTCGTCGTGCTAGCCAGACCTGGGGACGGCGGAGGGCCATAGACGGGAAGAGCTACGATTGGAGTATTGCCGGATTTCAGAGAAGGAGCGGTTGGCTCGTCCTCGGGAATCATGGCCACCTCACCCACTACTCTCTCAGGTTCAATAGCTGTGGTCGTATCGTCTATCGTCACCAAGGGACCGCCGACCTCGAGTGCCTCAGCCGCTACCACTCTGGACTCAGTTATAATGATCATATCATCTGCCACCGCTTCAGGTTCGGCATCAATGACCTTCTCAGCGGTAGGCCCCTCAACCTCCACCTCAGGCTCCAAAGCCATAACGACGTCGCCCACCGTCGGCTCGAGTTCGGCAAGTACCGCTTCCTTTATTTCTTTGGGATCAACGGTTTCCGCATCCCCCTTGATCGTACTCGGCCCTGCAAGATGAGGAATATAAGGGCCAATGACATTAAAAACCCTTATAATAGGAACTCTGGGAGAAATATTACCTAAAGCGGATTTACCGTTTGCGCTCCGAACTGCTCGCGCCACCTCCCTCTGGGCAGTGGATAGGACGACAGGGGCCTCTTCGGAGGGAGTATCAGCTCGAGGGGCGGTGCTGGGGCCCGCTCCCATAGCCAAGGCAGCCCTGCGCGCCTTCGCCTCACGCCTCAACCGCTTTCTCTCCTCCCGAGCGGTTATGAGGGACCTCTGTAACGCCTCCTTCAAGGCATCATCATCTTCATTCAGGGATGCCTCCAGAGCCTTTAAGGCATCTCTCATCGGCTCTTCAAAACGAACCTCCTGTGGTGGCCCAAAAGAAGCGGGAACGTCGGCAGCTGGTAGGACGTCTGCGTCGCTAGGAGGGAGCGGCATTGAGGTTCCTGCAATTAAAAGGGAAAGGTTAGATCGACCATAACATAAGGAAAACGAAAAACTTGATGAGTCGAAACTTACTAAGGCCCATAGATGCCCTGAGACGTTCCTCCTCCTGAAAAGTCTTCAGGGAAGCAGCAATGGCTTCTTCATCAATGACGCCTGTTGAAAGAAAAGAAAGAAAAGCGTAAGTCAAAAGTAGTGAAGAGGATATGTTGCAATAAAGAAAAGGCGACTAGTAGTTACCTAACTGCGCAAGCTTAGCTAACCACGCTTCACGCCTCGCCAACCCTGCCGAAGCTCTGAGAGCAGCCTCCAGGTCTGTATCGTCCGGCGGCGGCATCACCAACCCTACGTTAGTCCCATATTCGAGCAGACCTTCAGCATAAGGAGCGTGGGGTTCCTGGCCGAACACGACGTCGGCAGCGAAGAGCGACTTCTTTTTCTTTTGCCCTCCAGCCCTAGGCTCACGGGGAAGCGACTTACGCTTGGCAGCCGCTTTGGGACGACGGGTCCCGATGTCCGCACCCACGCCAGACTCCGGCGAGGGTACAACCACTGTTTCCGCCCGAGCGCGGGGTACAGGAGGTGCATCCGCGATATCAGGGAGCGGCGATTCACGTGGAGGACTTTGCGCACGTGATGGTCTGCCCCCGGCATCTTTTAAGGGAGCGACTACTGGGGTCCTAGGAACCAAAGGAGCGGTGCGATCGGTACCTGGAGGCGCACCCTTACGATCGACCAACAGTCGCCTTTCCTCCTTTATAACTGCTCCTGTTGCATGATTGTACCAATCTTTGTACACATTGAGGAGTCTCGGAACGTAAGCCGGCGCATTGATAAAAAAATGAGAGCTCGTATTCACGCGCATGAAATGGTGCAATGCGTTCTCCATCCCCTCTTCAGTGGCAGCGGGTTCCACCAAGAAGGCTTCCAAGGGACCCCTTGAACGTAGCCCAGTTGTTGAGCAAAACGATGTGGGTTATACCTCATAAAAATCGCCACACCATTCTGCCTAAAAACTAAAAAACCCGGTCTAATGGAATATAAGTGGAGGGTCTCCCGAGCCGTTAAAACTGAAGCTCCATCCTTAAAGATATCTTGTAATGGCCGCGTCACAGTAGTAGACACCTTTCCAACGGTCAATACCTTATCGACAAAGGACATCCCGGCTTCGACGGTATGAGGGCGAAGGAGTAAGCCCCTAGCGTTCCGTGGTGAGGGGTTTACAATTGATGCGCCGATCAGCTGTATAATGCGAGGAAAACAGCACTTGTCAAAGAACGAGGGCCTTTTATGCATCCCGAAGACACCCGCTGTGTGTAACTCGAGCCATGATGCGAAGTAATGCATCGGGAAGACCACATGCAACACCCCGGGCTCGCTAGCATCCGCTGCTCGACTGAGGCCGTGGTATAAGTGTGCCAAGCCGGCGATCCCAACAGCTACCTTCACCCCGATGACCATTCGGTGTGCTGGATAAAAGACAGAGGGCCGCATCCGATGAGAGTGCATTGGGATAGCGAACCAACTCAACCATAACCCGAGAAACCCTAAGAAAAAGGCCTCCTCATCCATCCCAGGAGCCGCTACTTCTGCAAGAGACATGGTTGGAAAGTTAGGAAGAAAAAAATCCTTTTGGCCTATTTCATTCGCCGGCAGGTTATCCAAACCTAAACCGAAAGGGTCCTCAAGGGTGGCAAACTTGGCAGTGGCCGCAGAGAGGGCGTTCGGGTGAAGAAATCGAGCAATGAAATCCTCAAAATTAACTCCTCGACTCCCATGTTCGACGTAGAGAGACTCATATATGTTCAACACTTTAATCAATCTTGGGAACTGGTGTTGAACAGCAGTATCTGGCGTGACCCCCTTCACCGTCGGCCTAGCACCGAAGACGTACACGTCTGTTGGGAGCAGCTCCTCATAATGTTCCCCCATCACCGGTAAACCGGATAGCTCCACAAATTCCTCCAGGGAGATTGACACTTCCCGATCCATGGCAAGGAAAGTGTGGGTGGGAATATTCCATTGCTCCAAGAAAGCTTTAAACCACCAGGTGGGAAGCGTGGGATATTGGAAGAGAGAGACATAGACCGCGGTGTACAGTCCTAATCTTATCAATTGTGACTTCTTCATCGACAGGATATACCGGGCCCACGGCAGATAACCAATCGGGTGGCGGGGAATCAGACCAAGGTTATACGATTGTCCCCAAGGTCGCGCTTCACCTTGACAGATACGACGTCCTAGGATGTCCAAAACCATAGGACGCTGAACCGGTATCGCATCTATAGCGGGATGTAGAAAGCCTTTCGATGTCCAGTCCGCCAACTCCACGGCATACTGCACCGAGGGTGGGGTAGCATAATGAATCGCCGTGATGTGCTCAGACGGCACCGCGCATGTGAAGCTGCGTCGACCCATAATGATCTGATTATACCACGACCCCCAAAGGTGGAGACTCTTGTACTCCGGGTCGTATGCATTGATCATGGCCAGGATCTCACGGTCCAAAGGCGCCTCTGGAAATCCCTCCTCCGAGCGGACAAACGGGAATGAAGTGTCTTCAGACATGATCGCTGCAAAAGGGCAATGTAGCCGTTAGTGTTGTAATCCCAACGTTTGGCATTGAAAGAAGAAAATGCATTAATTAAATTAAAATCAAAATTAATTAATTACACCGCACCGCAGTGCAGTGAGTAGGAGACCAAAGAGGGACCCATGAAATCCAAATGACAATACGTCAGTTAATAAGACAAACTCATCATTGGATGAGATTGTCAGTTGGTCCCAGGGGGGAACATTCCCATAATAAAAAAGGGGGGAAAGAATCCCTAGAGATAAGGAGAAAATCTCCTCTTTCAGAGCAAAGCTCTGTCACAGAATGACACTTGTCAAATTCTGGTCTCAAAAGAATTAAAATTCCTTAAGAAAGAGCTTAGCTCTATAATATTCCATCAAAAAGAAAGTTTTTGAAAAGAAATTTAAAATTGAAATTTCTGGAACCCTGAAAAAAGACCCATAGAAAAATTCTTCATTTTTTTTTGATCTAAAAGATCTACATTTGATTCAAGAGCAAAGCTCTGTTCATGGGTTAGAACCCATGAACAAGATCTCTGTAGATCTATGGAGTTGTGAGAGCAAAGCTCTGTTGATGAAACCCCAAAGGGAATTTCCTTAGATCAAAAGATCTGTGAGAGCAAAGCTCTGTTGGTTAAAATTGACTTGAATTAATTTAACTTAATTTTAAATTAAAAATTACCTAAAGGTTTCTAAAAACTTTGGGAAATGAGAGCAAAGCTCTAGAGTTCTGAAAGCAAGAGCAAAGCTCTGAAATTCTTAAGCAAGAGCAGAGCTCTGAAAATCTAAACCTAGAAAATGGTAGAGAATTTTTTAAGGGCCAGAGGCCCTATTTATAAGGCGCTTGCGCCTCTTGAGATTCCCCCTTGATCCAACGGTCGGGGGGGTTGCCACCGTTGCACTCACGTGTGCGCCACGTGAGCGCAACGGTAGGGGGGCATTTGTTTCGCCCAATCAGAGCAAAGCTCTGTTTGAATTCAAAATTCAAATTTTGAAGCAACGCTTCAAGTCGCGGGCGCAACGCGCCGCGTGTCTGGCGCTAATACGTCAGCGCAGCGCCCAAGAAAGCGCACCCAATCAGAGCAAAGCTCTGTTTAAAGGAAGCAACGCTTCAGCTGCGCTGCGCTCTGCGCTGCGCGACACGTGTCAGCGCAGATGCGCTAGCGCACTTGCGCTGCGCTCTGCGCTGCGCGACACGTGTCACGCGCTGGGGCATCTGCGCCAAACTAAATTAAGAATTTAATGAAATCTTTTCTGTTCTTTCCAAAACCAGAAGATTTTCTTCCGCCTTTGGATCAAAGATCCAGCGGTGGGAAAATTCCCGAAATCACTCAGAAAAGATCTTGTTAACAAAATTCAACAAATTTGTGAGCACTATAAATAGGACCCCAGACCTCGTTCGAGAGGGAGGAACATTTTTTCTTGAGAACTCAAGAACTTTAAACAGAGAGAACTCTGAGAAGATTTCAAGAAAAAGGTAAAGAACCTTCATGGATTAGAAGAAATTCCTTCTAATAGATCATTGGTCTAAAAACAAGATCAATGATCTTTAGATAATAAACAGAGCTTTGCACTTCTTGTGAACCCCTGGTTCTTTAAAAACAATAAAAAAAAATAATAAAAAATAATAATAATAATAATAATAGTGCTTTGCACTTTTATGAACCTCTGGTTCTTCAAATAAAGAAAAATTTATTTTTCTTTGATCTGTTTTAGATCAAGAAATTAAATAGTATGAACCTCTGGTTCTTCAAGTAAAGAAAAATTTATTTTTCTTTGATCTATTTCAGATCAAGAAATTAAACAGTGCTTTGCACTTCCCTTTTTGAATCTAAAAAGATTCTTAGTGCTTTGCACTTCCAAACTGCGCCGTTGCGCTCTTAAGAGAGCGCCACGTGTCGGCTATAAAACCGCTTGCGCTAGGCGCCCTTAAGATAGAGCTTTGCTCTCTGGAATTGGCGCAACTCGCTGAGAGCACGCCACGTGTCGCCAGCGCAACAGCGCAGCGCGCTGCACTGTTGCGCTTGCGCTCGCCAGAGTATGACACGTGTCCTCATCATAAGCGCTTGCGCTCAGTGATTGGCGCAAAGCGCCTGACAAATGCAATGCATTTCACTTCCTGAAGGGCCAAGCCCAATTAAAAGGCTTGACAGGCCAAATAAATAAAATGTTGTGCATTATTTGGAAGGGCAGAGCCCAATTGAAAGGTCCAATGGACCAAAATAAATGATCTGCATCACAATAAAAAGGGGCAGATCCCGATCAAAATGGGCAAGTATGAGCAAAACCCTAGCACAGGTCTAATAGACCAAAAAAATAAATAAGGGTGTTGAACATTTTCAACTGGACTTAGCCCAATTTTGGCCGTAAGTCCTTAAATTAAATCGACTGAGCACGGCTGCTCCCTAGATCAATTTATATCTGGTTCGAGGGTACATCTCCGAACTCCTCTGACATCTGTCGTTGTAATCCCTCAACGACGTCAGAGAGGTGACGGGTCCCGACGACCACACACGTATATGGACTGTGGGGTCCTTAAACTAATGTTGGACCGAGACGTCCTTAAACTAATGCTGGACCGAGACGTCCCTAAACTAATGCTGGACCGAGACGTCCCTAAACTAATGCTGGACCGAGACGTCCCTAAACTAATAGCGGACCGAGACGTCCCTAAACTAATACTGGACCGAAATGTCCTTAAACTAATGATGGACCACTACGTCCTTAAACTGGCGACGGACCGAAACGTCCCTAAACTAATAATGGACCACCACGTCCCTAAACTGGCGACGGACCACCACGTCCCTAAACTGGCGCAATAGAGCCCGAACGCTCTTTTGCCGGATCTAAACGGTCCCGTCTAAGTTGATCTTAGCCCCAAATACGGTTAATGTGTCCTTAGATATTTAAAATAAACAATAAAACTCCAAATCAACTTTAGTTCAAGGGTACATCTCTGAACTCCTCTGACGCCTATCGTTGTAATCCCTCAACGACGTCAGAGAGGTGACGAGTCCCGACAGCCAGATAATTAAATCAATCACTACGTCAAGTCGATCTTAGTCCAAAACAGGACTAACGTATCCTTGACGAACGTTTAAGTTGATCTTAGCCGCAACGCGACTAATGTATCCTTAAACCAAAAAACACCAAACCCAAATCTAAGTAAATACGGATTTGGACTAATCCACGTCCTACGGGCGACGGCATTACTCAGTCTCCGTATACAATCCACGGGCAACCACAAACAAAACAAACACACACGACACGAAGTGAAATTCTGGAGAAGGAGAAAATTGTTACCGCGATGCGGTAGCGTAATTAATTGCAGGGGCTTGCGCCTGCAGGGAAGAGCGTCCCCACAATCAAAAACCCCTCACCCTGAGGGGGAATCTGACAAAGTCTGCTACATCGGCCGCATCCGTCTAAACCTCCGATCCACGGTGCCATAAATCAACTTGGCATCTTCGGAGAGATAGACGGATAAAACCAAATAGCATCTGCCCCGAACCCCAGGCAACGGACGCCCTAACGTCCGGGCCGCCGTTCGGAGGGGAACAAACCCCGAAACAGTGTACTGCACATTCCAGTCACTGTCGATTTTTAAAGTCTTCAAAAAATTATTTTAGCAACTGCAGAAGACTACTTATATGACCACTAGACAGAACCCCAAATATGACTCACTTCCACCCTAAGTGGACCGAGCACATAGGCAAAAAATCTGAGCTGGCCGGCCCTAATGGGGAGTTAGGACTTCGTATTTTGTGTGTGGTCTGGTCTCTGGAATATTGGTTCAGTGGTATTGCTAGTTTAGCCCAGTTTTGATATTGTTTTATCTAGTTGTTTGGGGCTATTCGGGGTGTTTCGAAGTCAATAATTTAACATTGTTTAAATGTTTATCAGTACATGCATTACTATTTGCGACCGTGAATGTCATTCGAGCAGTACAACTCGTTTAATTGCTATTCTTTTAGACGAGTTTGCGCACGTGACATTCACGTTAATGTTCTGTGTTGTGCTGTGGTTGGATCGTCGTGGTGGATAGCTTGGGTGCAATGTTAGTACAGTTTAGTTTCATTTGTATATTTGATATTGTGGGGCGAGCGTCCGACATGTTGTAACGTTTTGAAATATTTTAGATAATTAATTATTTTATTTATTTAATTAAAAATGTTATTTTAATATTTTTGTAATAAAAAGACCTTTTAATATGTAGTAGAATATTTTAGAAAAGAAGGTAGTTCGTTTATATAATAATAAGTGTCATGAGGGCTTTTAGTGAAATGTTAGCTTCCTTGTGGAAATTAGAATTTATGTGAGGGTTATTATGTAAATGTGTTAGGTAATGGTTAAGGTAAGATAAACCTTATACATACCACACCCTAGGTTAAACCAAACACCTACACCTCCTCCTTGCATGAATGCACCACTCTACTTCATGGTGACACCTCCACCTAAATCAACACTTCATATCCTTATCTATTCCATAATTGTTCAGTTAGACACTAGGTTTAGAAAGAAAAATACTTAGTAAAAATCTTCTACCTCAATTTGAATGAAAGAAGAAGAGAAGCTAGGTACCAAGTGATCCTTACCTCAACACTCAAGCTAGGCTTACCATATTCTTGTCACGCCCCGCTTCCCAGAGTGCGCTAAGATCGTCACGTGACAAAGCCAACCATGCTATCTGTGGCTAGGAAACATCCCTCCACAGTCACATTACGGCTGTCTATAAGATATTAAGAACAGTAGAATGGAAAATAAACTATCTAGTACATGTCCATATGCCAGAATAAACGAGTCAAGAAATAATATGCGGAAGCAATAAATCCAAATAACAATAACAATCTGGAAAATACATCCCAAATACGGGCTCACATCAGGAAATGGAAGTGCTGAAAGAAAACTAAACTAAAAAATACTAAATACCAAATTGCTCCTCACTGCTCGGCTTGTCGACTGAAGTACTCCTGGTCGGCCTGCGAAAGAGATAAAGGATCTGGGCCATGCAAAACCCAGACGTCAGTGCGTCATAATATCAAATAATAGAATTTAACCAGGAGGTAACAAGATATGCAAGCATGAGTATAAACAGTAATGAGTGTATAAAAATAACACGAATATGGAACAGTGAAGTGTATGTGCATGCGGTGAGTAATCTATGCTACTGGGTTAATTACTCTTAAGTCTTTGAAATCAATTTAATGAATCGTCGACGTAACTCAATAGTATCTCGTGCATGCCCGGGACCACGGTCAAGACTCTCGGGCTGAATCCGAGACGTGCCGCTAGGCAGTAAACAGGTAACATGTACAGACGAATGATGTCAGCAGTATTATCCCGGGGCTGGCCTAGCCCGTAAAACTGATCAGTATAAGCGTCGAACTGTTGAGTTACAAGTCAGGTTTCATCATTGATTTCCCCTTACCCCCACGGTTATGTGTTCAAGTCGGGTATTGATAATCTGAAGCTAATGCCAACACAGGATCAAGCAGGTACAGGTTTGTCTATGCAGACAACAGGATACGTCTATCGGGACAACATGTCAAGTAGTGGTGTATCAGGTCATGTCAAGTAGTGCACAGTGTATCAAATGAGTGCCCAACAGTAAAATGTATCAAGTATTGAATCACGGTAAAAGTACGGATGTACGGTAAAAGCATGGATGCACAAATATCTATCAGTGGTTACATCATGACTATGTAGGATGCACATTATCAAGCATGGGGTACTAATGTAACAATAATATGGATTAATATAATATGGCATGCAACTAGATATGCAGAATTAATGGTATGGATACACAATAAAACATGGATGCTCAAATATCTATCAGGGGTTACAACTACAGCTCCATGACTATGTAGGATGCACATTATTAAGCATGGGGTACTAATGTAACAATAATATGAATTAATATAATATGTAGATGCAGCTACATACATAATAGATGATATGCATGCATACGGGTATCCGAAAACAGTAAAACTTTAATATGGATGTATAATGCAATCAACATGTAATATTTTTATTCATATGGATGCAAAATAAGATGCATAGCATGTAGCAAGATAAACTTGCCTGAGTGGAACACACGACGGGGTGCATACGTTGCGTCCGACGTCGGGTAAACGTCGCAACGCACACACGGCACCCGGGACGGGTCCAGGCAAGGCAAGAAGGTAACCACGCTGGCTGGGGAACGTTCACTGAGTTGGCCAGATCGTCGGCGACGGGCCCGGCTCCGGCGATCATCGGAATCAAGAATTCAAGAAAAGAGAAGAAAAGAAGAAGTAGAAGAAGAAGAGGAAAGAAGAAGCTGGGGTTTGTTGCTCAAGTATCATGGGTCAACAAGAACAGAGGGGTGACAACGACGAGGTCGTGGGTTCGTCGACGGTGAAGTTTCACGGCGAGGCAAGGGGTTGCGGGTTCTTGAAGTCGGGTGATCGGGGTTCTGGTAGCTGTAGGGTGAGGGTGGTGGTGAAGGTGTCAGGAGTCGAAGGTGGTGATGAGGACGACGGGGGTCGGAGCTTCGGTGAGGGTTCAGACGAGGGCAGTGGGTGCGGGTGTGGTTGCAATGGGCTTGGGAGAAGAGGGGGGTTGAAAGGAAGAGAGAAAAGATGCTGACGAGGGTGTTGAGACGACGAAGAGGTCTGAGCTCCGGCGACGTGAGGGTGCAGGAGAGGTCGGAGGTTGCAGCGAGGTTGGGTGTGCGGGTTCTGATGTTGGGTTGCAGTGGTGACGGGTTGAAAAAAGAGAGGGGGAGAGGTGAGGTTGTGTTGAAGGATGAGGGGAGAAGGAGAGGAGCGAGGTCAAGGGATCGGTGATGTGAGAATAGATGCGAGGGCGACGAGGTTGGGCTCATCGGCGAGAGGAGTCGTGGGGAGAGGAGATAGGTGAGAGGGAGGAGGTCGAGGAAGAGATGAGGTTGGGGAGGAGAAGCGAGGTGATGGTGGAAATAAAGACGACGACGAGGCGAGGCGGGGCTAGGGCATGGGTAAGGTTCTCACGATGGAGGCAGTGAAGGCGGGAAAAGAAAAATAAAGAAGAAGAAGAAGAGAGAGAGGAGAGAGAGAGACGGGGGGTGTTAAAATATAAAGGTGTTAAAAAAATATAAAAGAAATAATATATATAAAGAAAGAGAGAGAGAGAGAGAGATCTGTGAGATCTGTTTTAAAAAAAATCTTTTAAAAATAAAATTTAAAACTAAAAGATTTTTGAAACGTAAAAATGGTAAGAATAAAATATTAGGGAAACTTTGAGATTTTGGCTAATACAAAAAAAGTCCAAAACACGCCCTGGTCGGGTCTAAAATTACGGTTTGAAAATACAAATAACATACGTAGTAACCAAAACCAAAACAGGATATCCGGATAATGAAAATGTATACCCCAAAGAACGGATACACGTAGCGTGCGCGTAGCTATCTAAACGGGTCCGTTTCACTGAACGGGACGAGAACACGATGTACAGACGCTACGACAGGATTAGGGGTATCATGCAGGCTATGCTAGATATTTTTCAAATATTTTTATGTGACTTTAAATGTTATATTAAAAATGCAGATGCCAGATAAAATGCCAGTATGCAGTATAAAATGAAAATGCACGGATCCACAAAACAAGCCGGGATAAATCATAAACAGGAATCAAGACGGGTTTCCAGCAAGCGTGTCGGGTCGGATGCAAATACAAATGTTAAATACACTATTCGCACCCAAAATACAATAAATCAGGAAAATACCATAAATAAAGAAATACTCAAAATAGAACTGGTATAAATGAACTAGAGTGTTACATTATACCTAACTACAAAAAGAATTTCGTCCTCGAAATTCCGGGAACAAGAAAAGATAAACAAACATGAATCTACAAGAATATGTGTGGAAACTTCTGTCGAATCTCGTCTTCTCGTTCCCAAGTCGATTCTCCATGCGAGCGATTTCCCCAAGAAACAAGTACGAAAGGGATAACCTTGTTCTAGAGGACCTTTTCTCTTCGATCAACAATCGACATCGGTCGTTCCTCAAAGGTCAAATCCTCCCTTACAGTCAGCTCCGAATGATCAAGCGCATGTGTTTCATCTCGAACATACTTACGGAGTTGAGATACATGAAACGCGTCATGAACATTCGCCAAAGATGGTGGTAACGCCAATCGATAAGCCACTTCTCCAATACGCTCCATAATCTCGAAAGGCCCCACGAATCGAGAACTAAGCTTGCCTCGACTCCCAAAACGAATCACTCCTCTAGTCGGTGATATCTTCAAGAATACCATATCACCAACAACGAACTCTAGAGGTCTTCTCGATGTATTGGCCCAACTCTTCTGCTGATCCTGTGCTGCCTTCATGTGATTTCGGATAGTATTAACCTTCTCTACTGTTTGCACGATCAAATCCGATCCCAACAATCTTCGTTCTCCAACATCGTCCCAACAAACGGGTGAGCGACACTTGCGACCATACAATGCTTCGAATGGAGCCATCTGAATAGTCGCCTGAAAGCTGTTATTGTACGAGAACTCCACCAAGTGTAGATGATCCTCCCATGAACCCTTGAAGTCTAACATACAAGCTCTCAACATGTCTTCAAGAGTTTGGATCGTTCTCTCCGACTGTCCATCTGTCTGAGGATGATAAGCTGAAGGGTTACCTACGACGGCAGCAAGGTTTTGGGAGGCATCGTCCATGCCAAATTAAAATTTTGCCGATTTAGATAACCCTAACTAAGATCGTCTACTAGAAATATACGGAATGATATATGCAAACACTTTGCAAAAGTAAAGAGAGCAAGGAATACAACCTTTGTAGACCGGTCCTTCACTTCAAATAGCTCCGTGTAGTAGTCCCCTCCGTTGGGATCTCAAAACCCGGACTCTAGAGAGGCTCTACGAAGAAATGAACGTGCTTTCTTCGAAGGCTTCGAGGCCGAAGATGATCTACGTCGGGGAGACACTAACTCAAGCTATTCCTTCACTAGGTCATGAACTTTATGAAGAGAACACCCTATACTACATGGCAAGTAGTAGAGGATGATGAAGTAGAAAGTGGGCTCACTTTAGAATTGATTTTCTCACACTTTATCTCATAGCACCAATAGAGCTAGCAAGCTTTTCATGGAGCTTGATGAAGAAGATGAAGAAAGAATAAATTCATCATATGAATACATTCTCATCAATAATGTAACCATGGGTGAGTTAAGCTATCATGCTTAACTCATGTAGAGAATTGACCAAGGTATGAGGTTAAGGGTTGGGTTAAAGAATATCAAGAGAAATGACAAAAGAGTGGACTTTGTCAAAATTTCTCCAAGCTTCTACAAGCTTGATAACTTTGACCAAGTGTAACTCTTTTGTTAAATCTTAAGATAATAAATAAACCCTAATTTAACCTAACCATGGTATAAATCTCATACACCCATCTTGTATGTATCATCAAGAATGACACAAACATATGTACACAAATATATGTAATACCCAGCCCCTTTTATACCAATGTTTGTATTTCTTTTTACCTATAAAATTTATTTATAATTATTTACTTATTTTCAAAATCCCATTAAACCCAGACCTTACCTTTCATTTCCTCCGGCCAAGCCGTTTCCTTTTCCCATTTTAAGTTAAGATTATTTGAGCCCAGCCCTTTTCCCTTTCTTAAAGAAAATTTATCGCCTTTTATTTTTCCTTCAGCCCAGCACCAATTCCTTAGCCGTTTTCCTTTTATTGAAATTAAACCCAAAACCCCTATTTTCTTCAGTCCAATATTTTATGTAATTGTTATTTAAAATTTAACCCAAAGGCATCACATTCTTCCTTCAGCCCATTCTTTTAAGATTTGAAATTCTCTTTTCCCAGCCCAGCCCACCTGGAAAAATAAATATAAAAGAATTTATTTATTTTTCAAACTTTCAGCCCACTCCCCTATTTCCTTTTCTCAACAATCCCAAGCCCATTCTTTTTTTAACTTAATTTCTTTTAAAATCACGGCCCAGCCCACTCCCCCAGCAGCCGCTCACCCAACCCGACCCGCAGCACCCAACCCGACCCGCTTCTTCCTTCTTCTTCCCGTTGCGCTCTTCCCGCTCGATCCATTTTCCCCGCCGCTTCCTTCGTCCATGCCCACGCTCGCGCGCGTTACCCCCACGACGCGCAACCCTCGCGATCCCCTCGTCGTCTCTCCTTCTCTCTCCCTCACTCCCATCACTTTCTCCCTCCTCCTCTCTTTCCCGCTCCCTCTCTCGAACCCACAGCCCGAGCACCTCGCCTGAACCCCCACCAGAACTCCGCCGCCAGAAACTCCTCCTCTGCAACCGCCCTCCTCTCCGCTCACCTCCACACCTTTCTCGACTTCTCCCCTTGCAACCATCCCCACAACGAAACCCACCACACCCCTAAAACACCGCCGGCTCCAACTCCCATCGCCATAACTCACACCACGGTCGTCCCCTTGCACTCGATGCCGGCAACCCCATCTTCCACTACTGACGGCACAGCACCACCCAGCCTCCTCGTCATTAACCCCTTCCACCGAGCTTCCCACTGCACCTCCTCTCGGCCACTACCCGCACCCGAGCTCCACCCCTGCGCCCTCTCGCCGGCGAGCCCCCACTGCATCTCGTCGACACCCCCGCACCATCGTCGACCGCAGCATCATCATCTTCGTCGTCGTCGTCGTCGCCATCATCCCCTTCTCTCTCTCTCTGTTACACTCCCTCTCTCTCAATCTCTCTGTTCTCTCTCTCTCTCTTTCTCTGTTCTCTCTCTACTCTCTCTCTCAATCTCTCTTTTCTTTCTCTCTCTCTTTCTTTGTTCTCTCTCGACTCTCTCTCTCTCTCTCTCTGTTCTCCGTACTCACTCTCTCTGCTGTACGAGCACCATCGCCTCGTCTCACCCAATGCCTAGCCGCAACAGCCCGTCACCATACTCGAGCCAAGCCCAAGCCGTGTCACCACTGCCTTCGCTGTCGTGCCATCAATTCAACGTCTCCAGGCAAGTACTTTACTTGCTACATGCTAATTTACCCGTATTACAAACTCAAACATGTATGTTATGAAATTCCATTTCCCCGATAAAATTAAACGACGTATGTGTTCGATGCTTGGCCTCAATGAAAATATTCGTCCAAATTGACGGAATTGGTTTGTCTATGCTGGACCATGTAGTGATGAATGCGGTGTATAAATTTCACTGGATAATACGACTATTAACGACTAAAACAATTACCCCCAAGTATACCTGTAAAACTGGAAATTTCTTGTATCTGAAAACCGTTAAAATCACCATAAATTATGTACATACTGGAATGATGCGTTCGAAGGCTTAAATCAAAGCCGACTCGACGAAATATAACCCTATGCAAGTTTCTAATGGTTCCTGTATTTAAATTGTGATAATATTTAGTTCGGAGTGCGACTCTGGACTGCAGTCCAGAGTGACTCTGATTATTGCTTACTGTCCCGTAATGAGTACCACCTTGCTTCCTTAACTCATATGTTGCGGAACTCTGCTGTTTATTAAAGGTGAATCTGTTAGCTAGATAACACAAGTGGTTTCATTCTGTTTCGTCATCGTTTTCTATTTAATCTGTAATTTAAAAGATGGGGACGTATAACAGTCCCAACAGAATCAGAATTGAAATACTAGTATTGAACAGTGTATATCTCCTGACGTACAGACGCGATTGAGAATCCGTCTATTGAGTTGAAAACCTTACTGAAAACTCTAGATTTCATCCAACTGTAGCATCGCTAAAATCTGATCCCAACTGGGATTAAAATGCGTTGCGAAACGGACTTCCGATCCTGAAACCGGATTTCCAGCCGTGAACGCTTAAAATGAAATGGCTATAACTAATGATCCTGAAACCCGATTGTCGTGAAACCAAATTCGTTGGATAGATAATCAAACATACTATTTAATCCCCGTTCATCGTTTCGCTAAACTGTACACGTATGATTTATGATAAATTATGCAAGTGGTAGAATACTGATTCATGACATCTTAATCATGCTTTACATACTGTTTTCTCATCATATCATACATATGTCACTGCATTGATAACTTAGTGATCATGTGCATTACCCAGTGTTAGGTATTAGTGATGATTGTGGCAAGTACGTTAGTGTTCGTGCATGAGTGAATAAGTGAAAGTGACACGTACTTGTACACAATCAGTGAACCCTATTATTCTATTGCATTGTCGACGTCTGTGGGACGCGTGTAAGTGTGACTATAAGTGGTATGGGACACTTATGGAAGCTCTTGCATGGGTGTCACAGATAAGGCACCAGACACTGCCATTTATCTTGGGTATTAGTCGGGACGTGCTTGATGGAGATCCTGTTTCCAGTTCTCGCGCAGACTTGTCACAGACCGACTGGTATTTGAGGTTATGGTTAGCGTTTGATGTAGACCACGGGGTGTGGGGTAGTTTGAGTGTGAGTTCAACATAATCTCGGGAGTCCCATGTCGGCTTATATATATGGAGATATATGGAGATTTACAGGGTACATGATTATTACCGTGAGTTACATGTTGGGCCCGTGGTCCCTTGCCCTTGGGTCCTACCCTTGGGTGGAGGACACTCGCGAGTGGTTGACTCTCACACTTGGACTGACGATAGGCTTAGTGACCTGTACAGTGAGACTTAGAGACTGATAGGGATAATGGCATTGATATACATTACTTACCGTTGTTGACATACCTGGCATATTATTTTACTGCTTTACATTTCATCTGATCTATTAGACACTTCTTTGGTTACTGCATGTTCATACCTATACCTTCTTGATTTACTGTCATATATATCTATTATTATTGTTCGAGTTGTCACTTGTATTTATATATTATATTGCTATTGTGTCGCTCTGACAACCTAAGTATGCATGCTCAGTGTGAGGAGTGGATTTAGCCGGGACCAGGACCAGACGCACATCACGGACATCTTGATTAGCTATCCAGAGTTTTACCCTTTTGTTTCCCATCAGGTCAGTTCTTTATATTGTTTTGTTTCAGTTACTGCATTTCTCATTACCTGCGCACTATTTACTGATTACCACGTAAAGCTAGAAGCCGAAGTGTGACTACGACAGGTTATTTCCTTGACCGTAGGAGCATGGCTGGCCTTGTCAACCCCTCGTATTCTGTATTTTGGGAAGCGGGGCGTGACAATATATATCACATATACACTTATGCACATTAAGTGAGAAAACAAATCATAAGTGAGCTAATACTAGTTAATGTAATGTAATATATCAAATATATAATTATACATTAAATTATTAAATCAACTCTTGGTTTAATAATCCGGCTATAACCGACTAATATCATGTGTAACAACTTATCGAATCAACACTTGATCCGATAATCCGGCTATATCTCATACAACCGATCAATTTCACTAATCACGAGAATAGAATACGGTATCTCATATCGTATTAATCTCGGTCCCGCACATATCTCATATGTGCTCCTACTCCGTTTTGCTTGAGCGAGGAAACCCTTGTGTAGGACTCTAAAGACTCGTCAATACACCGGCAGTAGGTGATGATCATATCAAACACCCACAAGCTGCAAGCGGTCTGCTAAACGTAACGACCACCCGGGTATTGAGCGATTAGAAGATCAACAAGCAAGCCTGCTCACACTCCTGCGAATCCAGTCAGTAACACTACCGTACAGTCCGGTCTCTTCGTCTGATATGTCGCATATCTCGTCTAGGGGTGGTAAACGTCAGACCCCAGTAACTCGATAAGTCGTGTCGATATGAGGCTCATAACGGGTCGAGAAACTACTGGTAACACTTACCAGTAAATCTCTGAAGCTGTCTTGGCCAAGGACTTCCTGTTATAGCCAATCGAACACAGCGCAACATCAACTCCCTATACCGGGAGAGGCGAAACCCCTCCTATCGCTCATTGCCTCTATATGACTTGGGACTGTACCCAAAAGCCACCGTTTTGCACGCCCTCTTGGACGTTGTATGATGGAAATCAAAGCACAGTGGGAATCACACAAGACTCTATGACGATCTCGGGTCTACAGACTAACCTGTACCAGTGTCACCAGAGAACTGCCATCTAACGTGAGGTATAATACCATCTGGGAGTTCTCGGCAAGTCCGTCCAGTGTACCCAGTCTCCACTGAGCACCCGTATACTGTCTCTGATGTCAAACACCAATGGATATGGGATCATCCATCGTCCATCTGTATGGGTCGAGAAGCAATACGCTAGTCTACTCTGGTATATCGATGCCCTGTCTCGATACACCTACGACTAAGAACATTTGAAGGATGTACTTAGCGACTACACTGTCCCCACTAGTATGATCTGCATCATAGTCCTGGTAGTCAAGTTGTAACGACCGTGATTTCTAATACCTAATAAAATATATTTTATTTAAATTCTAGTATCAAATAAATATTTACGT
Organism: Agapanthus africanus; assembly: GCA_030015575.1. Classification (NCBI taxonomy): domain Eukaryota; kingdom Viridiplantae; phylum Streptophyta; class Magnoliopsida; order Asparagales; family Amaryllidaceae; genus Agapanthus; species Agapanthus africanus. The sequence continues at coordinate 629,181,696 of CM057343.1, forward strand.
GTTTCTTTTATAGAATGATAATTTTTAAAGTAATGTTAATAATTTTCAGAGCATTGAATATAATTAAAAGAATTTTCTAAATTCTACCTATTGTTTTTATAGGCTTAAAATGTTTTAATAAAATTTATAATGCCTTAAAATAATCTACATATTTTTATTATCAATTAAAGTAATTAATTCGTAATTAAAAATATTTTAAAGATAAAATAAATATTATATAATTATAATAACTAGCTAACAATTTAAAAATGGATATATTATTTGTTTTTAGCCCAAAATTATTTTTATACTAAACATAATAATAAAATATATTTTCTGAAATTTTTCCATAATTTTCCCGTATTTTTAACTATTTTTAACAAATTTTTTTAAAGCCAAATCCAATTTTTAAAATAATAAACAGTTATTATTTTTATTAAAAATATAAATAAATAAAAAATTAAATTCCCCTTTAACCTGGACCGTTGGATGCTCGATCCAACGGCCCAGAACCCGCCGATGCTCTACGTGGTGGGGACCACGCGAAACCGCGTGATCCCCAGCCACGCGACACGTGGCAGGCGGCGGTGACTTTGACTGTGCAATCTGGGCCGTTGGATGCAGATCCAAGGGCCATAAATCATGGCGGCGGGCGCAATCATTAACTGATAATTCACAAATCATTGGCCGGTGTGATTTCCCGTGTGATTTAACGATTTTTTGGATTTTCTTGTTGCCATTTGAACCCTATAAATAGACACCTTCAAACCTAAATTTCTCACACCTCAGAACTCCAAAAATTCTGAAAAAAATACCGGTACCTTCGTATCGACGACGCCGACGCTACGGCTCCACCCAATCACCGAGGAAAAATCGGGGCACGGAGCTTTTGAGGAGTTTTGCACTAGCCTACGCCTTCAACCGTCCACGTCTAAACAAAGGTAGGATCCGCCTCTCTCCCCTTTTCCTGTCACCTTCTTCATTCTCAATAACCTAGTTCCAACCCCTATTTAAAATGTTGTTATAATATTTGTGCATACCTATTCCTTGTACCCTCAATAATGATAATGTTAACCCATATTTTTAAACGGTGTTTAATTTCCTCTGTACACAAAAAAATATATTGCACTCTCATACTACCTGGAATCTGATATGCTTAATGTCATAACCCATGAATTGTCAATTCACCTCTGGCATACCCACACTTACCCATACTATCAAAATGATCTCGAAATAGGTTACTTCCACAAAATACCATCATTTAATTAAAATATTGTATTTGTTTAAAATATCCATAAGAGATAAGATGTGTGAAATAAATATTTTAGATACGACATACATATATTTTACTTACGCTTTTTCATCAACTACTATAATTGAACCCCCTTCAACCTTTTTAAAGAAGAAAATACTAAATTTAAATAACGGCTTATGCTTTTTCAAAAACGAACGCGTTTTCTAAAACGTTACCCCGAATCTAAAACACTATAATTTCATAAAATTATTAATTTCATTTAAATACCTCGACCTTTATTGAAGGGCCATTTTCAACAAGGACCATAATCAGTATAACAATATCTTTTCAAAAGGAATATTTAGTACCTTATTAAAAGGTAATTTTCAAATAACACCAATCTAGGACAAAGGAAAGGTTGTAGGCATCGGTCGTTTATCTAAACTAGATTTTGTGGTGCCTAGGCTAGACAAGTGGGAAAGGTAATTTTAAAAGGCCCGTCTCACGGTGATTCGTGAGCGGATCCCTCATTTCCTTACTTGTGCTTACCTGGCCACAATTGGCGGTGAAGAGACGATTTGAGGATCTCACAACTTGCCATTTAGAACAGTTAGGAGCAGACTAGTTTTTCAAATAAAAATCACTTGCAACTTGTCCTTATAAAAACCTCTTGCAAAAGATTTTCAAATAAACACCATAACCTTTTATCGAAAGGATATTTTCCGTAAAACATTATGTTTTTCCAAAATAATAAAATCCCAAATATCATGGTTTTTTTCTTAGAAGTAATAAAAGATAATTAAACACTATTTTTTTTTAACTAAGCTTTCCCTAAGATATCACGAAGTACTTTACGAACTCTAGAAAATAAAACGAGTGGTTGTGGAAGGCCACTTTAAACGAGATCAATACTTTTTAAATTTCCAGTTTATGACAACATGACATATACAAAACATGATACGGTTAGGGTTAGAATGCGCGGACCTAGGTATGGAATACTTAATATGAAGATCCCGATATTCCGGGTGAACAGTCCAAAGTGTAGACGACTATACAAATATGAAGATCCCGATATTCCGGGTGAACAGTCCAAAGTGTGGACGACTATACAATGTGGAAATTCCATGCCTAGAGGTATACACACTAACTCTAATTCGTCAAAACCTTTATACTGAACCACGGGGATGGGTAGTTTGATTAGGCAAGGAGATTCGGAACTCGGATTCCCCTACTACTCGATCATGATCCCGGGAAGTGAAACGGTACATTTCACTTCCCCAGTTGTTGTTCCGTGGCCACAACGGAATAATCGCGAGTATCCGGACCCTTGTTTAACAAACTAAAACGTTTACAATACCTATTGATACTCAACACCAAACTCACATCATATGCTATACCTACCCGTTACCTTATCTACCTTTCTTCATGAGACACGAGTTATTCAGTATCTAGGATGTGGATATTTTACCAGTTTAGACTTGTTGTTTATTATGGAACTGAAGGGTGGTAATACCTATGCACTTGAGTGATATTCACGCTAGACAAAGCTCCATCGTAGTCATGGGACACCTTTCGGGGATGTTCATGCTACCACATTGATTGCCATTCCAGGCACGAGCACCAGCTCATACTTCTTCCAGCTAGTCATGGGATACCTCAAGGATACGAGTATGTTCACCCGTCAATTCCATCCATACACACCTTGTTTAACTTGATCTAACTCTTAGACTGAATATCCGTTTGACTTGACTTAAACCTTTACCAAACATATACCTCACACAACCTACTCATATTCACATATCTAATTTGTATATAACCTCATACCTTTATGCACATGTACATCATATTCATTATATACATCTGTTCGTTTCTATACCTTTACTTTCTTATGAGGCAATCCTACCCGAGTATAACTCGCTGACGGACCTTCCTTTTCTTCCTCTATCTTTGGAATGTCCGTCAGATAAGAATGAGAATTATGGTGAGGATCAAGATGTGAAGCCAGCTTATGAAGATTATACAGACTGGACGATGGAAGATTAGCTAGTTTTAATTTTTGTTGTTTGCCCACATGTTTAGGGCTTTTGTTACTCCTCGATGTAATTAAACTACTTAGTTTATTTTACTCTTTCTTTTGGGATGTAATAAAGTTTGGTTAATAGAAATAAATGCCTTTCGCTTTTATTATTTTTGTTTTGGTACACTTCCTGCATGTTAAATATTCATACGCTTAACGTAACTGTATTGAATAGACCACCTTCAATACAGTTAGGTTGCGGACCATGCCACGTCATCCTTCTCCTTCTTTTGGGAAGCGGGATGTGACAGGTTTTTTTGGTGGCCCTTGCAGGTCCTCTTGTGTACTAAAATGAAACCGTTACCGACTTATTATATTTGTGAATCTCATCCATTTATACCGATTTCATAATTTTCCTATGTCCCTTGTCCCTTCCTTGACATTCTGTACCCTGTCCATGACATTATGTACCCTGTCCATGACCTTCCCTTCTGGTCATGGCAAATCTTTCCGACGAGGATGACATGTCCGATATTACTTTTGAAGCTACATCTGGAGATTCAGACGATGAAGTCGTAGACTCTCAGGCGGTTATTTCCAACAGCGACTCGGATGACGAAGAAGTCGATGCTGCAACTCCGAAGCCTATGATGGTCAATGACTCCGAAGACGAAGAAGAAGATCCCGTGGAAGAGGAGCATGTAAAGGATGGGCCAGAAAAAGAGGCTCCTGCGGCGGGAGAGAATCCTATAGAATATGATCCGGATGAGGAGGCCCCTGCAAAAGAACAAGACCCTATAGAGGTGGAATCAGAGAACGAGGCTCCTGCCGAGAATGAGTCGAAAGACGAAGCTTCGAGTGAGGAGGAACTCGAGGCCGAAGAAACTCAGGCAGTTGTCCCCACAAGATACCATGGGAATGGCCGTACCTTTCTTAGTGCGAGGACCTATAACCACTTGTTGAACTCCCATAATCGAGATTAATAAGTCTTTTCCTTTTCTTTAGCCGATGTAAGAATAGTAGAGGCATGTCCTTACTTTTCGGTTATACTCTCCATATTGAAGTTGGAAAATAAAATCTTACTTTCGAGCAAAAATCTCTCTTGTGTCTCTTGCTCTTCTTATTAGTCTCTCTCTTGCATTGATTGTTGTTCTTCCATGCAAGCTATTATCTTGTCTCATCCCTCAGCCTGTTTGTAACCTAACCTTTTCCGATCATCAATGGCCGGACGACACCATGACCGCAACCGAAGGGGAAATAGAGTCAATGAAGCCGCTGCTCAGCAAGCAGCTGTGCTACAAAAAATGTAAGGACTACTGGAGTAACAGCAGCAGCAGACAGCTGCCCTTCATCAGGAGCTACGAGAAAGTAGGCAGCAACAATCAGAGATTTTAAGTAAGGCACTAACCCCAGTTTCTTAAGGTTCGGCAGGAGTGAAGCAGTTCAGATCACTCCACCCTAAGACTTTCGGGGAAGGAAAATCCCTTAAAAGCTGAGGAATAGCTCAAGGGAACAGTCAATGATCTTAGTGCCGCTCAAATTCCGAAGGACGCGTGGGTGAACATCGCTAAGCTATAACTTACGGATAATGCCAGGACATGGTGGGAGGCAGAGGAAAGTAGATTGAAGGAGCCCGTCGACTGGGAAACGTTCAAACATCGTTTTGATACCCAGTACTTTCCAGTCGTGGCACACTTAAGGATGGAAAGAGAGTTTATACAATTCCAACAAGGGAGCATGTGGGATAAGTCGGTGGACGAGTACGCTTTGGAGTTCATAAGGTTAAGTCGGTTCGCGCATCATCTGGTGGCAACCCCAGAACTTTATGCTAAGAGATTCAGGCAAGGATTGGACCTGAAGACGCAGACCTCCATGTCTTCTGCTACCCTTTCGACTTATGATGAAATCATAGAGGCGGCACGAAACCTTGAAGACCTTCAGAGACGGATGAGAAAGGATGACCGTTTGTCTGGCATTAAGCGACCAGCCAATAAAATTCTTGAGGGATCATCTTCCAGATTCGATGAGAGACAACAACCCAAGAGACCAGCCGGACCAACTATCTTCGGAAAAACCTAAGCCGTTATATGCAACCATTGTGGTAGGACCGGACACTACAGGAGAGACTGTCGCATTTTGAATAAACTTTGCATAGTCTGTGAGTCTCCGGATCATACCATTGGGGACTGTCCTCAGAGAGGGAGACAATCAGGCCCCGTCAACAAGCCGGCTAACTATGTGGCACCAACACAGGGAAACCGGCCACTTTCCGCCACTAAACCAACCGGTCAAGGGGCATCACCAAAGGGACCACTCTTGTCATCACAGGAGCGTGTTTTTCAGCAAGCGCTAAGGAATGGACCCAAACGCCAGACTTTCATTATGACAGCCGAGAAGGCTGATACCACGTGGCAAGACAGCAGAGATACTCTTTTCTTTTTTCAACCTTTCTTTCGATACCATTCTTTCGATGCAAATTCTTAGTTGGACTCATGTTCATATCATAATATTGCATTATTATATTCCTCATTCTTATTCTTTTTACAAATAAACAGGTGCTTTTGACCCATGTCTGCTACATAGTTGCAGGTTACAGGTTCTCGGAACAAAAACAGTGAAAAGATGAAAAGACGATACAAAAGTGAGACTACGACCAACAAATGGAAGAATCTTGATCAAGCCTACAGTTTGAAGACTAAACGAAGATCAATGGACAAATTCATAAAGCACAAAGGCAGAGCAAGATTCAAGACTTCAATACGAGGCAACGGTAAAAGTCCACTACATGATTCACTGTGGAAATCTGGAAGAGTACCAAATGACATTCTGAAGAACAAACTGAAGAAAATAGAAGACACCAGCGACCAGACCAAACCCTAGAAATTCCAACTCAAGAAGCCACTATACGGCTGCGGATCCGCCGCCAAACCTGCCTTCTGGCCGCGGTTCCGCGGCCAAAGGAAGCGCGTATGGGTGGAAAAATTCTGTGGCGCGTGCGAGCCACTTGTCGCCCGCGTCGGTGCAAAATCTTTGTGAAGGCTGGCGCCGCATTGACTAGTCTTTTTTAGGGGGTAAAATTGTAAATGCATACGTGAATCAATTGTAACCCTAGGGTTTCTATGATCTATAAATAGAAGCCCTAAACCTCTTTTGGAGGGATGCCTCTTCTTGTGCCTCATTTCATCTATCTAAATTCAGATCTGTAAATTTCTGTAAAGAAGGAAGAGGGCATCAAATAAAAATTAGGAGTAAGTTTTCTTTTCATTGCCCTAGTTCAATTTTATTTCCATGCCCTAGGTAATTTCTTTCTTGCCCTAGTATAGATCTTTATTATTTTCCCTAGTTAGATAATTAGAAAATGTTTTTCAATTCCCTAATGAGTGAGTAGTCTCCTCGCTTGTTAGGGTTAGATTTGGGGAAGGCTTGAGAGATGAAGATCTCTCATCCCTTTCTTACCCATCACACGTTTTTATAGGACTCCATGCATACATGCACACACCGCTCCCTACAGCACCCTATCCCACGAGGTAGCGGTGATACCGTAGTATAAAGGATCGGTTGCGCGTATTTTCCATGGAGGTTAGGGTAAGAATTAAGAAAGGAAGAACAAGAACCTAGAGGAAGGAACACCGTTCCTTCCCGATGGTACTAATTCATTTTATTAATAATTACCATAACACCTAAAGAGATCTAATTTAGGGCATTGAAAGCGGTGGGAATTCTTTAATTTTCCAAACTTAACCTAAACCTAACCCTAGCAAGATGTTAATCCTAGTTTAGATCAACTTAGTTTTTAGATTTAATCAATCCGACAACAATCGGAATTAACTCGTTAGAACAATTAGGAAATACACAAAATCCCTGTGGACCGACCCGTACTCACCGGTTAGCTACCAAGCGACGCCGTTCTTGATTGCGGTTATTAATATTCTTTGATAAATCAAATGGCGCCGTTGCCGGGGATGGCGTGTTATTTTCTTTTTGCAATTTCGGGTTAATATAAAATTGAAAAATCATAAAAACTGAAAAATAAAAAAAATTATCATCTTGTTATCTTGTGAAGGGTATTTTCGTTTGAATTTTGCAGGACCGACGAACGAATTCAGATCTGGAAAAATCCAGAGAGAAAAACAGAAAACAGCAAATCTGAACAAACAGAGGAGGATCGAAACAGAGCAACAGAAGAAGTTGGAGGACTGGGTCAACGATCCCACCGCGGAACCGCGGTCAAAGGTAGGGTCCGGCGGCGGAACCGCGGCTCTTGGGTGACGTCAGCAAGGGGAAATCCCTCAATGAGCTTCCTTTCTTCTTCTCTGTAAATCCCAATATCTCCTCTGTAAAATTTCCTGCAGGATTCTTTGCGCTAAAAAATCTCTCCCCCTTCTCAATAACTTGATCTTGTGCAGGATTCTTTACGCTGCGCTAAAAAATTATTTGCAAGTGATTGTGTTTTCTGATTTGCATATTTAAATTGACTTTAAGGGGCTTCTACACCAATCCAGATTGGGTGGGGATTTCATCACCCTTCCCAGGACCCCAAAAATCACATAAGGCATACTGCATTGACCATCAATTAATAAAATAAAAGATTAGACTCAGCCCTAAGGACTTCGCGCTCAATAGGACAAAGGACTAGTTGTGACATCGACCGTTGATCCTAACCTGACTTTGTGGAGCCTAGGCTAGACAGGTAGTGAAAGGTAACTTTAAAAGGCCCGTCTCACGATGATTCGTGAGCGGATCCCTCCTTTCTCTACTTGTGCTTACCTGGCCACAATTGGCGGTGAAGAGGTGGTTTGAGGTCCTACTTCTTACCCTTTGGAACAGTTAGGAGCTGTCTAGCTGACCTAGGTGATCCTAGATCTTGGCCTGATTATGCATTTGTGATTGATTGAACGTGTGTCTAAGCCTTTTATCGAAAATCTTTTTTGCAAAAAGCACCACATAAAAAAATACACAAAAAGAAAAAAGGAAAAAATTTTACAAAAAAAACTTGCAACTTGTCGCTAAGAAATCCGTGCACCCCACATTCTTTTTCTTTCCCTTTCCTACATCATGGGTACCCCACCTCACAAAACTCTTGCCGAACTTTGGTACCCTCATCCAAACATTGCTTCATATGCGAATTGTTTTGTTCGAATTACAGACGACCCCTCCATGCCCAAAATTTCTTTGAAATATCGAATAGAAGCATCTAGGAGAAACAGTTCGACTCCACAATCCACTTTGTATCAACCATTTCAACCTTCACCACCTTCTTATGTTGATACTACTTTTCCGAGTCCTGTTGTAACTCCGAAAACCATGTCTATTGCTGAACATATTAAACAATCTCGTAACCGATCTTTCACTCCTTTCAACACTTCCAGTTCTTGTGATCAACAAATCCATTCACCTTTTTATCCAAATGTTGATCCTACTCTTGTCCAACCATTCAATTCCTACCAGTCCTACCCGACTTTCACACCTTCCCTAGACATTGCTTCTACACAGCCATTTGGGAGTTTCACGTATCCAAACAACTTTGAATCTTTTACTGAAACCCCTTCACAATCCATGTCTAGTCTGGAAGAGTCGTTGGAAGCTTATATGGTAGCAACAAACCAAATGATGAGGAATGTGGATGCGTCCATGGCCGCCCTTATACAACCTAGTGACCCGGTAGCTAGTTTCCAACTAGCTCCAAAAATTCCAATGTATGATGAGGCGGTTGGACAGATTGAGAATTTGAGTGGAGAGAGTGAGTTGTGCACCCTTCCAAATCAAACCTACCCATCACCAATTGAATCCCACAACTCCAGTTTTCAAACAAGTGTCCCAAATGATTCACCAGTTGAAAATAAAACGTTTAATGAGTTGTGCGACTTTGTAGTGCTTAATTTACCAGATTGTGAAGGGTCCCTTTCGAGTGAAACCATCACCAATCCTTTTGACCTCTACACCTCCAATCTAGAACATGAATTGATAAATATCCATGCTTTAGATGAGGTGTCTAAAAAAATTGATTTTCACTTGATTGAGGATATTGACGCCAGGAATATTTTGGATGATGAACCCGTAGATTTGACTGAAATTTTATCTCCAATTCATCATCCCGAGTCATTAAATGTTTCTCCCGAACTTCATATGCGTCTTGATTTTGAGGATAATTGCATGGATGAGATAACTTTTGAGGAGAATTATGAGGATAATATTGAGGAGAGTATTGAGGATAGTATTGAGGATGGACCAGTTTTGTTTGATGTGTCGGATTTTCCAATTCATCCTCCTGAACTTTTAACTATTATACTTCCTAAATCACCCTCCCTCATTTCCATCGTTCCGACCACGCAAAAGATCACGCAGGAGGACTGTGAACTTGAAAAATTTCTATTCAATCACAGCAGTTTGGACGCCACTAGTGCGTTCCTCTTTGAATCTGACACAGTTCTCACAGCTGATAACGATTACGAGTGCTTCACTTTTTCGGACGATTTTGAAGACTCACCGCCCGAGTTTGAGTCATTTGAATTTTCAGATGAGTTTGTTGAACCATCAGACTCGGTTGCTTACAGTCATTTCGAACTATTGATGGAATCCTTCAAGTTCGAGACAGTTTGCTTCGGTGAGAATAAGACTATCCCTAAATCACTCCCTTTCGTCCTTCCTATCGTTTCGACCACGCAAGAATCTGTCGCGTTTCCATTTTCAATGGATGGTTTACCAAGTTCAACGTACCCATGTTTTCTCGCGAATATTGAGGGATTTGACCCCATTTCTCGACGGGTTGATAGATTAGCACAATCGCTTTTAACACATCGGTCATCACAAATTGCGCTAATTTATTCACTCGATTTACACCCTCAAGTTCGTACTACACTTTTTTCTCCCTTCCGCCATTCTTCTCCGAATATACCGAGACCATATTCCACCTTTCTTCCCATACGGTCTCGTGTGTTTCTCAACTCCTTTCTCTACACTCCATTCTTTCACCAACCCTACCATTATCACGATAGAATTTTTGAATGGTTGGTGCTAACCTTTGGTCTGTGTAAGGCCTTGTATAGTTTGATTTTTCTCCTCCCTAACTCTGAACTTTAACGTTTAAACAGTGGAAACACGGTTTCACTTAAGTTTGGGGGGGACCTTTTTGTATATATATTTTGTTTTTCTTTTAACAATAAAAAATAAAAAAAATTATAAATAAATAAACAGGGGAGTGCCGACATTTTCAACCCTCTTGGTGTGGTATGACAGTGAGGACACTGTCAAGTTTAAGTTTGGGGGTATGCTCGGTAAGCCTTCTTCCTTCGCATTCATGTGTATATCTTTGCATTTGCATACTTATTTTAAAACCCATAAAAATTGAAAATTTTCAAAAATTATAAAAATTGAAACATTCAATTTTGCCCTTAATTGACTTGAGTTTGACAAGAAGGTTAACTAGTTAGGAACAACTAGATCTTAGATTTAGTGAATTAAAAACCCTAAAAATAACCTTTCTTAAAATTTAACGGTAGAAAGTATATGTCTTTGTAGTTTATTTAGAAATAGGCAAATTTCGAGTTGACTTCTTGGGCTAAATTAAAACAAGGGAAAAGTATTGATATTTTTATTAAAGTATAAGTTTGAAAAATAATTCTTAAGCTTGAGTCTAAATTCTGAAAATATATAACCTACAAATTGCACAAACACGAACCTTGAAACTTGGAATAGTAGAAGAGACCTTGAAATGCTCTTATCTAAAAGTCCTTAGTATGAAGGAAAAAAAATAAAAATACAAGTGTGAATAAAGAGATAAAAAAATGAACACTGGTTTTGTAATTACTTGAGGCTGCATTAATAGAAAAAATATTTAGCGAGGGTGCTTCATCACCTAGTGCCTTAGACCAACTGGTTTGCGAGTCACTGCTAAAAGCCTTAGGGATTACAAGACTAGGAATTACGCCTTAATGTGCAAACATATTTTGTAATCAGTCGTTGGTACCTCAAGAAGTATTAACGGTCGCATGAAGGATGTGTGAGCAATTTCATCTAAAAATTCACCAACTAAAAGTATTTTGGACGATGGACAAGAGTATAAGAGCTTGAATTGAATTTCCAAGTGTAGGGGTAATATATACACACACGTTGGGGTATGTGATTGGGGTTTAGATAAGAGATAGGAATGAAGAATAGGACTTGTATCTTTAATAGAGATGATAAAAATTCCAAAGTTGAGATGGAACCCTAGAAGGAAAACTTAAGAGATGCCAAAAGCTAAGTAAATTCACAAGAATATATATAATCTTAAGTTAAATAATAAGGAAGCGTGAAAAATATGGGTGGATAATTTTTGAGTCGAATATAATAGAATTCCTTGTTGGAAAACCTAATTGGAGAATAAAGGTTAATAGGTCGAATTGATAGGATTTTGTGGGTAGTATCCGCTGAAAACCCTAAGGAGACAACACTCCTCCTACTAGGGACACCTAGAGGTTTAACGGCTTGTTGCACGAGCTCAGTGCAATCGAGTTTCCCTGCGAAAGTGAGGTTAGGATTTTGTTGAGAATAAAACTAGGTTTGCTCGAGGACGAGCAAAAGATAAGTTTGGGGGTATTTGTTCATACCATAATATTGCATTATTATATTCCCCATTCTTATTCTTTTTACAAATAAACAGGTGCTTTTGACCCATGTCTACTACATAGTTGCAGGTTACAGGTTCTCGGAACAAAAACAGTGAAAAGATGAAAAGACGATACAAAAGTGAGACTACGACCAACAAATGGAAGAATCTTGATCAAGCCTACAGTTTGAAGACTAAACAAAGATCAATGGACAAATTCATAAAGCACAAAGGCAGAGCAAGATTAAAGACTTCAACACGAGGCAACGGTAAAAGTCCACTACATGATTCACTGTGGAAATCTGGAAGAGAACCAGAAGACATTATAAAGAACAAACTGAAAAAAATAGAAGACACCAGCGACCAGACCAAACCTTAGAAATTCCAACTCAAGAAGCCACTATACGGCCGCGGATCCGCAGCCAAACCTGCCTTCTGGCCGCGGTTCCGAGGCCAAAGGAAGCGCGTATCGGTGGAAAAATTTCGTGGCGCGTGCGAGCCACGTGTCACGCCCCGCTTCCCAGAGTACGCTAAAATGGGCACGTGACATAGCCAACCATGCTTCCTGTGGGTAAGAAGTATCCGTCCATAGTCACATTACGATTGTAGAGATATCAAGAACAAAATAAAACTATCTAAACATGTCCATAAACCAAGATAACACGAGTCAAGAATAATAAAATGCGGAAGCGAAAGATCCAATACAAAATAACTGGAATGTATGTCCCATAGTGCATGCTCACAACAGGAATAAAATGCAGAAAAGAAAAGCTAACTACTACTAACACTCACAGCTCAGCCTGTCGGCTGAAGTACTCCTGCTCGGACTGCGACAGCGGTGCAGAATCTGGGCCATGCAAAACCCAGACGTCAGCGCGTCAAGTCATCAAGTAATAACATAATAAACAGGCAATGCGAATATAAACATGAATAAAGCAAGGGTAACAATAATATAAATCAGAGCAGTGCAGGGTAGTGTGCAGTGGGTAAACTGGACAGTTCTATCGGGTTCTCTGTTCTAAAGTCTTTGAAACCAAATTGATGAATCATCGATGTAACTCAATAGTATCCCGTACATACCCGGGACCACGGCCCCAATATTCTCGGGCTGAAATCGAGACATGCCGCTAGGCACCAAACAGGAATATCCCGTACATACCCGGGACCACGGCCTCAATATTCTCGGGCTGAAACCGAGACATGCCGCTAGGCACCAAACAGAAATATGTACACTCAATAGTATCCCGTACATACCCGGGACCACGGCCTCAATATTCTCGGGCTGAACCCGAGACATGCCGCTAGGCACCAAACAGGAATGTGTACAGATCAGAACAGGTAGTGAACTGTTGAGTTACAAGTCAGGTTTCACCTTTGATTTTCCCATACCCCCAAGTTATATGTGTATGTCAAGTCAGGTATCCCATAATCAAGAAACTAATGCCAACACAGGATCAGGTAAACAGGTTTGTCTGGATAGACAACAGGAACGGTCCATGAGGACTACATGTCAGGTTTGTTGGCATTAGACACAAGATCGGGTAACGGGTCAGGTCATGGTACATCATGTCAAGTCAAGCAGTATACGGTACCATGTCGGGTCAATCAATATGTATGTAGCAAGTCAGGTCAAGATGTAAACAATATCATGGGTGTGCTCATACTCAGTTACATAATCAAGCATGGTTAACAACATGATCTAAGCAATGAATTAAGCAATAGGCAGATTCATTCAATTAGCAATACAGTTATCAATTGTGTCACAGAGATGATTTCAACATTATAAGAATGCAGCAAGACAATTATAGCCGTTTAATCATGTTAACAAGTTAAGACTTCATGGATGCAATGATATAAATATATATAGGTTCCAAGTTTGAAAGATAAAATGATAAATATCAATATTGAACATGAAAAAGAGAAATGATCGTACCAAGTTAAATTTATAGGTTTAGGGTGTCATTAATATGTATGTAAATAATGTTTAGCATGTAGCAAGGGGTACTTGCCTCGACGGGTCGCGAACCGGGAAAACGGAACGTAAAACGTCGGCGGGGAAAACTCGCGACGGGCGCACGGTTCACGGAATGAACCCAAACGACGAACAGTGGAACCACACGGGTCGTGGTACCTCGCTGGAACGTCGGGACGCGTCGCCGGCACGGTCGAATTCCGGCGAGACACAAAACAGTAACCGATCAAGAATTTGCAACAAGAAAGAAAAGAAAATAAATAAGAAGGGAAGAAGTAGAAGGAGGAAGAGAAGAGATTGCTTACTGGGTTGCAGAGGGTGTGATGGTGGTGAGATCGACGGCGGTGAGGGCGCCGGCGAAGAGGTTCCAGCGGTTTAGGGTTAGGGCTCGGGTAAGAAATGCTGGTGCAGGGAATAGAGAAAGGGAGAGGAAGAGGAGATGGTTGGGGGTGTTGGAGTGTGCAGGGGGTGAGAAGGGTGAAGGTGGTGGTGCGGATGGCGACGACGAGAGACCGCCGGCGATGGGTTTGAGGGTGCAGGCGTGGGCTCGGGTAAACGAAGGAAGAAGGAGGAGGTGGCGAGGAGAGGGAGGCTCGGTTGAGGGCGAGGAGACGACGAGGCCGGCGAGGGTGGTGCCGGCGTTAGGGCTGCGACGGCGAGGGGCACACGGCGGTAGGGTTTCTCATGGGGTTTGGGTTACGTGAAAAAAAGAAAAGAGAAGGAAGATGAGGGAATATATAGAGGGGGGAGAGAGAGAAAATAGAGAGAGAGAGATACGGGGGGGAGAGAGAGGAGAGAGATAGAGAGAGAGTGACGGGGGGAGAGAGAGAGGAGAGATAAGAGGTGTGGGGCCCACGGGAAGAAGATGAGGCTTTGATTGGCTGAATGAATTCGTTTGTTAGGAATAGATTTTAAATAAAAGATTTAGAAGATATGAGAAATATAGTATAAGGTTTTAAAAAAAATATATGACGGTTTAAAATATATAGAAAATGGGTTTTTGGCGCAAAGTAAAACATTTCCAAATCGCGCCCGGGTCGTGTCCAAAATTCGAAATTGAAATAAGAAAATTTTAGGCGGGATCCAAAATTTAAAATGAAGTATTTTATGATCAAAAAGCATACCCCCAAAACGGATACATGTACGTGCGCGTAGCCGTCCAAACTCGCTCGTTTCACTGAACGGGACGAGAACACGATGCACGGACGCTACAACGGGGTTAGGGGTGTCAAGCAGGCCATGATGAATATTTTTAATTTTATTTTAGATGCCAAAAATTGTTATATGCTGAAATGAATTTACGGGGGTAAAAATTACAATAAGTAACAATCAAGCAAGATAAATGAAATAAGTGCCACACTACGTTCAAACGGTACTGAAACTAGTAGCATTGGGCTCGGGTGTTACATTATACCCAACTACAAAAGAATTTCGTCCTCGAAATTCGAAGAATACAAAAATAGATAACTATAAGAAAAGGTGAGGAAACTTCTGCCGAATTTCATCTTCTCGTTCCCAAGTGGACTCTCCATGCGAGTGATTACCCCAAGAAACAAGCACAAGAGGGATCACCTTGGTCTTAAGAACCTTTTCCCTTCGATCCACAATTTCAATCGGTCTCTCCTCAAAAGTCAAGTCTTCTCGTACTGTTTGCTCCGAATGATCAATACGTGTGTTTCATCTCGAACATACCTACGGAGTTGAGATACGTGAAACACATTGTGCACATTCGCCAAGAACTGCGGTAACGCCAAACGATACGCTACCCCACCAATTACGCTCCAAGATCTCAAAGGGTCCAACGAATCGAGGACTAAGCTTTCCTCGACTTCCAAAACGAATCACCCCTCTAGTCGGTGATATCTTCAAGAATACCAAATCACCCACGGCGAACTCTAGAGGTCTTCTTGACGTGTCTGCCCAACTCTTCTGTCGGTCTTGTGCTGCCTTCATATGATTTCTGATAGTGTTAACCTTCTCAACTGTATGCACAACCAAATCTGGTCCCAATAATCTTCGTTCACCGACATCGTCCCAACAAACAGGTGAACGGCATTTACGACCATACAAAGCTTCAAATGGAGCCATCTGGATAGTTGCCTGAAAACTGTTCTTGTAAGAAAACTCCACCAAATGTAGATGATCTTCCCATGAACCCTTGAAGTCCAACATGCATGCTCTCTACATATCCTAAAGAGTTTGGATTGTTCTCTCCGACTGACCATCAGTTTGAGGATGATAAGCTGTGCTAAACTTCAATCGAGTCCCCAAACTTTCCTGTAAACTCCGCCAAAAGTGTGACAAGAACCGAGTGTCCCGATCGGACACAATGCTCACTGGTACTCCATGCAATCTTACAATCTATTGCATGTACCGCTCTGCCAAAGTCTCTGTTGATTGACCAACCCGAAAAGGAATGAAGTGAGCTGCCCTGGTCAACCGATCAACAATCACCCATACAGCATTATTGCCCTTTGGACTCCGCGGTAAAGTTGTCACGAAATCCATGGTTATATGTTCCCACTTCCACTGAGGAATCGGAAGTGGTTGCAATAAACCAGCAACCCTTTGCTGTTCAGCCTTAACTTGCTGACACACCAAGCACTTCGCCACAAAGCGAGCAATCTCCCGTTTCATGCCTTCCCACCAGGAATGCTGTCGAACATCTCGGTACATCCTTGTGCCTCCTGGATGTACAGAATAAGCTGAACTGTGTGCCTCCTTCATAAGTTCTTCACGAGTATCTCCCTTTGGCATACACAAACGGCTACCATATCTCAACGAACCATCTTCGTGGATCAATAAATCTGTTCGTAGTCCGGCTTCAACCTGTTCTCAAAACTTCTGCAGTCTAGGATCCTGCGATTGTGCTGCTTTAATATTCTCGATCAACGATGACTGTACTTGCAGCTGCATCAACTGTCCCAAAGAATGCGGTAGCACAACTTCCAAGTCAAATCTTCGAAAATCTTCAACGAGCTCCTTTCGCGTAGTTAACATCTGAATTGCTGGTAACCGACTAAGCGCATCCGGCACGACATTAACCTTCCCCGGATGGTACTTAAGATCAAGATCGTAGTCGGCCATCAGCTCCAACCATCCACGTTGTCTCATATTAAGCTCCTTCTGCGTGAACACATACTTCAAGCTCTCATGATCAGTAAAGACTTCGACCCTTTCGCCCAAAAGGTAGTGTCTCCAAATCTTCAAAGCGAAAATCACAGCCGCAAGTTCCAAGTCATGAGTTGGGTAATTCTTCTCATGGGTCTTCAACTGTCTCAATGCGTACGCTATAACCTTACCATGCTGCATCAAAAGACATCCCAATCCTTTCCCAGATGCGTCGTTGTGAATCACCAATCCTCCGGAATTGTCTGGCACGGTCAGAATAGGGGCGGTTATCAATTTCTGCTTCAACGTCTCGAAAGCTAACGCACACTTATCCGTCCATACAAAAGGTACCTCCTTGCGCGTAAGCTTGGTTAACGGCTCTGCCAGGCGAGCAAAGTTCTCCACAAATCTCCTGTAATACCCGGCGAGTCCAAGAAAACTTCTTATCTCCGCAACATTCTTTGGAATCGGCCAATCTCGTACTGCTGCAATCTTTTCTGGATCGACGGCAATTTCATTTCCAGACACAACATGCCCCAAAAACTTTACTTCCTCCAGCCAAAACTCGCACTTGCTCATCTTCGCATATAACTTCTCCTGTCTCAACGTCTGCAGTGCGATCTTCAAATGCTCAGCAAGCTCTTCAAAACTCTTTGAGTAAACCAGAATATCGTCAATGAAAACCACGATAAACTGGTCCAAGAACGGTGAAAAGATTCGGTTCATCAAGTCCATGAATACTGTCGGCGCATTCGTTACTCCGAAGGGCATCACTAAGTATTCGTAATGTCCATACCGAGTTAGGAACGCTGTCTTGCAAATATCTCCTACTTTCACACGGACCTGATGATATCCGGATCGCAAATCCAGCTTCGAGAATACCCTCGCGCCACTAAGCTGCTCGAAAAGTTCGCCAATGCGAGGGATCGGGTACTTGTTCTTAATAGTCACCCGGTTTAATTCTCGATAGTCGATGCATATCCTTCTTGTGACATCCTTCTTCTTTACTAGAAGAACTGGAGCTCCCCAAGGCGAGTCACTGCTTCGAATCCAACCCTTCTCAAGCAATTCAGCAACCTGTTTCTTGACTTCTTCCAACTCTACTGGTGCCATTGGATAATACGCTTTGGATTCTGGCACTGCACCAGGAATAAGATCAATTGCGAACTCCACGTCTCGCTGTGGCGGTAATCCCGATATATCTTCAAACACGTCCATAAAATCACAAACGACAGCTGGCTCCTCACTTTCATCAACTTCCATTGCTGCAAGAATATTGTTTGTTGGCCTAGCCCTAAACTCGACTGGCCCGACAGAACTGCTCCCTCCGGTGAAGCTAAACTCGGGATGTCCGGGAATCTGGAAATTACCTTCCTTGCCCTACAGTCAATGTGAGCGTGGAAAGTGCCAAGAAAATCCATTTCCAAGACGACCCCGTAGCTGCCTGTATCAATCACCAAGAAATCTGCAAAAAGCTCCCGTCCGCAAACAACAACTGTACAATCTTTACATTCCCTACTAGCTATGATTTTCCCATTCCCAGTGTGTATGTCCCAGAAACTAGACAGGGTCGTGTAGTTAAAAACTTGGATGACATAAAACAATGGGATGCACCAGAATCAAATAACACTAATGCGGGAAAACCATGAACGAGTAGAGTACCAGAAACAACTTCTCCTGACGCCTTAGCTTCTTCAGCTGTCAAGGTAAAAGCTCGAGCCTGATTAGGTCCTTGAGTCAGCTGTTTCTGTCCCTGGAACGGTCTCTGCGGAGGCTTCTGAATATCATCCCTCGTACGAAGCTTCGACGGACAAGCGCTAACGGTGTGATCTGCCGTTCCACAAACAAAACAGAGTCCCAGCCTCCTTCGACAATCCTTTCGCACATGTCCGTGTACATGGCAGTAGTTACAAATCACGCTCCTCTTCCGATCAACCACAATTGTTTTCTTCATTGGTGCTATGCTGCGTCTGTTCACCGGAACACTTCTACGTACGGACGTTTGGTTCTGTGCAGACGCCGGCTTCAGCTCGGTCTGTCTCTTTTGATTCTCCAGCATTCCCCTTATCACTCCACGCATGGCGGCTTTATCCACACGTCCTTGGTACGTCTTCAAATTCTTACCGGCCATATTCCTGAATTCAAAACACCCAACATTAGCATGATGATAGATTCTGAATATAGATCAAGGCTAGAACTCCAAGATACTTAAATAGAGTGCTGCATTGTAACTATGCCGCGGTATCATAGCTATAATTACATAACTCCACCCAAGTCACCTAAGTCCTAGAGATACCAAGGAATCAGGTTTCGAGTCGATATGCAAAGGAAATTTGCAAATCGTAAAAGATATAATCAGGAAGAATGTGATTCAAGAATGGTAAAACGGTAAGGTGGCAGGATATGTTTCCTAAACACGGGTATTCTGATTCGTGTATTGGGTACAATACCCAACTACAAAAGAATCAACCCGACTATCCTATGGCTCTGATACCAAAAGAACCATGTCACACCCCGCTTCCCAGAGTACGCTAAAATGGGCACGTGACAAAGCCAACCATGCTACCTGTGGGTAGGAAGTATCCGTCTACAGTCACATTACGGTTGTAGAGATATCAAGAACAAAATAAAACTATCTAAATATGTCCATAAACCAAGATAACATGAGTCAAAAATAATAAAATGCGGAAGCGAAAGATCCAATACAAAATAACTGGAATGTATGTCCCATAATGCAGGCCCACAACATGGATAAAATGCAGGAAAGAAAAGCTAACTACTACTAACACTCACAGCTCAGCCTGTCGGCTGAAGTACTCCTGCTCGAACTGCGACAGCGGTACAGAATCTGGGCCATGCAAAACCCAGACGTCAGCGCGTCAAGTCATCAAGTAATAACATAATAAACAGGCAATGCGAATATAAACATGAATAAAGCAAGGGTAACAATAATATAAATCAGAGCAGTGCAGGGTAGTGTGCAGTGGGTAAACTGGACTGTTCTATCGGGTTCTCTGTTCTAAAGTCTTTGAAACCAAATTGATGAATCATCGATGTAACTCAATAGTATCACGTACATACCCGGGACCACGGCCCCAATATTCTCGGGCTGAAACCGAGACATGCCGCTAGGCACCAAACAGGAATATCCCGTACATACCCGGGACCACGGCCACAATATTCTCGGGCTAAAACCGAGACATGCCGCTAGGCACCAAACAGGAATATGTACACTCAATAGTATTCCGTACATACCCGGGACCATGGCATCAATATTCTCGGGCTGAACCCGAGACATGCCGCTAGGCACCAAACAGGAATGTGTACAGATCAGAACAGGTAGTGAACTGTTGAGTTACAAGTCAGATTTCACCTTTGATTTTCCCATACCCCCAAGTTATATGTGTATGTCAAGTCAGGTATCCCGTAATCAAGAAACTAATGCCAACACAGGATCAGGTAAACAGGTTTGTCTGGATAGACAACAGGAACGGTCCATAAGGACTACATGTCAGGTTTGTTGGCATTAGACACAAGATCAGGTAACGGGTCAGGTCATGGTACATCATGTCAAGTCAAGCAGTATACGGTACCATGTCGGGTCAATCAATATGTATGTAGCAAGTCAGGTCAAGATGTGAACAATATCATGGGTGTGCTCATACTTAGTTACATAATCAAGCATGGTTAACAACATGATCTAAGCAATGAATTAAGCAATAGGCAGATTCATTCAATTAGCAATACAGTTATCAATTGTGTCACAGAGATGATTTCAATATTATAAGAATGCAGCAAGACAATTATAGCCGTTTAATCATGTTAACAAGTTAAGACTTCATGGATGCAATGATATAAATATATATAGGTTCCAAGTTTGAAAGATAAAATGATAAATATCAATATTGAACATGAAAAAGAGAAATGATCGTACCAAGTTAAATTTATAGGTTTAGGGAGTCATTAATATGTATGTAAATAATGTTTAGCATGTAGCAAAGGGTACTTGCCTCGACGGGTCACGAACCGGGAAAACGGAACGTAAAACGTCGGCGGGGAAAACTCGCGACGGGCGCACGGTTCACGGAATGAACCCAAACGACGAACAATGGAACCACACGGGTCGTGGTACCTCGCTGGAACGTCGGGACGCGTCGCCGGCACGGCCGAATTCCGGCGAGACACAAAACAGTAACCGATCAAGAATTTGCAACAAAAAAGAAAAGAAAATAAAGAAGAAGGGAAGAAGTAGAAGGAGGAAGAGAAGAGATTGCTTACTGGGTTGCAGAGGGTGTGATGGTGGTGAGATCGACGATGGTGAGGGTGCCGGCGAAGAGGTTCCAGCGGTTTAGGGTTAGGGCTCGGGTAGGAAATGCTGGTGCAGGGAATGGAGAAAGGGAGAGGAAGAGGAGATGGTTGGGGGTGTTGGAGTGTGCAGGGGGTAAGAAGGGTGAAGGTAGTGGTGCGGATGGCGACGACGAGAGACCGCCGGCGATGGGTTTGAGGGTGCAGGCGTGGGCTCGGGTAAACGAAGGAAGAAGGAGGAGGTGGCGAGGAGAGGGAGGCTCGGTTGAGGGCAAGGAGACGATGAGGCCGGCGAGGGTGGTGCCGGCGTTGGGGCTGCGGCGGTAGGGTTTCTCGTGGGGTTTGGGTTACGTGAAAAAAGAAAAGAGAAGGAAGATGAGGGAATATATAGAGGAGAGAGAGAGAGAAAATAGAGAGAGAGAGATATACGGGGGGGAGAGAGAGAGGAGAGCGATAGAGAGAGAGACGGGGGAGAGAGAGAGGAGAGATAAGAGGTGTGGGGCCCACGGGAAGAAGAGGGGGCTTTGATTGGCTGAATGAATTCGTTTGTTAGGAATAGATTTTAAATAAAAGATTTAGAAGATATGAGAAATATAGTATAAGGTTTTAAAAAATATATATGACGGTTTAAAATATATAGAAAATGGGTTTTTGGCGCAAAGTAAAACATTTTCAAATCGCGCCCGGGTCATGTCCAAAATTCGAAATTGAAATAAGAAAATTTTATGCGGGATCCAAAATTTAAAATGAAGTATTTTATGATCAAAAAGCATACCCACAAAACGGACACACGTACGTGCACGTAGCTGTCCAAACTCGCTCGTTTCACTGAACGGGACGAGAACACGATGCACGGATGCTACAACGGGGTTAGGGGTGTCAAGCAGGCCATGATGAATATTTTTAATTTTATTTTAGATGCCAAAAATTGTTATATGCAGAAATGAATTTACGGGGGTAAAAATTACAATAAGTAACAATCAAGCAAGATAAATGAAATAAGTGCCACACTACGTTCAAACGGTACTGAAACTAGTAGCATTGGGCTCGGGTGTTACACCACGTGTCGCCCGTGTCGGTGCAAAATCTGTGTGAAGGCTGGCGGCGCGTTGACTAGTCTTTTCTTAGGGGGTAAAATTGTAAATGCAGACGTGAATCAATTGTAACCCTAGGGTTTCTATGATCTATAAATAGAAACCCTAAACCTCTTTTGGAAGGATGCCTCTTCTTGTGCCTCATTTCATCTATCTAAATTCAGATCTGTAAATTTCTGTAAAGAAGGAAGAGAGCATCAAATAAAAATTAGGAGTAAGTTTTCTTTTCATTGCCCTAGTTCAATTTTATTTCCATGCCCTAGGTAATTTCTTTCTTGCCCTAGTATAGATCTTTATTATTTGCCCTAGTTAGATAATTAGAAAATGTTTTTCAATTCCCTAATGAGTGAGAAGTCTCCTCGCTTGTTAGGGTTAGATTTGGGGAAGGCTTGAGAGATGAAGATCTCTCACCCCTTTCTTGCCCATCACACGTTTTTATAGGACTCCGTGCATACATGCACACACCGCTCCCTACGGCACCCTATCCCACGAGGTAGCGGTGATACCGTAGTATAAATGACCGGTTGCGCGTGTTTTCCATGGAGGTTAGGGTAAGAATTAAGAAAGGAAGGACAAGAACCTATAGGAAGGAACATCGTTCCTTCCCGATGGTACTAATCCACTTTATTAATAATTACCATAACACCTAAAGAGATCTAATTTACGGCATTGAAAGCGGTGGGAATTCTTTAATTTTCCAAACCTAACCTAAACCTAACCCTAGCAAGATGTTAATCCTAGTTTTGATCAACTTAGTTTTTAGATTTAATCAATCCGACAACAATCGGAATTAACTCGTTAGAACAATTAGGAAATACACAAAATCCCTGTGGACCGACCCGTACTCACCGGCTAGCTACCAAGCGACGCCGTTCTTGATTACGGTTATAAATATTCTTTGATAAATCAACTCACCATAATTCCTCTAGTTTTCGTAATTTCGACTAGTTGCCTTTATGTTATATCTCGCAAGTTTTCCATCAATTCATAACCTCCCTTCAACTTCCAAACTTTTTTGGAAGCAACTACTGATTTTACATTTCCAATTCCTTGTACCTAAACCCTTCAGAGACTTTCCATGCATCAAGTGATACACCAACTCGCGGGAGTGACACATGCAGCAAAGAGGATTCCTGACAGCGTTATTGATTTCCGTGCCTAGTAGTGGCCACTCCTTTGAAAATTTCAAATATGAAATTATTCTAAGGAGAGTAGATCGTAACTATCACAACCATTTTTGCAATTCTTAGCAGATCCAGAAGTTTTAAATATCCACAACGATTTTTCCGAGAGGGGACTTGGTGATGTGATGTATCAGCGCGACGATATAGTCGCATATGCGTCAAGACACTTAAAGGTGCATGAACGAAACTACCCAACGCACGATTTAGAACTTGCCGCAGTTGTTTTCGCACTCAAGATTTGGAGGCACTATTTATTGAGTGAGAGAGTAAATATTTACACCAATCACAAGAGCTTGAAGTATATCTTCACCCAGAAGGAACTCAATATGAGGCAGAGGAGATGACTGGAATTAATGGCAGATTTCGACGTAAATTTACAATATCATCCGGGAAAGGTGAATGTAGTCGCGGACACTTTGAGTCGCCAACCAATGATTTCGAGTCTGACTACTCATTGGAAGAATCGCCAAGATCTTAATGAACTAGAGACCGAGTTGATAATGCCCGGAATGCTTACATCCTTCATGAATTTGCAAATTCACTCAACATTAGTCGAACAGATCAAGACTGCTCAAATGGAGGACCCGACGTTGCGAAGGATCATAGAACAAGTGGACGCGAATCTGCGGACGGACTTCATCATCCACGAAGATGGTTCCTTGAGATATGGATGCGGAGTCTGTGTACCTAAGGGGAGATGAGGGAGGAATTATTAAAAGAGGCACATAGTTCTCCCTACTCTGTTCATCCGGGAGGAACAAAGATGTACAAGGACCTCAGGCAAAACTATTGGTGGCATAGGATGAAGCGGGAGATAGCCAAGAGTGTATCCAAATGTCTTGTTTGCCAACAAGTAAAAGCCGAACACCACAGGACGGCGGGGGTATTACAGCCGTTACCAATACCCGAATGGAAATGGCAAAACATTACTATGGATTTTGTGACCGCACTCCCTCGCAGCTCTAAGGGAAACGACGCTGTATGGGTGATTGTGGACCGACTCACCAAGTCGGCGCATTTCATTCCTTTTCGAGTGGGTCAATCAACCGAAAGCCTTGCAAAAAGGTATATGGAAGAGATTATCAGATTGCACGGTGTACCGATTTGCATCGTGTCCGACCGAGATACACGTTTCAGATCTCAGTTTTGGCAAAGCCTACAAGAGAGTCTGGGCACGAATCTGAGTTTCAGTACCGCCTACCCTCCTCAGACCGATGGCCAATCAGAAAGGGTTATTCAAATTCTCGAAGACATGCTCCGGGCCTATATGTTGGATTTTAAAGGATCTTAGGAAGATCACCTGCACTTGGTAGAGTTTGCTTACAACAATAGCTACCAGTCTAGTATCGGCATGGCGCCTTTCGCCGCTTTGTATGGACGAAAGTGTAGGTCACCGTTAAGTTAGGATGATGTTGGGGATCGATAACTTCTAGGCCCCGAGATGATTGTCGAGACAGTGGAGGTGATAAGAACCATCAGAGAACAATTACTTATAGCACAGGATCGGAAGAAGCATTGGGCAGATACGAAAAGAAGGACACTAGAGTTCCAACCAAGAGAACACGTGTTTCTGAAGATTTCTCCTAACCGGGGAGTGATACGTTTTGGGGAGCAAGGAAAGCTCAGCCCACGACTCATCGGCCGTTTAACATCTTGGAAGGAGACGGTGGGTTTGTGTATAGACTAGCTTTGATATTTTCTGTGGAGGGTGTGCATAATACTTTTATATCTCACAGCTAAGAGGGTATGCTGGCAACCCTAGTCATATTTTTAATCATTCCGAGATTATGAAAAGGTTGGCGTAACCTATGAACAGCAACCGGTGGAGATCCTAGATCGGAAGGAAAAGATTTTGAGAGACAAGACGATCGGATTGGTTAGGGGCATGTGGAGGAAGGACTCTCCCGGAGAGTCCACGTGAGAAAGAGAAGACGAGATAAAAGAACGATATCCTCACCTATTTGAAGCTTCCTTTATGTAAATTTTTTTCTCTCTCCTTTTCACCTACCTTCTGAAATTTCGAGAACGAAATTATTTTAAGGAGGGTAGATTATAACGATCGTGATTTCTAATACCTAATAAAATATATTTTATTTAAATTCTAGTATCAAATAATTATTTACGTGTTTCTTTTATAGAATAATAATTTTTAAAGTAATGTTAATAATTTTCAAATCATTGAATATGATTAAAAGAATTTTCTAAATTCTACTTATTGTTTTTATAGGCTTAAAATGTTTTAATAAAATTTTATAATGCCTTAAAATAATCTACATATTTCTATTGTCAATTAAAGTAATTAATTTGTAATTAAAAATATTTTAAAGATAAACTAGATATTATATAATTATAATAAATAGCTAACAATTTAGAAATGGATATATTATTTGTTTTTAGCCCAAAATTATTTTTATACTAAAGATAATAATAAAATATATTTTCTGAAATTTTTCCACAATTTTCCCGTGTTTTTAACTGTTTTTTTTAAAGCCAAATCCAATTTTTAAAATAATAAACAGTTATTATTTTTATTAAAAATATAAATAAATAAAAAAAATTAAATTCCCCTTTAACCTGGACCGTTGGATGCTCGATCCAATGGCCCAGAACCCGCCGGCGCGCCACGTGGTGGGGATCACGCGAAACCGCGTGATCCCCAGCCACGCGACACGTGGCAGGCGGCGGTGACTTTGACTGTGCGATCTGGGCCGTTGGATGCAGATCCAATGGCCATAAATCGTAGCGGCGGGCGCAATCATTAATAGATGATTCGCAAATCATTGGCCGGCGTGATTTTCCATGTAATTTAACGAATTTTTGGATTTTCTTGTTGCCATTTGAACCCTATAAATAGACACCTTCAAACCTAAATTTCTCACACCTCAGAACTCCAAAAATTCTGAAAAAAATACCGGTGCCTTTGTATCGACGACGCCGACGCTACGGATCCACCCAATCGCCGAGGAAAAATCAGGACGCGGAGCTTTTGAGGAGTTTTGCACCAGCCTACGCCTTCAACCGTCCACGTCTAAACAAAGGTAGGATCCGCCTCTCTCCCCTTTTCCTGTCACCTTCTTCTTTCTCAATAACCTAGTTCCAACCCCCTATTTAAAATGTTGTTATAATATTTGTGCATACATATTCCTTGTACCCTCAATAATGATAATGTTAACCCATATTTTTAAACGGTGTTTAATTTCCTCTGTACAAAAAAAAATATATTGCACTCTCATACTACCTGAAATCTGATATGCTTAATGTCATAACCCATGAATTATCAATTCACCTCTGACATACCCACACTTACCCATACTATCAAAATGATCTCGAAATAGGTTACTTCCACAAAATACAATCGTTTAATTAAAATATTGTATTTGTTTAAAATATCCATAAGAGATAAGATGTGTGAAATAAATATTTTAGATACGACATACATATATTTTACTTACGCTTTTTCATCAACTACTATAATTAAACCCCCTTCAACCTTTTTAAAGAAGAAAATACTAAATTTAAATAACGGCTTATTGTTTTTCCAAAACGAACGTATTTTCTAAAACGTTACCCCGAATCTAAAACACTATAATTTCATTTAAATACCTCGACCTTTATTGAAGGGCCATTTTCAACAAGGACCATAATCCGTATAACGATATCTTTTCAAAAGGAATATTTAGTACCTTATTAAAAGGTAATTTTCAAATAACACCAATCTAGGACAAATGAAAGGTTGTAGGTATCGGTCGTTTATTTAAACCAGACTTTGTGGTGCCTAGGCTAGACAAGTGGGAAAGGTAATTTTAAAAGGCCCGTCTCACCGTGGTTCGTGAGCGGATCCCTCCTTTCCTTACTTATGCTTACCTTACCACAATTGGCGGTGAAGAGGCGATTTGAGGATCTCACAACTTGCCCTTTAGAACAGTTAGGAGCAGACTAGTTTTTCAAATAAAAACCTCTTGCAACTTGTCCTTATAAAAACCTCTTGCAAAAGATTTTCAAATAAATACCATAACCTTTTATCGAAAGGATATTTTCCGTAAAATATTATGTTTTTCCAAAATAATAAAATCCCAAATATCATGGGTTTTTTCTTAGAAGTAATAAAAGATAATTAAACACTATTATTCTTTTTAACTAAGCTTTCCCTAAGATGACACGAAGTACTTTACGAACTCTAGAAAATAAAACGAGTGGTTGTGGAAAGCCATTTTAAACGAGATCAATACTTTTTAAATTTCCAGTTTATGACAACATGACATATACAAAACATGATACGGTTAGGGTTAGAATGCGCGGACCTAGGTATGGAATACTTAATATGAAGATCCCGATATTCCGGATGAACGGTCCAAAGTGTGGACGACTATACAAATATGAAGATCCCGATATTCCGGGTGAACAGTCCAAAGTGTGGACGACTATACAATGTGGAAATTCCATACCTAGAGGTATACGCACTAACTCTAATTCGTCAAAACCTTTATACTGAACCACGGGGATGGGTAGTTTGATTAGGCAAGGAGATTCGGAACTCGGATTCCCCTACTACTCGATCATGATCCTGGGAAGTGAAACGGTACATTTCACTTCCCCAGTTGTTGTTCCTTGGCCACAACGGAATAATCGCGAGTATCCGGACCCTTGTTTAACAAACTAAAACGTTTACAATACCTATTGATACTCAACACCAAACTCACATCATATGCTATACCTACCCGTTACCTTATCTACCTTTCTTCATGAGACACGAGTTATTCAGTATCTTGGATGTGGATATTTTACCAGTTTAGACTTGTTGTTTATTATGGAACTGAAGGGTGGTAATACCTTTTGCACTTGAGTGATATTCACGCTAGACAAAGCTCCATCGTGGTCATGGGACACCTTTCGGGGATGTTCATGCTACCACATTGATTGTCATTCCAAGCACGAGCACCAGCTCATACTGCTTCCAGCTAGTCATGGGATACCTCAAGGATACAAGTATGTTCACCCGTCAATTCCATCCATACACACCTTGTTTAACCTGATCTAACTCTTAGACTGAATATCCGTTTGACTTGACTTGAACCTTTACCAAACATATACCTCACACAGCCTACTCATATTCACATATCTAATTTGTGTATAACCTCATACCTTTATGCACATGTACATCATATTCATTATATACACGTGTTCGTTTCTATACCTTTACTTTCTTATGAGGCAATCCTACCCGAGTATAACTCGCTGACGGACCTTCCTTTTCTTCCTCTATATTTGGAATGTCCGTCAGATAAGAATGAGAATTATGGCGAGGATCAAGGTGTGAAGCCAGTTTATGAAGATTATGCAGACTGGACGATGGAAGATTAGCTAGTTTTAATTTTTGCTGTTTGCCCACATGTTAAGGGCTTTTGTTACTCCTCGATGTAATTAAACTACTTCGTTTATTTTACTCTTTCTTTTGGGATGTAATAAAGTTTGGTTAATGGAAATAAATGCCTTTCACTTTTATTATTTTTGTTTTGGTACACTTTCTGCATGTTAAATATTCATACGCTTAAGGTAACTGTATTGAATAGACCACCTTCAATACAGTTAGGTTGTGGACCATGCCACGTCGTCCTTCTCCTTCTTTTGGGAAGCGGGGCGTAACACAAGTACGCATCCTACGGGCTTTATCAACATGTAACATAGAGACAATCAGAGTACATGTTAAGATAAAGTGCAACCAGATAGCATACTATCATGTCGAGCAAGAAAGTCCTACCTATATATGTCCAAGTATCCACTACAATATACATCGTATGTACAGTAATGGCCTCTAGGGCATACATATCACTAACATAAGCGGTGCTGAATTTCAATTGCGTCCCCAAACTTTCCTGTAAACTCCTTCAGAAGTGCGATAAGAATCGGGTATCACGATCGGAAACGATGCTCACAGGTACTCCATGCAATCTCACAATCTCCTGCATGTACCGTTCTGCCAACGCTTCCGTCGACTGACCAACTCGAAATGGTATGAAATGCGCTGCCTTGGTCAATCGATCAATAATCACCCAAATTACATGGTTGCCCTTTGGACTCCGCGGTAAAGCTGTCACGAAATCCATGGTTATATATTCCCACTTCCACTGAGGAATCAGAAGTGGTTGCAATAAACCAGCTACCCTTTGATGTTCAGCCTTAACTTGCTGACACACCAAGCACTTCGCTACAAAGCGGGAAATCTCCATTTTCATGCCTTCTCACCAGAAATGCTGTCGTAGATCACGGTACATCTTCGTGCCTCCTGGATGTACGGAATATGCGGAACTGTGCGCCTCCTTCATAATTTCTTCACGAATGTCTCCTTTTGGCACACAAAAACGTCTACCATATCGCAACGAACCATCTTTATGAATCAACAAATCTGTTCGAAGTCCCGCTTCTACCTGTTCTCGAAACTTCTGCAACCTTGGATCGTGCGACTGCGCTTCTTTAATATTATCAATCAATGACGATTGTACTTGCAGCTGCATCAACTGTCCTGAAGAATGCGGTAACACGACCTCCAACTCGAATCTCCGAAAATCATCGATAAACTTTCTCTGTGCTGTCAACATCTGAATTGCTGGCAACCGACTAAGCGCATCCGGTACTATATTAACTTTCCCCGGATGGTACTTGAGATCAAGATCATAGTCAGCCATCGGCTTCAACCATCTATACTGTCTCATGTTTAGCTCTTTTCTGCGTGAACACATACTTTAGGCTTTTGTGATCGGTGAATATTTCGACCCTTTCGCCCAATAAGTAGTGTCTCCAGATCTTCAAAGCGAAAATCACTGCTGCAAGCTCCAAATCATGAGTTGGGTAATTCTTCTCATGGGTCTTCAACTGTCTCGATGCATAGGCTATAATCTTCCCATGCTGCATCAAAACACATCCCAAACCTTTTCCAGATGCGTCGCTGTGAATCACCAATCCTCCGGAACCGTCTGATACAGTCAAAATAGGAGCAGTTATCAATCTTTGCTTCAACACCTCAAAAGCTGACGCACAACTATCCGTCCATACGAACGGTACCTCCTTTCGCGTAAGCTTGGTCAAAGGCTTAGCCAATCGAGCAAAATTCTCCACGAATCTTCTGTAGTATCCTGCAAGTCCAAGAAAACTTCTGATCTCTGCTACGTTCTTCGGAATCGGCCAATATTGAACTGCTGCAATCTTCTCAGGATCAACGGCGATTCCATCTCTGGATACGACATGCCCCAAAAACTTTACTTCTTCAAGCCAAAACTCGCACTTGCTCATTTTTGCGTACAATCTTTCATACCTCAATGTCTGTAGTGCGATCCTCAAGTGTTCTGCATGCTCTTCTATGCTCCTCGAATAGACCAGAATATCATCAATGAACATCATTAAAAACTGGTCCAAGAACGATGAAAAGATTCGGTTCATCAAGTCTATAAATATCGCCGGTGCATTCGTGACTCCGAATGGCATCACTAAATACTCGTAATGTCCATATCGAGTTCGAAACGCAGTCTTGCAGATATCCTCTGATTTAACTCGAACTTGATGATATCCGGATCGCAAATCCAGCTTTGAGAATACCCTCGCGCCACTGAGTTGCTCGAATAACTCGCTAATGCGAGGGATCGGGTACTTGTTCTTAATAGTCACCCGGTTTAATTCTCGATAATCGATGCACATCCTCCTTGTGCCATCTTTCTTCTTGACTAGAAGAACTGGAGCTCCCCAAGGTGAATTACTGCTGCGAATCCAACTCTTCTCTAGCAATTCGGTAACCTGCTTCTTCACTTCTTCCAACTCCACTGGTGCCATCGGATAGTACGCCTTTGAGATTGGCACTGCACCAGGCACAAGATCGATCGCGAATTCCACATCTCGTTTTGGCGGTAAACCCGAGATGTCCTCGAACACGTCCATGAACTCTCGAACTACAGCTGGCGCTTCCTCCTTATCAACTTCCATCGTCGAAAGAACATTATTTGTCGGCCTAGCCCTAAACTCGACTGGCCCAACAGAACTGCTTCCTTCAGCAAAAATAAACTCCGGATGTCCGGGAATCTGGAAAATCACTTTCTTTACCCTACAATCAATGTGAGGGTGGAAAGTGCCGAGAAAATCCATTCCCAAGACAACATCAAACAATGGGATGCACCTGAATCGAATAATACCAATGCAGAAAAACCATGAACAAGTAGGATACCCGAAATGACTTCATCTGAAGCCAAACACTGAAGAAGATAAGCACGGTAAATAGGATTCAAGCTTGCGATAAAACATGAACTGGTAAGCAAGAGAAGCAAGGCAATATAACGACCATGAAACAAGGAAGTGAATCAAGACTAGGACTCCAAGTTACTTAAATAGAGTACCTCATTGTAACCATGCTGCAGTTCATAGGTACAATTACATAACTACGTTCAAGTCGCCCAAATCCTAGTGTCAGAATCAAAGGAATTGGACGGGAGAAACAATAAGGAACCAAAAGATTTCAAGCCAAGATGCAACGTCATTCCATCTCGTCAAGGAAAAGGGTCAAGAGAAAGATATGATTCAAGAATGGCAAGATAGTAAAGTGGCAGGACATGTTCCTAATTACGAGTTTTCTGATTCGTATATTGGGTCCAATACCTAACTACAAAAGAATCAAACCCGATTAGCCTAAATCCTATGGCTCTGATTCCAAACAAACCCTGTCACGCCCCGCTTCCCAGAGTGTGCTAAGATCGGCATGTGACAGAGCCAACCATGCTACCTGTGGCTAGGAAACATCACTCCGCAGTCACATTACGGCTGTCTATAAGATATCAAGAACAATAGAATAGAAAATAAACTATCTAGTACATGTCCATATGCCAGAATAAACGAGTCAAGAAATAATATGCGGAAGCAATAAATCCAAATAACAATAACAATCTGGAAAGTACGTCCCAAATAAGGGCTCACATCAGGAAATGGAAGTGCTAAAAGAAAACTAAACTAAAAAATACTAAATACCAAATTGCTCCTCACTGCTCGGCTTATCGACTAAAGTACTCCTGGTCGGCCTGCGAAAGAGATAAAAGATCTGGGCCATGCAAAACCCAGACGTCAGTGCGTCATAATATCAAATAATAGAATATAACCAAGAGGTAACAAGATATGCAGGCATGAGTATAAACAGTAATGAGTGTATAACAATAACACGAATATGGAACAGTGAAGTGTATGTGCACGCGGTGAGTAATCTATTGTCATGACCCGAAATATTAGCTCATGACCAGCACTTGAATCACGCAACGTCTAAAGGCGTAACGGAATTCAAGTAAGCTGAAACCCAGAAATCTAAACCCTTTTAAGAAAGTAAAGAGGTGAAGTTTTGAAATAAAGGTATAATGAAATCAAGTTTTCATAAATGCATGGAAAAAGGGACATAAATAATGCAAGTGAAATTTACTAGTTTGAAAACATGTTTCGACTTTTTAAAAATTTGGGCAGCACCTCCTTTGTATTTTTTTGATCAAAAACCACAAGTACATAATAATGATAAAGGCATCCCCAAACGGGAGCTAGCTTTTCGCCAAACGGCGGATCACAACCACGCAAGACAGTATATATAAGTATACGACGCCCAACGGCGAAGATCACCACAAAAGATAAGGAAGAATAAGACATAAAATCCATCGCTCAAGTCTCGCACTAAAGTCTTGCTAAGTCTCATTTCTTATACAAATACTAGTTTTGATTGATGGAGTTGACTAGATACAATATGAAATATAAATACAAGAGTGGGTACGATACAAATGTCCCACCTACCAAAGCAAAACACCCGAATGCAACAGTGTACCAGCGAAGCCGCTACTGATCCATGCGGTCAACCTGCAAGAACTGTGGCACAACGGGGGCGAGTTGCCAACTCGTGAGTAGAAAAACATCTACAAGTAGAAATCAAATAAACAACGACTCCTAGGTCAACTATATCATAAAGGTAAAACTATGATATCTAGGGTGACCGGGTCATCATATGTGCCAACAATGTAATCAATACCTGTATGTATGCGGATATAATCCAACAGTATAATCAGTGTATGTATGCATGTGGATCTCGTCCAACCATATAATCAATGTCTGTATGCACGTAAATATCATAAAAGAGTGTGCATGAAAGTATGAGGATATAAATCAACAGTGTCCCTCGCGACACATCAAAATCATGGAACCTGAGTGTCCAGCATCGACACTCGAAACATCATAAAAACTGTATCCAGCATCGACACGTAAATCCTCATATATCGGGCTCCGTCAGTCCGGATCGGCCCACGGGCTCCGTCGGTCTGGATCGGCCTATCTCATCTCTCGACTCCGGTCGGTATCTTCCAGATATCCGCCGAGTCCAAATACTATCACCAGTAGGTAGTAGTCCCTCTGCCAGGCTCACCGTCTATATACACAGCATCCCTTTCTTGCCCCGGGGTACCATACCGGGTCCACCATGTACCCACAATTGGCCTCATACAGCTCCTCGAATCGGGTTTCACATGTCACGCGTCTCAGAACCGAGAAAACGCATGGTGGACGCACTGAAATATCATATCAAGAAAAACCGGGTTTTTAAACAATGCATACTTTCTTTTAAAATGACCACGGTTCTCAAATCCAAAAATCTCATGAAAACGGCATATCTCAATGTGTATAATCATAAAGCATGATGTATGCGACATATGATAGAAATGTAAGTATATCCGTATATCATGCAACATGAAACAGAGATGTATCATTTTAAGGGAAAACCGCTCTTTTAAATGATTCCAGTTTTGAAAATAGGTCCCGCAATTCCCAATATCTCCAAAGTCAAATGCAACATCGTATAAAGGTGCATAGGTAACTATAGCAAGTAAATTATGCAAGCAGACGTATCATGATACAGCAATCCTACTGTGCAGTAACATGGCAATTATCGATGATGATGTGTGTGAGCCGGCAAATCTGTGTATGTATAACATACACATCATCGATAATGGTGTAAGTGTACTAGCACAGGTATATATAATGCAATGAGAATAACATGGAAGCAGCATAAGGTAAAACATATGCAAATGCTATAAGGTATACGTGTCTACAAGACCGAGTCGATGAATCTAACTATCGGCATCTAGCCACACAACGTCACGTACGGTATAAACCATCATACGACATCCTCTAGTCAAGGGTATGGATCAATCATCAAGTTAAACTCATCACGTACGGAAAATTATCGTACGGCAGCATTAAACCAATAGGGATCCTATCTTCCTATATGACAATGAAGGGTACGGACCTAACGTCACGTACGGTTAACACTCACGATTCACAACACATATAATTATCTCTATATACCTATGTCCCAAGTCACATCCGCAATAATCTCATATCAGGGGACCGGCAGGGTATAAATCATCTCAATCGACTCGCATCCGTATACCAACATATCACCAAATTCATCATATCGCATCGTACAATTCTTTTCATCACATTATCTCTCACATCGAGTCAAATGTTATATACACATCCTACCTTTTCTAATTGAATACTTATCTAATCTAACATACACACCCGAACCATACAATCAGTTTTTTAAAAGATGCGAATCATAGTTTTGAAAATATGGGCTACAGTGTTTTTAAGGAAAAGCTATCTTTTGAAAATCCGTAACTTCCCTCAAGGTATCTGTTTAAAGATGCATACGATTCTTTATTTTAGAAATAGGTATGGTTCGGATGACACATCTATGTCGGCTACCTAGTCCTATAGTACCCTAAACGGCAATATCGTCACATGTCATCCTCAAATCCCATCATCATGTATTAGTCGTATCAAACACTTCTAACTATCTTTTAGTTTTTAATATAGTTTTACTAACAATCTTTTAACTCTATCTAGTTTTCTATTAAGGTTTCCTTAACCCTATACTATGAATCGGTTTCCATCAAAAACTTGCGGGGGTGCTATACGCCATCCACCCGACTTCCCCCGTGGATATAGATCCACTCACCTTGGTCTTCGCTTGCCGAAGTCGATGACGCCACGCTCCGTTGCCTCGGAATCCACGCGAATGTACCTATAATAACAACACATATCGTAACGATATTAAAATCAAGTTCTGAAATCAAAAACGGCACGCGGCACGCTCATAGGTTAGAACCTATGGCATACGCGTGCAAAACAATCAAACAACCCTTGTTGTTGATGTACAAATATCCAACAACCAAATACAAATCCAAATATCAAAGCTAAATATTTCAAAATACAGAAAACCATAGCCAAAATCACACTAAAATGCTCCCAGAATTCGACTCAGGTTAAATAAAGCAAAGCAAACAAGTCTAGGGTTATGTACATAGTGTATATGACCTACTGTAACCACCTAGTCCCCTAACTCCTACACCAGGCCGGCCACATAGGCCAAAATTCTGGCCTCCTCGGCCCCCTATGCTCTGAATGGGTTCGTTCTGTCATGGTGGTGTTCCCCTCCAAAAGACGGCGCGACAGGGACGTCTTGCCTGAGATTCGAGGCAGATGCTAATTGGTGCTATCCGTCCACCTCTCCGAAGATGCCAAGTTGATTTATGGCACCGTGTATCGAAGGTTTGAACGGATGTGACCGATGTAGCAGACTTCGTCAGATTCCCCCTCGCTTGAGGGGTTTTTGATTGTGGGGATGCTCTTCCCTGCAGGCACAAGCCCCTGCAGTTAATTACGCTACCGCATCGCGGTAACAACTTTCTCCTTCTCCAGATGGTCACTTCGTGTCGTGGGTGTTTGTTTTGTTTGTGGTTGCCCGTGGATTGTATACGGAGACTGAGTTATGTCATCGCCCGCAGGGCGTGGACTAGTCCAAATCCGTATTATCTTAAATTTGGGTTTGGGGGTTTGGGTTTAAGGATACGTTAGCCTCATTTGAGACTAAGATCAACTTAAACGTTTGTTAAGGATACGTTAGTCTAGTTCTAGACTAAGATCGACTTAACGGGATCGTTTAGATCCGACAAGAGAGCAATTAAGGGAGCCCTATTGTTTAGTTTAGTGACATTGCGGTCGATAGGTATTTTAAGGACATTACGGTCCAATGTTAGTTTTAAGACGTTGCGGTCAAGGTTAAGGACATCATAGTCTGAGGATTTAAGGACTCCACAGTCCGGCGTTAGTTTTAAGACATCATGGTCAAGGTTAAGGACGTCATAGTCCGTTGTTAGTTTTAAGACATTCCGGTCAAGGTTAAGGACATTATAGTCCATGGGTTTAAGGACCCCACGGTCCATTGTTAGTTTTAAGACATCCCGGTCAAGGTTAAGAACATCATAGTCCATGAGTTTAAGGACCCCACAGTCCGTGAAATGTATGGTCGTTGGGATCCGTCACCTCTTTGAAGACGTTGAGGAATTACAACGACAAGCATCAAAGGAGTGAAGAGATGTACCCTTGAACCAAGGTAGATTAAATGATCTTCAACCCAATTTGGAACCCAGACCAATTAATTATATTATGAGCCCATTGGCCCAGTTAAGTTTGAATTGAGGACTTATGGCCTTTTTGGGCTAAGTCCAATCATGTTTGGAATATTGGCCCTCTGTTGGTCCATTAAAGGAGAAGCTTTGCCTCTGAAAAATCAGCCAACTTGGCTAAGAGTAGTGTTAAACCCTAAAAATCAAAAGTGTTAAACACTTGAAATATAGTTCTTGATGTAGTGTCAATCATCAGAAGGTAACAGTGTTAAACATTGTAAATAGGGTTTTCAAATTAGTGTTAAACACTAAGAAAATCAGTGTTAAACACTGGGAACAGGATTTTCAAATTAGTGTTGAACACTAAGAAAATCAGTGTTAAACACCGGGAACAGGGTTTTCAAATTAGTGTTAAACACTATGAAAATCAGTGTTAAACACTGGGAACAGGGGTTTTCAAATTAGTGTTGAACACTAAGAAAATCAGTGTTAAACACTGGGAACAGGGTTTTCAAATTAGTGTTGAACACTAAGAAAATCAGTGTTAAACACTGGGACCAGGGTTCTCAAATTAGTGTTAAACACTAAAGAAAGAGGGGTCACGTGTGGACACGTGAGAGCGCCCTGATTCCCTTTAATTTGTTCTGCCAAAAGTATTGAATACTTTCTATAATTGATTTTGGAGCATCACGTGCTGTCACGTGACAGGAATTTGGGTATTTGACTGTTAAAGCTTTTGCCAAGGGCTCACGTGGTAGCACGTGAGGGCGCCCATAGCTTCTGTTTCTTTTGCTTTTTCTTTGTGTGCTTCAGGGGTCACGTAGAGCACGTGAGGCGTTGCCTCAAAGTTCTTTTCTGTGGATCTTTACAGGGGTCACATGGTAGCACGTGACTCTGGTTCTTTGCATGTTTGAAGATCTCTTTATATTTTTTAAGAATTAAATTCTTCATAGGGTTAAACCCTAGCAATAACTTTAAAGGAATTAAATTCCTACTTTCTTTTGAAGAATTATATTCTTAGATAGGGTTAAACCCTAATTTCTTTGCTGTAGGAATTAAATTCCCCATATATGTAAAGAATTAAATTCTGGCATAGGGTGAACCCTAATTTCTTTTTTAAGGGAATTAAATTCCTGTGAGTTTGAGATAATTAAGTTCTCAATTAGGTTTAAACCCTAGTTCTGTCCATTTTGAAGGAATTAAATTCCTATAATATAGGGTTAAACCCTAATTTCTTCTCAAAGGAATTAAATTCCTATAATTTTATGAGAATTAAATTCTCAAAACTCAATTCCTCCTCTATGTTTTAGATCTGCATGGCAGGATCTCAACCCAATAAGAATTAAATTCTCAATTTATGGGGAGATGTGCACTTTGTAGATCTTCAACCAGAGAAAGAACTAAGTTCATTATTTTTATAAGAGTTAAACTCTTGGATTGAGAATTAAATTCTCTTTTTTTTGAAGCTTTTACCCCCTTTCTTTTCTTACCTAGGGTTTTTCTTTGTAGAGAATCAAATTCTTCTTTCTTTTCTCTCTGAATTTTCAAAATTCCAAGGCTCTATATCTCTCCCTCTGTATCTCTCTCCGCAAAACTCTCTCCTTTAGCTCCTATTTATAGGAGAAGGAAAAGCATCAATCTGTTTTAGTAAATCTTTCATTGAAAGATTTGATTTGTTTATTGAGAGATTTGATTTATTCTCATCATTGATCTGGGCTTTTAGATTATCAGGTGAATTTTATTCACCGTTGGATTTTAAATCCAAAGTTATTTCCTTGTTATTTCGGTGAGATTTAGGGGAAATCTTTCCTTGTCCAAGATTTTTCCATAAATTGGTGATATTTAATCACCCTTGGATTCTCAATCCAACGGTTCCACATAATTCTTCTCCATTTTGGAAAGATTTAAATGATCTTATTCAGAATTTAATTCTGTTGAACAGCAAGGCTTTTAAAGCCAGTCACGTGTTGCCACGTGACCCCTGGTCACGTGTGAGCACGTGACCCCTTGAAGTGACTCCTTTTCTGCGCTCTGTTCTTTGCCGCTGCTCAACCATCACGTGCCAACACGTGACCACTGGTCGCGTGTGAGCACGTGATACCTCTTCTGAAGCTTTTTCCTGATTTTTAATCAGGGAACAAATGCCCCCACAGCGTTGCTCTCACGTGTCTGCACAAGAGTGCAACGCTGTCACTTTTGTGACCGTTGGATCTGCCTTGGGAGTAGGGTAGATGAAACGTTTTCCATCCCATCCTATAAATGCCCATGTCTTTTCAGAAGCGCCTCCACTTTGCTCATCTTCCTCCTTTGCTAACTTTCTTCTTTTTGAGAATTTAATTCTCCTTTTCCAGAGCTTAGTTCTCTGCTTCAAACTTTTTCCAGAGTTTAACTCTGTTCCAAGAAAACCTTTTCTTCAGGTAATGATCTTTGAATGATCGGAGAACTTTCCCAGCAATCACCACGGGATTTTAAATCCAGATCAAGGATTTTTCCCTTTGACAAGAACACACATTTCTTTTTATTTTAAGTTCTTCCACAAGAACAGAAAACCATCTAATTTTCAAACTGTAGATCTCTTAGGGTCTCTTTAACCTATAGAGGGATGATTG
This sequence comes from Agapanthus africanus, assembly GCA_030015575.1. Taxonomy (NCBI): domain Eukaryota; kingdom Viridiplantae; phylum Streptophyta; class Magnoliopsida; order Asparagales; family Amaryllidaceae; genus Agapanthus; species Agapanthus africanus. Next base: position 629,221,254 of record CM057343.1, read on the forward strand.
TGTCGGTTGTCCCTTCCATGGAATTTAATTCCATCCCCAAGGAGCTCTGGCTCTGGAACCACATTTTCTGGGAATTTAATTCCCTTTTTCAAAAAGAAATTTAATTCCTATGAAGGACTAAGTTCTTCCTAGAGACCTTCATGGGTTTTCTTGCCCTGAGTCATCTTCTTCACAATCCAGAAGAAGTTTGCACTGTTGGTCTTTGGGAATTTAATTCTCTTGATTCTGTTTGATTTATCACGGAGTCCAAGATGGATCTGTCTTTAAGGGGAATGTATAGGGTCACTTGAAACCCACTGCCCATTTAATGAGAATCTTTCCTTTGTCTCATTATAATTGTTTGGCCTTATTATTAACAAGCCGTCATCCTGATTTCGTGGGACCCACATGTTTTGTAACAAACAAGTCCTCTGTCGCTTTCTTCCACTGTCTTTTTATATATATGCATTCATAACCATATATATATATATATATATATATATATATATACATTGTCGGCCTCGCTTTAACAGTTTCCCCTTATTCTATTTCAGGTGCGATGGCTTCCGTTCCGTACTCTCCTTTCACTCGCTCGGAGGCCGCTTTTCCTCAGTCCCCATCTGATGAGGAAGCGATGGCGATGATCAAGACTCATGACCCGAACTGCACTAGCTTACTTCTATGGGGAACTTGGTACAACCATATCATCCGGGGTCGCCGGAGTTTCCTCTGCGAAGTGCCGACATAGCCCACCTTCCCGTTCTTGCCGATGGACCCTCCGAGGACGGTTTTCGCTGTGGAGATGCTAAATTGGGCTCCAACGGGGCGGCTCGAGCCTTCGACAACCGGTATCCCGAACCATCCGATCCCAGCTATAGATATCCTGGGACGACGTATTTGTCAGGGTGAGGCCCACCCATGGGGACAAATATACAAGATAGGGCTCACCCCTCGACACCCTACGGGCTACCTCCTCTGGGCTCGTTACATCCTTTCTGCTCATCGCGCACGGCTGCAGAAGGTCGAGCTTTACCAGGCAATATATGCGTCGCTCTTTCACTACCAATCTCCGCATGTCTGGTGGGTTAAGGCGTTTTTGAACCAATGGAATCTCCCCACCAACACTTTCATTCTAGGAGTCCGCGAGGTCTCGATCTCTCTGACAGAATTTTATGAAATCTCGGGATTGCCAATCAGGGGTACACTGTATGAGGAGTTGCTGCCTCCTGACGAGTACGTCTTTGAGCCCGAGCCTGCACCGGTTGACGGCTTGTCTGCTGAGAACGCCGTCCGCCACAAGCGTCCCAGCTTGATCAAGGCGCTGGGTATCTTTGACCGATTGTTCACTGAATCTGAGGAGCAGGGCATTACTTTTAAAAGCTTCATTGCCTGCTTCCTTCGCGAGGGCGTCCTGTCGAAGACAGCTCCGAAGTTCGCAAATATCAAAGACCCCTTTGGGTTTGGCCCGAAGAAGCTGCCGACCAAGGAATCGGATTTACCGCAATACTAAATCCCCATTATGTCACCGGTATCTTTTGAATCTATCGCAGCTCCCGGCATGGATGAAGAGACATTCTTCGTGGGCTTTGTCAGTGTCTGGCTCAGCTGGTTTGTCATCCCTATGCATCGCCGCTTTATGAGAGCTTCGGTTATCTACCCGGCCCATTGTATCGCTGAGGGGGTACGGTTGGCCATCGGCATCCCGGCGCTGGCGCATTTATATCATGGGTTAAGCGTTGCGGCTAATACCTCGACTCCTGGCGTGAATGTAGTAAACTTTTCTCTCCATTATTTCACGTCTTGGATCGAGATGCATGTGTTGGGGGCTTTTGCTATACATCAGAGGCCTGCATTTTATGATGCTTACACCTTTCTGCGACTTATGAGATTGGTGGATGCTTCTGCCGCTGACCCGACTCAATTCGGGGCTATTCGGGCGTTGATTTCTCCTTATGCTACTGCTGGTGGGTTGGTATTCACTGATCGGGTCTTATCTTCTCCCTCGGGTTCAGCTCAGCCGCTTTGGGACCGGTCGAAAGATAACGTGCCCTCTTTGAGGCCCCGGGAGGCCGCACACTTATACGCGATCAGGCCGGGTTACCTGGTATTTTGTCAGGATAGCGCGGCCCTCTTCATGCGGTATAATCCGCATCGCTTTGCTCGGCAGCTTGGCTACGATCAGGGCGTCCCTTTTGAGGCTTTCATAGTTGCGCCGGTTGCTTCGCCCGAGGCCGTTCGAGATACCGCCCATCATTTTGTGAGGCTGAACACCGGTTCCCAGTTCATGATCCCCGATGCTGATTACATGCCCCGATGCGTAGGGTCGTTTACGGGCTGGTATTTCCATCGGGTCAACCCGATTATTATTGAGGAAAAAAGGGTACTACTTGGCCATGGTGCTCCTATTCAGGTTCCGGTCACAGGAGCTACACTGCGACCGCGTGCGCCGGTCCATTTTCCTTTGAGGGATACCGATGTCGCGCTCATTCCGGGAGAGTCAGGGGTGGATCTTACCCCAACAGCCGATATGCCATTGGGTACCCGGTCACGGGGTAAACGGGCTCCGGTAGCGGCACCACCACCCGTGGCAGCACCACCGCCCGTGGCATCGACAATGGCGGTGTCGTCCTCGGTCGTGGCACCAAGCGAGGGTAATAGGGATGAGGGTGTTGAAGGTGACGTTGGCCGCCGCCGCACTAAGGCTCCACGGGGAAAGAAACGGTCGTCTTCGGCGACCGGCTCTGGGTCCAAGCGTCGAAGGAAGGTGGCCACTAACTTGCTCGACTCTTTAGTAGAGTCTGAGCCCATTCTTGAGGATGAACCGTTAGCCTTGCAGGAATCAGATGCTGGCCTTCTTTTCCCGGGTTCGGCTGCCGAGGAAGCCGCATAGTTGGCTGAGGCTATAAGACGTTCCAAAGATGCGTCTCAGAATGTCAAGGTTCCGAAGAAGCCCTATCCTGCTGTAATCTTTTATGAAGACCCCTCATGGATCCGGCGGCGGTTTATCGGCCCTTTGGAGGAATGGGAAGAAAGGGCCCTGAAGCAGGCTGCTTTGGAGGATGCGGCGGACGCGCTTTCCTTGTGGACCGGCGGCCACGAGTCCACCCTCGAACCCCGGCGAGCACGCCTCCTTGAGAAGGAGCATCGGCTTGAAGAAGCCATATTGAAGGCTTCCCTGCGCATCGGTATGTTTTTATACTTCTTTGTAGCATTTCAGATTGTCTATACCTGTATGTATGTATCCTTATTCTTGCGCTAATTATGCAGAGTCTTCGGCGATGGGGGAGGTTCCTACGGGCTTGTTGAAGATCAAGCCTGTTGACATTTCCGATGAAACATTTCTCGATGCGGAGGGGGTTGACGAGGCTGCTCCTCTTACAATAGAGCCTCCGGTGGAGGTTCTTGATCACAGAGCACGCGCTCCCTTGGTGGAGGCTCCTCTGGTGGTTGTCGTTCCAACGACTCTTCCTGAGGGTGGCCCAGAGGCTAGGATGGAGGTAGTCGGGACTACCCTCCCTTTGTTGGAGCCTAAGGTTACGGCGGAGGCCGTTGAAGCTGCCATCCCCCCGGCTCAAAATGGGAGGAGTGTTGAAGGTAACCCTCTGCATTTTAAATTAGCAATCTTTCTGTTGTCTGAACTCTTTTGTTTTCTTAGAATTGCGCGGGCTGGCGGCCTCTATTGCTGATCTGTCTCCTCGGCAATCCTTCCAGCGTCTACTGGAGATGGCCGCTCCGGAGGCGATATCTCCTCAGCGCATCGTTCTCTCGTCTGGGCAAGGTTAGTGTCGCTCACCGTCTTTTCATAGCATTGTTGTTACCTTGCGGAATAACATTGATGTTCTTTGCAGTTTTAGAGGCTGATGACGAGGTTGAGGTCCTCGAAGGGCCAAGGGAACCTTCAGCTCCTACTTGCATGACCGTAGGTAAGTGACATTTCAATATGGTCCCACTTGTTCCTTTGCTTAAGAGTTTTACTGACATTTTTCAAATCTGAACAGCCTTGCCAGCCCCCATAGCGCTGGAATCGCGTATCGCTATGCCGCCCGGCCCCTACGCTGAGCCTCAGAGCACCTGGCCCAGTTAAGCCTTGTCTCCCTGTCATCTTTGATCGAGGAGCTTCGTGCTGGCAGCGCAACCACAGCTGAAGCATTTGCTGCCGAGGCTAACGGTTCTCTTCCTTTTCTTGCCACCTACCATAGCGAAGAGGTGGTGCGAGTCTGGGTGGAGTTCTGTCGGCAGGTGGAGGCTTGCTTGCACGCACTTGAGTGTTCCCGTCTTTCCTCGGAGGCCGTGGCTGCAAAGGCGAACTTGCGGGGGCTGATAGCGCGGTGTGCGACAAACATGGTATCATGCGAGAAGAGGCTCGGCCGCAAATTCTCGGAAAGGGAGCTGGCCTCTAAGGCATTGAGCGAGCTTCAAACCAGCCTTACAGCCAAAGCCAATAAAGCGTATGAACTCTGGCGAGTGCTTCAAGAGTCTATCAAAGAGGTGGTGGCTCTTGATAAAGCTGCCATGTTAACTCACGAAAGGGACGAGGCTTACAAGGCTACCGAGAAAGAGCTCAAAGGCCGGCTTGCCTCGTATCAGGCCTAGCAAGCCCAGGCGGAGGCCCGTCTTCTGGCGATCCTGAATCATGAAGCCGTGACTCAGCAGAAGAAGGATGAGCTAGTAAAATTGCTAAACCGCCCGCTAGCTTGAAGACTTGTATCTTTTCCTTTCTTTTTGTATATACTCCTGAATGAGAGTATATTCTTTTTGTTTTTTCATGAATTGTACTTTGTATCCATTTTTGTTTATGAATAAAGACATATTTTTCTTCTCAATGGTGTGTCTCTTTTTATTGAATACGTTCTGCGGACAATTTATCTTGGTCTCCCTGCAGGATAGCGATGGCTTAGGATTCAGGGTTAAGATCTGCCTCCTAAGACTTTTGAGCTTTATGAGCCGTGAGGGTCTCATAAAGAGTTTTTCTCCCTACAGGTCGAGAGGATCCCGTAGGTGTAAGTTTTTCTTAAGAATCGTGGGGATTCTTAAGCGGGTTTTCCCTTGGGAGTCGTAGGGATCTCACAAGAGGGTTTTCTTCCTTACAGGTCGTGAGGACCCGCAAGTGCAGGGTGTGTTCGCCCTTATCTGTATTTCATGGGGTCAGGGGTTGCTTTGGGATGTTTTCCAGGGTACCGTAGTTTAAAGACATCGCGGTCAAGGTTAAGGACCTCATAATCCGTGGGTTTAAGGACTCCACAGTCCAAGGTTAGTTTTAAGACATCACGGTCAAGGTTAAGGACATCATAGTCCGTGGGTTTAAGGACTCCACAGTCCAATGTTAGTTTTAAGACATCACGGTCAAAGTTAAGGACATCATAGTCCGTGGATTTAAGGACTCCATGGTCCAATGTTAGTTTTAAGACATCACGGTCAAGATTAAGGACATCATAGTCCGTGGATTTAAGGACTCCACAGTCCAACGTTAGTTTTAAGACATCACGGTCAAGGTTAAGGACATCATAGTCCGTGGATTTAAGGACTCCACAGTCCGATGTGTGGTTTCCGGGACCCGTCACCTCTTTGAAGACGTTGAGGAATTACAACGACAAATATCAAAGGAGTGAAGAGATGTACCCTTGAACCAAGGTAAAATCAGTCTAGAATCATCATGGTTGATTGTTAGTTTTAAGACATTACGGTCGAGGTTAAGGACATCATAGTCCATGGATTTTAAGCACTCTACAGTCCGATGTTTGCTCTGGATGCTTCACACGGGTTCACTGCCGTGTTCGGCGAGGACCAGGCTCCGCTCTGGGCGTTTTCCGCGGGGTCAAAGAGTGACGTTATCCGCGTTCCATATGACCAGGAATTTTGCACTAGATGCTTCACACGGGTTCACTGCCGTGTTCGGCGAGGACTAGGCTCCACTCTGGATGCTTCACACGGGTTCACTGCCGTGCTCTGCGAGGACCAGGATCCGCTCTGGACGTTTTCCACGGGGTCAAAGAGTGACGTTATCCGCGTTCCACGTGACCAGGAATTTTGCTCTGGATGCTTCCCACGGGTTCACTGCCGTGTTCTGCGAGGACTAGGCTCCGCTCTGGACGTTTTCCACGGGGTCAAAAAGTGACATTATCCGCGTTCCACGTGACCAGGAATTTTGCTCTGGATGCTTCCCACGGGCTCACTGCCGTGTTCTGCGAGGACCAGGCTCCGCTCTGGACGTTTTCCATGGGGTCAAAGAGTGACGTTATCCGCGCTCCACGTGACCAGGAATTTTGCTCTGGATGCTTCACACGGGTTCACTGCCGTGTTCGGCGAGGACCAGTCTCCGCTCTGGACGTTTTCCACGAGGTCAAAGAGTGACGTTATCCGCGTTCCACGTGACTAGGAATTTTGCTCTGGATGCTTCCCACGGGCTTACTGCCGTGTTCTGCGAGGACCAGGCTCCGCTCTGGACATTTTCCACGGGGTCAAAAAGTGACGTTATCCGCGTTCCACGTGACCAGGAATTTTGCTCTGGATGCTTCCCACGGGTTCACTGCCGTGTTCGGCGAGGACCAGGCTCCGCTCTGGACGTTTTCCACGGGGTCAAAGAGTGACGTTATCCGCGTTCCACGTGACCAAGAATTTTGCTCTGGATACTTCCCACGGGTTCACTACCGTGTTCGGCGAGGACCAGGCTCCGCTCTGGACGTTTTCCACGGGGTCAAAGAGTGACGTTATCCGCATTCCACGTGACCAGGAATTTTGCTCCGGATGCTTCCCACGGGTTCACTGCCGTGTTTGACGAGGACCAGGCTCCGCTCTGGACGTTTTCCACGGGGTCAAAGAGTGACGTTATCGGCATTCCACGTGACCAGGAATTTTGCTCGGGATGCTTCCCACGGGTTCACTGCCGTGTTCGGCGAGGACCAGGCTCTGCTCTGGACATTTTCCACGGGGTCAAAGAGTGACGTTATCCGCGTTCCACGTGACCAGGAATTTTGCTCTGTATGCTTCCCACGGGTTCACTGCCGTGTTCGGCGAGGACCAGGCTCCGCTCTGGACGTTTTCCACGGGGTCAAAGAGTGACGTTATCCGCGTTCCACGTGACCAGGAATTTTGCTCTGGATGCTTCACACGGGTTCACTGCCGTGTTCGGCGAGGACCAGGCTCCGCTCTGGACGTTTTCCACGGGGTCAAAGAGTGACGTTATCCGCATTCCACGTGACCAGGAATTTTGTTGATTATATCCGCATTTCACGGAATTGGGATTTGACTCTCAGTGATCTGTACACTGCCGAGTCGTGGAACTGGGAGTTGCCGCTGTTCCGCTTTGTTCGAGGTTGTATTTGCTGCAATGAGACGAATGTTGAGAAGATCTCTAGGTTGTTTGTGGCCCATCGAGATTTGGCTTCTTCCTCTGATGAAACCTAGGGGGGAGTATGATCCCTTCTTTATTTGCGCCCCTGGATTGTATACAGGGATTGATGTAACATCACCTGTAGGGCATAAATTTTATTTTTATTTTATTTCTTTTCCCGCGATGCTCTATCATTTCAGCTTTTATATCACGGAGGTCGCGATTGCCCCATCATTTCGGCTATTTTTCGCGGTGCCCAATCATTTCGGCTATATTTTTTTTATCTTTACTCGCTGCTTTTTATTGCGAGTTGCCCAATCATTTCGGCTATTTTTCATGCATACATTTTTACTTGCTGCTTTTTATTGCAAGTTGCCCCATCATTTCGGGTATTTCATATGCATGCGTGGTTTGCTGGCTTTTCGCCGCAAGCTTTGGATTAGACACCGATTTCGGCATCAGCACCGCTACAACTGGGACATTGTCAGGAGCGAATCGTTATTTGCCTCTGTCGATGTTGAACAAAGGTGGCTTAGTAAACAGGGTTAGGGTCCTGTCGACTAAGGCTTTTGACTTCATGAGCCGTAAGGGTCCCACAAAGGTATTTCTCCCTACAAATCGTGAGGATCTCATAGGTGTGTTTTCTCCTTAGGAATCGTGAGGATTCCTAAGTGCATGTTCCCCTGTAAGTCGTAAGGATCTTACAAAAGGGTTTTCTCCTTGTAAGTCGAGAGGACTCATAAGGGTTGTTTACCGTGCAAACATATCCCTAGTCGCGGATGGGACTCAGTTAGGGAGATGTTTATTCGCGCCCGTGGATTGTATACAAGGGTCAGTATGAGCCGCTTGTAGGGCAATATCGAAGTTTGTGGGGGTTGCTTAAGAACAGGTTCAGGTCTCTGTAACTTAAGACTTTCAAGTCTTATGAGCTGTGAGGGTCCCATAAGAGAGTTCTCCTTACGAGTCGTGAGGATCTCGCAAGTGTAATTTCTCCTTAGGAATCGTGAGGATTCCTAAGTGTGTTGCTCCCTTGTGAGTCGTAAGGATCTCACGCAGGTGGTTTCTCCTTACAAGGTCGAGAGGACCCTGCAAGTGTCTTTTAACGAGGTTGCGCCCTTTCGGGTTTTCACAAACACTCGCCGGTAGCCCTGCTGTTTTTACTCACGGAGCCCTTTCGGGTTTTCATCCGTACCCATTTTGCTTATAGACATACCGTTTTTTTTTCTTTTTCTTTTTTTCTTTTCTCTTTTTTTTGTTTTGGGATGCCGCAATCCACCGTATTTTGTCGACATCTCGGTCAACGGCCAGTTTTAGGACGTAGTGGTCCGTCATTAGTTTAAGGACGTTTCGGTCCGTTGTTAGTTTAAGGACATTTCGGTCCGTTGTTAGTTTAAGGACATTTCAGACCGTTGTTAGTTTAAGGACATTTCGGTCCGTTGTTAGTTTAAGGACATTTCGGTCTGTTGTTGAAGAAGGTCGGTTACTACTTATAGAGTTCGGGCTTAGGAAGATAGCGAGCGAACATGGTTGTCGTCATCTATTATTGACCTAGGCCTTGACCCGTTAAGCGTAGTATTTCTTCAGGAAGCGACCATTTATTGGCCTGAAAGGTCTTTCACCGTGCATATCCATGAGTAGATATGCTCCACCCTGGTAGACCTTGTGTTGGTGCGTGTTGCATGCCCCCCACAACTCTTGTGGCGCAGCGGAAGCGGTGAACGAAAATTTTCTCGGCACACAGCACGCACTTGAGCCGGGATCTTGTCTAAACCGTAATTAGAAAACCCTAACTAGAGATCTTATCTACTATGTTAGGGATTATACCTTGATGATACGGTCCTTCGGGTCTTCTTTTGGATGCAACTCCTTTGCTCCTTTCTTCTCTTTTGATGGACTCCTTAGCCCCTTTAGATGTTGCCGATGTTTTCGATCTCCGGCCACCCAAGACCTAGATGATCCACCCGAGAGTTTTCGTGCAAGCTAGAAACTCTTCTCAAGAGTTCAACCTAGAGACCAAATTTGCTAGAAGAGGTCACTAGGATAATGTAGAGATAAGTGTATTAGATTAACTTGAAATCCTAAGCTTTGGATTCACATCTCATGTGAAGGTTAAAGCTAGGAAGAAGAATGATAATCTTCATATTCATTCTTTCATTTTTTCTTCATATCATGATACACTTCATGATACACTTGATTTCTTCTATCATTTTCACATCTCATGTGAAGCTATTTATAAGAAGAAGGAGGAGGAGGGTATGTGTTTATCATAATGAAAGTGTTCAAGCATGATGAATAAAGATATAGCACTAAGAGAAATAATTAAAGCATGCATTATATAAATTAGCATCATGCTTCAATAGTAACTCCATAACAACAACCTCATCATGCTTGTACCTTTTAATTTCCACCTCATTTTATTTTCATAAAATAAATGATGTCATTATTATGTCATTATGAGGTGGCACCTTCTAGAAGGTATTCTTGTAACAATTACAAAAATACCCCTCCTCCGTATACCGTATACCGTATACTGTATACCCGCATCCGAATTCCGAAAAATACGAATACCATTAATCCAATAATATAATATCGGTATCCGGCTTAAACCAAAGCCCACCAGTATTATCCTTCCGATTATTATTCCTGTAACAATTACACGAACATAATCGAAACCCTGCCGTAACAGCTTACGGCTGCCATAACAACTTACAGCCTCTACATATTTCGCCTGAACGAGGGAACCCTCTATGTGGGACTCTAAAGACTCGACAGTACGCTGGCAATGGGTTTAACCACAAGCACGTCAGCGGCACTAGCTGTGCGTAACGGCTACCCAGGTACTTGACGAAAAGGTGGCCAACGAGTGAACTCATCACAACCCTTACGAGCCTGTAAGCAACACTTACCATACAGTCCGGTCTCTTCGTCTGATACGTCGCATATGAAGTCTAGGGGTGGTAAATGACAGACCCCAGTAATTTTATAAGTCATGCTGATTTATGGCTCATAACAGTTCGAGGAACTACTGATAACACTTATCAGTAAACCTCGAGAACCCTGGCCAGGGATTTAGGTGTTATAGCCGATCAAACATAGCGCGACATCAACTCCCCATACCGGGAGAGACGAAACCCCTCCTATCGCTCACTGTCTCCATATGATTCGGGACTGTACCCAAAATCCACCTGTTTGCACGACTCAGTAGAGCCGTGGTAGGGAGGAAATCAAAGTACAGTGGGAATCACACAAGACTCTATGACGATCTCGGGTCTACAGACTAACCTGTACAAGTGTCACCAGAGAACTGCTATCTGACAATAGGTATATATACCATCTAGGAGTTCTCGGCGAGTCCTGTTCGGTGTACCCATTCTCCAATGAGCACCTGTGTACAATCTTTGATGTCAAACACCAATGGTTGTGGAATCAACCATCGCCCCCAGGGTCAAGAAACGTACACACTAGTCTAATCTGGTAATACCGATGCCCTGTCTCGATATACCCTCGACTAGGAACTATTGAAGGATATGCTTGTAGACTGCCCAGGTCCCACTAGTATGATCTCATCATAATCCTGGTAGTCAAGCATAGTCCTAAGGGCTTTATCAACACATCACATGTTATGATAAAGATAAACCAGATAGCATACTATCATTTCGAGCAAAGATTGTTTCTGTACATATACATGCCTAGCATCCTATACAATGCAGGCCTCTAGGGCATACATATCCAACAATCTCCCACTTGCACTAAGGCCTGTAGTTGATGCAATAAGTACCGGCTAGAACCAGTTTCCAGCGTACCGCATGCCCAACAGCCCAAACAGTTTCTCAAACTGTATTTGAGGGATGACCTTGGTGAATGGAACTGTTGTGTTGTCTTTCGTATCTACTCTCCGTACCTCAATGTCCTGGCGATCCACTATCTCCCTGATGAGGTGATACCGCCTCAAGATATGTCTGGATTTCTGATAGGACCTCGGTTCCTTTGCCAAAGCCATGGCTCCATTGTCATCGCAATACAGAGGTATTGGATTAGCAATGGATGGAACCACCTGAAGTTCTAAAATGAACTTTCTCATCCAGACAGCTTCTTTTGCGGCATCATTAGCAGCAATATACTCAGCTTCCATCGTGGAGTCAGCGACGGTATCTTTCTTGGAACTCTTCCAACATACCGCCCCTCCATTTAGGGTAAATACAAACCCTGAGATGGACTTATTATCATCCTTGTCGCTCTGGAAGCTGGAATCGGTAAAGCCCTCCATTTGGAGATCTCCGTTACCATACACCAAGAACATCTCTTTAGTTCTTCTCAAGTACTTCAGAATGTTCTTCACAGCAGTCCAGTGCTTCTCCCCTGGGTTGGATTGATACCTGCTTACTGCACTCAGTGCATAAGCTACATCTGGGCGAGTACATAACATCGCATACATTATAGATCCTACTGCCGAAGCATAGGGTATAATGCTCATGCGAGCCCTCTCCTCATCAGTCTTTGGAGACATCTCTTTGGAGAGGGTGATCCCGTGACAAGCGGGTAAATTACCCTTCTTGGAATCTTCCATACTAAACCTCTTTAGTATCGTGTCAATGTATCTCGATTGGGACAATCCCAATAATTTCTTAGATCTATCTCTATAGATCTTAATCCCCAGAATGTACGAGGCATCACCCAGGTCTCTCATGGAGAACCTCTGCGATAAGAATAGTTTGACCGATTGTAGCATAGAAATATCATTTCCTATCAAGAGAATGTCGTCCACGTACAATACGAGGAATGTAATAGTACTCTCTACAAATCTTTTATAAATACATGGTTCATCCACATTTTTGATAAAACCAAACTCTTTGATTGTATCATCAAAGCAGATGTTCCATCTTCGTGATTCCTGCTTTAATCCATAGATGGATTTAAGCAGCCTGCATGCTTTTCCGCTGCTCCCACTATCAATGAATCCTTCTGGCTGATCCATAAAAACGCATTCTTCTAAATCACCATTTAGAAATGCCGTTTTAACATCCATCTGCCAGATCTCATAATCATAGTGAGCAGTTATAGCAAGCAGGATCCGAATGGTTTTGAGCATCGCGACTAGTGAAAAGGTTTCATCATAGTCCATGCCCGGTCTTTGACGAAATCCTTTTGCTACCAGCCTAGCTTTATAGGTCTCCACCTGACCATCCACACCAATCTTTCTTTTAAAGATCTATTTGCACCCTATGGGTTTTACTCCAGAAGGTGCATCCTGCAAAGTCCATACTTTGTGGGTGTGCATGGATTCCATTTCGGATCTCATGGCATCCAGCCATTTCACTGAGTCACTACTTGTGATAGCTTGCTGAAAACTAGTAGGGTCATCATCATCCATGATGCAATCTTCTCTATCACCATCAATTAGAAAACCGTAGTATCTATCAGGTGGGCGAGAATTCCTACTAGATCTACAGAGTGGCTGAGGTACGTCAGGTTCTATTGAAACCTCAGGTTCAACCAAATCATCGGTAATTATTTGTGTATCTGGAACTTCTTCCAGTTCTACCGCATTGCCAACAGTATTATTTGTAAGAAATTCATTTTCTAAAAATGTGGCATACTGAGAAACAAACACCCTTTGTTCCTCCTTGTGGTAGAAAAGATATCCAAACGAGTGTTTTGGATATCCCACAAATCTACACAAAAACCGACCGTGTCTCAAGTTTGTCTGGATTCTGCTTTTTCACATAAGCCGGACAACCCCATATCTTAACTCTTTTAAGAGATGGTCTCTTCCCATACCATATCTCATATGGAGTGGTAGACACGGTTTTGGTCGGAACCCTATTCAATAGATAAATCGCAGTCTCCAATGCGTACCCCCAAAATGATATTGGTAACTCAGCATCACTCATCATAGATCGTACCATATCTAATAGGGTACGTTTCCTCCTTTCCGATACACCGTTGTGCTGTGGTGTGTATGGAGGAGGGAGCTGAGAGAGAATCCCATTCTCTTTTAGGAAATCTAGAAACTCTGAGCTTAGATACTCACCTCCTCGATCCAATCGAAGTTTCTTGATACTTAAGCCTGTTTGTTTTTCTACATCTGATTTATACTCCTTGAACTTTTCAAAGGCTTCGCACTTATGTTTCATCAGTGAAGGTTATGAAGTATGAAAAACCACCTCCCGCATGTGTAGATATCGGTCCACATACATCACTATGTATGAGGCCTAAGAGTTCAATAGCTCTCTTTCCGTGTCCAGTAAACGGAGTTTTGGTCATTTTACCTTTGATGCAAGACTGGCAAGTCGCATAAGATTTATATTCAAACGAGTTTAAATATCCATCTTTATGTAGCTTGGTAAGTCTTGTTTCGTTAATATGACCAAGTCTACAATGCCAAATGAAAGCTTCATTTATTTCTGAAACATTTCTTTTGTTTCCGTGTTGTATATGAAAAACTGTATGCTGATTTAGGACGTATATCTCGTTATTTAATGTACCATACCTAATCAACTCTTGATTGAGGTTAATGTTCATAACATTAGATTGCAATACAAAATTATATCCAGCATTTTCCAACAATGATACAGATATAATATTGCATAACATCGAAGGTACAAAATAACATGGGTTCAAAACCAATATACAACCCGACGGCAAACCAAGATGATACTCTCCCACTGCAGTAGCATGTACTGAGGAACCATTCCCAACCCGGAGAGTGTGATCACCTTTCTTCAAAAACCTGCTATTTCTCAGCCACTGCAGACAATTACAGATGTGAGATCCTGACCCGGTATCTAATACCCAGGAAGCAGAGTTAATTGAAAAACAGTTTTCTGTTATAAACACACCTGAAGTAGAAGCATCAACATGCTTCTTCTTCTTAAGGTCAGCCAAGTATTCAACGCAGTTTCTCTTCCAGTGCACAGTCTTGTGGCAGTGGAAATATTTCCATCGTCCTGTCGCAGCAGCCCCTTTCTTGTCCCTTCCCGGTGCCTTTTTCACTCCGCCTCACTGCTTGATAGGATTCTTCTTCTTCTGTCCCTTGGCCTTGGGTTTCGGGACGGAGGAAGAAGATGGCCCAGCAATAAGAGCGGGAGTTTTCACTACCCTTAGTGTGCTCTCTGCACTCCTCAACATCTTGAGAAGTTCAGGTAAAGAAGTTTACAATGAACTGAGCAAAGGCAGGGGAAAGGGACTGTAGAACAATATCAACATATTGTTCATTCTCCATGGTCCAACCCAGGTCCTGGGCTAGGAGGGGCTGGAGTAGTCAGGACATATCCGACCTTATCATATTTTAGGGCAATATTAACGTTCCTCGGCCAATCTTTATAATTCGGTCCCGTAAGTTTATTTTTGTCAAATAAAAGCTTTAGACCAGTCATAGGTATCTGCTATTAGGAGAGAGAAAAGAAGACATTCAGCGATTGCTCTTACATAATTAGATTGGTTATTAATCTAATCCAATTGATGTCTCCCACTGCTTTTTATCAAATTTTCCTTCAAACCTAAAAAGAAAAACTAGCCAGGATAAATTGCAATCTACAAGTTCGCTAACTGTAAAGTGCAAAATTCTCCCGGAAGTAACTTTTACTCACAGTGGGATCGAGATCCAACTATCATATAGAAGGTATGCAATCTCATTGCAAATTTCAACTCTTGAAATTCCCGATATGATTTTTACCCCTAGTGACTTATGACCTTAACTATGGTCAACAAATCATAAGCACTAGTCAAGTTCAACCCGCCATTTCGTGATTGATTTAGGCCCACCCACATGACCCTTAACTATGGTCAACAAAGTCATGAGAATGCCCTAATCGATCGCATCAAATGCTTTGTAGGAATTCACCACTTAGCTACCGTACACCATGCCTTAACTATGGTCAACAAACGTGGCACGAATACTAAGTACTCTGCTTCCTAAAATGGCGGAGGGCAACGGATGGTTTTTATGAAAACCTTTAACGTTTTGAACTTGATATCGTTGTAGAATCGAGTGGGAAGGAGTGGTTTAAGCTCCAGTTTTAAAAATCGAATGGTTTTGTAGTATCTTTCTAATTTTGCTAAAGAGGTCACTCCCGGTGAAGGGATCTCGGCTCTTTCCTTATCGAATAAGGTGCTGGATATATAAATACCATGATGCAAAGCAACAATAGATCAACTATAAAATCAAATCGAGTTCTTTGTAACATTTTCCAGTTTCGCTAAAGGGGTCACTCCCGGTGAAGGGATCTCGGCCCTTTCCTCATCGAATGAGGTGCAGGATATTCAAGAATACCACTATGCAAAACAAAAGCTAGAGTTACCCTTTAAAAAGTTTGATTCTACAACATCTTTAGGTTTCTTTCTCTTAACATTAATCACATTAATGTTGTCCCATCATTTACGTTTCCTAAACATCACAGAAAAGAAACGCAAATAGAACGTACGCTTATGCCATCCGCATTTGCCACTGGGCCCCGTCATGCACCGTTAGGTTACTTAACTAACGGCAGAGCAGGGGCTGGACTAGCGCGGGTGCAAAACATAAGCAACGTTTATTATATATCTCATATATAATTATAACCATTTCAGATCACAGATGAATGCATTGGATATACTAGGAATTCCGTATTTCATTCAAGCCCTTAATGAAAGACGGGTTCCACGGTCGTGATGAATAGCCAAACCCCCCCTAAACCCCTACGGGTGCGGCAAACTACCCGCCAAATTCCCGAAGTGTAGCAACCTCCCTCAACAATTGAGTAGGCCACTCGACACTTCGAAGACCCGATAGTTTGTGCACCCCACCTTGGGTCTATCCTAGGAGCAAAAACAGTAAAAAGAAATTATACAACGGTGGCTACAACCTCATCCCGGATGTACCCCGCAAAATAATATTACATGGCTTTTTACAAATTACATGGAATGAAAGAAAAGGAAAAACGCTCTTCTCACACCCCCCGGCCATTCATCACGACGATCTAACACATTCATATACACATACCATCTCATGATATCCATATGTGCAACCCCCACTAATCGTCATATAGCAATTAGCGGACGTTTCAAACACATATCACAAAAACTGAAAACCCGATTAGCCAAACACTATTAGAATTTCGATCGATAATTTTAAACCATGCCAACACTTGACATGTTTCTTTACAAACACCTTTGTAAAATTCTACATATCCCAGAAACCCTAATTCTTCAGTCTAGGAACAGTGAAGAAAAATGAGTCGACTCGGCCATGACTCGGCGGCGGATCCGCGGCCAAACCATGGGTTTGGCCGCGGATCCGCCGCGCTTTAGCCGAGTTAGACTTCCAAATTTTTACAGTGTTCTTAGAAAACCCTGCTTGTATTTTTAAGGCATGTCAAATTATTTTTTGAACACTTTCAAAAACTGACAGCAGCAAGGGCAGAATACGAGTTTTCGGGAGAAAAAACTGTCGATCGAGCTTCTAACTTTTGGCTAACAATCTAATTATGGTTTAGTTAGGCTCTGATACCATGTTGGTGCGTGTTGCATGCCCCCCACAACCTTTGTGGCGCAGCGGAAGCGGTGAATGAAAATTTTCTCGGCACACAGCACGCACTTGAGCCGGGATCTTGTCTAAACCGTAATTAGAAAACCCTAACTAGAGATCTTATCTACTATGTTAGGGATTATACCATGATGATACGGTCATTCGGGTCTTCTTTTGGAAGCAACTCCTTTGCTCCTTTCTTCTCTTTTGATGGACTCCTTAGCTCCTTTAGATGTTGCCGATGTTTTCGATCTCCGGCCACCCAAGACCTAGATGATCCACCCGAGAGTTTTCGTGCAAGCTAGAAACTCTTCTCAAGAGCTCAACCTAGAGACCAAATTTGCTAGAAGAGGTCACTAGGATAATATAGAGATAAGTGTATTGGATTAACTTGAAATCATAAGCTTTGGATTCACATCTCATGTGAAGGTTAAAGCTAGGAAGAAGAATGATAATCTTCATATTCATTCTTTCATTTTTTCTTCATATCATGATACACTTCATGACACACTTGATTTCTTCTATCAATTTCACATCTCATGTGAAGCTATTTATAAGAAGAAGGAGGAGGAGAGTATGTGTTTATCATAATGAAAGTGTTCAAGCATGATGAATAAAGATATAGCACTAAGAGAAATAATTGAAGCATGCATTATATAAATTAGCATCATGCTTCAATAGTAACTCCATAACAACAACCTCATCATGCTTGTACCTTTTAATTTCCACCTCATTTTATTTTCATAAAATAAATGATGTCATTATTATGTCATTATGAGGTGGCACCTTCTAGAAGATATTCTTGTAACAATTACAAAAATACCCCTCCTCCGTATACAGTATACCGTATACCGTATACCGTATACCCGCATCCGAATTCCGAAAAATACGAATACCATTAATCCAATAATATAATACCGGTATCCGGCTTAAACCAAAGCCCACCAGTATTATCCTTCCGATTATTATTCCTGTAACAATTACACGAACATAATCGAAACCCTGCCGTAACAGCTTACGGCTGCCATAACAACTTACAGCCTCTACATATTTCGCCTGAACGAGGGAACCCTCTGTGTGGGACTCTAAAGACTCGACAGTACGCTGGCAGTGGGTTTAACCACAAGCACGTCAGCGGCACTAGCTGTGCGTAACGGCTACCCAGGTACTTGACGAAAAGATGGCCAACGAGCGAACTCATCACAACCCTTACCAGCCTGTAAGCAACACTTACCGTACAGTCCGGTCTCTTCGTCTGATACGTCGCATATGAAGTCTAGGGGTGGTAAATGTCAGACCCCGGTAACTTTATAAGTCATGCTGATTTATGGCTCATAACAGTTCGAGGAACTACTGATAACACTTATCAGTAAACCTCGAGAACCCTGGCCAGGGATTTAGGTGTTATAGCCGATCAAACATAGCGCGACATCAACTCCCCATACCGGGAGAGACGAAACCCCTCCTATCGCTCACTGTCTCCATATGATTCGGGACTGTACCCAAAATCCACCTGTTTGCACGACTCAGTAGAGCCGTGGTAGGGAGGAAATCAAAGTACAGTGGGAATCACACAAGACTCTATGACGATCTCGGGTCTACAGACTAACCTGTACAAGTGTCACCAGAGAACTGCTATCTGAAAATAGGTATATATACCATCTAGGAGTTCTCGGCGAGTCCTGTTCGGTGTACCCATTCTCCAATGAGCACATGTGTACAATCTTTGATGTCAAACACCAATGGTTGTGGAATCAACCATCGCCCCCAGGGTCAAGAAACGTACACACTAGTCTAATCTGGTAATACCGATGCCCTGTCTCGATATACCCTCGACTAGGAACTATTGAAGGATATGCTTGTAGACTGCCCAGGTCCCACTAGTATGATCTCATCATAATCCTGGTAGTCAAGCATAGTCCTAAGGGCTTTATCAACACATCACATGTTATGATAAAGATAAACCAGATAGCATACTATCATTTCGAGCAAAGATTGTTTCTGTACATATACATGCCTAGCATCCTATACAATACAGGCCTCTAGGGCATACATATCCAACACCTTGTCTATGATGTACGGGCCTTCATAGTTCGGCTCGAATTTTCCCCGCTTGGCGCGATTGGGAATCATAGGTCTTTTGACCACTAGTACCAGTTCGCCTTGGCGGAATGTCCTCGGTCTGGTCAATCTTTCATATGAGCGCGTCATCTTTGCTTTATAAGCCTCCAGATTTTGTTGCGCTATGAGCCGGGTTTCATCAAGGGCATCAAGCTCCTCAAGCCGTAGATGAGCATTTTCTTCGTCCGTCAACTCGTAGTGGACTGCCACTCGTAGAGAAGGTACCTCTATCTCGAGGGGGAGTACTGCTTCTGTACCAAATACTAACGTGTATGGCGTTGTGTTCGTGGCTGTCTTGAACGTAGTTCGATACGCCCAGAGAGCTTCTTGCAGTCTCTCGTGCCAGTCCTTCTTATTTTGGGACACCGTCTTCTTCACGATCTTCGTCAAGGTCTTGTTGAAAGCCTCGGCTAGACCGTTAGCTCGGGGATTATAAACTGAGGAGTATCTCCAGTCTATGTTGTGCTGTTGTGCGAAGCGGCTGATTTTGTGGCTACTGTAGGCTGGCCCGTTGTCGGAGATGATCCGTCTCGGCGTTCCAAACCGATAAATGACGTGCGTCTTGAAGAAGTGGAGAATATTCTCCGTCTTCACTTCCCTCAACGGTACTGCTTCTGCCTATTTGGAGAAGTAATCAGTCATCGCCAGGATGAAACGATGTCCCCTGGACGATGCTGGTTCGATAGGGCCAACTATGTCAGTTCCCCACATTTCGAATGGCCAGCTAGCCACTGTTGGATGTAGAGGATTTGGATGTTGGTGGATAAAGTCCCCATGGATCTGGCATGAGTGGCATTGCTTCGCATATTCGAAGCAGTCCTGGATCATCGTGGGCCAGTAGTAACCCATCCGTTTAATCTTCAACTTCATCTTCGGGCCTGCTTGGTGAGAACCGCAGAGTCCGTCGTGAACTTCCTGAACGACTCTTTTCGCTTCGTCATGTCCCAGACATCTCAACCACAGAGAATCAAACGACCTCTTGTACAGGGTATCATTGACGAAGGCGAAAGACAGAGCTCGTTTCATGAGCTGATATTTTGAGGATGCATCTTCAGGCGTCCGACGGGATTTGAAGTAGTCTATAAAGACTTCTCTCCAATCCTCAACCGTTTCTTGGTCTTTTATTTGCAGGGCCGTCTGCTCAATCTCTTCCTTTTTCTCGGATGACTCTGGAGATATTTCTGCCGGTGCGAGGACCCGACGGCTTTGTACCACGATTCTGACGTCATCAAGGTTCTCATCAGCCAGTTCTTTAGCGAGCTTAGCTAGTGCATCTGCTTTGCTATTTTTCGCACGCGGTATGCTTTCGAGGGTGTAGGAAGGAATTTGGGCCAACAGTTGCTGCACCTTTTCGCCGTACTTCACCAGTTCGGGTTTGCACGTTTGGTAGTCGCCATTTACTTGACTGACGACCAGTTGAGAATCTCCATATATGAGGACGTTTTCAATTCCCATGTCGGTGGCGATCTCGAGGCCTGCTATCAAAGCTTCATATTCAGCTTCATTGTTCGTCTTCGGCTTTGTCAAGGAGAAAGCAAAGCGCGTTATCCCTCCTTGTAGGGTTACGAAGATGAAGCCTACCCCCGATTTGATTATAGGCGTGTTTTGTTTGCGCTTCTTCATGGAAGACGCTCTGTCAAAATAGAGTTCCCACCGGGTACCACTTCCATCGATCGTGTCAAACGCATGTTCGTCTGGCAGCTCGCAATTCAAAGGAGAGTTGGCAGGTATTGGATGCTCAGCGAGGAAGTCGGCGATGGCTTGGCCTTTCACTGCCTTAAGAGGCAGATAGGTTATTGAAAACTCCATCAAGAGCAGGGCCCATTTAGCGAGTCTCCCTGTCAATATGGCCTTTGACATCAAATATTTGAGGGGGTCCACCTTTGATATAAGACGGACTTCATGCGCCAACGCATAGTGCCGGAGTTTCGTTATCGCGAAGATCAACGCCAGGCAGTGCTTTTCGATGGGAGAGTAATTGCTTTCTGCCCCCAGTAGAACTCGACTCAGATAGTAGAGGGCTCTTTCTTTCCCTTGGTCGTTCTCTTGTGCCCATAATGCGCCTAAGTAACCTTCGAGGGCGGTCGTATAAAGAATGAGAGGCTTTCCCTTAACCGGAGCAGCCAGCACTGGCGGGTTCTGTAGATACTGCTTAATCTCGTCCAGCGCGCTTTGGCATTTGTGATCCCAGACGAACGGGGTTCCCTTCTTCATCAGATGACTATAAGGACGACACTTTCCAGAGAGATTGGCTATAAATCGCCGGATATACGCGAGCTTCCCTTGGAGAGACCGCAATTGTTTGAGCGTCCTTGGCGGGGGCATTTCCGTGATCGCTTTGATTTTTGACGGATCTATCTCGATACCTCGGTGCCGGAAGATGAATCCTAGGAATTTACCTGAGGACACCACGAACGTGCATTTGAGAGGGTTCATCTTCAAGTTGTATTGCCGAAGACGTTGAAATACGATCTTCAGATGCTCGAGATGTTCCTCGTACGATTTGCTTTTCACCACGAGGTCGTCGATGTAGCATTCGACGATTTCATGTATAAGGTCATCGAAGATCTTCGTCATGGCCCTCTGATAGGTGGCACCGGTGTTCTTTAGACCGAAAGGCATCACCTTGTAGCAGAATATACCCAAAGGGGTCCGGAAAGCAGTATGCTTCTGGTCTTCGGGATGCATCTTTATCTGATTATATCCCGATGAGACATCCATGAAGGAGAAAAGCTCGTGAGTGGACGTATTGTCTATCATCAGCTCAGTGACTGGTACTTGGAAATCGTCCTTCGGGCAAGCTTTATTGAGATCCCGAAAGTCTACACATATGCGCACTGTCCCATTTTTCTTCATCACCGGGACGATGTTGGCGATCCAGTCAGGGTACTGAACCTCTTGGATGAAGCCAGAGTCGATTAGTTTCTTGATCTCGGCGTTGACGCTCATCTCAAGCTCGAGCCGCATTCTTCTCGGCGCCTGTTTGACTCGCTTGACGTCCGGTGATATCGCCAATTTATGGACAGCTATTTCTGGATCTAGTCCTGGCATCTCGGAATAGTTCCATGCGAAGCAATCTCTATGCTGCATAAGCACGTCTTTTAACGCAACCACCCTTTCTTCAGATAGCAGCTCGCTGACGAATGTCGGTCGCGGGTCACTCGCCGTCCCCAAATCAATCTTCTTAAGGTTATCCGCAGTGGTATGTATCCCATCTTCCAGCTCTTTCGGCGCTGGTGGAAATTCTGAGATCACCTCGTCATTGCTGTTTTCGAAGCACCAGGGAAGGTCATCCATATTCTCAGGCTCTCCTTTTGATATTGTTATCATATGACAAGTACGAGCTCGCTTCCAAGACCGATGTGGATCTGTTTCTGCTCTTGTGGCTTTGGGTTCATGCTTCTGTGGTGGCGTTACCCTCCAGCTGCTGGATAGAGCAAACCTGCCCTGCTGATATTGGTCTTCGACCCAGTTCTTGAAGGTGAAGCAGTCTTCGAGAAGGTGTCCTATTGCTCGGTGATAAGAGCAATAGTCCGGATGAGCGACCTTGTTAGCTTGCTCAGGGTGTTTAGACTCCGGAAGTGTGATCATTCGATATTTTAAAGCGAGATCAAGTATCTTCTTCGTCTTGTCTTGAGGGAAAGAATATGCTCGACTCATCTTCCTCATGAGGGATAAATCCGGACCGCACAATTCCCGATCACGTGACTTTTTGGTCCCGCTTTGTTGTCGTCAAATCCCTTTTCCGCTCTTTGACTTATTTCTGTCCCTGCGTCGGGCCTTTTGCACAGCAGGTTGACAGGGAAGAGCGTCTTCGTCTTTTGCAGCCTATTGAAGAAGACGTTGCGTCCTGGCTTTCTCGTAGATGGCCATTTCGCGATTATGGTCGTCCCGAGCTTTTTGACCCGCTTTCCTGATAAGCTTGTCCATTCGTTCTTCAAATGACGGACTCGGAACTTTGACTGTGGGATCTAGTTTTGGTATGGGGTCGGCGTTTTCTGACAGGGCGTCCTCTTCTTCATCGAAGTTATATATGGCGTAGCTACTATGGACTCATTCCCGGATCTCACATATCCAAGCCCAACCATTTCCATTCTCCCGTTGGGCAACTTGCGCTGAGTCCCAGGGACATCCCAAATCCTGTTGTAGAACCGAGCTTGTCGAATAGTCTGTTTGAAAGGTACCCCTTGGCGTTTCAATAGCCTTTTTAGTCCGTTTGTGTAATATCTGGGCAAACGGATGGGTTGGAGCCTATCATGTGTAGAATCTGCACCGTGCCAGATTTCTTTCTCCACTCTTGTTTCCGTGGATCGGTAGAACAGGATCGCCTTTTCACCTTTTCGCCTGGGAGGGACGTAAAACGTCTGCAGGTCTTGCACATTGTAGGCTTCAAGTGCGTCAAGGTCTTTGTAGTGCTCCCGTGGAATCATGGTAATTTGCAAACTCTGATCACCACCAGGGAATTCTCGTATTGACGGCCGACTGGAGAACACAACATTAACCTCATCTTCCGAGTCACTTCCGAAGATCAATATGGGGGCGGACGGTCCCTGATTGTTGCGTCGAGACGGCCCAGCGTAAACTATCTCTTCTTCTTCTTCGGTATCACTCCCGAAAACAGGAATGGGGGCAGCGGCTTTGTTCTCCGGTTTGCGACACCTCTCCGTGTCCTCGAAATCTGGCAAAAAGTACTTTGCATCTTCGTACTTGCAGACTTCGTTCACGGAGAATGGGTTCAGCTCACCTGTTACGGTATACTCGAGACCATCTTTGAAATACTTCATACACTGATGTTGCGTAGAAGGGATGATGTTGTACTCGTGTAACCAGGGATGACCGAGCAAAGCATTGTAGTAGGTCTTGGCGTCAATGACGTGAAACTTAATATCTGTGACGAGTAGTCCGAAGTGTAATGTTAGTATTACAGATCCGAGAGTTCGTGACGACTGGGAGTCGAAACCGGAGATGGTAATTTTATCACGAGCGAGGTGTTGAACGCTCATGCAGATTTCCTTCAACACCCGTACATTAAGAAGATTGACGGAAGATCCATTATCAACCAGGATTTTGCCTATCTTGATATCGTGGCAGTATCCGGAGACATACAGGGGACGGTTGTGGTCGCACGTACCAAGGAAAAGGTCTTCATTACCGAACGTGACATCGGCTGTGTGTACTTCTCCCAGTTCATCCTTCATTTTTTCTTCGGCGAGGAAGGCTTGGAATTGCTCGGGCTCTTGTAGCGCCTTGATTAATGAATCTCTCGCTTCTTTTGATAATAAGAGGGCGTCAAGAATGCTGAGCTGCGATGGTAGCTTCCTCAGGTGCGCTAGGATGTTGTAGTCCACCTTACTCTTCTTAGGCAGGTCCTTGGCAGTCAGCTCTTTCATGACTTGGTCATCTAAGGCGATATCCTCAGCGACCTTTTCCTTTCCCTTATCTTTTCTAGTTGCGGGTCCGAGGTTCTTTTCCGGAAGCGTGCGATTGCGCAGCTGAATGTTTTCGCAGGCCTCTGGCTCTTCCTCTTTCCCTAAGACGGATTCTTTAAAGAGAGGGCCCAGAGCCATTTCCTCCTCAGAGTCGCTCCCAAAGGTGAGAACTTGTTATCCTCCGGCGTTGACCGTGTAACAGTTACCGGTAGTTCTTTTGTGCCCTTCGGTCGTACTTCTCTGCTCCCGACGAGTCCTGCGTTTCATCCGCTTAACATGTTGCCGGTGAGCAACATATCCCTACCACCATCTCTTAAAAGCGTCGCACTCCTCAGTAGGGTGTGAAATCTTCCGATGATATGAGCAATAATCAGGATGCATTTCTGCTCCACCGAGCGTGTTTTCTTCCGAGGGTGGTAGCTCCATTCCCATTGATATGGCTTTGGCAAACCTTTTTCTCGTCTTGAATCTGTTTTTATCCACATCGGATGTCTTTTGATCTGACGGGAGTGCTTCGACTCTTTCGTTTAGTTTCCTGCGTTTGGCTCCTTCTGATGCGACCATCTCACGCTCCTAATCGGCTTTACTTTTCAGACGAATCTCATCCAGAAAAGCATCGATCATTTCGTCTGACGGCCACACAAGCTTCGATTCAGGCTCTGCCCCCAGTTTCTTAGTGCCAGGAGTTTTTTTATCGTCCGTAAACGAGTGGGAGATCACATGGCAACTCGCCACGTATCCTTCGGATTCATCCGACGAGCTCTCTCCATTATCTTCCTCCTGAAAGACGTGGTTGAGGAACTCTTGGAGTATGATGGGAGTCCGCGCCTTTTGATTGTACTCCTCCAGCGCGTCAATCTGTTTCTGCAAGTCTGTGCGCTTGTCGCCAAGCTTCACGGGCTTTTTGGATCTCTTCTTCTTCTTCTTTGAAGATTTCGACTGCTGGGTGTGAGTACCTGGGCCATCACCACCGATCTTTGAAGTTGGGCGTGGCTTCAGCATCCCTTCAATGATCTGGGGTTCCAACGGGTTCTTCCACCTGATCGCCGGGCATGTCTGGAGCTCATTCAGCATTCTTTTGGTTTTTGCTGAAAGCACGATTTCCCATGGAGCTTCTTCAATGAAAGAACAAGTTGCCCCCGGTGTGTCCGTCTTCTTAGGAGTGTGCGGTTGTGGCGGGTTCACCTTCCACTTCTCGGACAGCGCAAACTTGCCATGTAGGTATTGATCTTCAATCCATCCTTTGAAGACGAAGCAATCCTCAATCGGATGGCTTGCCATCTGATGGTAAGGGCAGTAATTGGGGTTATTCACCTCACTAGGTTGCGGCGGTTGCCTGAGATTCGGCAAGTTGATAAGCCTGTTACGTACCGCCAGCTCGAATAACCTCTTTGTTTTGTCCCGTGGGAATGAGTATGGACGCTTCATTTTCTCATTGTAATAGCGTCGTCTCTCCTCCAATTGATCCGCTAGCTTTGTGGCAATGGGTTGCTGCTGAGCGTTCGCGACGAAAGTTGCATTCCCTTTACCCTTGTCATTCCGAGGTTCCGGCTTCGGGGGAGGCGGTCTGTGACCCATCTGGTCCATCTGGGCCAGCTTGTCGATCAAAGCCTGGAACGTGGTAGGCTTAAAGAACATCAAGAACTGTGAGATAGTTGCATGAGGATCTAAGGTACCCACGAACATGCCCACCGCGGGCGCTTCCTCAATGCGTTGTTCGCATTTCGACCACAAGTTTCGCCAGCGTATAGCGTACTGGACCCACGTCTCGCTTGGTTTCACCCTAGCATTAATCAACGCCGTTATCAGGGTGCGTTCGCTGGCGCTCGCGAATCACTGAGTAAATAGCAAATCCATTTCAGCGAACGTCTTGACAGAGTCGTTCGGGAGTTCAGAATACCATTCGAATGCTATTTCTGACAAGCTGCCGACGAATTGGCGAAGCAAGAGCTTATCGTCGCCGCCAGTGTTGCCACAAAGCGCCCTGAACTGGGCAACATGCTGGTGGGGATTGCCCGTCCCCTTATAGACATGGAATTTCGGTATTGTATAGCCCGGCGGGTACTTGATCTGATCATACCAGCTCGGATATGGTCGCCCTGTTCTGACAACTTGACCGGCTGCCTCAGTCGCCTGGTGAACCCGTATTTGCTGAGCTATATATTCGTCCAAGTCAGCTTTGGAGATTGTCTCCTCCTTAGCTGTTGACAGAGCCGGTGGAAGATTAGACGTTTCTCCCCTGTCATCTTCAAGGACGATCGGAGGATCTTCAGTAGGAGGATCTTGTTGGATCATCATACTGTAAGTCCACGGTAGCACCCCGGCCGTCTAAACAGACGCCAAATGCGGAACAAAAACTTTTACAACTGGCGCTATCGCGTACTATAACCCGGATCTTCCATTAAAGCTGAACTAACAAATTACAAAGTGGGTAGAAATATTATACCGAACGATCCGAGTCCTTCAGTCTTCAACCATCATCCCACGCTTTGTTGGGGCTGCTCCGATCTCCTGAATCTCCAGTCTTCTCGTCCAGGTGGCACCACGTCGACGGATCTTTAAACGGGCTCCCGCCTCTGAACCGAGGCAACTCGATCATCAAGTTTGCTAAAAGAGATGACCAAGATGATGTAGAGAATGAGTAGAACACTTTGTCTCGTTACGTCCAAAGTTATGGACGAACGGTTAATGAAGTTTCCTTTTGGATCGGGTGGAATGAGAAATGAGGCTATCTAATTTCCATGAGTCCAAAACTATATCAATCTTTTTTTCCAAGCAACCATCAACCTCATAAGGAATGGCCGGCCACTATTTGAGGAGGAGGGGGGTGAGTGTAGGAGGGGAGAGGGTGACCATAACAATGAATGAGAGAATGAGTCATGTTAAACACCTTGCATAACAATTAATGCAAACTATGAATCATAACACCTAGTCACCAAAACAATAAATGCACAATTAAATCACTAATGACTCACTTGCCTAGTCACCATCTAGAACCTTCTAGAAGCACGACTCACCCTCATGACTCACCCAAGTGACGAAAAGATAAATCCGTCTTTAACCGAATGTTAAAGACGAGTGATAAAAAATAGGAAACTGGCAACTTCCAAAAGTGATCCTGAAATGAATTTCAGGATAACCCCGTAACAGTATAAACATACCCGCATTTGTATTACGACCGAATACAAATGCAACTGAGACAAAGATATTATATCTACACAGTATAATACTCGGATTCGGCTTAAACCAAAGCCCGCCAGTATTATCTGCCCGAAATATGACACGTGCGTAAACGCATGTGCATTTTCCGAACCTTGCCAAAAACCCATACGGCCTCTACAACGTTTCGCCCGAACTTGGGAAACTATCTGTGGGGGACTCTAATGACTCATCAATACACTGGCACTGGGTATAACCACTAGCATGTCAGAGGTACAAGCTGTACGTAACGGTTGCCTATGTATTGATTGGAAGGGAAGCTGACGAACGAACTCATCCATAAACCCTACTGAGCCTAACAGTGACAATATACATACAGTCCGGTCCGTTCGTCTAAAGAGTATCGCATATCGAGTCTAGGGGGGTGGATAAAGTCAGACCCCTAATAACGCGATAATTCGTGTCGGTATGAAGCCCATCACCTCCTGAGAAACTACTGATCCAAATCAGTAATTCTCCACTACCTCGGCCGAGGATTTCTAGTGATGGCCACCCGTGCACTGTACGACATCAACCCCCAATACCGGGAGAGAGAATCCCCGACGATCCGCTCACTGCCTCCATGTGGCTCGGGACTGTACCCAAAAAATACCTGTTTGCACGTCTCCTTTGAGCGTGGTAGGGTAGAAATCAAAGCACAGTGGGAACTCGCACGAGACAAATGACGATCTCAGGTCGACAAACTAACCTGTACACATGTCACCAAGGAACTGCTATCTGACGATATGTATAATACCAACTATCATGTTCCCGGCGAGTCCTATCCGGTGTACTCATAACCCAATGAGCACCTGTATACATCTTAGGTGAACCAACTGACACCAATGGCTTGTGAGACCGACCACCGCCCCTCGTCGGGATCTCGACTGTATACACTAGTCTACTCTGGAGTATCGATGCCCTGTCTCGAAACTCCCACGACTAGGGACACTCTAAGGATGTGCTTACAGACCCCAGCTCCCACGTATATGATCGCCATCATACTGCTGGTAGTCAAGCAAGAATCCTATGGGCTCTATCATCATGCAATAGTGAACTAAAGCATGTATACGATGATAAAGACAAACCAGATAGCATATTATCATCTCGAGCAAGACTGTCATATCGGTATAGGTCCTCCATCAATCATTGCAATCTCGTACCTGTGATCCAATAATTGATTTTGAGGGCACTATATCCAACACATACCCACCATGTCCTGGAACAGAAGGGACATTCTCTTTATATTGGCTGCTTGTTCCGCAGCCTCTTTATCTTTCTTTTCCAGTATCCTGAGAAGGAATTCAGCGTCAGTTTCTTGCTCCTGGCGTTGATCCGAGGACGCTTTGGGGCTTTCTTTTGGCCCAGTGAGTGCGGCCATCGCATTCATCATTTCTTGGAGCTTCTGCTGATGCTCCTGAGCTTTAGCCACTGACCGTGTAAGTGGTCTATGACCTGTAGATGCACGGCTGTCCTCTTTCCCGGACGCCATATAGACGGTGTGTACCACAATGCCCCCGGACTTAGGGCGTTTGGGTTCACTACCTATGACATTTGCCATGGGCGTGGGGACTTTCTCCGGCCTTCTTCTCTTGTGGGTCGTCGACGTGGAGGGAGCCGTTGCAGCGGGCACCCAAGTGGTTGTCGTCCTTTGTGGTTTGACAGGACGGTTCTTTTCTTCCTGAACTTTCACCTTCTTCTGCCGGTGAGAGTGATCTCGAATGATTACTGAGTCCTGAACCCGTCGCCAGACCTTGTAAATTTTGGAAGACAGCCGTTGAGGAGGCTGCTCCGGCTTCGCTTCTGTGACACTCCCCGCAAGTGGAGGAGATCTTTTCAACGTGGCAGTCGGAGAGTTCTTACGTACCCTCCTTAGCGGTTCAAAGCTGTTCTCAGTAGGAACAGCAGCATTAACTTCCACCATTCGAGCCGGTGGAGTTAGCCATGAGGGGGAGTTGCCCCCGGCCTTCCTTACTCGGCGCCAGTGGCGACGTCGAGCGTGTCGAGCTATTGGGGCTGGCTCGGCGATAGGGACGGTTTTGTCTTGCCCCCTGTCTGGATGAGACGCCGCTGGTGCCAGCCTCTTGAAGACTGATGTCTTTTGAGTGGCGGTGTCCAATCTGTCAAAGACAGACCCTCGAGCAGGAACGGGAGCCGGAATAGTCAGCCTTGAAAAGACCGACTCTTTAGTAAGAGAAGCCATCTTGACGACTTCAGGAATAGAGACGGCTGTCTTCTTTGCGATGGCCATGTCAGGGGTCATATGCTTCTTGGCAGGCCCATCAGAGTTCAGGTTCAGCCTGGTAAAGACCGAGGCTGCCGGCTTAACATTGGACGACCCGTTGAGAGGGGCCGTAGTAGTAGTGAGCCGATCGAAAACCGACGTCTTTTGCGCTTCTGGTACGGGCACTGGAATGTTGAAGCTTGCTGGCGGGAGCATGGTCCCGAAGAACAGACCGGTAGTAGCTTGAGTCACTTGTTCCACCGGTACAGCAAGGATGGATGCTGCTTGAGGCCCATAAGCTACACCTCCAGGTGAGGCGGAGCGTCGGTTGCATTTACATTTGGAGCAGCTCGAGCAGTTGGATGCCATTGATGCTTGATTTCTGCGCCAGGCAAAAGACCAAATCTTAGTAACTTGAAACCCGATGGCAACCATTAACAAACCGCGATTCGTTCGCGAAGACGACACACGAAGTGCGGAGTGGAAAGAGGAAAAGGTCCCACCGGGCGTGCCAGAAACTATTCCCCTCCAAAAGACGGCGCGACAGGGACGTCTTGCCTGAGATTCGGGGTAGATGCTAATTGGTGCTATCCGTTCACCTCTCCGAAGATGCCAAGTTGATTTATGGCACCGTGTATCGAAGGTTTGAATGGATGCGGCCGATGTAGCAGACTTCGTCAGATTCCCCCTCGCTTAAGGGGTTTTTGATTGTGGGGACGCTCTTCCCTGCAGGCGCAAGCCCCTGCAGTTAATTACGCTACCGCATCGCGGTAACAACTTTCTCCTTCTCCAGATGGTCACTTCATGTCGTGGGTGTTTGTTTTGTTTGTGGTTGCCCGTAGATTGTATACGGAGACTGAGTTATGTCGTCGCCCGTAGGGCGTGGACTAGTCCAAATCCGTATTATCTTAGATTTGGATTTGGGGGTTTGGGTTTAAGGATACGTTAGCCTCATTTGAGACTAAGATCGACTTAACGGGATCGTTTAGATCCGACAAGAGAGCAATTAAGGGAGCCCTGTTGTTTAGTTTAGTGATATTGCGGTCGATAGGTAGTTTAAGGACATTGCGGTCCAATGTTAGTTTTAAGACGTTGCGGTCAAGGTCAAGGACATCATAGTCCGAGGATTTAAGGACTCCACAGTCCGGCGTTAGTTTTAAGACATCACGGTCAAGGTTAAGGACGTCATAGTCCGTTGTTAGTTTTAAGACATTCCGGTCAAGGTTAAGGACATCATAGTCCATGGGTTTAAGGACCCCACGGTCCATTGTTAGTTTTAAGACATCCCGGTCAAGGTTAAGGACATCATAGTCCATGAGTTTAAGGGCCCCACAGTCCGTGAAATGTATGGTCGTTGGGACCCGCCACCTCTTTGAAGACGTTGAGGAATTACAACGATAAGCATCAAAGGAGTGAAGAGATGTACCCTTGAATCAAGGTAGATTAAATGATCTTCAGCCCAATTTGGAACCCAGACCAATTAATTATATTATGAGCCCATTGGCCCAGTTAAGTTTGAATTGAGGACTTATGGCCTTTTTGGGCTAAGTCCAATCATGTTTGGAATATTGGCCCTCTGTTGGTCCATTAAAGGAGAGGCTTTGCCTCTGAAAAATCAGCCAACTTGGCTAAGAGTAGTGTTAAACCCTAAAAATCAAAAGTGTTAAACACTTGAAATATAGTTCTTGATGTAGTGTCAATCATCAGAAGGTAACAGTGTTAAACATTGCAAATAGGGTTTTCAAATTAGTGTTAAACACTAAGAAAATCAGTGTTAAACACTGGGAACAGGGTTTTCAAATTAGTGTTGAACACTAAGAAAATCAGTGTTAAACACCGGGAACAGGGTTTTCAAATTAGTGTTGAACACTAAGAAAATCAGTGTTAAACACCGGGAACAGGGTTTTCAAATTAGTGTTGAACACTAAGAAAATCAGTGTTAAACACAGGGAACAGGGTTTTCAAATTAGTGTTGAACACTAAGAAAAAATCAGTGTTGAACACTAAAAAAATCAGTGTTGAACACTGGGAACAGGGTTTTCAAATTAGTGTTGAATACTAAAAAAATCTGTGTTGAACACTGGGAACAGGGTTCTTAAATTAGTGTTAAACACTAAAGAAAGAGGGGTCACGTGTGGACACGTGAGAGCGCCCTGATTCCCTTTAATTTATTCTGCCAAAAGTATTGAATACTTTCTATAATTGATTTTGGAGCATCATGTGCTGTCACGTGACAGGAATTTGGGTATTTGATTGTTAAAGCTTTTGCCAAGGGGTCACGTGGTAGCACGTGAGGGCGCCCATAGCTTCTGTTTCTTTTGCTTTTTCTTTATGTGCTTCAGGGGTCACGTGGAGCACGTGAGACGTTGCCTCAAAGTTCTTTTCTGTGGATCTTTACAGGGGTCACGTGGTAGCACGTGACTCTGGTTCTTTGCATGTTTGAAGATCTCTTTATCTTTTTTAAGAATTAAATTCTTCATAGGGTTAAACCCTAGCAATAACTTTAAAAGAATTAAATTCCTACTTTCTTTTGAAGAATTATATTCTTAGATAGGGTTAAACCCTAATTTCTTTTCTGTAGGAATTAAATTCCCCATATATGTAAAGAATTAAATTCTGGCATAGGGTGAACCCTAATTTCTTTTTTAAGGGAATTAAATTCCTGTGAGTTTGAGATAATTAAGTTCTCAATTAGGGTTAAACCCTAGTTCTGTCCATTTTGAAGGCATTAAATTCCTATAATATAGGGTTAAACCCTAATTTCTTCTCAAACGAATTAAATTCCTATAACTTTGTGAGAATTAAATTCTCAAAACTCAATTCCTCCTCTATGTTTTAGATCTGCATGGCAGGATCTCAACCCAATGAGAATTAAATTCTCAATTTATGGGGAGATGTACACTTTGCAGATCTTCAACCAGAGAAAGAACTAAGTTCTTTCTTTTTATAAGAGTTAAACTCTTGGATTGAGAATTAAATTCTCTTTTTTTTTGAAGTTTTTACCCCCTTTCTTTTCTTCCCTAGAGTTTTTCTTTATAGAGAATCAAATTCTTCTTTCTTTTCTCTCTGAATTTTCAAAATTCCAAGGCTCTATATCTCTCCCTCTGTATCTCTCTCCGCAAAACTCTCTCCTTTGGCTCCTATTTATAGGAGAAGGAAAAGTATCAATCTGTTTTAGTAAATCTTTCATTGAAAAATTTGATTTGTTTATTGAGAGATTTGATTTATTCTCATCATTGATCTGGGCCTTTAGATTATCAGGTGAATTTTATTCACCGTTGGATTTTAAATCCAAAGATATTTCCTTGTTATTTCGGTGAGATTTAGGGGAAATCTTTCCTTGTCCAAGATTTTTCCATAAATTGGTGATATTTAATCACCCTTGGATTCTCAATCCAACGGTTCCACATAATTCTTCTCCATTTTGGAAAGATTTAAATGATCTTATTCAGAATTTAATTCTGTTGAACAGCAAGGCTTTTAAAGCCAGTCACGTGTTGCCACGTGACCCCTGGACACGTGTGAGCACGTGACCCCTTGAAGTGACTCCTCTTCTGCGCTCTGTTCTTTGCCGCTGCTCAACCATCACGTGCCAACACGTGACCACTGGTCACGTGTGAGCACGTGATGCCTCTTCTGAAGCTTTTTCCTGATTTTTAATCAGGGAACAGGTGGTCTCCTGGTAGTGTATCTAGGTCCCTGGTATTGTTTGCTACTCTCAAAAATCCCCCGGGTTACTCCAGATTTCCCTGCACACCCTAATTTCTCACAAATCCGACATGAACTCATATCCCAAATCTGTATTTTGGTTACTACACTCTATTCTAGCTCTAGAATCATCTTAAAAGTCCTATTGACAGCCACTAACATCAACAATATCCCAAACCCTTCACTAGGATTCAAAGTTCACAAAACCAACACTAAACGACTTCTAAACTTAAACAACAAGCTAGGAAATCAAACTACCCTAAATGAAAATAGATATACCTCATGGTTACTCCCAAACAAAACCCTAGAAGTCCCAATGTTGTCAAAATTCCACTTTTCTTGGTTCAATGTGATGAGCAAGAAGAGGGGATCATTTTTAATGAAAGGGGCTTAGGGTTTCGATAGAGTTTTGGAGGTGGATTTAGGGGTTGAAGGTGGAGGGAGATGAGGGTGAGGAAGATGAAGAACGAGATGCAAAAATGGTGGGGGAAAAGACATGAGGCAGCCCCCCTCTCTCTCAATTATTCTCACGCTCTCTCTCCAAGCATGCTCGCTCTCATCATTATATCCCCCCTCTCTCTCCTCAATCATCATGACACCTTTTTTTTTCTTTTTCTTTTCTCACCACAATAAAACCATAACACATAACACAAATGAAATGAAACAACATGTAACATGTCATGGTGCACTAGCCATGAAAAACTGTAAAAACACGGATTTGGCTTAATCGCGATTAGCAGTGCACTAATCGGGTTTTTATCAAAACTGCATATAATAAATTTTAAAAATGCCAAATCCTTTAAATATATTTTTAAATAAATAAATCATTTTAATTTCCAATTATTTCACAATTATTGGTATATATTTATACCCTTTTTCGAAAACCCCAATTTCGCAAATCGGGCAGTTTTCGGGAAAAATATTATTTTAATATTAAATACCAAAAATAATATTTTATATTTTCTGAAATGTTACATCTATGCTACTGGGTTAATTACTCTCAAGTCTTTGAAATCAATTTAATGAATCATCGATATAACTCAATAGTATCCCGTTCATGTCCGGGACCACGGTCAAGACTCTCGGGCTGAATCCGAGACGTGCCGCTAGGCAGTAAATAGGTAACATGTACAGACGAATGATGTCAGCAGCAGCATCCCGGGGCTGGCCTAGCCCATAAAACTGATCAGTATAAGTGTCGAACTGTTGAGTTACAAGTCAGGTTTCATCATTGATTTCCCCTTACCCTCATGGTTATGTGTTCAAGTCGGGTATTGATAATTTTAAGCTAATGCCAACACAGGATCAAGCAGGTACAAGTTTGTCTATGCAGACAATAGGATACATCCATCGAGACAGCATGTCAGGATTTTCGGCATTAGAAACAGGATCAGGTAACATGTCAAGTAGTGGTGTATCAGGTCATGTCAAGTAGTATACAGTGTATCAAATGGGTGCCCAACAGTAAAATGTAGCAAGTATTGAATCAGGGTAAAAGTACGGATGTACCGTAAAAGCATGGATGCACAAATATCTATCAGGGGTTACATCATGACTATGTAGGATGCACATTATCAAGTATGGGGTACTAATGTAACAATAATATGAATTAATATAATATGACATGCAACTAGATATGCAGAATTAATGGTATGGATACACAATAAAACATGGATGCTCAAATATCTATCAGGGGTTACAACTACAGCTCCATGACTATGTAGGATGTACATTATTAAGTATGGGGTACTAATGTAACAATAATATGAATTAATATAATCTGTAGATGCAGCTACATACATAATAGATGATATGCATGCATACGGGTATCCGAAAACAGTAAAACTTTAATATGGATGTATAATGCAATCAACATGTAATATTTTTATTTATATGGACGCAAAATAAGATGCATAGCATGTAGCAAGATAAACTTGCCTGAGCGAAACACACGACGGGGTGCGTACGTTGCGTCCGACGTCGGGTAAACGTCGCAACGCACACACGGCACCCGGGACGGATCCAGACAAGGCAAGAAGGTAACCACGCTGGCTGGGGAACGTTCACTGAGTTGGCCGGATCGTCGGCGATGGGCCCGGCTCCGGCGATCACCGGAATCAAGAATTCAAGAAAAAAGAAGAAGAAGAAGAAGAAGAGGAAAGAAGAAGCTGGGGTTTGGTGCTCAAGGATCAGGGGTCGACAAGAACAGAGGGGTGACGACGACGAGGTCTTAGGTTCGTTGACGATGAGGTTTCACGGCGAGGCAAGGGGTTGCGGGTTCTTGAAGTCGGGTGATCGGGGTTCTGGTGGCTGTAGGGTGAGGGTGGTGGTGATGGTGTCAGGAGTCGAAGGTGGTGATGAGGACGACGGGGGTCGGAGCTCCGGTGAGGGTTCAGACGAGGTTTTCTGGCGAGGCAGTGGGTGCGGGTGTGGTTGCAGGAGCTCGGGAGAAGAGAGGGGTTGAAAGGAAGAGAGAAGAGATGCTGACGAGGGTGTGGAGACGACGACGAGGTCTGAGCTCCGGCGACATGAGGGTGCAGGCGAGGTCGGAGGTTGCAGCGAGGTTGGGTGTGCGGGTTCTGTTGTTGGGTTGCAGTGGTGACGGATTGAGAAAAGAGAGGTGGAGAGGTGAGGTTGTGTTGAAGGAGGAGGGGAGAAGGAGAGGAGCGAGGTCGAGGGATCGGTGACGTAAGAACAGAGGCGAGGGCGACGAGGTTGGGTTCGTCGGCGAGAGGAGTCGTGGGGAGAGGAGATAGGTGAGAGGGAGGAGGTCGAGGAAGAGATGAGGTTGAGGAGGAGAAGCGAGGTGATGGTGGAAACGAAGACGGCGACGAGGCGAGGTGAGGCTAGGGCTTGGGTAAGGTTCTCGCGATGGAGGCAGCGAAGGCGGGAAAAGAAAAATAAAGAAGAAGAAGAAGAGAGAGAGAGGAGAGAGAGAGAGAGACGGGGTTTTTTTAAAATATAAAGGTGTTAAAAATATATATAAAAGAAATAATATATATAAAGAAAAAGAGAGAGAGAGAGAGATCGGTGAGATCTGTTTTAAAAAAAATCTTTTAGAAATAAAATTTAAAACTAAAAGATTTTTGAAACGGTAAAAATGGTAAGAATAAAATATTAGGGAAATTTTGAGATTTTGTCTAATACAAAAAAAGTCCAAAATAAGCCCGGGTCGGGTCTAAAATTACGGTTTGAAAATACAAATAATATACGTAGTAACCAAAACCAAAACATGATATCCGGGTAATGAAAATGCATACCCCAAAGAACGGATACACGTAGCGTGCACGTAGCTATCTAAACGGGTCCGTTTCACTGAACGGGACGAGAACACGATGTACGGACGCTACGACAGGATTAGGGGTATCATGCAGGCTATGCTAGATATTTTTAAAATATTTTTATGTGACTTTAAATGTTATATTAAAAATGCAGATGCCATATAAAATGTCAGTATGCAGTATAACATGAAAATGCACGGATCCACAAAACAAGCCGGGATAAAACATAAACAGGAATCAAGACGGGTTTCCAGCAAGCGGGTCGGGTCGAATGCAAATACAAATGTCAAATACACTATTCGCACCCAAAACACAATAAATCATGAAAATACTATAAATAAAGAAATACTCAAAATAGAACTGGTATAAATGAACTAGGGTGTTACAGTTCTTTTGCATCCCCTTGATGAATTAACTCAGTGGATCCTTCAGTTGGTATAATCTCATATCTCAGATCTTGTTTTAAGGTCCGTCTGGTATAAGTCTTAGGATATCGGTAAATATCATATTTTTGTTAGATTCTTCCTCTGTTTGAAACTGCTATGAGTTGGTTAATAATTAGAAAAAATCAAACAGTACCTTAATCTTGTAAATTGGACCTAGAATAACTACTAGAACACGGACCCATTCCTTGAACTTTCGACCGGCGACATTCCCCAATATTCCGAGCTCGCCGGTTTTCCTAGGGAGTGGGATGTTGAGTTTTCTAGGGTAGCTCTCTGTATATATTTTAGGATATCTGGTATAGTTAGTTTATGTTATATATTCAGTATATAGAATCTGGAAGCAAATTCTTGTTCTGGGTTATAAATCTAAAATACGACACGGATATTTCGTGTCACGGTTCTGTTTTCCTGTTACGAACAGCGAAGGGTTAGATCAGGTTAGTATAAGTTTTAGATAGTTCACAATATTCGCACATAGCATGTTTAGTATGTAAATCTTGTAGTTTCACGTTTTCGCCGTATCGGAGTTTAGCCGTTTCTTATACGAAAGTTAATTTCGATATTAGGTTCGACCGAGGGGACTTCAGAGACCGCAAGGAAGGGAAAATGATTGATGACATCCGAGTAGATTCGACGTATTCCAGTCAGTAGATTTAACATCTACCGGGGGATTTTGTATGGATGGCGTAATACACCCGTAAATTGAAGTTTGGCTAATTAATTTCCTTTGCATTGTGTATATGTTTAAAACTAAAAACCTCATCGTATGCATTCATATCTATAAAATTCTATTGTCTAACACTTGCTAGGACACTGCACTAATTATCGATGAGTCATGTTGCACGCGCACATATCTACATGTTACACTACACCTCATCGGTATTGATATGTCACATCACCACTTAGAACCTGCTATGTCGCATATGATTCACCTCATACCATAAGCATCATTAATAGTAATTGTTTAGCATTGCTTTATTATTGACACTTCATGTTTCCTTTCAAATTGTTATTAATTGTGGCACAAGATGTATTGGATTTGAGAATTTCTGGTTTTGAGTTTTATACACTATTAAGTTATATTCATTTGTTATTCATGATTGATGTGATATGTCCACCATGAGATGTCGTTTTTATGATTTGGATTTATTTCGAACCGAGTGGGGGGCTATACGGTTGCAGATTTATACGTAGTCCAGACTGAGTGGGGGGATATACAGTCGGATACATGGTGGACCCGGTCGAGACCGAGGGGAAGGAGAGCCGCATTTTAGGCGGGGAGCCTAGCGAGGATACTCGATACCGGAGACAGCTGTAAAATACGGCGGATATCTGGTGGATACCGACCGATGTTACTGATCGGCAGGATCGTTCGGGGAACGATGTCTGCTAAAACAGAAGATTGGTGTCGATGTTGGACACGGAAAATGAATCTTAAATTGGAAATGACCGATATTCAGATATATTTGATGAGATTTCAGTATCATGATATACATTTGTTTAGTACATATTCATGCATCAATATGATACCATACATCATTCTTATCTTGTCATTGTTACCATTATTCTGGCATGCTTACAATATCAACTGTTAGATATTAGTTTTGCTCACTGAGTTGGCAACTCACCCTCATTGTGCCTTAGTTCCTTGCAGGAGACGCGTGGACGCATAGCAGCAGTGCGGATCCACTTGTCAGCTTATATCGCTTATTTTGCTAGGTGGGTTACATATACTGTGACCGCCTATTTTCTATATATGTATTTTGGATCTAGTATCACTCCATCAGACCCTGTATATTTGACTTAGGACGAAATATGTTTGTATATGTTTTGTTTTGATTAAGTGAGATCGTTTAGTTGTGTTAAGTTATGCTTTCTTTACTTATGCATGAAATTCTTCGCTTGAGAGTCGTATTGTTGTTGCGTATTGATTTCCACTGTTTGGCGTTATTTTTCTCCCCACTAGGGACGCAACTTATTTAAACATTTTATAACTTCCTTTATTAACGATTAAAAAGGAGGTGCTGTCGAAATTTTAAATACTAAAAATCGGTTGTTTAGATTTCATTTCTTAACAATCATTCGACATGCTACCTCATTTTTTTTTGCTTAAAAACTAAAATTTTCTTAATTCCGCAAATGGGTTTTGATCTTGGTTTCGGGCTTACTCAGACTGTGTCAGCATCTTTAGATGTCATACAATCTAAGTGTCGGTCATGCCCAAATTTCGGGTCGTGACACATGTGGACTGCCGTCACTGCCAGTTTGTATATTATTTATTTGGGGCACGACCGGGTTGAGGTCGATGTCACCCTTGTACATATTATTTTCTTTTCTGTACTAGGATTACCCCGCGGTGGAGTGCACGAATAGCCGGGTTCTAAAGGGCAACGGGTCCGCATCTCATGGCGTTGAGACGGAGGGGACCTTACTCTAGAATTGACGAGCTATTCGCCGCACTCGTAGGGGGTATAGGATGACCCACGGAGGGGCGCTCAAGTTACCGGATTCCGTGAAGTGCCGGGTAGCCCATTCACTTTATTGAAGGGGGTTGCCTCACTTCTGGTTTTGGCGGGTAACTTGCCGCGCTCGTAGGGGTCTAGGTTTTCATTGCACAGGTTATCCACACGACAGGAGAACGTCGGGTTTCATTTGCGGCTCAAGTGAAACCCGGGGCTCCAAAATTATCTACCATTCTGTGTTGCTTCTGTGATTATTCTGTGATGTTACTTTATATCATGCCTGGGACGATTGTTATATATATTTATATATATACTAGTAGATATTATATATGTTTTGCACCCGTGCTAGTCCAGTCCCCGCTCTGTCGTTAGTTAAGCAACCTAACGAGTGATGACGAGACCCAGTGGCGAATGTGGATGGCATATACATACATCATATTTTCTTTCTTTTCTGGTGTGATTAATTGATGGGACTGCGTTGATTCTGATCAATGCTAGGAAAACAAACCTATTTGATGTTGTTGGAACCAAGGTTTTGTTTAAAAACTGACATTACAGACGTTCTCTTTTGCTTTGCACAGTGGTATTCGGTTATGAATATCCTGCACCTCATTCGACGAGGCAAGGGCCGGGATCCCTTCATCGGGAGTGACCCCTTGAGTAAAAGTTTGCGTCAACGTAATAAATTTACTATAGTCGATACTTTTGCTTTGCATCATGGTATTCAGTTTGGAATATCATGCACCTCATTCGACAAGGAAAGAGCCGAGATCCCTTCACCGGGAGTGACCGCTT
This sequence comes from Agapanthus africanus, assembly GCA_030015575.1. Taxonomy (NCBI): domain Eukaryota; kingdom Viridiplantae; phylum Streptophyta; class Magnoliopsida; order Asparagales; family Amaryllidaceae; genus Agapanthus; species Agapanthus africanus. The sequence continues at coordinate 629,261,732 of CM057343.1, forward strand.
TAGCAAAGGTTTTCGCCACTATATATTTGTAAAACCACTCGGTTCCTTCAACGATATCAAGTTCATTATGTTAAAGGTTTTTCGCAAAAAACCAGTCATAGCCCTCCGTCATTTCTTTCGAGTATTACCTAGTATTCGTGCTGCGTTTGTTGGACTTTGTCAAGGCGTAGTGTGCGGTAGCTAGATATTGCTTATCTGTTGCACCGAGATGTGATTATCTAGGACAGTCGTATAATCTTGTTGGCCTTTGTCAAGGGTTAGTACGGGTGGGTGTAGAGTAATCCAGGATAATGATGGGTTGAACTTGACTTGTAGTTTATAATTTGTTGGCCTTTGTCAAGGTCATAAACCGCTTGGGGTAAAAATCACATCGGGAGTTTCAAACTTACTGAAACTTGCCAGGCATGCGCATACCTTCTGGAGTGTGATAATTTGAGTGGCTTCCATCAAGTTATCATACGATGATAGTTGGATCCAGATTCCCACTGATGAGTTGGTTTACTCCTCGGGAGATTTTAAATGATCCCGACTAATTCTCCTTTTTGGGTTTAGAGGAGAATTCGAGGAAACAGTGGAAGCCATCCTGATTAGATAAATAAATAACCATTCTGATCTAGGTTAGAGTGCACGCTAAGTGTTTCTTTTCTCTCTCTCTCTCTTTGGCTGCGACTATGACCCGCCCTAAACTAAAACTCATGAACCCAGTTAACCGAACCTTCTTAAAACACTTTGGCTTTTGGAATGTCATGGTGTCGCATATATCCTTGCCATTTCTATATCACCTTTGTATTTCTCCATAACACCCCGTATCACTACGAACATCCACTCATATTGGATAAATCCATCGTATAGTTACATACGAACTCGAAGGAACTTGTTCCAGATTCGAGAATGGATTCTGGTTCTGGAAAGATTGAATAGAATTATTCAGTTGTCTTTTCCCTTTACCTTCTCTCAGGTTGCGAGAGCTCCTAGGATTAGGAGAGTACACCTATTACGCTTATTGGATAGTTTTCTTCCAAACCATAGGCAGGTGCCGAAAGGTAGGGAAGGAAGAAAACCAATTAGCCTAAGTGTGGTGTACAGAAGGTAATAAGTAAAGACAAATAAAGAGATTAGAAAGAGAGCAAAGAAAATTGTGACTGCTATCATTCACAACAAAACCGTGTATACCCCTTCCACTCCCACATCCACTTTGGATTTCTCCAAATCACTTCGTATCACTACGAACGTCCATAATGCTTGGACATGCCATCGTATAGTTACATACGAACTCGAAGGAATTCATTCCAGATTCGAGGATGGTTTCCGGTTCAGGAGAAATAGAATATGATTATTCAGATGTCTTTTCCCATTACCTCCTCTCAGGTTGCGAGGGCTCCTGGCATAAGGAGAGTACACTTATTACGCTTATTGGATAGTCTTCTTCCAAACCTTAGGCTGGTGCCGAAGGGTAGGGAAGGAAGAAAACCAATTAGCCTAAAGGAGGTGTACAGAAGGTAATAAGTAAAGACATAATAAAAGAATTAGAGTGAGGGCAGGTAAGTATATGGTTACAGTCATGAATCAGGATAGTGGAAGAGACATTACTAGGAATACCCGGTTACCCCTTCGAAATATTTTCATGTTTCAGTTTCGCTGTGCGATATTAATTGAAAATTGTTTTCCCAAATTGGAATCTAATCCAGGGTATGTATTTACCAGATCAGTTTCTCACATCTATATGTTATTACAGATGGTGAGTGGGGGTAAGATATTGGGAATTGGGTGATTAGATCCTCATTATATCGGAATTCGTTGTAAGTGGTGATATTTGAGAAAATCATCTGGTTTTTGCCTGATGGAAAATTTTTGGTTTTGAATATCCGTAGTTATGCACCAGTTTCAAACTGATATATCTGTACGTTTATTTTATAAAGTGAGATATAACTTTTTGAAATTATGTTTGTGACATTTACCTATATTAGTTGATGGTTAGGTAAGGTGCATTCAACAGCGGTGTAATTCTTCTTAACCATAGTACAGTTTTCAACCTACGACGCACAAGTTTTGAGTTATTAAACTCAGTGGACTTATACAAAGTATTGTATGTTGTCCGGTGTTCATTAGGACAAAGGGGTTGGTACTCTTACTATATTTTATTTACTTATGACTTCTCCACTTCTAGACAAGTATTTCATTGAAATGCAAGGTCCAGATATTGAGAAGTTATAGGTATAAGAATAAAGTAGAGAACCATTTGTTGGAAGTATCAGGATTTTTCGAGGTAGTCGAAAATATAGATACTTGTGTTTGGTATTCCGTTGATAGTAATGGTTTTGAGAACTCGCTTCTCTTTCGGATTACTCATATATAGATGCACTCCTAGATGAGTAATGCTGATTGGCCTTTTTCCATTTGGATGATATGCACCGGAGACAGCTACATGATTTTGAATCTGGTTCCAATTAAATTAGTGCTTTTGTTTCTATATTGGATATATATAGAATCAATTTATATCTTAACGATGTTAAGGTATAGGTAGTTGTCCGGCTGATACTTAAAATCAGAATCCAGATAAACTCGAGGCACGTTTCAGTAATGGCAGTTTGTGGGTTATCTCGGGCTTTGACGATGGTTAACTTTCTACCATTAGGAATATCAATAGTGATATTATTCTTGACTCGCCACAGTTTTAGTAAAATGGATTTTTTCAGAAAACAGAAGTGGGAGTATGGTAGAACTGGAAGAGATTCCAGAACTACAAACGATTACTAAAAATTTAATAGAACCTAAAGATTCAATTGGATTCGACATTCCATTAGCCACTCCGCAGATTTGGTGAGTAACCTCAAGCACCCGAGAGGTACTTCGGTCTTCTCAGAGACAGTGACATGGAGGTTCTTCTTTACCCAGACTTGCCATTGCTGCTGTTCTAGACTATAAGACCCTGCAGGAGGATGAGTATAGCGTCATTCTAAACTAGTTTTAGAAGTGCACGTGTATATGTCTCTGCCAGAGGGTTGTTGTAGTCAGTGGGAGCAGCGGAAGCATAGTGGGCAAGTAGCTTATGTCTATTTATAGACTAAAATAGGTATAGCAGAAATAGATCATCTATTTTTGATGTGATAGTCATAGGCTTTGACTTCATCAGAATAAGAGATGGATCTGGTAAGAAGGTAGTAGGATGTGTTGTCCTGGTATTTGGGATGACATGCACTTTATAGGAAGTGAAATTTCTATACTACGATCAGTTATACTGTGGTTGTCACACATTTGTTTCTCCACATAGGACATGGATATAATATCAGGGGTTCTGGTTACTAGATCTATGATTTTAGATCTAGATTTGGGAAGTGTCCCAATTTGGGTACTTGATACTATTCTAAAGTGTTTTAGAATGGACGACTCCTGGAATGGTGGTGTACCTGCAGATGATAGAGCCACCCTCTCTAAAGGCGTCTTACAGACTAAATGGGAGAGAGATTTGCATGATTGGCATATCACTTGCTTAGGCAATTGAGTCAATCATGTGATGTTAAGTACAACACAAGATATTGTTTTAGCACTAGCTGCAATAAACATATATTAATCCAATCCTGGAGAAACGTAGGGAAGCAGTTTATGAATATAAATGGATGTCCTAGGGATATGGTAACGGCAGCCTCCTTCAGGAGACGGTTATCATTTCAGGCTTCCAAGATGACCTGGATGACAGAGTGGCTGTCAGAGTTATAGTTTTCCTTCGATTGAGGGACGGTATGTTGGACAGGTGGTCCAAGCGGGTACTGTGGAAGGCAGGGCACAGCATACTGATTAAATTCAGTGGACGATACAGTCTAAGAAGTTTGCTGGATTTGGAGTTCATTTGTGAACTGGGTCCCATCAGATATCCAGACATATTCTATGATAGGTACTGCTCATTTCGAGAGATAGATTTCTCCGCGAAGTTGAGACATAGAGAGATATAGAAAGAAACATTGGAGCGGATCCACTCACTGAGGCTATTTCTCGAACACAATAGTTTCACAAACGAGCTTTGCGAAACTAATTAGTAGAGAAGTTGGGTATTAGGTATCACACGAGCTGTGAGTATGCGACACCGTAATAATTAGCCTTAAGTGCAAGTGGTAGATTGTTGGCTATAGTGCCCTCAAGTCAATTATCGTAATCGCGGTTGGGTGATTATGATGATTGAGGGAGGACCTATACCGGTAGGACAGTCTTACTCGAGATGATAGTATGCTATTCGGTTTGTCCTTATCATCACTATTACATGTTGATATAGCCCATAAGATTCTTGCTTGACTACCAGCATTATGATGGCGATCATATACGTGAGAGCTAGGTGGTCTATAAGCACATCCTTAAATGTCCCTAGTCGTGGGAGTATCGAGACTGGGCATCGATACTCCAGTGTAGACTAGTGTATACTGATCGAGACCCCGACGAGGGGCGGTGGCCAGGTCTTACAAGCCATTGGTGTTAGTTTATTCACCTAAGACAGTATGCAGGTGCTCATTGGGTTATGAGTACACTGGACGGACTCGTCGGAAACCTGCTAGTTGGTATTATACCTATTGTCAGATAGCAGTTCCCATGTGACATGTATACAGGTTAGTCTGTAGATCTAAGATCGTCATTTGTCTCGTGTGAGTTCCCATCGTGCTTTGATTACTACCCTACCACGGCTCAAAGGAGTCATGCAAACAAGTTTTAGTTGGGTACAGTCCCGAGCCACATAGAGGCAGTGATCGGATCGTCGGTGATTCGTCTCTCCTGGTATTGGGGGTTGATGCCGCGCGATGCAAGGGTGGCCATCACCAGAAATCCTTGGCCAAGGTAGACGAGAATTACCGATCCAGGATCGATAGTTTCTCAGGTGGTGATGGGTTTCATGCCGACACTAAATGTCGCGTTGTTAGGGGTCTGACTTTATCCACACCCCTAGACTCGATATGCAATACTCTTAGATGAACAGACCGGACTGTAAGGATATTGTCACTGTCAGGATCAGTAGGGGTTTGGATGAGTTTGCTCGTCGGCCTTCCTTTCGCTCAATACTTGGGTAGCCGTTACGTACAACTAGTGCCGCTGACGTGCTTATGGTTAAACCCACTGCCAGCGTATTGATGAGTCTTTAGAGTCCCACACAGAGGGTTTTCACGGTTCAGGCGATATGGTGTAGATGACGTATGTTGGTACATACAGGTGTCCGATTAAATATGTGTACAGGCTGCACAGATTTTAATCGGACGGTTGATAATACTAGCGGCTTAGGATTAAGCCGGATTATTAAATCAGGCTTTGATTTAATAATTTATATTCTAGTATTATTGTTCACTATTCATTTTCTCTCTTGGCTATTCGTATTTTTGTACGAATACGCGTATATGTATTTCGATACATGTACCGGGTTGTATTCCGTATTTATACGGAATGGTTTCTAGAAGATGTCCACCTCATTAATTGATTTTCTTTTCAGAAAATCAATTTGGAAATGAGGTGGAAGGTGAGTTGGCATGAGCATGGTAAGATATGCAGAGAGGTATGGGCATTGGAATTGTTTATTGGAAAATGAAAAGAGATATTTTGTGTGTGTGCATGATTGAGAGAGAGTGAGGGGGCAGCCACAATTTTTAGTGGGCTTGCTTATTTCATTTTCTCTACTTGGTTTTCTTTACTTACTCTCTTCACTCATTCATTCTCACTTGGAGAAAATACTTAGCACATTTCTTTAGTTGCTCATGCCACATGTTTCCTCATCTCCTTCATCTTCTTGAGTTGCTCTTTTGAGCATAGTGATGAGAGGAAAATTATAGTGACACATTGCTACACCTCCACTCTCCATTGCTAGCAACCTTGGAGCGTCGGTTGCCTCTCTCGGTGAGGCTGAAACTTGCGTTGTTTCCCTCAGGTGGATCCTCGTAGATGGAGGAAGACCGGCAACCAAACTCGATCCAGACGACCACTAGGAGCTTGGGAAGATGGTTGAAGACCGAAGGACACAGATCAACTCGGTATAACCATTCTAACTTCTTTATATATGCTTGCTAGTATAGGGTTTAGGGTAGATCCGGGTATCGGGTCATGGTAGCGCCAGTTTAGAAAAATTTTATTCCGCATTTGGCCACGGTTTGATGGCCGGGACACTGCCGTAACCCAAAACCGAGAACGCGGAACCCAAGCGCCCCCGCAACGGCTCCACGTATCTCGTCAGGGCGAGATATCTGCCGCTCCACGTTCCGCGTCCCCGCTAGCGCGTCCCCCCCTTTAATGGGCATATCTGTAACACCTTAGAATGTGATTAGAGGTTATTTATGCTTTAATGTGGGGTTTTTAGTAAAAAGTTTACCAAACGGTTTTCTTATATTTTATCAGAATTTATGAATATTTTATTAGAATTTATTTGGGCTTGCACACACATGTGCATGTTAAGTAGGGCTAAGTTTAGGTTATGCCATGTTTAGGTAGCCATGGTGGACTAAAACATTTCATTAGGATTATGAAGTTAATTAGGTGCATTAGTTTTTTTTTAAAATTTAATTAGTGGTGTTTAGGGGGTTGACTTGAGTTTGGAGAGAGTGAGAGGGCATGATGGCGTGAGGCATGCTTGGTAATGATGAGAGAGAGAGGGTTGACTCTCACCTCTCATTTCTTTTTTTCAAACACTCTTTCTCACTCATTCTCACATCTCTTTCCCTTTCATTCCCCCCCCCCCCCCACACACACAGCACAGCAGCAGCAGCAGCATCAGCAGCAGCAGCAACAACATCAGCACACACACACCCTTCTTTTCTCCTTCTTCTTCTTCTCTTCTTCTCCTTCTTCTTGCATCCTAGGACCAATTGAGGTATAATGTTAAACTCAACTTCCTTTTTGCTAAGCATGTAGTTATTAAGCTTAATTTAGTGTTTAATGTGGTCATTAGTGCTAGTTTTGTGATTTAAGTGGAGTTTAGGCCAAGTGAGGATTTTTATGGCTAAAGTACCTTAACTAAGTGTTATTAAGGTCATCTAATCCAAGTTTTTGCTTCAGATTTCACAAAAATACCATATTGTATCATTTAGTGTTAATTAGTGTTTTAGTTAGATTTTGGGTTCTTTTTGTGATCTGCTTTTGATCCGGGTACTTCAGGAAAAAGTTGCAGATACTGGAGCTTAGTGATTAGGATAGGACCACACACCCAAAACACGAGACCCCCTCTCCCCTATTAGGCCACAGATTTATTCTGTCTGGCCGCAAATTGCGGCAAGAAGGTGGGTGCGGGTGTTGGGTCTTGGTCTGTAGGTGTCTGCTATATATCTAAGGTTTTTGGCATATACAACTTTTGTTTTTTCTACTCGAGTCAAAATCTGGAACCTAAAACCCCGTTTTCAATACTTTTTAACTTGTGCGACACGTGCGTTATGTGAGTTGGGTTTATTGTTCACTGCGCGTCACAGCGAGTCGGGTGGTTTCAGGCGAGGTTACACACGTTTTTGCGTATCGAGTGAATACGCGTTTAACTTCCAACGCGAGTTCTCTTTTGATCTTGATATCGTGTTTTTAGCAGGATTTTAGCCTTATGTATATCGCTTTGTGTAATTCTAGGATCGATCGCGGAGACGTCGGACGCGGCGCGGAAGGGAAAAGCGGTGGTTGGACCCGGCTAGCACGAGATCACGGGTGAGTAGATGTATACATCTACGGGGGAAATCGTATGGATGGTGCGAGGCGCCCGATAGTTTTAAAACTTCTAGTAGTACAGGCATTTTGCGTATAGTTCCTAGCTATCTATTTCGCTGCATTGCATGACTTTTTATATCCATATATGTGTTAGTTCATAATGTAGAACCATTGAACCCTTAATATGAGACATGCGACACGAGTACTATTCAACTTGCTAAATTGAGAATGTGAAACTATTGCACCATTATCATGAGTTATGCGACACAAGTACTATTTAACTTGCTAAATTGAGAATGTGAAACTATTGCAACATTATCATGAGTTATGCGGCACAAGTACTATTTAACTTGCTAAATTGAGAATGTGAAACTATTGTACCATTATCATGAGTTATGCGGCACAAGTACTATTTAACTTGCTAAATTGAGAATGTGAAACTATTGCACCATTATCATGAGTTATGCAGCACAAGTACTGTTTAACTTGCTAAGTTGAGAATGCGAAACTATTGCACCATTATCATGAGTTATGCGACACAAGTACTATTTAACTTGCTAAATTGAGAATGTGGAACTATTGCACCATTATCATGAGTATGCGGCACGAGTACCAATTTAACTTGCTAAATTGAGAAATTACAATTATTGTATCATCATTCATGTATAGTTTTCTAGCTACATATTGCAGTTCGTATTGTCAATACCATAGGTTCATTCTAGCTGACATATGTACTTATGATGATTTTCTTGAGGATTTCAGCACTTGAGATTTATGAGATTTTGGGGAAAATTCGCAAGGATTTAATAAACCTGATATTATTTGTAAACATTTGCGAGTTGCGGTTTTTCTCGTGATATGATACATGTGTCGTCCACCATACGTTTTCTGTTAGTTTTCGAGACCCGTTTCGAGGAGTTGGATGAACCATCTCAGGTACATGGTGGGCCCGGTAAGGTACCCAGGGGCAAGAAGATCGAGTTGTAGACGATGAGCCTGGCAGGGACAGACTACCTACCGGTGATTGTTGGCGCGGCGGATATCCAGAGGATACCGACCGTGGTCGTGAGATATTGAGATATTGATACTTTGAGATGGGCCAGCCGGACGGCTGGGGCCCGAGATAGTGTGATACCGATACTTGAGATTTTGAGATAGTCGTTTGAGGTGTCGATGCTGGACACGGATTTCTGTTGATTTCATTGATATTACTTCAGATACTTCACAAGAGTTTTTATAAGATGAAAATGATGTTTTTCTCGTATAAATATATTCAGATCTCGGGTAGAGTTGATTCATGTTGCATACCTGCCAGTACATCATGCTATACTAGTATTGTAGAATTGATTCATGTTGCATACCTGCCAGTATATCATGCTAGACTAGTATTGTAGAATTGATTCATGTTGCATACCTGCTAGTACCTCACGCTATATCAGTATTGTTGAGTTGTGACACTTTGCGTACATACTTACGATAGCCTTTATAGATGTTACTTATTACTCACGAGTTGGCAACTCACCCCCGTTGTGCCACAGCCTTTTTGCAGGTCCGTTCCGTCAGCACTGTAGCGGCGGACGCACTTGCTCCTTTCGTTTGGATTTGAGACTTTTGATCGTAGGTGGGTTGTGAGATTATTTGTTTCCACCTTGTATATTTATTGTATCTAGAGTACTCCATCTACTGTACATGCTACGTATATTGATGTATATTGACCTAGAGACGAGATAATGAGATTTGTGGACATTATGTTGTTTCTCTGGGTCGAGCTCACTTGAGCCGACATGATGCTTATTACTTGTGCCTTTATGCTTATTCTTGCACATTGATGATTTACATTGCGTGGGATTTGAGTCCGCTTCGGCGAAAAGCTAGTTCCCGCTTGGGGATGCCTTATTCGTGTTATATGTTTATTCGTGATTTGTACCCGTTTTGGGGCCAGTATTTACAAAGGAAACTTTGCCGAAATTTTCAGAAAAAAAACTTGACATTTTAAAAATGCATACTTCGGCTTATGTTGTTAAACTTCTTGCTTTAAAATTGGTTTTTTTTTTCACTCTACTGCTTTACTTGGTTTTGCTTTCTGGGCTTTGGCTTACTTAGATTGCGTACGCCTCGAGACGTTTCGTAATTTAAGTGTCAGTCACGTTTCGTACCTTTTTGGGTCGTGACAATATCCCGCCATTAATGCGAGGATAACGCAAGGGCGTAACTGACGGCGACGATCTCGCGCCTGCTCGCTCCACACAACCACTATATAAACCCCTCTCTCAGACGACTCAGGTAACTCAAAATCATTTCCAATATGCAGTTACTCTGCACTTATTCCCCGGCATTAACTTGATCGTCGGAGGGTCCTACGGTGGTCACTCACCCCGGGACTTCTTTTGCAGATAGCTTGGCGTCAACGCCAACCCATTGAGATCCACATGCTCAATAACTCCCAAACCAAATCTCAACCGTCAAAGACCGCTGATGGATCTCTTGATCTCCTTCTGTTACCTTCCGTAAATCTGTAGCGGGTGATAATGGATGGCTGAGATTGAGTTGGGAGTTGCCTCTTTAAGCGTGTGGATATCAATAGGCTTGAAGTGGTTGAAGCCGAGCTACCTGTAAGGAAGTCCCGGGGTGGTTATGCCACCGAGGACCCTCCGACGATCAAGTTAGACGGGCTAATTAGGCAGAGTAGCGGCGTATTGGGTAAAATTCGCTTACCTGAGTCGTCTGAGAGAGGGGTTTATATAGTGGCTGCCATGGGCAGGCGGGCACGAGATTCACACCGGTCGTTACGCCCCTGGCGTTACGCTCGCGTAAAAGGCGGGATTCCCCATTAATGACGAGATATGCTCGTTAATGGGGGAATGCGATGGCGTTGAACGCGGGATCTTGGGCGGCGGATATCTCGTGTCTGGCGAGATTCGCGGAGCCGTGGCGGAGACACCTGTGATCGGTGCTGTGGGTCAGTCGATGAGACAGAGGAAGTTGAGCTCGACGGGAGGCTCGGGGTCGAGCGGGAGACCGAGCAGGCTTGGTTCCTTGATAGCTTGGAGGCGAGCTGGGAGGGCCGAGGAGTCCCATCATGTAGGAGGCTCGGAGGCGAGCCAACGGTTGTTTGTAAGACGGGCATAAGAGTGGTCTGGACAGCCACCGAAGGTCGGAAACATCCTCGGGTCGAAGGCCCGGGGAATGCTTCCAATGTACCATTGTCGCTCCCTTCCCGTGAGCCATGGGACATGTCATTCGCCACGTGTCGTGATCTTAGGAAATACCACTTCTGAGCGTCATCATTAGCCCCCACTCTCGTTCCGACCTATTTATAGGTCGGGTCGAGAGTAGACTATACGGAGAATCTTCTTCTTGGTTTGGCACCGAGAATCATGATGTCGATTCCCCAGGAACGAATGGAGGCGTCCTTGGCGTCTGTTAGGACTGGCTATCAACCGAACTCGAGCTCTCCTATTTTTTTCTTACTTAAGCCATGTTAGGAGCTTGCTTTCTTCGGGTGCATGTGCCGGGCAGAGGCTTGCTAGCCGGTTCAATGTGAGGCTCAGGGATCCACCATTGAGACCGAGCATGAAGATGTCTGGCGGCTTCGTGACGAGGGCCTTGATCCATCTCTTTGTAGGGCAGGAAGCTGCATGGAGTGGACAGACCGAGCAGGAGAATGCCCGATCGCCTCTTGAGGAGGGCTTTCGATCCTTGGCGTCGAGGGGCAGGTAGCTGCCCGCCAGGATGAACCGAGCATAAGGATACCCGGTCGCCTCGTGATGAGGGCTTCGATCCGCAGCGTCGTGGGGCAGGTAGCTGCCCGCCTAGATGAACCGAGCATGAGGGTGCCCGGTCGCCTCGTGATGAAGGCTTCGATCCTTGGCATCGTGGAGCAGGAAGCTGCCCGCCAGGATGAACCGAGCACGAGGATGCCCAGTCACCTCATGATGAGGGCTTCGATCCTTGGCGTCGTGGGGCAGGAAGCCGCCCGCCAGGATGAACCGAGCACGAGGATGCCCGGTCGCCTCGTAATGAGGGCTTCAATCCTTGGCGTCGTGGGGCAGGAAGCTGCCTGCCAGGATGAACCGAGCGTGAGGATGCCCGATCGCCTCATGATGAGGGCTTCGATCCTTGGCGTCGTGGGGTAGGAAGCTACCCGCCAGGATGAACCGAGCACGAGGATGCCCGGTCGCCTCGTATTGATGGCTTCGATCCTTGGCGTCGTGGGGCAGAAAGCTGCCCGCCAGGATGAACCGAGCATGAGGATGCCCGGTCGCCTCATGATGAAGGCTTCGATTCTTGGCGTCGTGGGGCAGGAAGCTACCTTCCAGGATGAACCGAGCACGAGGATGACCGGTCTCCTCGTGATGAGGGCTTTGGATCTGCAACGTCATGGGGTAGGAAGCTACCAGCTGCGGATGGACCGGACAGAGCAGCTGCGTGGTGGCCTCGAGATGATGGCGTCGATCATTGGCGTCGGTGGGTAGTAACTACCAGCCATGGATGGACCGAGCAGGGCAGCAGCTCGGTTGCCTCTTGGCAAGGGCTTTGATCCTGGCATCAGTGGGTAGTGAACTACCAGCTATGGATAGACCGGACAGGGTAGCTACTCGGTTGCCTCTTGGTGAGGGCTTTGATCCTTGGCGTTGTTGGGTAAGAGATTACCAGGCAAGGATGGACTGAGAAGGGAAGCTGCTTGGTAGCCTCTTGATGAGGGCTTTGATCCTTGGCGTCGTTGGGTAAGAGATTACCAGCCAAGGATGGACCAAGCAGGGAAGCTGCTCGGTGGCCTCTTGATGAGGGCTTTGATCCTTGGCATCAGTGGATAGTGAACTACCAGCCATGGATGGACCGGACATGGTAGCTGCTCAGTGGCCTCTTGATGAGGGCTTTGATTCTTGGCGTCGTTGGGTAAGAGATTACCAGCCAAGGACGGACCGAGCAGGGAAGCTGCTCGGTGGCCTTTTGATGAGGGCTTTGATCCTTGGCGTCTTTAGGTAAGAGATTACCAGCCAAGGATGGACCGAGCAGGGAAGCTGCTCTGTGGCCTCTTGATGAGGGCTTTGATCCTTGGCGTCGTAGGTAAGAGATTACCAGCCAAGGATGGACCGAGCATGGAAGTTGCTCGGTGAACTCTTGACGAGAGCTTCGATCCTTAGCACGGGAGGGCAAGGAGTTTCCTGCTAAGGATGGACCGAGCAGGGAAGCTGCTCGGTGGCCTCTTGATGAGGGCTTTGATCCTTGGCGTCGTTGGGTAAGAGATTACCGGCTAAGGATGGACCGAGCAGGGTTGTTGCTCGGTGGCCTCTTGATGAAGGCGTTGATCCTTGGAGTCATGGGTAAAAGATTACCAGCTAAGGATAGACCGAGCAGGGCTGCTGCTCGGTGGCCTCTTGATGAGGGCTTTGATCCTTGGCGTCGTGGGGCAGGAAGCTTCCTGCAAGGATGAACCGAGCATGAGGATGCCCGGTCGCCTCGTGATGAGGGCTTTGATCCTTGGTGTCGTGGGTAAGAGATTACCAGCCAAGGATGGACTGAGTAGGGAAGATGCTCGGTGGACTCTTGACGAGGGCTTGGATCCTTGGCATCGTGGGTAAGAGATTACCGGCCAAGGATGGACCGAGCAGGGTTGCTGCTCGGTGGCCTCTTGATGAGGGCTTTGATCCTTGGCATCGTGGGTAAGATATTACCAGCCAAGGATGGATCGAGCAGGAAAGTTGCTCCGTGGCCTCTTGATGAGAGCTTTGATCCTTGGCGTCGTGGGTAAGATATTACCAGCCAAGGATGGACCGAGCAGGGAAGCTGCTCGGTGGCCTCTTGACGAGGGCTTCGATCCTTAGCGCGGGAGGGCAAGGAGTTGCCTGCTAAGGATGGACCGAGCAGGGAAGCTGGTCGGTGGCCTTTTGATGGGGGCTTTGATCCTTGGCGTCGTGGATAAGAGATTACCAGCCAAGGATGGACCGAGCAGGGAAGCTGCTCGGTGGCCTCTTGACGAGGGCTTCGATCCTTAATGCGGGAAGGCAAGGAGTTGCCTGCTAAGGATGTACCGAGCAGGGTTACTGCTCGGTGGCCTCTTGATGAGGGCTTTGATCCTTGGCGTCGTGGGTAAGAGATTACCATCCAAGGATGGACCAAGCAAGGAAGCTGCTCGGTGGCCTCTTGACATGGGCTTCGATCCTTAGCGCAGGAAAGCAAGAAGTTTCCTGCAAAGGATGGACCGAGCAGGGAAGCTGCTCGGTGGCCTCTTGATGAGGGCCTTGATCCTTGGCGTCGTGGGTAAGAGATTACCAGCCAAGGATGGACCGAGCAGGGAAGCTGCTCGGTGGCCTCTTGACGAGGGCTTCAATCCTTAGCGCGGGAAGGTAAGGAGTTGCCTACTAAGGATGGACCGAGCAGGGTTGCTGCTCGGTAGCCTCTTGATGAGGGCTTTGATCCTTGGCGTCGTGGGTAAAAGATTACCAGCCATGGATGGACCGAGCAGGGAAGCTGCTCGGTGGCCTCTTGACGAAGGCTTCGATCCTTAGCGCGGGAGGGCAAGGAGTTGCCTGCTAAGGATGGACTGAGCAGGGAAGCTGCTCGGTGGCCTCTTGATGAGGTTTTGCCTAACCTTCCTTGGGTGGCTGCTAGTCCCCTCGATCGGTAAGGGGTGTCACGTCCCGTCGGTCCTCGTCGTACCCCCTGCTGACACGACCATGATTTGGCCGATTGTCAACTCCCCGGGAGGGGGTGGTGCTCTTGTTCATGGTCGGCTTGCTGCTTGTCCCGCAAGTACCTCGCTAGGTGCCCCGAGCGGATCAGTTCCTCGATGTAGTCTCGAAGCTGCTTGCAGTTCTCGGTGGAGTGGCCCTACGACCTGTGGAAAGCGTAGTAGGGGCCCCAGGTACGCTTTGCCGCTCTATTTGAGACCAGAGGGAGTTTGAAGAGCCTCTCGCCCTTGGCCTCCTCCAACAGTACCGTCCGGGAGACGTTGAGCGGGGTGTACTCCTGAAACTTCGGGGAGTATGGATTTGGCCGCTCAATCTTCTTTTTCTCTTCCCTGGCCCTTTTCTTCTGATCGGCTTGCTCTGTTCGGGGCAGATTGGCGTTCACCTCGGACTCAAGCTGGATCTCACGTTCGTTCCGGGCCTTTACCTCGGCCATGGTCTTAGGTTGCGCTAATGCAAAGGAGCGTAGCCACTCCTTGTGCTTAAGACCCGACCTAAGGGTCATAATGACCGTCTCGTCCCGATGCTCTGGGACCTTAAGGAGGGCGTTGTAGAAGCGAGTGGCGTATCCTTTGAAGGATTCTTTGTCCCCGCTCTTTATGGTGAAGAGATGATCAACGGTTCGCTTTTGCCGTCTGTTCCCAACGAAATGACCGAGGAACTGGGTGGCCAGCTCATCGAAGGTAGAGATTGAGCGTGGCGCGGGTCCTCGGAACCAGTCTCGTCCAGAGCGGATGAGAGTGGCGGGGAAAGCGCGGCATTGCGCGGCGTCGGAATTGTCCTGGAAACTCATCCCGCCCGTGAACGCGTCCAAATGGTCTTTTGGGTCGGACTTCCCGTCGAAGAGGGAGACCTTCGGGGGCTTGTTCCGGGAGGAGACGTTGACGGCGAGTAGTTCTTTGGTGAAAGGCTTCGTGAGCGAGTCGGCGGCATATTTAGCCCTGCCGCTTGAAGGACGATTTTCCCAATGCATGCCTTCGATCTTCTTTTCGAGAGCGTCGAGGCGACGATTTTCCCGATGCATGCCTTCGATCTTCTTTTCGAGAGCATCGAGGCGTCCGTGGTATCCCGAGGATTCGGCATACTCTGATTTACGACCTCTACTGCTGGCGACCTGCGCCTGACCGCGGCTCCGGTTTCGTTCAATGAGGTTCCTTAGGTCCCCCGGTGAGGTCATTTTTGAGATACCGTGGCGAGTCCCGTCCGCGCGACCCCGTCGAGGGAGGGGGTGCCGGTCATGCCTGGGAGCAGGCGAGCTGACCGACACCTCCTCAGGAGGGACAGGAGCGTGAGGGGCTTCAGGGCGGGGTGCTCTTGCGAGAGACCTCGGTGTTGAGCTGTGTGGCGCCCAGTAAATCATTCAATTGGTCGCCACAGGGGATCTGCGTCCGCCGGAGACAACGAGGTGGTGCTCGGTCGTGCCGACGTGGACAGCAGCTTCTCTCCCTCTGTAGGGGTCCCGGTCCCGAGGTGGGGGAGCGATGACCTGGGGAGTTTTCCCAGTCGTTTGGACACGGACGGGCGCATCCACAAAGGACACGGTTGATCTATCCGAGCAGATAGGGCGTGAATGGCGTTCGGGGGAGGAGGGGATTCTCCCTCGTCTCCATTGTGAGGAGAGCGACGGCTGGTGCTTGGATCGTCGCGGTAATCGCTCGCCATGAGGTTGAGATCGGAAAGTGAACTTTCGTTGAGTGGAACTAAAGCGTTCCCATAGACGACGCCAACTGATGGATCTCTGGATCTTCTTCAGATGTTACCTTCTGTAGATCTGCAGCGGGTGCTAATGGATGGCTGAGATTGAGTTGGGAGGTTGCCTCCTTAAGTGTGTGGATCTTAATGGGCTTGAAGTGGTGGAAGCTGTGCTACCTGCAAGGAAGTCCCGGGGTGGTTGTGCCACCGAGGACCCTCCGACGATCAAGTTAGACGGGCTAATTGGGCAGAGTAGCGGCGTATTGGGTAAAATTCGCTTACCTGAGTCGTCTGAGAGAGGGGTTTATATAGTGGCTGCCATGGGCAGGCGGGCGAGAGATTCACGCCGGCCGTTACGCCTCTGGCGTTATGCCCGCGTGAAAGGCGGGATTCCCCATTAATGACAAGATATGTCCGTTAATGGGGGAACGCGATGGCGTGGAACACGGGATCATGAGCGGCGGATATCTCGCGTCTGGCGAGATTCGCGGAACCGTGGCGGAGACGCGTGTGACCGGTGCTGTGGGTCGGTCAATGAGACCGAAGAAGCTGATCTCGGCGGGAGGCTCGGAGTCGAGCGAGAGACCGAGCAGGCTTGGTTCCTTGATAGCTTGGAGGCGAGCTGGGAGGGCCGAGGAGGCCCATCGTGCAGGAGGCTCGGAGGCGAGCCAACGGTTGTTTGTAAGGCGGGTATAGAAGTGGTCTTGACGGCCACCAAAGGTCGGAAACATTCTCGGGTCGAAGGCCCGGAGCATGCTTCCAATATACCGTTGTCGCTCCCTTCCCATGAGCCACGGGACACGTCATTCGCCACGTGTCGTGATCTTAGTAAATACCACTTCTGAGCATCATCAACCGCCATCACAGGATCGACGGAGGACAACATCTGAAGTAGATCACAGCCTCCATCAAACACCGTCCAAATTCAGCAAAATTGAAAGAACATTTTCTTTGAGACCGTGAGAGGGACTAAAACTGAATTTAACTACCTGCTTCTTTGAGCTGGACTAGAACTAAATTTAGCTCCCCCACAAGAATTTCCAAAAGCAAAATTTTAATTACATTTTCTATTTTTTATTTTCAACAACTCTACTTATAAATACCTCTTCCCTCTCGGGATTCAACACTGAAGAAAAGAATCGAATCGAATCGTCGTTTTTACACGTGGATCCCTTTCATTTCCATCGGTAAGATTCTATACCTTCTAAATTTTAATCCAAAAAAACTTAAAAATAAAAAACTTCAGCTTAGGGTCTCGAATTTTAGCTAAAAAATGTCGTTTTTTCGCTTGAAATTTGATCCATGGAGAAACGAGCTAGTGGATCCGCTCGTGATCTGTGGAATGGTTTGATGAATTCTTTCAGAATTTGTCGTGGTAAACGTGACGATGTCGAGAATCGATATCGTCATGTTGGATCTGGCGAAAGCTGTCGAGTTCCTTCACCAATGTGAGTTTTTTCTTCGATCTGAAGGCTCAGATCGATCTGAGCTTGCTGCGTTGGTGATTTGGTATACGTTTTGAAGATATTTGATGTTTAATTGTTCGATCTTGTGATTTGCAGTGGTGTAAATTGATAGGATCTAGGTTGGATTGGTTTCTGATGCCACATGGAATTTCGCGTACCTACGGGCTAAAACGAATTTAGAGAATTTCTTTTGATCGTTGCCTTAGTTTGTAGTTTTTTGTCGTAAGATTTGTTGGTGGTTTGAATTAAACCGTGGTCTTTATGAATTATATATGGTGCAACTTCTTCAGGCGAGGCACAGAGATGGACGGCACCAATACAGAAACAGATGAGATGTTGAAGGAGTTTTATATTCCTGATTATATTCTAGTACCGGATTCCGAGGTAGAGCATATTGATTATGTACCCAAATGTCCGATCATAGTTTTCATCAATTCGAGAAGCGGTGGTCAGCTAGGAGGCGACTTACTTAAAACATATCGTGAGCTTCTCAATAAGGACCAGGTACTTATCGGTTGCTTGTTAAGGCATGATTTGAATACTTGCAGTAATGGTCATATATTATGCTTCGAAAATAAATCTCTGTCATATCTTACGTTCTTTGAGAATCCATGTTTTTGTATCCTTTCAGGTTTTTGATTTAGGGGTGGAGGCTCCTGACAAGGTGCTGCACAGGATTTATGTGAATTTTGAAAGGCTAAAGTCTAATGGCGATAATCTTGCTGCAGAAATTCATCAGGATTTGAGATTAATTGTGAGTCATTATTAAAAGCGGTGTTAGACGGGTACCATTTTTCCATCCCGCAATGATTATTTTCATCCTTGTATGGTTTTAGTTTTGACCTGAAGCCATTTGTCTAGGTTGCCGGTGGTGATGGGACAGCAGGCTGGCTCCTTGGAGTGGTTTCTGATCTCAAGCTGGCTCATCCACCTCCTATTGCTACCGTGCCCTTGGGAACTGGGAACAACCTTCCATATTCATTTGGCTGGGTGAGCCAATCATCACGTTGCCTTGTTTAAGGAATTCTATTCAATTCTATAGTTACTATGTCTCATTCACACATGGAGTGGTAGAATGGGGTTCATCTTGAAAGCAGGGGCTTAATTCCTCAATCATTAAAGTAATCATTTTTTACACCACCAATTATACTTACAGATGAAGCCAACATTACCATAAATTACAAAAAAATTGTAACACATGGAGATGTGCAATAAAGACATTTGAGTTGATAACAACTGCTGATTAGCTAAGAGAACATACTGATGGAAGGCCTGTTCACGGATTTTTGCAAATGATGTTCCTGAAGCTCTCTTGAGTTCCAGCTTCCTTTATCTTTGATTACTTTGCTGCTTTCTTCCTGGTTTGGGGAGGGCCATCAGTTAGGACTAGAACCCTAACTGATCACCCACACACACGCACGCACACGCACATGCACGCAAGCGCGCACACATGTGTATGTGTATGTATGGATCCATGAAACAACTCTCATAATCTTCTTCCCTGTATTATTGTATATGCATATTTGTGTGTGCGAGCGCGTGTTTTCTGTAAAAGAACATGAATTTTCATGAATGCTACTCTGTGAAACATCATGTGCGTGCGCGCGCTAAAAGAACATGAATTTTACTGGATGCTTCTCTGGAAACATCAGGATCTTCTTGTCACATACATGTAAAATATAAACCATCTATTTCATCAAATATAATGCAAATGATTGGTGCATTCCATATATGGATATGCTACATATATCCTATAAAGATACAATGTTGATTGTTAGCTTAGAAGGCTTAGATTTACCCAACCACTTGTTTCAGTTTGAGTATGCTTATTTTCAGTGTGTTCGGTAACATGTCTGTATTAATTTATACAATTGTCTGAAATCCAGATGAGTGCCAATGTGAACTTTTTACCCTGTTTTACAATGATAAATTACTGAAATTGCACATAGCAGATCAATTAGTACTTAAATTATTCAATTCTTTGCAAGAAATTTATTCCATAACACGCATTAAACTCTTTACAGGGGAAGAAGAATCCCGGCACAGACCGCCAATCAGTGGTATCTTTTATGCGTCAGGTGATGAAGGCAAGAGAAATGAAAATTGATAGGTACTGCAGATAGCCATATTATCTTCTTTTACAGTTTTATTTTCGTTATGTTATATTATGAAAAAGGCACTACTCTGCAGCATAGGTTTCAAAATACATTTTATGTACTATATTATTCTGGATCTTTTTGGGTGATATCATGTATCAACATAAGCTCGCTATAAAACGGTAAAATTGTGAACATGCTGGCAATCAGAATTAGAACGAGGCTGATTTAACTAATAGTAAGTGTGGACATCGTGTCTAATCATGTGCAGTCACCTATATTTCCTTTTTAACATCATATTCTATATTCTATAACATCATATATATACAGATTCTTGTAGGAGGCTCACAAAATTTAGGCTAACAACAACTGAGCCTTTATCCCAAGCATATGGGGTAGGCTACGTGAACCTACATGAGAATTATGCCGGGTCGATCACATGAATCCTCCGCCTCCACTCACTCCTATCGAACAATATACTTTCATTAAGGCCTTTGGCGTCCATTTCTTTTCGTATCGCCTCCACAAAATTTAGGCTAAAAGCTTTATTTTTTCCTTGCTCTTGTTTTCAGTCATGCTGTGAGAGAAAATTATTAAAAGAAGTAGAAGGGATTAGGGATCATAGGTACATTCTGTTGTTTTGGGATTCATACCGAACTAAGTAAATTCGCATAATCAAGTTTACACCATTATAAATGGTGCTTTATTATATATTACTTTTCAATTTGACCATTTCCCCCAAAGTAGAGGTTAATGTGTCATACCTGTGACCATGAAGCTGAACCATACAGATACGGGGCTCATTGATTATAGTTTAAGATTGTGGCAAGTCGATGCCTTGAGAGAACATCTGGAGATATATAGGTCTGCCATAGTCCATGACTTCTCTATTTTATTAGGTTTATTGTGCGGGACCTCAATTTTATTAATTCTAGCATTGTTATTTGTCATCGTACCCATTTGCATAACATATTTTATATGTTTCTTCCCGCTGACAGTATGACATGTAACCAGGTGGCAAGAAACTTTTTTTATTCCCTTATGTAAATTGTAAATGTGATACACTAGATACATTGTTCACTTTAGTTTTCCTTCAGCTGGCATATTATAATGAAGATGAGAGCTCCCAAAGAAACATGCGATCCAATTGCACCCCTTGAATTGCCACATTCTCTTCATGCATTTCATCGCGTGTCGCATACAGACTCACTTAACACGGTAAGACACTTTGTTTTGAGTATCATTGGTTTGGAGGAATTTTGAATAAAATTTGTACGAGAAGCATGTATATGGTTTGCCTAGTTCAACACATGGTCATAGACCTTTTTTTGTGAGCATGAAATCAATTAATTAAGGCGCTTCGACTTTAAGTCAATTGCAGATTTTTACTCAACTCTTGTCTACATGCAGTATAACCTAATTTTTCAACTTAGCACTTATTATATGAGAAAAGTGGGTATCAGGTGAAGGTGACACACAGAGAGTTTATCTACTAGATTGGTCAAAAAGCAACTCTCTACAATTTTTTGTTTATGATCAACATCATCTATCTTTATCTTCATGGCCTAAATCATATGTACACCAAATCACCAATTTCCATGTAATTTTGACACTCTTCGACCGTTGAATTTGGTTATGGAAAATGTTCTAGTATTGGCAAAACAATAATTTGCCAACCTCTAATGCAAGTTCAAGAACTCGCGAAATCAAACAATTTTTATAACATGCTGGCCAAGATGGGAAGGTGCATTTAAAAATTGATAGACTGTTGATTTTTTGACAGAGTAGGAAAGTTTTTTCTCCTATGTTAGCTGAACCCCATAATTATATCGATCACTCAAATTGCTGAAGTTTTGAGCTATTTTTATTTGTTCTATTATGCTTTTCTCATGTTCTCTTCTCAGGAAGGTTATCATACATATCGTGGGGGATTTTGGAACTACTTCAGTATGGGTAAGCCTTTTTTTATTGAATGAGAATGTATATAGAGCTTACCTTGCAATTCTGTATATAATAACGTGCATCAGGACATTCTAAGATTTTGGTAATGTTGCAATTTTGATGACCATCAACTTAGATTAGGAAGAGAGCTCTTTGACATGATTATCTATTTCTCATCATAACTTTGATGTTCTAGTTCAATTCGCAGGCTTATGCAAGTACCACAAAAATAAGGGGAAAAAGAAAGAGACTAATGGATCTGAGGGAGGGAATTCCTTTTGGTGTCCATTTGGGAATAGCTTCTAGTTCACAAGCCATAACCAATTTCACTTGACCCCTTTATTTTATATTATTAACCATAAACCAACAACCTTGCACATAACCAGCCATTTCAGGTAGTAGCATAAGTAGGCTTTGGTTTTAAACTTCGTAAATAAATGTCAGAAAATTGACCCTTATTCTGCAATTTTTGAAATTGTTAATAACTGCTTCATAAGCAGACTTCAGCACAATTCCTAAGAAGTCACAATATCTTTAGCACTGCGTATTTGCAGTATAGGAACATGTTGTCATCTCATGAATATTTTGATTTCTAAATGATACTCACTTACTCTCATGCAATATTTTCATCACCCCACCAAAAAAAGAAAAAAAAACTGAACTTGTGCAATATCAATATACTAGCATTAAAAAATAAATTAAGGGTAACGGGATGATGAAAACTACTTCAAAGTGAATTTGAATTATATTTGTACTTTATACTCTAATTCTAAAGCCATATAAATTATACTCAATAATTTAAAACAGTTGAAGAGGTTATAAGATATATTTCTATTTTAAATAAGATTTAAGAATTTTATCATAAGTTCAAATAGAGAAGTCATGCAAAGCAGTGGTTGATAACCCTTTTAGGATGCGCTTGGTAAGCGGTAATCCTAGATGTCCATGAAATATTACCAAGCTTGTTTTGATGTAAAAAAATATTTCCGGGAATATATAATTAGCTTGGTAATCTAATGTCCCAAATCATGGGAATCTTATTCTCACCAGGTTACTGCCTATCTAAAATTATCCCCAATTATTCCCACCTAACACAAAATTTGCCACAACTGTCTCTATTTGCCAATCGCAACCTTATTGTCGGTCGACCTCCCCCCGCCGCCCCACACCAACCGACCAGCTGGCCGCCGACCATCCATCGGCCATCTGACACCGACCTTCTCCCTCACAGCCCTCCAGTCGCCCGTAGCCGCACCGCCTACTGGCCGTCTTTTGCCGGCCATCGACACTGGCGAGACGGGTTGAATACACCAATCCACAATGGCGAGAAAAATGATAGCTCATCCTGGAATTGTTGAGATTTTAAAGCATTGTTATAACTTGAAAACATAAATAATGTAATTTTGTTAATATACAAATAAATGTACATGATAAGAATAATAATTTACAATTTCTCTGATAACCGACATCTTCTTAGACAGATTGTTGTGACCGATGCTAGGATCCATGAGCTATTTATAAGGATGAAAAAGCAGGAGTTGTTGTAGGAGGCTGAGTAAAGTCACCCAATATCTTAAATGCAACACAGAACATACCAGATTTATATGTTGCATTGAAGGTCATTTTTACATCAACAAATAGTATATGCTTGTTGAAATTCTATGCTTGCTTCACTACACATACCAAATTCAATGTTTGTTTGCAATGTTCTTACACTTCACTACACATTGTTTGACATAAATTATTGTCCTTATAAATGAACTTGTGTGTAGTTCATGATTATGGTGGTTGAAACATGAAAAGGAGCCTATATAGATTGAATTATTGTAGACAAAATCTATGCTCTCACATGCCTATCTAATAGTCATAAATAATTTGAGGGTAAAATTGGCATCTTGAGAAAATTCTGCCACCAATGTGGTGGCTTTTCATCATGTGTATAGATAGGGAAATTCTGAATATGTTCCTTCCTAATATTAGGTTGTATTATTCTGTGCCTTCTCTATTTATTGATGCCTGTTTCATTGTATTCAGGACATAGGCTTTATAACATATAGATAACTGCATAAAAACATTTTCGCTGTGTTATAGGAATGGACGCTCAAGTCTCATATGCATTTCATTCGGAGCGGAAACTGCATCCAGAAAGATTCAAGAATCAGTTAATAAACCAGGTCTTTTTTTCATGTTCTTTAAGATACCTTTTTCTAATAGTTGTTATTTCATCTCTATTTTGTCCTTAACTGAATATTCAAATATGTTATAACCCATTATCTCGAATCTCTTTCATAAATTCACCTCAAGCCATCACTCTTTATTAATGCCCCCCCCCCCCCCACCCCCCTCACCCCAAAACCAAAAAAAAATTTAACCAACTTTCCTGATCTCTTCTTAATCCATCACTTTCAAAGTCCAGACCTAATTCTATTTCTTAATCTCTTTATTATACGATTTCTCACTTGATGCTCTTGATGGATTCAAGTAGGAGGCTACCTTCCCACATCTATTTCCAGCACCAGATTACCATTTCTCCAACAGCAATCAAGAATGCATATTATCCTTTCAACACAATAAAAAGTGCCATTAAATTTTATATTGCAGACCACCTATGCTAAGCTTGGGTGTACTCAAGGATGGTTCTGTGCATCTCTTTTGCATCCGTCTTCAAGGTGATTTTCTTTAAATGTCTGCATCAGTTCATAATATTGGTGAGGATCAGATTCAATATTCTTATTTTCCTTCTTATCTAAGATATTGAAGGAACCGAGTCCATTAAGAACAAGCCTTTTTTTTTGGCTATTGAAGATATATTAACAGAATGCTTTATTCCTAGTTCAGGAATATAGCACATCTTGCAAAGGTGAAGATCCTCAAAAGACGTGGAACCTGGGAAGAACTTCATGTTCCTGACAGGTAGACTTCTGATAAACTTGCCAGAGAGATTTGTGGCTATAGTAAGATTTCCTTTACCCCAATTATGTGCTCAAACTCATCAGGAAATATCGATATAACTCTTCTATGTATTTTCAAGAACATTTATGTGAAGTATCTCTTAGTACTTCTTTCCATGAAAATCTTTTTCAATACACCCTTGGGTGCAGGAAATTTTCATAACTAGAATTCCCTTCTGACAATTTTAATCTATTTCTTGACAATATTTTATGGATCCTCCTATAAAATGACACTGCACATTACGATTATGTTTCCATTACATATCGTCAAAGGCCAGTGAGGCAAAGGCAAAATGGACTGTCATTGCTCAGCACTGAATAGAAAAATGAATAATTCCATCAAAACTGTAATATCTCATTTCTTTCTACTTAACGCGTCTATTATAAGTTATAACACCCCCACCCCCACCCCCACCACACACACACAAAAAGAAGAAAAAGAAAAAGAAAAAGAAAAAGAAAACGAAAAAAATATATAAAGATCAGAATTACGGAATTTCCCAATAAGAGTACTTCTGATATGTCTGCTTGGATGCTAAGTTACATGAAAGGCTGAATTGCAGATAATGCTCAAAATCCCCTTGTACTATATTATGTGGCCCCCAACTCTCCAAATCCAAACAGCATTGGCGGATTTGTTCTTTGGGGTGGTTTGGGGTGCAAAAGCCACCTACTAGAACATTTTGAAGCAACATTAACGATCATAAATTTAGTATTAAATTTTGGGTAAGTTTTATAAAGCACCATCGAGCTTTCAAGGTTTTTAAAATAGCACCAATGAACTTTAAAAATGACATGAACCCCTCTTGAATTGGCAATATTGCATGAAAATGTTAGTTTCGTCAACTGGTTTAAAATACGAGTGGATTGAAAAAACCCAAATGGCCTTGTACAGGCGTTGGATAGACCCAAATTGAACTGAATATAGCTTTCTTTAACAAATATATCCTAACCAAAAATGCTAGGTTCATGGAATTTTTAAGTTCAATGGTGCTGTCTCAAAAAACCTAAAAGTTCGATGGTGCTTTATGGAATTTACACTTAATTTCTTATGAAGTAATTACCTTGAGTGATAACTAATCTGACATCTAATTTTACAGTATAAGATCAATTGTATGCCTTAATCTGCCAAGCTTTTCTGGAGGACTCAACCCTTGGGGAACTCCAGATCCGAAGAAAAGACGAGATGTGAGTTCAGTAGTGGTCAAATGCGAGAATTCAAATACTTTTATCCAAACATAGATTGTGGACTTGATTGTGAGTGAAAGATATTTGCATCATCAACAATCCGACTTGATTCCTGCAGAGAGACTTGACTCCACCATATGTAGATGATGGGCTTATCGAGGTGGTTGGTTTCAGAGATGCTTGGCATGGGCTTGTTTTACTTTCTCCCAAAGGGCATGGAACTCGCCTTGCACAGGTAATAATCATGACCTAGCATTTTACATACAAAAACATGGGTCTTGTGCCTGCACATACACAGGCATTTGTCAGACCAGAGTATCTTTTCCCAACCACTGATTTTAGGATCAGTAACATATTTTTCTTTTTGAGTAAAAGTGAGTCACATCTTGTTCCATTGAAGAAAGATCGAATACTGAAACATACAACTACAAGTTGCTCAATTTCTTGATCAACCCAAAGAATGTTTTGTTATGACCTTGACATCCTACATATAAATACATGGGTGCCTGTGCAGGCACATGCACACAGGTACGTGCACCAAAAGTGTTTTTTTCCTTAACCAAGAAACACTACTGATTCGAGGATATCACCAACGTTCTTTTCATACAATGTAGGGTTTCTATCCTGATTTATTAAACATAAATAACGAGAATTCTACTTTAAGTTCCCTACAGAATTCTCCGATATGACACACAATACAACTCAAAGTACTAACAAGCTAGGACAAAATATAGCCCACAGACTTATGACTGGACCCTAGAAAGTTCGACATTTGTGCATGTGCATGCACCAACTGATTGCTCCTGGACTCGTAAAGTGATATAACATGCTCTCCCCCTATTTTTCAAGCGCCATTAACACATCAATTATGCTTGCCTAGCCAAATACATCAAGAGAACCTGAACCACCGAGTGAAAATGACATTGTTAATTTCCTCTTCGACCCTCATGGCATCCAAATGCATTTCCGCACATCTCGAGCTCTTGGACGAGTAATTTATAAGATTCTTGTGCATGCAGGCTCATCAAATCCGCTTCGAGTTCCACAAGGGTGCAGCGGAGGAGACATACATGCGAATCGACGGGGAGCCATGGAAGCAGCCTCTCCCTGAGGACGACGACACAGTAATGGTGGAAATCTCCCACCTGGGCCAGGTCAACATGCTCGCAACTCACAACTGCATCGCCAAGAGCGTCCACGACCCCTCCACCCCTTCGTCTGCAAGCCATCGTGATGGATCAAGCAGTGATGGAGACTCTGATGAGGAGTGGGAGGAGAGGAGGAAGTTCGGTGCTGCCGATACTTTCAGACTTCCTGAGGATGCCGATATTGCTCATCTCAGTTGAAAATTGATGTATTTGAAGGTAATTTATCGTGTTCTACTCTTTTTCTATCGCTTTCCACATTGTTGTGCTTGTTGTTGTAGACAGGAGAATTTCCCAATAAAGCGGTCTATATACTTTTGTTGAATATCGTATTTCTATTTTCGAGAAAGCAGCTGGGCTCATACTATAAAATCTTGAAGAAGATAGTTTTTAGGGTTTTCGATTTGGTGATTGTATTGAATATCAATGATGTATTTATATTACAATTTACATGATATAATCATATAAAATCTTTCCTAAACTTAAAATAAAATCAATTTGGAAGTTATGGAAAGATTAGCGTGATTGAGATCCGCAACAGCTGCACGATGATCAGACGTCTGAAGCACATTGTTCAAACGCCTGATTGATAACCGCTACAGCGGTGGTTTTATGGCCAAACATCCGGACCGTCTTCTTCAGACGTCTGGTGCCTCGCTTTGTTGTTTGGTAGACATAACACAGACGTTTGCAACTTCTCCTTCGGACGTCTGGCCACCCTCTGTTATTTGGATAGACGTATGGTAGACGTCTGCAACTCCGTCTTCTGTTGTTTTTGGCCTGTGTGACAAATACGCCCCTGCAAGATTGAGGCTACATTGGAGACTTCGATCTTGGAACGAAGTTTGAGAAAGTGTGTGTCCAATTGCTTTTGTGAAGACATCCGTAAGTTGATCATGAGTGCTGAAATGGTGTAGACGAATGGTTCCATCTTCAACGTACTTTCGAACGAAGTGATAGTCAAGAGAAACGTGCTTCATCCGAGAGTGGAAAACTAGGTTCGCATTGAGATAGGTAGCCTATGTATTATTATAGTATAGAGAGTAGAGAGCGGTTTTTTGAGAATTAGCTTGAGTTCTTATAGAAGATTTTTTACCTATAGTACTTCGGCCGTGGCATTCGCAAAAGCTTTATATTCAGCTTTGAAGGAGGATCGAGAAATAGTTTTTTGTCGGGCTGTTTTCCATGATATAGGATTCAAGCCTAGAGAGGATGTAGGCAATGGTGGTGCGGTGCGGCCGTCATCATGATTGCCACCCCAGTCAAAATCGCTGAAGGCTTGAAGAGAGAAGATCCTCGGCGGAGATGAAGACCGTGATATATTGTTCCTTCGAGGTAGCAAAAAACATGTCTGAGTGCCATCCAGTGAAGTTCGGTAGGAGAGTGCATAAATTGTGATGGGCGATTGACAGAAAATGAGACGTCAGGCCGAGTGAGGGAGGTATTGACGGGGGGTCGACGGAAGAAGACCCATCATGGAGGAGAAGAGGAGTGGTATTGCACATTGGAGTGGTGGTTTATTTAGCGCCATCCAAGGAAATTTTTTTAGGAGATCGGCGATGTTGGGATGGAAATAGGCCTTGTGACATGGGAATAGCTTCTATACCAAAAATGTGATGAAGATCATCGAGATTCTTTAGAGAGAAACGTTGTCCAAGTTGAACAAAAGATTGAAGAAACTGTACGTTACCTGTGAGGATAATATCGTCGACATACACCAAGAAGTAGGCGACGGTGGCGTTCTTGGAGTAGACGAAGAGACTACGGAGTTTGTAATGCCAGTTTGAAGGAGATAGCTTTTGAATGCTCTTGATATCATACTATGGGCGCTTGCTTAAGACCATAGAGAGCTTTGCATAGTTTACAGACATGGTTGGGTAGGGAAGAGTGGAGGAAACCGGATGGTTGAGCCATATACACATCTTCATGGAGAGTATCGTTAAGGAAAGTATTGTTAATATCGAGTTGACGAAGAGGCCATCCATAGGAGAGTACGAGGCATAGGACTGCACGCATGGTTGTCAGCTTAGTAACGGGGCTGAAGGTGGCGGAATAGTCTAGGTCAGGCCGTTGGTGGAAGCCTTTGGCCACAAGACGAGCTTTGTATCGAGCTATGGTGCCATTGGAGTTGCGCTTGATTCTGAAAACCCATTTGTAACCTATAAGTTTCTGATTTGATTTGGAGACAAGATCTCATGTTTTGTTCTTCATAAGAGCATCAAATTCTTCGAACATTGCAGCACGCCAGTTAGGATCCTTCACAACTTGAGATATACGGGTTGGTTCAAGTGTTGGGGGTATAAGGTGAACAGTGGTATGATTGATATATTGAGAGTTGAAGTGTTTAAAGACCGGTTTTCGTTCAGTGGTGGTTCAGAGATTTGGGGGTGGGGAGTAGGGAGAGTTGTGGAGGGAGTAAATTTGGTTGAGCAGTTGTGAAGGCGGTTGGGGAGGATATGAAGTTTGGTAGGTTGGGCAGACATGATAGGTTGCGATACTGTGTCAGGGGAGCCCAAAACTTGCGGAAGTGCTTCTTGATGTCTACTGGATATCTGCATTGGAAAATTAGTTTCGACGAATTTAACATGACGAGAAATGTAAATTTCATGAGTGACGGGTTCTAGTCATTTATACGTAGATTGAGATATTGAATAGCCTAGAAAAATGCAGCGAGTGGATCTAGGTTTAAGTTTGGAGGAGGTGTACGACCTTAATTATGGATAGCAAAGAACCCAAAAATTTTGAGACGTGTATAGTTAGGTGGACGTTAAAAGAGTTTTTCAAATGGGGACTGAAAATTAAGAACCGGTGTAGGAAGATCTATGAGATAAACAGCTGTTTGAAAAGTATGACTCCAATACTTAGTGGGAAGAGATGTCGTATGCAAGAATATAAGACCGGTTTCAACAACATGACGATGGCGACGTTCTGATGTGTTATTGTGTTCAGGAGTGTGTGGAGGAGTAGTGAGATGAGAGACACCATAGGAGGTGAGAATGGATGCAAAAGATGTGTACTCACCGCCATTATCAGAGTATACTGATATGAGCGGTAATTGAAAATATGTTTTGACAAGTTTTTAAATTGGGGGAAGATGGTAGCAACACCAGATTTATGTTTTATAAGATACAGCCAGACGTATTTTGTGTAATGATCAACAAAAATTACGTAATAACGAAAACCATTATACGACAATTTAGTGGGTCTCAAAACATCAGTGTAGATTAATTGCAAAAGTTTAGAAGTACGAAGTGAATTTTCCGAAAAAGTAGGTTTATGACTTTTATTGCAATCACAAGAGTTGCATTGAAAATTTTTAACTATCAAGACATTAGACAATAATTTATTTCTCCTAACGACTAACTGAAGAATTCGACTAAAGGGATGACCAGGACGACAGTGTCATTCACTTGGAGGTAGCGTGAATTTGAGTTTGGATGGAGCATGAGAGGCAGTAGACGTCATTATGGCTATCCCCGCGAAGAAGAGGCGCCCCCATGTGAAGATCTTTCAACAAAAAATGAGAAGGAAAAAACTCAAGTGAGACTATGTTTGATTTGCAAAATTTGGCAACAAACTTTAAGTTTTAAGTAATAGATGGTGCACATAGAATATTATCTAAAAGAAATGTTTTTTGGAAGACTGCAATGTTGTTTTACCGATGTGAGAAATTTTCAAATCTGAACCATCACCTATGTTGATCTTATCGAGACCACCGTAATCGGTGTTGCTGTGAAGAGTCCCAACATTGAATGTAACGTGATGAGAAGCATCTGTGCGTTAGTTATGTATATGCCCTAGAGGCCATTATTGTACATATGATGTATATTGTAGTGGATGCTTGGATATATATAGAGAGGACTTTCTTGCTCGACATGATAGTATGCTATCTGGTTTCATTTTGTCTTAACATGTTGACTTGTATTGGGTTACTGTCTTGCTCTCACATGTTGATAAAGCCCTTAGAATATGTACTTGACTACTAGGACTATGATGCAGATCATACTAATGGGGCCAGGGTAGCCCACGAGTACATCCTATAATTGTTCCTAGTCGAAAGTGTATCGAGACAGGGCATCGATACTCCAGAGTAGACTAGCGTATACGCATCTTGACCCATATGATGGGCGATAGATGATCCCATATCCATTGGTGTTTGACATCAAAGATGGTGTACGGGTGTTCAGTGGAGACTGGGTACACTGAACGGACTCGCCGAGAACTCTTAGATGGTATTATACCTTTCGTCAGATAGCAGTTCTCTGGTGACACTGGTACATGTTAGTCTGTAGATTCGAGATCGTCATAGAATCTTGTGTGATTCCCACGGTGCTTTGATTTCCATCTTACCACGTTCATGAGAACGTGCAAAACGGTGGCTTTTGGGTATAGTCCCGAATCAAATGGAGGCAATGAGCGATAGGAGGGGTTTCGTCTCTTCCGGTATTGGGGGTTGATGTTGCGTTGTGTTCGATTGGCTATAACTGGAAGTCCCTGGCCAGGGCTGATATGGAGATCTACTGGTAAGTGTTATCAGTAGTTTCTTGACCTGTTATGAGCCTCACATCGACACAACTTATCGGTTACTAAGGTCTGACGTTTACCACCCCTAGACTGGATATGCGACATATCAGACGAAGAGACCGGACTGTACGGTAGTGTTACTGATTGGATTCACAGGAGTGTGAGCATGCTTGCTTGTTGATCTTCTGATCGCTCAATACCCGGGTGGTTGTTACGTTTAGCTGACCGCTTGCAGCTTGTGGGTGTTTGATATGATCATCACCTACTACCGGCGTATTGACGAGTCTTTAGAGTCCTATACAGAGGTTTCCTGGCTCAGGCGAAACGGAGTAGGAGCACATATGTAATATGTGCGGGACCGAGATTGATACGTGTATGTGATACCGTATTCTATTCTCGTGATATGTGATATCGGCCGAGTATATGTGATATAGCCGGGTTATCAGATCAAGTATTGATTCGATAAAATGATACATATTATATTGGTCGGTTATATGGAATATAGCCGGGTATTGATTTAATAATTTAATGTATAAATATATATGTGATATATTACATTACATTAACTAATATAAGCTCACTTAAATGATTCTTTTTCTCACTTAGGATGCATTGATATATATGTGATATATGTTAAAAATATTCTTTTCTTTTGTTACAAAATTATATATATGTGATATGTATAATTGTAACATGCTAGGTTATACATGCAACTATGGTTTATAAGAATTACACCATGGTTTGTCATTATGGTTGGAATTATATTTATTTTGGAAATTCAAAATTGTGGATTAATTGTTAAGATATTTTCTTAGTTGACCAAGTCCACTCTCTTGATATTTTCCAAGATATTTATTAACCTAACCCTAATCACTAACCATGGTATTTTCTCTACAATGGTTAAGCCATGATAATAACCCTAGGTTGCATTTCTAACCTATCAACAATTTCATTCTCATTCTCATTTGAGCTTCTTTTTCTTCTTCATTTTGATATTCTTGCTCTCTTGATTTATTCATGTGATGAAAAATAGTGAGAAATAAATTTCTAAAGTGAGCAAAATTCCTACTTCATCATCCTCTTCTATACTAGGCATATAGATTAGTGTGTTGGCTTCATTAATCCCTAATTAATGAAGAGATATGTTGGGTTTGTGACTCTTCAAGGTAGATCATCTTGGATTATGAAGACTTCAAGCAAGCATGGATCATTCACCTCATGGAGCCTCTTTAGAGTCCGAGAGCTTGATGATCGCAGCGTAGGGACCACAACTCAGAACTTATGAAGCGAAGGAACGGACTACAAAGGTTGTAATCACTATCATTTAGAAGTAAAGTTGTTTGCTTTAAGTTTTCGCATGATTCTCTAGTATCGATTCTAGGTTAGGGTTATCTAGAACGGCAAAATTTTGAAATTGGCATTAGACGATACCACCCAAAACCTTGCTGCCGCGCTAGACATCCCAACAGTGGTATCGGAGACTAGTTAGAGAATTACACGGATATTGTAGGACTACGAAACCGAAATGAATCCGAAACTTGAAACCCTAAACTTGGTTTCTGTTGATTTTTTAAAAATGCGCTCGAAATTTTTTTTAGACAACTGCAGAATGTTATATATGATATAACATGAACACCACTAAAATTCGAGGCACTTTTAACTGATTTTGGCCGGCCACAACCCATGAAAATCCAGTGTGCTCGGGTGAGTTGTGGGTTTTTGGCTTCAAATTTTGATGGTGTTCCAGTCTCTGGGTTTTAGGGTTTCAGATGTTATTTGTTTTTGCTAAAATTGCATGTGATGTTAATTTTCTGCAGAGGCAATTCGGAGTGTTTCGTATTCGTAATTCTAGTTTTTTTTCGGGTTAATTTAGACGGTGTTAAAAAGTTCGAATGGATATCAATAACTCACTTTTTCCATTGCTGGAAATTTTTTAAGTGTTGGATTTTTCCTTAGTTTAAAACTTTCAGAAAATCATGCAAGCGATTCCGTGGACCCTCTAGAAGAACGAAACCTTAACTCGATTATGTGACCGTCAGAACCGCCATTAAACCCTAGGGTTTGTGGTAGTTCAACGTTGCCACATGTGAGGGATTGGTTGACCCTTCTACGGCTGGTTCATAGGAGCCGTGGCATGTTCTGGGACCTTTTGAACTCCGCTAGAGTCGAGCTATTTGGGAAATTTTGGGTGTTTGTTTATTCGATCAGAAAGTTTAACATTGTCTAGTTATCTGGAATGTGATACAATATGTGGAATTCATATAGTTAGGCATGAAATCCGTAATATGTGATATTTCGGGTTTATGATGTCTAAGGTGATTGTGGATTCCAAATGTTGCAGTTTTTCACTTTCTTTTCTACGACCGTAAGTGTAATATGTGGTGTATCGTCGCTTTCGTTGCTATACATCAACGACAATTGGAATACGCATATTTACTTACGTTGATGCCATATGATGTTATGTGTTGCTGTGATATGTTATATTGGATCGTCGTATTTTGAATAGCCGGGGGTTTTATATGAGATGAGAGTTTTCATTTTCATTCATGTAAAATTCAATGTATGTAATATTCTTTTATTAGGGCACTTCCGGGTTGAGGATGATGTCACCATTGTATATTATTTACTTTTCTGCACTAGGATAGACCCAAGGAAGGGAGCACAAGTAACCGGGTTCTAGGGTCCAGTGAGAGGCCATCTTGAGGAGTCGAGACCGGGTCTCCTAACCCTAGAATTGGGAGGGTTACTCGCTCTCGTAGGGGTCTAGGGATGTGGGTTTGGCTATTCATCGCGACCGTGGAATCCGTGTTTTATACAGGCTCAAAATAAAACACGGACCTCCTAGTATATCCAATATTTCATATGTTATCTTCTGCTGCCGATATTCTGTGATGTGATCATTTTATATGCGTGAGATGGATGCTTTATTATTGTATATATGATATATAATAAACGTTGCTTATGTTTTGCACCCGCGCTAGTCCCGCCCCGGTATGCCGTTAGTTAAGTAACCTAACGGTGCATAACGGAACATTGTGGCGAATGCGGATGACATAAGCGTATGTTGTATTTTCGTTTCTTCTGTGATGCTTAGGAAGCATAAATGATAGGACTTCATTAATAAGATTAATGAAAGATAAAGAAAACTAAAAAATGTTGTATATTCAAATTTTCAAAAAAGGTAGCTCTAGTTTTTGCTTTACATAGCTGTATTCCTTGTAGAATATCCAGCACCTTATTCGATAAGAAAAGAGCCGAGATCTCCCTTCACCGGGAGTGACCTCTTTAGCGAAACTAGCAGATGCTACAACTCACTCGGTTTTGTTTTTGATTGCTTCTATAGTTCTTACTTTGCATAGCGGTATTTGTGAAATATCCTGCATCTTATTTGATAAGGAAAGCCCTTCACCGGGAGTGACCTTCAGCGAAACTAGTAAAAGCCTAAAAAACACTCTTTTCTCAAAATTACTTGTTTCTATAACGATATCAAGTTCATTACGCTCATGGTTTTCTGAAAAACCTGCGTAGCCCTTCATCATTTCAGATAAGTATTATTTAGTATTCGTACTACGGTAGTTTGGCCTCCGTCAAGACGTAGTGTATGGTAGCTGATTAGTACTTATATGTAGTATGAGATGCGATTGGATTAGGGTATTCGTACGGCGTAGTTTGGCATCCGTCAAGGGTCATGCGGGTGGGTCTAATTCAATCAAGAAATGAACGGGTTGAACTTGACTAGCGCCCTATGGGTAGTTTGGCCTCCGTCAAGGTCGTAAGACGCTAGGGGTAAAAGTATTATCGGGAATTTCAAGTGTTGAAATTTGTAATGAGATTGCATACCTTCTATGAGATAGTTGGATCCCGATACCCACTGCGAGTAAGAGTTACTTCTGGGAGAGTTTTACACATCACAATTAGTCGATCAAGTAGGTGTCTAGAAAGGTGTTAACGGGGTTATTCTCTGGGAAAACGAGGTTTATTTTAATTAGGTATGTGCGAAAGCACGGGGAACCTCCTTCAAAGTACCAACACCGGCCTGACTGAAAGATTGGCGAACTTGTAAAGTGTAATTAATCCCGGCTAATTTTATCTTTTAGGGTTTGAAGGAAGATTTGATAAAAAACAGTGGGAGCCATCCTGATTAGATAAGATAATAAACCAATCTATTCTTGCAAGAGCATACGCTATAATGTTTTCTTCTCTCTTTCCAGGTAGTGACCATGTCAGGCCTTAATCAAATATGGATGTATTGACCGAACCCGCTTGTTATACTGAGCAGGAGAACGTTGGTTCCATTCTTTCTTATAATTGTTATAAGACTGAGCAGGAAATATGGACATATCCGGATTCCCATGCCGCCCAAACGAAGAATAAGCATGTTGATGCGTCTTCTTCTGGTGTGTTAGTTATCGAGAACTGTTTCTCAGTTCACTCTACGTCTTGGGTATTAGATACCGGATCGGGATCCCATATATGTAACATGTTATATGGGCGAAGGAAAGGTAGAGAACTGGGAGAGGGTGATCATTCCATAAGAGTAGGGAATGGTGCAAATGTTGCAGCCAAAGCAGTTGGCGAATATCACCTTATGTTGCCAAATGGTAATACATTGATTCTGAATGAATGCTATTACATTCC
The DNA here is from genome assembly GCA_030015575.1 of Agapanthus africanus. Lineage (NCBI taxonomy): Eukaryota > Viridiplantae > Streptophyta > Magnoliopsida > Asparagales > Amaryllidaceae > Agapanthus > Agapanthus africanus. Next base: position 629,297,712 of record CM057343.1, read on the forward strand.
GACCCTGATATGCAATCTTATATCAGTTTCTTTATTGAGTAAAGAAGGATATAATTTTGTAGTACATAATAATGTTATGAATATCTTCCTGAATCAAAAGTTGATTGGATCAGGCTCGTTAAATAATGGCATATACGTTCTAGATCAAACCACAGTTCTTAATGTACAGAACACACACAAGAGGAAGAGTTCAGAAATGAACGAATCCTTCTTGTGGTATTGTAGACTAGGTCATATCAATGTGACACGACTAGCTAAATTACATAAGGATGGATATTTGAATCCGTTCGAATTTTCATCTTATGATACTTGCCAGTTATGTCTCAAAGACAAGATGACCAAAACTCCGTTGAGTGGACACGGAGAAAGAGTTACGGAACTCTTGGAACTGATACATAGTGATGTATGGGTCCCATGTCTACACATGCCAGGAATGGTTCTTCGTACTTCATTACATTCACTGACGATCTCTCAAGATACGGATATGTGTTCCTGTTGAAACACAAGTCTGAAGCTTTTGAGAAATTCAAAGAATATAAGCACGAAGTAGATAACCAAACGAGTAAAAGTATTAAGATCCTTCGATCTGATCGAGGAGGAGAATACTTGAGCAATGAGTTCCTAGACTATTTAAAAGAGAATGAGATTCTCTCTCAGCTTACTCCTCCGTATACACCACAGCACAACGGTGTATCGGAACGGAGGAATCGCACTCTATTAGATATGGTGCGCTCTATGATGAGCACTGCTGAGTTGCCTATTTCCTTTTGGGGTTATGTGCTTGAGACAGCAGCATATCTATTGAATCAAGTTCCATCCAAATCAGTGCTTACCACTCCATATGAGATATAGAATGGGAAGAGACCATGTCTTAATTTTATTCAGATATGGGGTTGTTCGGTATATGTGAAAACACAAAATCCGGACAAGCTCGAGGCAAGGTCTGTTCTGTGCAAGTTTATAGGATATCCCAAACATTCGCGAGGGTATATCTTCTACCACTCCGAGGAACAAAAGGTGTTTGTTTCTCGACATGCCACCTTTTTAGAAAAGGGTTTTCTTATGAAAGAAATTAGTGGCAGTGAGGTAGAACTGGAAGAAGTTCCAGCTACACAAACTGCAACAGAAGATTTGGTGGAACCGGAGGATTCGATAGCTCCTAACGAACCCCAGCCTCTCCGGCGGTCTAGTAGGGTTCCCCATCCACCTGAGAGATACTACGGTTTTCTCGTTGATGGTGGGAGCGAGAATTGCATCATGGAAGATGATGACCCGATTAGCTTCGAGCAGGCCATCACGAGTGCGGACTCTGTGAAATGGCTGGATGCGATGAGATCTGAGATGGAATCCATGTACACCAACAAAGTATGGACTTTGGAAGTTGCTCCTGAAGGGGTAAAACCCATTGGGAGCAAATGGATCTTTAAGAAGAAACTTGGTGTAGATGGAAAAGTTGAGACTTTCAAAGCTAAACTTGTTGCAAAGTGTTTTCGTCAACGACCAGATGTGGATTATAATGAAACCTTTTCTCCAGTGGCTATGCTTAAGTCCATCCGGATCTTACTTGCCATTACTACGAAATCTGGCAAATGGATGTTTAGACCGTCTTTCTAAATGGTGATTTGGAAGAGTGTGTGTACATGACTCAACCAGAGGGTTTCGTAGACAGTGGGAGCAGCGGAAAGGTGTGCAAGCTGCTTAAATCCATGTACGGGTTAAAGCAGGCATCGCGGAGTTGGAACATCTGTTTTGATGTAGTAGTCAAAGAGTTTGACTTCATCAAAAATATAGATGAACCTTGTATATACAAGAAGGTGGCAGAGAATAAGGTTGTCTTCCTCGTATTGTACGTGGATGACATACTCTTGATAGGAAATGATATTCCTATGCTGCACTCGGTCAAGCTCTTCTTATCACAAAGATTCTCAATGAAAGATCTAGGTGATGCCTCCTGCATCTTGGGAATCAAGATCTATAGAGATAGATCTAAACGGATACTGGGATTGTCCCAATCCAGGTACATTGACACCATACTAAAGAGGTTTAGTATGGAAGAATCCAAGCGTGGGAACTTACCCACGATCTCTGGACTCACTCTCTCCAAAGAGATGTCTCTCAAGACTGATTTGGAGAGAGCTCGCATGCAAGGGATACCCTATGCTTCGGCAGTAGACTATATCATGTACGCGATGCTATGTACCAGACCCGATGTAGCATACTCACTAAGTGTAGTGAGTAAGTATCAAGCAGATCCAGGAGAGAGTCATTGGACAGCTGTGAAGAACATTCTCAAGTACTTGAGAAGGACTAAAGAGATATTTTTGGTGTATGGTAACGGAGAACTTCAGGTGGAGTCCTTTACCGATTCGAGCTTCCAAAGTGATAAGGACGACTCTAAGTCGCAATCGGGATTTGTCTTTACCCTCAATGGAAGGGCGGTGTGTTGGAAGAGTTCCAAACAGGAAACCGTGGCAGACTCGACGATGGAGGCTGAATACATCGCTGCCAACGATGCTGCCAAAGAGGCTGTCTGGATGAAGAAGTTCATAACTGAACTTGGTGTGGTTCCGTCCATTGAGCATCCAATACCTTTGTATTGCGATAACAATGGAGCTGTGGTTTTGGCCAAGGAACCCAGGTCACATCAGAGATCCAGGCATATTCTGAGGCGGTATCACCTGATCCGGGAGATAGTTGATCACCGGGAGATCGAGGTCAGGAGAGTTGACATGAAGGAAAACACTGCGGATCCACTCACGAAGGCCACACCCCTGATACAATTTGAGAGACTCTTCGGGATGTTGGGTATGAGATACTACAACAGCTGGCCTTAGTGCAAGTGAGAGATTGTTAGTTATGTATATGCCCTAGAGGCCATTATTGTACGTATGATGTATATTGTAGTGGATGCTTGGATATATATAGAGAGGACTTTTTTGCTCGACATGATAGTATGCTATCTGGTTTCACTTTGTCTTAACATGTTGACTTGTATTAGGTTACTGTCTTGCTCTCACATGTTGATAAAGCCCTTAGGATATATACTTGACTACTAGGACTATGATGCAGATCATACTAGTGGGGCCAGGGTAGTCCATGAGTACATCCTATAATTGTTCCTAATCGAAGGTGTATCGAGACAGGGTATCGATACTCCAGAGTAGACTAGCGTATACGCATCTTGACCTATATGATGGGCGATGGATGATCCCACATCCATTGGTGTTTGACATCAAAGATGGTGTACGGGTGCTCAGTGGAGACTGAGTACACTGAACGGACTCGCCGAGAACTCCTAGATAGTATTATACCTATCGTCAGATAGCAGTTCTTTGGTGACACTGGTACAGGTTAGTCTGTAAACCCGAGATCGTCATAGAGTCTTGTGTGATTCCCACTGTGCTTTGATTTCTACCTTACCACGTTCATGAGAACGTGCAAAACGGTGGATTTTGGGTATAGTCTCGAATCACATGGAGGCAATGAGCGATAGGAGGGGTTTCGTCTCTCCCGGTATTGGGGGTTGATGTCACACTGTGTTCGATTGGCTATAACTGGAAGTCCCTGGCCAGTGACTCATTCATGATGTATTTTTTTCTAACTAATCATTCATGAAGTATTTTGACCTGTTCAATACAACAAATCCATTTGTTGGTGGATGATGGAGTTGATCTTATTTTGATGTTTGCTTAGCGTCTCTTTTACAACTTTTACATTAATTTCTTATGTGTAATCTTTCATGATTTGTAGCAGTTTTTTTTTTTTTTGGGCAAAAAATAATGTAATTACCTCTACTCCATAACTCCCTGTTATGTGCAAGATGGAATGTAAATGATGTCTGTCAAAGGTTATGGAATTCTTTTGTCCTTTTGGTATCTTTTTGACTCAAGTATCCTTATCGACCTAAATGTGGACAAATATAAGAAGTTGTTTTTATTTATCAAAATAGGATGGTTAGAGATTAAAATTAGTAAAATAGAATAATTTAAAATATAATTATGAGAATAGAACGGTTTAGGACCATGTAGACGTGGCCCAGTCCCGACATCAAGAGAGGGCGGGATCCTGGAATCCGCCATCACCACTAAAATGTGGAGGACGGGTTCTCAGAACCCACCCGTCCTGCTCCCATCCCAAGGACCCCCTCACCCCATCCCATCCAGGCATCCATGCCTCCCATGCCACCTCTCCCAATTGGAGGGTGGGTCCCGCCCCGCCCTCCCAAAAGAGGGTGGGTTCCGGGAACTCGAACCCGTCCTCTCCTTTAAAAACGAGAGGGCGGTTCCTAGAACCCGTCCTACTTAAAAAATTAAAAATTAAAAAAATTAAAAATTAAAAAAATGGTATTATTAAATTAAAAAAATCCTTCAAAAAAATAATTTAATGTGTATCCGGAATACGAGTAAATCGGGTTCCAAGAACCCGCTCTTCAGTGTATGGCACAGAGGGCGGGTTTTTAAACCCGCTCTCAGGCAAATATTGGATAAGATTGACAGATTAGGGTTGTTACTGTTTACTGATGTGGAGATAAGATCGACCGATAAGGGTCGTTACTGTTTATATAGAAAAAATCCAATACTTGGATCATACTATAAATATGAATGAGAAACACTTCGGAAGCAAAGTAAATAAGTTTGAGTTTCAAGTTCTGTCTCATGAAAGAATTAGAGAAGATACGAAGAATACAACTGCAGTTGCAATGAAGTTTCTAAGTGGTTACTAAAGGGTGAAACATATAAGGGTTGAATGACTCAAAGTTTCTAAATGGTTACTAACGTAATTTCTTAATACTTGAAGTCCATCCATTGCCAATCTAAACCCACGACACTTCTGGAGAGGGCAATATAGTATGCCGCGGAAGCTCGAGAGAGGAAACAGGTCCACTTAGGGACACGATCTTTTACCCCTCTCAGAACTGTATTCAATCCAACATCGCGGATTATACTTCTTTAATATTATTGTATAACATTTAATTGATGTATGTGTCGTAGCACAAATTTGTAGCACTGTAGTAGAAAATCAGTATACCGCAGAAGCTATTTCAGTTGAAAAGGAGTAAATTCAAGTGTTATTATTCGCTACTCAATTTACATATTGCAATTTTAACGGTAGTTTACAGTAAATTAGCCTCCAACGAATAATGCAAAAAGATCATATTAAAATTAAAATTGTACAAGTTTCCTTATAAATGATAATTGATTTTACTTCCATTGCTTCTTCTTGACGATTTCGAAAGACTCGTCCCTGATGACTGTCCTGGACATCTGGTCCTATAATGACCTGATTGTTAGCATAAGCTATATCTGTCGTGCCTTTGCTGAAGATCAGCATCCATTGTCATTCGACCTCGATGCACCTTAGATCTTCCGGGTCCTATGTTTTTGTCCGGTGGTAATACCGTCGGTGTTTGTCTGTTCCCAGTATAATAGTGTCAATAGTGGTTGTATGGTATATGATGAAATTTTGGATCGTATGTGTCTTGGTAACTGAAAACCGTAAAGTAACGTGAAGCAAAATTGTAATGTGAATTTGCATGCTGCTCGCAGCAGCAATTGCGTGGGCACACAGTAAATGTTGTTACTTGAAAACTCCGCATGTGCATGAAGAGAGCCCTTCATGTCTAAAATTTACGGTATATTGATTCTCATTGCTTCCCGTAACTTGAAACTCCGCTGTGTCAAACCTTTCAGATCTGTAGTATTGTGATATGTGCTCTCTTTTCCGAAATATATCTTCATAATACACGGTGAGTGGAATCTCCATCACCAAAGACTTTTCCATTCTTTGCACAAAGTAAGTATTCACTCTGAAAAAAGTTCGAACAATCAACATCTGTATCGGTAAGCCTTTAACACCCTTAAGAGCCCCGTTGAAACTTTCAGGCATATTAGTGGTCATTAATAGATACCTACATCTATTATCATATGTTTGTGTCCACATGCGTGCTGGATACCCATCTAACCACGCTTTCGCTGCTTGACCCATTTCTCCAAATTTCGCTATGTACATGTCATGAACATTAGGGTCAGACGCTTCACCGGTTTTGTACATAAGCTTATGCAGATCTGAATTTTTAAATTTTCTATCAAAATTCTGTCTGAAGTGTCGCAGGCAAAACCTATGTGGCGTCGTCGGAAATACAGCTCTCATAGCAGCTAGTATTCCAAGATGTCTATTAGATATGATGCATAAATCCGTTTTATCAATAACAGATGGGATACTTTTGAGTTGACGAAAAAGCAATGACCATGATGATGCATTTTCACCCTCGATAATAGAAAATCCCAACGGAAATATACCGTTATTAGTATCAACACCTGTAGCAATTAACATGCAATCTTTATACTTCCCATATAGATACGTCCCATCCACGCACAATACCGGCCGACGGTGTGAAACCAGCCGCGCAAAGAGTAAAGCACCAGAGTATTCTTTAAAACCTGACACAGCCATCGACATCTGTTTCTGAGGTTTTTAATTGGTATACGAACCCCGGATTTAATACTTTTATGGCTTCCATAAAAGGGACTAGCGAGTTGTATGAGCTTTTCCAATCCCCAAATATCTTGCATAAAACCTTTCTACGAGCATCTTATGCTTTTACATACGAAATCTGAATTTTATGCTCTCCACTTACGTAGAGCCGTATCTCCCGAGGAGTCATCGCCACATCTGTACGGAAAAGTGGCATGATAAGTGAGCAAATGTATGATGAAGTGCAATTCTTGTGATCTTTTAACTTAATCGAATTGATACAAGTGTGTTCCCGGTTGTATTTCGTGACTTTCCAAGCTTTGGCTCTTTTGGAACAACAAATATGCAATCTCCACTTACATTCAGGAGCTTTCGTACATATCACTGTATAGTACGTCTTATTTAACTCTTCGGTTTTAAATATAACATTTTTTCAATAGCCCACGACTTCAGTTTACAAATAAGATATCCTTTTTCCGGAAATATATCTCCAACGGTGACGCAATCTTCGCTTGCTACACTCGCTTCCAAATAAAGCTCAGCATTTACTTCTGCCACAGTTAAGTCTACCCAACTATCATCTTCCAATGGATCAAGGCCGAGATCTTCTAGTTCGACAAAATCATTATTCGCAGCCATGTCATCAATCAATACCACTTCATTCAATCCAGCGGTATAATCCACGCTATCCTCCCTTAGATGATCTTCATCAGCTTTATCATTATCACTTTCATCCATATCATTGTCATCCATAGCAACATAAGGTTCGAGTGTAATATACGATGATTGAGGTTTGTATAATATGGATGGTTCGGGTTGAAAAGACCAGAATGATGTGGATGGACATACTTGGAATGTGCTACTTGGATTGTGTTGGAATGATGCGGAAGGAAAAAATTGAAATGCAGAGGTATGAGAAAATCTGCATTTAATATATAAAATTTTGTTAACATTTTCGTATTACAAAAAAAATAAACATAATCATTACTTGTTTCAGATTGATTTACCCTTGAAAGGTTGTATATGGTAATCCTTGTTGTTCTTCAGGTGTGCATACAACTGCAACAGTCGCTTGGGAAAATCTGTATTTAATATATAAAATATATTAGTATTTTAGTATTATAAAAAAAAGTAATTATAAAATGTATACTCTTGAGTTTGAAGGTGTGAATAATCATGTGTATAGTCGTATCCGCTGAGACTAAAAGTATCATCGTTAACCATGAGACCGTTACCATCAAAATAATTCTTTGGAGCGACATCTGATACTTCCAACTGCTTTTTCTCAACTAAAAATTCAAAAGAATGCTGGGTGTTTGCCAAACCGAAGTCTATCATCAAAGATGCTGTTGCATCGTCTATAATTTTAACCAATCCATTTCAACTAAATAGAGGCCATATACAACTTAACTTAACCTTAATTTCTCGGGGATCGTATTTCGTGATTTTAAACACTTTATTCTCGAGTTCATTGTAAGTCGTTGATAATCCTAATCGCATAATCCTTGCACATCCGCCCATATACTCGGGACCTTGTGCACTTGTCACAATCTGGCCATCGTATTTACATAGAACAAATAAACTTGAACTTGACATTATCTACATCAAACAATATCAACCTAACAATAAATATAAAACGTTAACAACTGAAGTAATGATTGTATTCACTGAAAATTAAATAAACGGTAAATAAAATTTACATACGTTTGTCAATCGGGAATTTTGATAGATAAATCTATATAAAGATAGATCGAGTTCCGTTGAAGGGGTGCAGATGAGGGCTTTAGATTTTTTAAGAGGTGCAGATGCAAATTGGAATAGAATGGGGAGCAAATGGGAGGGGGCGGGTTTTTGTAGGTATTTGGTCGTCATTAGTCAATAAAAGGGTCACGCTTGATTTCAGAAAAAGTGTTCACGGGTCTTGAGATAAAGAGTCACGGGATTGCCTTGGGTCAAGGAAAGGATTGGCGGAAAGGGGTCATGAGTCACCGGATTGCCTTGTTTTAAGAGAGAGGGATCACGGGCTTGCCTTGGGTTAAGTAAAATTGGTCAAGAGTCAAGGGGTGGCCAATTATTAGGCAGCCCATCAATAAAAGAAATTATTGAAATTGGTTTTTAGCAGTCTTTTATTGTGAGGAGTGTGTGTTTCAAGAACCCGCCCTTACCTTTTTAAATGAGGGAGGACGTTTGGAACCCACTATCCCCTTTTAAAAGTCATCAATCTGTCACGTATTGACAAATCCCCTGGCCCTCTCCTTTTTAAAGGAGATGTCACATATTGATAAACCCCTTTAAAAGGGGGCCCGTCTCCTTTTTAAAGGAGATTCCCTCTCCTTTAAAAAGGAGAGGTTAAGGGCGTGAAAAATTCAGGGGCCCTCTCCGTTTTAAAGGAGATTCCATCTCTTTTAAAAAGGTGAGGACGGGTTCTTGGAACACGCTCTAAATTAACTTAAAACTCCTTTTTTTCCTTTTTAAAAACCCTTTCTTCCCTCTGCTCTTCCTTATTCCTTTTCTGTTCGAACTCCATTCTATACCCACCGACTTTCCCAATCTTTTAATTATTTGAGCTTGAAAAAAAATACAGTGGAGAATCAACCATTCGACAAATCCCTCCTCATAAATCAAAACGAGCATAGATCTTTCGGTATATTATAGGGGAGGAAAGATTCAAAACTTAAAATTTGTTTCAAATATTGGCCCATATATTTTAATTCAAATAGTTGAAAATAATATGAATAAATCTTGCAGGGTGGACATAATCTTACAGTTGTCGGTCACAGTTCTGACAAATGGCAAGTTACTGATTATCGTATTATCGAGCGGATTCGAAGATCCGATTTTTATGAAGCTTCATTACTGCGTTATATCTAACTCGACCACAGCCTCGTTATCTCTCTTGTTGAGCGTTGAAGAAGAGAGACTCACACTTTTCATCTTAGATAGGATGAGACCACTATCGCATTCCAGAATATTTCCCTTTTGCTTGGTTTACGTATGAATAGACTTTGATTGGTTGAAGGTATAATTGTGGGTCCGAAAATCAAGCACCCATATTGGGGTATGTATATTGAGTCTGCTCTCGGACAAGTATAATTCGTAGTTTCTTTAAATTAAAAGTTGAAATATATTACAGTGATATTAATTAACGATTAATTGTAAAATTCAGGAACCAGAAGGGTATATTAAGGGGTATTAGATCAGTTTAAGCCGACTCAAAATACATTTACTAATATCCCTGATAAAACTACTGATGATGTCTTGGATAGACATGCATGTGCCTGCATTCTGTACATGATCGGTTCTTTGTTGATGCCAGACCAATCGGCTGTTAGTTATATGTATGCCCTAGAGGCCATTACTGTACATACGATGTATATTGTAATAGATGCTTGGACATATATAGGGATGACTTTCTTGCTCGACATGATAGTACGCTATCTGGTTGTACTTTATCTTAACATGTACTCTGATTGTCTCTATGTTACATGTTGATAAAGCCCTTAGGATATGTACTCGACTACTGGGACTATGATGAGATCATACTAGTGGGGCCACGGTAGTCGATGAGTACATCCTATAACTGTTCCTAGTCGAGGGTGTATCGAGACAGGGCATCGATACACCAGAGTAGACTAGCGTATACGCATCTTGACGCATATGATGGGCGATGGATGATCCCATATCCATCGGTGTTTGATATCAAGGATGGTGTACGGGTGCTCAGTGGAGACTGGGTACACTGGACGGACTCGCCGAGAACTCCCAGATGGTATTATACCTTACGTCAGATGGCAGTTCTCCGGTGACACTGGTACAGAGTAGTCTGTTGACCCGAGATCGTCATAGAGTCTTGTGTGATTCCCACTGCGCTTTGATTTCCATCATACCACGTCCAAGAGGGCGTGCAAAAAGGTGGCTTTTGGGTACAATCCCGAATCACATGGAGGCAATGAGCGATAGGAGGGGATTCGTCTCTCCCGGTATAGGGAGTTGATATTGTGCTGTGTTCGATTGGCTATAACCGGAAATCCCTGGCCAGGGTTGCTGAGATTTACTGGTAAGTGTTACCAGTAGTTTCTCGAACTGTTATAGACCTCATATCGACACGACTTATTGAGCTACTGGGGTCTGACGTTTACCACCCCTAGGCGAGATATGCGACATATCAGACGAACAGACCGGACTGTGCGGGAGTGTTACCGATTGGATTCGCAGAAGAACTAGCGGGCTTGCTTTTTGATATTCTGATCGCTCAATACCCGGGTGACCGTTACGTTTAGCAGACCGCTTGCGCCTTGTGGGTGTTTGATATGATCATCACCTACCGCCGGCGTATTGACCAGTCTTTAGAGTCCTACACAGGGGTTTCCTGGCTCAAGCGAAACGGAGTAGGAGCACATATGTGATATGTGTAGGACCGAGATTAATACGATATGAGATACCGTATTCTATTCTCGTGATTTGTAACATTGATCGGTTGTATGCGATATAGCCGGGTTATCGGATCAAGTGTTGATTCGATAAGTTGTTACACATGATATTAGTCGGTTATTGCCGGATTATTAAATCAAGAGTTGATTTAATAATTTAATGTATAATTATATATTTGATATATTACATTACATTACATTAACTAGTATCAGCTCACTTAAGATTTATTTTCTCACTTGATTGTGCATAAGTGTATATGTGATATATATTTGTGTACATATGTTTGTATCATACTTGATGATACACACAAGATGGGTGTATGAGACTTATACCAAGATTAGGTTTAAGATTAGAGTTATTACTTTATCTTAAGATTTAACAAAAGAATTAAACTTAGTCAAAGTTATCAAGCTTGAAGAACCTTGGAGAAACTTTGACAAAGTCCACTCTTTTGTCATTTCTCTTGATATGCTTTAACCTAACCCTTAACCTAATACCTTGGTCAATTCTCTACATGAGTTAAGCATGAGGGCTTAACTCAACTATGGTGCAATAATTCATTGGATAAGTTTTCATTTAGATGATTTTTTCACTACTTCTTCTTCTTCTTCATTAAGCTCCATGAAAAGCTTGCTAGCTCTAATGGTGCCATGAGAAAAAGTGTGAGAAAATCAATTCTAAAGTGAGCCCACTTCCTACTTCTTCATCCTCTACCACTTGCCATGTAGTAGAGCGTGTTCGCTTCACAAAGTTCTGGACCTAGTGAAGGAATAGCTTGAGTTAGTGTCTCCCCGACGTAGATCATCTTCGGCCTCGAAGTCATCGAAACAAGCATGTTCGTTCTTCTTGTGGAGCTTCTCTAGAGTCCGGAGTTCACGATCGCAGCGATGGGGACATCTACACGGAGCTAATGAAGTGAAGGACCGGATCTACAAAGGTTGTAATCCCTCTCACTTAGTGTTAAAGTGTTTAACATGTTAGTTTTCGCCTAAACCCTAGTTTAAAGATCCGGCTTCGGGTTGTTCGGCACGGCTAAAATTTTAATCGGGCATGGTTGATGCCTCGTAGACCCTTGTGCGCGTGCCTAGCAACCCTACATCGGCAACGTATGTTCATCCTTTATACCTTGGGTTTCTTAGGGACTTCGATGTGTATGGCCAATATGCTTGGGGAGCAGGAGTCCTGGCATATCTTTACAATGAACTCTTACGAAGAATAAAATTTATGGCTGCATTACATTTCTTCAGCTACATAATAATTTTGAACTAAATATTTGAAAATTTATAATATTGGTTATTTATGATATTATGACACTTTATATATAGATTTGGTTATGAGAGCACATGTATATTGGAAGACCAGATCATATTCGTCTTTCTGTCGAAAATTTCCCTAGAAAGCCTCTCGGCTGTTGGTGGAGTGACGAGAAATTATATAAGGCTTCTCATCGAGTACTTAAGTATTATAGAGATGAGTTGGATTGAATGGAGGCAACTCAGGTAACTATTAATTAGGTAATTAAATTTGTTTGAAATTTTTAATTGACATTATTTACAATTTTTGTATCATGTTATTTGCACAGTTCACGTGGACGCCTTTACAGTAGATCATCTGCAAGTATTACCCAGCATCTGTATCGAAGGAGAGCCGTTTTGGGAGCTCGATGCCCACTAATGTGCATTAACATCGTGGTCATCCACTTACCGGACTGAGTGTTGCGACAGTTTGGTAGATTGCAATATATTCCTGGTCCGCCGCCTGCGCCTATGACAATAAAGAGAGACATGTGAAGAGAAAAGGTGGAGCGTGATTGGAGAGAGTATCATCATCAATATTTGCTGAGATGGAAAGATAGAATTTGTAATATTGCCTTACAGCAAATAAGTGACCAAACACCTACCAACACTACAGAAACATACCTACAATAGTATAAGCGTCACTGTAAGATATTTTTCTGCTTTTCCTACCGACTTTCCGAACGTCCAGCAGTACCAACCTAAAGGCCACATGGAACGAGAAATAGTAAGTTATTTTTTTTTTTTAAATTAAGTTAGTTTTTAACATCTAGCGGTACAAGTCTATAATTATATATTATTTTTTATGTAACGACAGGCTCATGGGTTGCATCATATACAATCATTGATACAAAATCCATATCCGACTGATACTGGTCCAGATAGTCGGGCTTTATTTTTTACCGTAGACTCGTATATTGGTGCTATATTCAGTTCATATCATATGCTTCCATATTTGTTGCCATCGCTAGAGCCAGAACTAGAGCCACAGCATGTGCCAGATCTAGAGCCGCAACATCAGTGGTCCGGAGCATTATACGGTCAACAACCACCCTGGCACAGTCAGTGGTATCGACAACCGTCGGGAGATAATGAACAAGCGCAACAATCGGAGCAACGACAGTCTCAGGGGTCAGGTTTTGCGCAATAACAGCAGTCTTGGGGGTCGGGTTTTGCGCAGCCTTGGGGGGAAGGTTTTGTACAACAACAGCAGCAGGAAACCGGGACAGCTTCTTCGCAACAACAGCCCAGTTGGGAGACGGATTTTGCGTGCTACATACAGTTGTTGGGAGGCAGCACATATCCGGAATCTGTCCTACATACAGAATTTGCGTAACAACAGCATGTCCAAGACGAAGCTGAAGAGTGAGCGGAAGAACAAGTAGAAGAGCAGATACCACCGCCACATACACATGACCCGGGGGATGGTCGAGTCAGCCCAAAAGGCATAGGCTTATGTCAAGTCTTCTCGAGTTGAGAAAGGGGAAGAGAAAGGGAAAGCGTTAATGTTATACTTTTAATTTGGATGTTAAAGACGTTCGATTCTCTTAATGGATTCATTTCCATTGTTTATAACTGAAGTTGAAGCAATAGAAATGAATCCAATGAGAGAATTGAAAGAGTTTTGCTCCATTGCAACTGCAGTTGTATTCTTCATATTTTCTCTAATTCTTTCATGAGTAGACAGAACTTGAAACTCAAATTTGTTTGCTTTGCTTTCGTTACTGAAGTGTTTCTCATTCATATTTATAATATGATCCAAGCATTGAATTATTTCTATATAAACAGTAACAACCCTTATCGGTCGATCTTATCCTCACGTCAGTAAACAGTAACAATCTTTATCTGTCAATCTTATTCAACATTTTCCCAAGGGGCGGTTTTTGGAACCCGCCCTCTCTGTCATACACTGAAGGACGGGTTCTTGAAACCCGATTTACTCATATTCTGGATACACATTAAATTATTTTTTTGAAGGATTTTTTTTATTTAATAATACTGTTTCTTTAATTTTAATTTTTTATATTTTTAAATTTTAATTTTTTAAATAGGACGAGTTCTGGAAACCCGCCCTCCCCTTAGAACCTGCCCTCCAATGGGAAAGGGTGGGGTGGCTGGGGTGGGTGCCTGGGCGAAGGGGTCCATGGGGTAGGATGGGAGCAGAGACAGGTTCTGAGAACCGTCCTCCATTTTTTAGTGGTGATGGCGGGTTCTAAGAACCTGCCCTCTCTTGATGTCGGGACCGGGCCATGTCTACGTGGCCCCGAACCGCTGTATTCTCATAATTATATTTTAAATTATCCTATTTTACTAATTTTAATCCCTAGCCACCCTATTTTGACAAAAGAAAAACCTTACAAGTTCTTGCACATTTTAAATTTTGTGTTTTTTCTTATGCAACCCCTAAAACATAGTTAATTCTAAATACAATCCCTGCAACATTCTATTTCTAAATACAACCGTAAAAACTTCTAACTATATTAAATAGAGCCCTCATAGTTAACATTCATCCTTCTTGCCCGGTTCTGGCCATAAGAGGATCAAATTACCAAATTACCCTTAAACTGTTATATTCTTTCCTTTAAATGCCCCATCACACCTTTGTAGTGACATTTCCTTTCCTTCCTCGCTACTCTGCTACTGTTGGTTCTTCCTGTTATTATTACTTCTTTTCCCTGCTGCTGCTTCCTCCTCCTTTATGTGCATGAATAACAAAGCTTTATATTCCACAAGTTTGCAATAGTGCTTTAATGAAATGTATCACCATCAAGTGTTTTCAAGATTCGAGAGAAGCAGCATTTTTGGAGTACATGAGAGGAGTAGAGAATTTAGCCTTAACCCAAACATGAACCTATCCTATTTGATTAACTTAGAAGTTTTAGAAGTTGTATTTAGAATTAACTAAGTTTTAGGGTTTGTATATAGAAAAAAAACCCTACTTTTTATGTAAAATAATGCTAAAAAGTTTTATGAAAAACTGAAAGATTTTACTTGTAGCCCTCCTAAAACATAGCAAATTCATTTTTAGCCCTCCAAAACTTGGTATTTATTTTTTACCTCTCCAAAACTAATAAGATATATTATTTTACCCCTTTACGGTTTCCATCAACTTTTAACGGCATAATATCGTATTTTTCTTTAAAATATCCCAACATCTCATCATATTTGAAAATACATAATTTCTTTCCCAAATTAAACTTAAGGTTTAGATTTCTGCTGCATCTTTCTCAAAATCGATCATGGAATCCGGAACTTCTTCATCCTTCTCTAGATATGAAGAAGTTGGATACTTCTGCGGTCTTACTATTGTCTTCGGATAAATGGTTAACTTAAAATCTATAGAGAAAAATTAAAGTTAAAGTTAACGGGGTTTTTTTCTGACGGAAATCGTAAAGGGTGTAAAATAATGTATCTTATTAGTTTTGGGGGTAAAAGTAAATACCAAGTTTCGGACGGTTAGAAAGAAATTTGCTATGTTTTGAAGGGGTTGGAAAATGTTCGAACAAAAGGAGGGAGCAAGAAAACTCCTGCGCGTTAGTGAGATCGTAGAAACATAAGGGCAACCTCTTTACGTTTATGAGTCATGGTTATCAGTGTCGTCTCGTTCAGTCTAGTCTCGTTGAGCGTTGAGTTCAAGTAAAAACCCCAAACTGAAAAGGTTGAGAAGCTGTGGACAGTGTATATTAAAACTATTTAAAACTATTTTAACAAAATTACATCACTAACTTGTGCATAAAATCGGTTCAAGTGCTTTTAATTTGCACTGCCATATCAAGCAAGCTGCGAATTAGGCTATATTTTATCTTAATGAGTCTAAATATAGAAATATACAAGTAGTCTTTTTTCCAATATTTTTCTTTTTAACATGTGATTAAAAAGCATATGTAAATCACTAATTCCTGTTAAAATCTAAGTTATGGTAAAAAAACATTTATTGATTTTAATCAAGATTGATTGTTATGGTATATCTACTACTTCATATAAACTGTTGAATCGGATAGTTTGAGAATAGACATGAGCTTCGAATTTATATCACTTGTTTTCATTTACCCAGTATGCTAGACTTTTGTATCTAATTAAATAAAAATCAATTAGAAGTCTATATTCAAAGTCACCTCTTCATTTGCTACTTGCACCTTTTATATTAACCCGAGCATTTATTATACTTTGCATAATTTGATTTTTTTAAAATTTAGTTTCCTCCGACATATAAAAAAAATTAGATTGTTTTGAAACTTACCTCAATATACCATATAAAGATGAATATATCTAACAAAGAAATTTGTAGGAGGGCACAAGGATATAGGAACATATTTAAATGCGCATTATATGATTTGCATGAAAACGTTCATCATATTGTTGAAGAGTTTTAAAAATCTGAAATAAAAAACTTTAGCCGATTTTATAGAAACATGATATGCATGAGGCATTATGATCTGTTTCTTTTTCTTTGCTGAGTAGCATAGATTAAGTTTATGATGTTCAGATCACAATTTTCATGTTATACCTGCAACCGCAATAAATATTAATTGCATGAGCTCATGATAGCCTCTCAATTATTATTGAAAAATAAAAATTTGTTTGGGAATCTAATTTTGAGAAAAAAAATTTGGCAGTCCGTAAGACTTCACCTAAGCACGCAACACATATCACACCCACACACACCGCACACAAGTACACTACACACACGCACCTAGGGAACCTAAGAACTTACCTCGAAAGCATTAGTTTGTGGCCACTTCCCCTTTTGAACTCTCCTCTTTCCCCAAAAGCAGAAGTGACCATACTGATTGAGCTACTGCTCGTTGGTCTAATTTTGGGAAGTTACTTAGGTGTTTACACCCGCATCTTTAAAAAAAAAACTCTATTCTTAAAAACAATGTTTACTTCTTCAAAAGTATCAACATCACCCTTTTTCAGGCCATGGGCATTCTAACTTTAGTAAATAAATTTATTTAATCAAATCATAATTTTTTTCTTTTCTGAAGTAAAAAAGTAGGACAATACTTCCTAGGCAACAAAATAAATTGAAATAAATCAAAATCATAAGTCTAATTATCAAACCATTACAATTTCTTTTCCTATATAATGTTATAATTAAATAATATTGTTTATCATAATATTACTTCATTTATCAAATTATGATGCATATCTTAAGAAATCTTAAATGGGTATTATTAACATGTACACAAATACCTAAACAAAATCAAAGGTTTGGTTTTAAAAGAAATTTAGTAATATACTTAGGTTTTTCCACAACCTTACAAAAAGTTTTGGGTTAAAGAAAAGGGAAAATTGTTTTGAGCCCAATTCGAAAAGTTGACCTATTTTTAAATCCACAAGTTTCCAAAATTGTATCATGATACTTACAAAATACAGATATTTCAAGCCCAAAATAGATTTTGTGTACTATACTTAGGAGACTTTTGCAAAAATTCCATATTTATCCATATTCTTTTAAATCAAACATACATATGATTATTCTCTGAAAATAATTATTTATCTGATTTCCTCTGGTGACAACTATAGTTTGTTTCTTCTTTCTCGGTGCTCATCTCCAAATTGCTTATTTTTTCTCTACAATCTTTTCTCTCAAATCAGCATCTTTGTTTTCAAATCATTCACTTCAAATCCAATTCCTCCGACACCCCACCTCCATTTTTAATTTTGCATCTTCTCTTTTAAATCCTTAATCTCTGATTCAATTCCTTCGATTTCTTATCTCCATTCCTGATCCTCCCAATATGTTCTATCGTTTTTAATTCACATGATGGTTGAGACTAAGGCAATCACTGATTAAAAGATCGAATAATAAAAAGTTGAAAACTGGGGCAAGTAATAATAAAGAGGGGAAGTCATTGTTGTTTAGTAGTTCAAAGGCGATCTTCGAAGAAGGCGAGAGGCGATCTCAGCGAGGAGCTCTGAGGTGATCTCGGCGAACTTCAAAGATGCGATTTTCAATCTGAGGCTATTCTCGAAGAGACGATTACGGCGATATCGTGTTTCTCACGATCGAAGGCGATCTTCGCAGAGGCAATCGAGGGCGATCTAGGGTTTCTCGTGAGGGCAATTTCGGGTGCAGGAGATTTACGGTGATCTTCGACGGCGATTAGGGTTTCTCGAGAACTCGTTCTAGGGCAGGGCAGGGCATTGGCGACAGGGCAAGGGTCGATTGTTTTCCGACGAGGGTTCTCAATTGCGGTGATGGCTAGGGTGAAAACGACAACGAGGTTGGTCGATCGTGATAGTGGGTCGAGTAGGGAGGGAAGGAATCCTCGAAACAGGTCGCGATCAAGATCAACGGTAAGAGACTATCGATACGGGCGAAAGGAGTTGGTCAGGGGACGGTCAAAAGCGAGTGATCGATCTTCTCCTTCCAGGATGAGGAGAGATAGCAGGGGGTTCGGAGGTTGGAGGTAGATGGGGGATCGCAGGCTCCCGGTCGTGACGGCGATCGGCGTGAAGGGGGGCGTGGGAACAGCAGGGGAGATGGTCGGGGTAAGGGTTGGGTTGTTGATGGCCTAGGTGGGTGTTAGTTATATGTATGCCCTAGAGGCCATTACTGTACATGGGATGTATATTGTAGTGGATGCTTGGACATATATAAGGAGGACTTTCTTGCTCGATATGATAGTATGCTATCTGGTTGCTCTTTGTCTTAACATGTTGACTTGTATACGTCATGTTGTCTTGCTCTCACATGTTAACAAAGCCCTTAGGATGTGTACTTGACTACCAGGACTATGATGTAGATCATACTAGTGGGGCCAAGGGTAGTCTATAAGTACACTCTATAATTGTTCCTAGTCGTGGGAGTATCGAGATAGAGCATCGATACTCCAGAGTAGACTAGCGTATACGCTTCTCGACCCATGTGATGGGCGATGGATGACCCGCATCCATTGGTGTTTGACGTCAGAGAAGGTATACGGGTGCTCAGTGGAGACTGGGTACACTGAATGGACTCGCCGAAAACTCCTAGATGGTATTATACCTATCGTCGGATAGCAGTTCTCTGGTGACACTGGTACATGTTAGTCTGTAGACCCGAGATTGTCACAGAGTCTTGTATGATTCCCACTGTGCTTTGATTTCCACCATACCACGGTCAAGAGATCGTGCAAAAATGTGGTTTTTGGGTACAGTCCCGAGTCACATGGAGGCAATGAGCGATAGGAGGGGTTTCGTCTCTCCCGGTATTGGGAGTTGATGTTGCGCTATACTCGATTGGCCATAACAGGAAATCCCTGGCCAGGGTTGCTGAGATTTACTGGTAAGTATTATCAGTAGTTTCTCGAACCGTTATGGACCTTGCATCGGCATGACTTATCAAGCTATTGGGGTCTGACGTTATACCAACCCCAGGCTGTGATATGCGACATATCAGACGAAGAGACCGGACTGTACGGTAGTGTTACTGATTGGATTTGCAGGAGTACGAGCTGGCTTGCTTGTTGATCTTCTGATCGCTCAATACCCGGGTGGCCGTTACGTTTAGCAGACCGCTTGCGGTTTGTGGGTGTTTGATATGATCATCACCTACTGCCGGCATATTGACGAGTCTTTAGAGTCCTACACAGAGGTTTCCTGGCTTAAGCGAAATGGAGTAGGAGTACATATGTAATATGTGCGGGACCGAGATTAATGCGATATGTGATACCACATTCTATTCTCGCGACTTGTGGCATTGGTCGGTTATATGTGATATAGCCAGGTTATCGGATCAAGTGTTGATTCGATAAGTTGTTGCATTTGATATTAGTCGGTTATACACACTATAGCCGGATTATTAAATCAAGTGTTGATTTAATAATTTAATATAGAATTATATATTTGATATATTAAATTACATTAACTAATATTAGCTCACTTAAAGCTTTTCTTTTTCTCACATTTGATACACCTAACATATATGTGATATATGTTAATTGTTTTCTTTGCACACAAAATATATATGTGATATATATTGTTCTGTCATGCTAGGTTACACATGCAACATGTTAGTATGAGACTCACACCATGCTAGGTTAAAGTTAGGGTTTTATTTGTTTTAAGTAATTCAAACACTTGGATAATGAGTCATGGTTCAAAGCTTGTAAAAGCTTGTAGATTTCATTGACCAAGTCCACTTGTTTGTCTAGCTTAAGATATTTGTTAACTCAACCCTTAACTCATAGCTATGGTTTAGTCTCTACAAGGGTTAAGCATGACATTTACTCACCATAGTTGCATTTCTAACCTCATATGAATTATTCATTCATCATTTTCATCTTCATCTTTCTCTTGAAAGCTCAGTAGCTTTTGATCAAGTGATGGAATTGAGTGAGAAAATGAAAACTAAAATGAGAAAAATTCCTACTTCATCATCCTCTATACTTGCCATTTAGTATAGGGTGTTTGCTTCACTAATTCCACAATTAGTGAAGGGGTAGCTTGGATTAGTGCCTCCTCGACGTAGATCATCTTCGGCCTCGAAGACTTCGATGCAAGCTTGTTCGTTTCTTCATGGGAGCCTCTCTAGAGTCCGAGAGTTCGTGATCGCAGCGAAGGGACTACTACACGGAGCTATTGAAGTGAAGGACCGGTCTACAAAAGTTGTATTCCTTGTTCATTTTAAATGTAAAGTGTTTGCATAATATTTCGTCGGATTTTCTAGTAGCAATTATAGGGTTATGGTTTACTAGAACGGCAAATTTTTAAATATGGCATAGATGATGCCTCCCGAAAACTTGCTGCCGTGCTAGGCAACCCTGCAGTGGGGACGGAGATGTTTGTGGGGGCGTCGAAATTTTTAATCGTAGAGATGGGAGTGGAGATGGATGCGAAGATGAAGAGGGTAATGATAGTGGCCAGGGTGTTAGGGGATGCGGCTATGCTGCGGTCGGTGGCCATGGAGGAAACGGTGTTGGTGAAGGAGGTCGTGGCTTACGAGTTTGTGGTCATGAAGGAAGCCGGAGTTTGAGTGGTGGTGGAGTGGGAAATGGTGGAGGAAGAGGGGGTCCTGGTGAGAGACATAAACATGGGGTTGATGTTGACATTGATAAGGAACGTGGTGGTCAAGGTGATGGTGTTGGAGGATCGAAAAAGTTCGTGGAGGTAGTTCGTGCTGGGGGGGAAGAGTGGATATTAGGGGAGGACTTCAGGTTGCTGGTCAGCGCGATCGGAGGATTGGGGTTGAGTGGGGTGAGGGTGGTGGCAGTCTACGTGGACGAGATGCCGGTAGGGGATTTGATGGTGGCGGCAGTGGTGACGGGAGTAGGGATGGTGGACGTGCTGCTGGCACGTATATTGAGGGGTATGCCCCAGGTGATCAGGAACGAAGTGGTGAGGGACATAGTGCTAGTGATGGCTATGAAGGTGGGACTGCTCTCGGGGACGTTCGCTATGGTGATGGCCACACTGGCGATGGTGGAGAGGCGTAAAAGGGTATGTTGCTGGTAGTGTACTTGCAGAGGCCCGGGGTCATGACAGTAAGAGGCGTGAGGGTAGTCGTGAAGGGTCTCGTGGAGGTGGCTTCGGCGATGAAGAACGGTTTATGGGAAGGCGTGAGCTTCTTAACCTTGGGACACTGGCTGTTAATAGGGAGTCTTCGAGGTAAGGCAGTGGCAGGGAGAAGGTTGATGGTGGAATGTGGATTCAAGGGAAGCTATATGCTTAAGATGAAGTCATTATGGTGGTGGAGGCGGCGGCAAGCCGGAGATTAGTTAGAGAAAGGGATCCGGAAAGTTTCAAGGACGTGATTTCACCAGTGGGTGTTAAACTGATTGATCAAGATAGTTGAAATCGATCTCTGGTTGACATAAGGAATGAGACCAATGTGGTGAGGTCTTTTAATGGTCGGAATTCACCGCGTGGTGGGTTCAACGGTAACTGCTTAAATTGCAATCAATGGGTGCATTCACAGCATGAGTGTAAATTTGGTCAGATTTCTTATAATTGCCAGGCAGAGGGACATTTAGAAAGGAATTGTCATTTACTAGAAAGGGAAGATCGGAAGAGATATCGAGATAAGGCAGAATAGGTTAAACATGTTATCGTGCCATATAACAATGAGATGGAGCAAAGAAGGAAAGAGCTGGCAAAAACTATAGGCGTGATTAGGGTAACTAAGGCTAGGGATGGGAACCCCCAGCAAGGTTAGTGGTGGCAAAGTTGCATGGGTTGCCGGGGAGGTACAAGATGCACGATTGAGCTCTGATATCGCATCCTTTAAGATACATCCCGCACTTTCTATCGGCGGAGTCTCTTGAGTTACTGGTGAAATGCCCGGCAATTGAAGACACTGTTAACAATTTCCAATTCAGAATTACGAAATGGACAAGTTACGAAGGATCTACAGCTCATCGACATCATTCAAAGGTGTGGTTGCTGTTAGTTATGTATATGCCCTAGAGGCCATTATTGTACATATGATGTATATTATAGTGGATACTTGGATATTTATATACAGAGAAGACTTTCTTGCTCGACATGATAGTATGCTATCTGGTTACCTTTATCTCACGTATTGATAAAGCCCTTAGGATATGTACTTAACTACCAGGAATATGATGCGGATCATACTAGTGGGGCCAGGGTAGTTCACAAGTACATCCTTCAATTGTTTCTAGTCGAGGGAATATCGAGACAAGGTATCGATATTCCAGAGTAGACTAGCGTATACGCCTCTTGACCCATATGATGGGTGATGGATGATCCCACATCCATTGGTGTTTGACATCAGAGATGGTATACGGGTGCTCAGTGGAGACTGGGTACACTGAACAGGACTCACCGAGGACTCCTATGTGGTAGTATACATATCGTCAGATAGCAGTCCTCTGGTGACACTGGTACAGGTTAGTCTGTAGACCCGAGATCGTCATAGAGTCTTATGTGACTCCCATTGTGCTTTAATTTCTTCCCTACCACGCTCAAGAGCAGTCGTGCAAACAGGTGGATTTTGGGTACAGTCCCCAGTCGTATGGAGGCAATGAGCGATAGGAGGGGTTTCGTCTCTCCCGGTATTGGGGGTTGATGTTGCGCTACGCTCGATTGGCAATAACTGGAAGTCCCTGACCAGGGCTGATATGGAGATCTACTGATAAGTGTTATCAGTAGTTTCCCGGCCTGTTATGAGCCCTACATCGGCATGACTTATCACGTTACTGGGGTCTGACGATTTCCACCCCTAAACATGATATGCGACTGTTGGGGTAAAAATTTACACCCCCGTTGACCGAGTCAAAGTCAAGATCAACCCCAAGCCAGGTGGGCCCAAGCCCAGGTCAAGCGGGCCTATGCCCAAGTCAAGCCCGCGG
Source organism: Agapanthus africanus (assembly GCA_030015575.1). NCBI lineage: Eukaryota > Viridiplantae > Streptophyta > Magnoliopsida > Asparagales > Amaryllidaceae > Agapanthus > Agapanthus africanus. The sequence goes on from CM057343.1 coordinate 629,321,212, forward strand.
CCAGCCTCCTCCATGCTAAAATATAGATCATGTAATAAATAATTTTTATGTAATTTTTTATACATGAATGTATGCAAAATGGGCATAAAGCCAATATTTTGTAAGCCCATGGCTTATGTGCAAAAAATGAAATGGCATATGAGCCATGGGATGGCTAAAATGCCATTTTTGTGAAGCCCAAGGGGCTATATGCAAATATGTAAGCCTATAAAAGGCAACATGATGAATAAAAAAAGGAAGACTTTTCATTCCCTCCACAAAAAAAAAGTTTCCAGATCTGAGATCTATTCTTCTTCTTCAAGGTTCCAAAACCTTTTTCTTTCTCTTGAATTAAATCAAGAGTTTTACTCTTCTTTTTATAAAACAAATTAGTTTTTCACCACAAAACCCACAAAGGGGAACTTGGATCTGTCATCAGATCTTAAAAAGGAGAGATTTTGAGATTTCACATCTCTTGATCTTCAAGATCCAGCAAGCAACAGGACGAAGAAGAAGAACCACTTCCATTAAACCCAAAACACATTCAGGAGCCCGACTCCTCTCTGATTTCTCTTTTGAGAAATCTTTTTTCAGGCTAAAAGCCTCTTGTCCTCTCCGGCGCGCAGCGCTCATGCGCAAAGCGCCCACGTGCCGACACGTGGCGCTTGCGCTTGCGCTCCAGCGCGCAGCGCAGGTGCGCAAAGCGCCCACGTGCCGACACGTGACGCGCGCGCTTGCGCACCTGCGCGCTTGCGCAAGTGCGCAAAGCGCCCGCGTGCCGACACGTGGCGCGCACGCGCTTGCGCTCCAACGCGCATTGCGCAAAGCGCCCACGTGCCGACACGTGGCGCGTGCGCCCGCTTACGCACCTGCGCGCAGCGCTCATGCGCAAAGCGCCCACATGCCGACACGTGGCGCGGGCGCTTGCGCACCTGCGCGCAGCGCTCATGCACAAAGCGCCCACGTGCCGACACATGGCGCGCTTGCGCCTGAGCGCACAGCACCTAAGCGCACAGCGCTCAAGGCGCTGGCCCCCACGCATCCCTTGGATGCATTTTCCCCCTCTTTTTATGTACATACATATACATATACATATGTATACAAATTCACACATATACATACTCCGCCACATTCTCCCCCTCCAAAAAAATTTTCGGGCCGGGGCGCTGCCCCGAACCCCGCAAGGGGGCTGCCGGGTAGCGGGACCCCCGTAAAAACTCTGCGTGGCTCCCGATATATCCAAAACCCCCTTTCAAAACAAAACACACGCACACTGCACATTGAGTTCGCATGACCAATTTAACCCGTTAATCGGAGGTTCCCTCGCCCCAAAGGCGAGGGGTAATTAACGGCAGCTTAGTCCGCGGCTGCCGGAGATTCGGATCCCCACAATCATTAAACCCCGGCCTACCCTAGGCAGGGGGAATCTGTAGTACGCCTGACAAGCGCTCGCGTATTCCCATCTCACTGGGGTGACGAAAAACACCCTACAGCGACATATCAGACGAAGAGACCGGACTGTACGGTAGTGTTGCTGATAGGCTTCATGGAGACCGTGGACAGGCTTGCTTGTTGATCTTCATATCGCTCAATACCCGGATAGCCGTTACGTCCAGCTACTGCTGCTGACGGCTTGTAGGTGACTGATATGATCATCACCTACTGCCGGCGTATTGACGAGTCTTTAGAGTCCCACACAGAAGTTCCCTGGTTCAAGCGAAACGAAGTAGGACACATATGTGATATATGTGTGGGCCTAGTTAAATACGAGTATGTGATACCGTATTATAATCTGGCAGTCATCTGTTATCAGTTCAGTCATATATGATATAACTAAATTGTCGAATCAAGCGTTGATTCGATAATGTGATATACAGATAAATGATATTAGTCGGTCGTATATAATATAACCGTATTATTATATCAAGTGTTGATTTAATAATGTAATATAAATTATATGTGATATAATTATATATATTAACTAATATCATTAGCTCACTAATTAATCTTCATTAAATATATATTAATATATATGATATATATATATATATATATATTAAAATAAAGCATGGCATTTTCTTTTCTATTTTGTGAAAATAGAAATGAGGTGTGGAGTTGAAGCATGGTTGCAAGCATGGTGTTTTATATTGTTTATTCATTCTTGACTCACTATTCAAGTATGGTTGCAATTTAATATTGCATAATTCCATGCTTGAATGAGTGAGGGGTCTTAGCTTAGCTCTCATTATTCTTGTTCATTCCAAAAGACTTGGCCATTTTTCTTGCTCTCATGCTTCTTCTTCCTCCTCTTTCTTTTGCCTCAAGTTTCAACCCTCACATATGATGTGAATCATGAAGCTTGAGCACAAAGTGAGCTCTTAACATCCCCTACTTCATCATCTCACACCATTCTAGCAAACTAGTGTGATGTGTTTCATACACTAAAGAGTTTAGTGTAGTGGTAGCTTGAACTAGTAGGAGCTTCGTGGTGGATCATCTTTGGCGCGAAGGCAACGAAGGAAGCCCATTCAAAGCCTCAAGAGATGCCTAGTGGAGTCGCGGGACTACTACAAGGAGCAAGTGAAGTGAAGGACTTGATTCTACCAAGGTATAATCTTCTTACACTTATCTAGTTAACATATCATCTAAAGAAAACCCTAATAATCTAGTTAAAGATCTTGTTTGTCTAGCTTAGCACCAAGAAAAAATTAAATTTGGCATGGTAGATGCTTCTATAACCTCATCATAGTGCTAAGGTAGTCCTTCATGGTATCAGAGCCAAACTAGAACATCGGGGAAGGTCATTACGAAGTTAAAGAGTTCGATCGGTTTTCAAAACCTGTATTTTTGCATGTTTCTGTCGATTTTTCCAAACGTTGGAAATTTTGAAATTAAAAATATCCAAAAAATCGTACAGGGTTTTCTATGGACCCACAAGAAAAATGACATCCTGACTCGACCGTACGACTGCGAAACCGTGGCCAAAACTTGGTTTTGGCGGCGGTTCCGCGGCACAGTAGGTGAGTCAGGGAGCATGTTTTCTTGTATAGGTTCGTAGGAGATTTGTGCACTGTTTAGGTATTTTTAACTGTGATTTTCAAGTTGTTGAGTTCTCTGGATTTTGTTAAACTGATCGAGATATTTGGCGTCGTATAGATCTTGATGATATGTGATACAATTGTTATGAATCCGGGTTTGTGATGTCATGTGCTGCTGATATGTCTTATTGGATCGTCGTTAAAGAATAGCGGGGGGTTTTATGTGAGATGAGGGTTTTCTTTTTCATTCATGTAAAATTCATTGTATGTAATATTCTTTTATTGGGGAACTTCCGAGTTGAGGATGATGTCACCATTGTTGTATATTATTTACTTTTCCGCATTAGGATAGACCCAAGGTGGGGAGCACAAGTAACCGGGTTCTAAAGTACAGTGGGAGACCATCTCAAGGAGTTGAGACCGGGTCTCCTAACTCTAGAATTGGCAGGGTTACTTGTCGCTCTCGTAGGGGTCTATGGGATGTGGTTTTGGCTATTCTTCACGACCGTGGAATCCGTGTTTTACATTACTGGCTAAATTTAAAACACGGACATCCTAGTATATCCAATATTTCATATGTTTATCTTCTGCTGTTGTGTTCTGTGATGTTGATCATATAACTGCGTGAGACGAATGTAATATTATATATAAGATATATATTAAACGTTGCTTATGTTTTGCACCCGCGGTAGTCCAGCCCCCGCTCTGCCGGTAGTTAAGTAACCTAACGGTGCATGACGGGGCCCGTGGCGAATGCGGATGGCATAAGCGTACGTTCTATTTTCGTTTCATTTCTTCTGTGATGTTTAGGGAAACATTAATTGATGGGACTTCATTAATAAGATTAATGAAAGAAAAGAAACCTAAAGATGTTGTAGAATCAAATTTTCAAAAAAAGGGTAGCTCTAGTTTTTGCTTTGCATAGCGGTATTTCTTGTAGAATATCCAGCACCTTATTCGATAAGGAAAGAGCCGAGATCCCTTCACCGGGAGTGACCTCTTTGGCAAAACTAGCAAATGCTACAAATCACTCGGTTTAGTTTTTGATTGCTTCTATAGTTCTTGCTTTGTATAGCGGTATTTCTTGTAGAATATCCAGCACCTTATTCGATAAGGAAAGAGCCGAGATCCCTTCACCGGGAGTGACCTCTTTAGCGAAACTAGAAAAGCCTCAAAAACACTCCTTTTCAAAATCATTAGTTTCTACAACGATATCAAGTTCATTACGCTCATGGTTTTCTGAAAAACCTGCGTAGCCCTCCGTCATTTCAGATAGATATTATTTAGTATTCGTGCTACGTTTGTTGGTTTTCGTCAAGGCGTAATGTGCGGTAGCTAATTAGTGCTTATCTGCTAAAAGCATGAGATGCGATTGGATTAGGGTAGTCGTACGACTTTGTTTGCTTTCGTCAAGGGTCGTACGGGTGGGTTTAATTCAATCAAGAAATGTACGGGTTGAACTTGACTAGCGTCCTTTGGTTTGTTGGCTTTCGTCAAGGTCATAGGATGCTGGGGGTAAAAGTTTTATCGGGAATTTCATGTGTTGAAATTTGCAATAAGATTGCATACCTTCTATGAGATAGTTAGATCCCGATACCCACTGCGAGTAAGAGTTACTCCTGAGAGAATTTTACATATAACAATTAGCAAATCAAGTAGGTGTTAACGGGGTTACGCCCCTGGGAAACCGAGGTTTACTCTAATTAGGTTCGTGCGAAACCACGGGGAACCTCCCTCAAAGTACCAACATTGGCCTGGCTGAAAGATTGGCGAACTTGTAAGGTGTAATTAATCCCGGCTAATCTTACCTTTTACGGTTTGAAGGAAGATTTGATCAAAACAGTGGGAGACGCCCTGATTAGATAAGATAATAACCAACCTAATCTTGCAAAGAGCGCACGCTAACGCGTTTCCTTCCATCTTTCTCCAGGCAGCAACCAATGTCACACCTTAATCAAGATAATAATATGGATGTATTGACCGAACCCGCTTGTTATACTGAGCAGGGGAACGTTGGTCCCGTTCCAACTTATAAGTGTTATAAGTCCGAGCAGGGGCTAGGAACATATCCGGATTCCCATGCCACCCAAACAAAGAATAAGCATGTTGATGCATCTTCTTCGGGTGTGTTAGTTACAGAGAACTGCTTCTCAGTACACTCTACGTCCTGGGTATTAGATACCGGATCGGGATCCCACATATGCAATATGTTGCATGGGCTAAGGAAAGGAAGAGAACTAGGAAAATGTGACCATTCCCTAAAAGTAGGGAATGGTGCAAATGTTGTAGCCAAAGCAATTGGTGAATATCACCTTGTATTACCAACGGGGAATACATTGATCCTGAACGACTGTTACTACGTACCCTATATGATATGCAATTTAATATCAATCTCTTTATTAGATAAAGAAGGATATAACTTTGTAGTAGAGAATAATGTTATGAACATTTACCTAAATCAAGTGTTGATTGGGTTTGGTGCGTTATGTAATGGATTGTACGTTCTAAATCAAAACACAGTTCTTAACGTACAAAACACACACAAGAGGAAGAGTTCAGAAATGAACGAATCCTTCTTGTGGCATTGTAGACTAGGTCATATCAATATGACATGACTAGCTAAGTTGCATAAAGATGGATATTTGAATCCGTTCAAGTTTTCATCTTATGATACTTGCCAGTCATGTCTCAAAGGCAAAATGACCGAAACTCCGTTTAGTGGACACGGAGAAAGAGTTACGGAACTCTTGGGACTGATACATAGTGATGTATGTGGTTCCATGTCTACACATGCCAGGAATGGTTTCTCGTACTTCATTACATTCACTGACGATCTCTCAAGATACGGACATGTGTTCCTGTTGAAACACAAATCTGAAGCTTTTGAGAAATTCAAAGAATATAAATCCGAAGTCGAGAACCAAACGGGTAGAAGTATTAAAATTCTTCGATCAGATCGGGGAGGAGAATACTTGAGCACAGAATTCCTTGAATATCTAAAAGAGAATGGGATTCTCTCTCAGCTTACTCCTCCATATACACCACAGCACAACGGTGTATCGGAGCGGAGGAATCGCACCCTATTAGATATGGTGCGCTCTATGATGAGCACCGCTGAGTTACCTGTTTCCTTTTGGGGGTATGCGCTTGAGACAGCCATACATCTATTGAATATGGTTCCTACCAAATCAGTGCCTACCACTCCATATGAGATATGGAAGGGGAAGAGACCGCATATTAACTATGTGAAGATATGGGGTTGTCCGGCCTATGTCAAAAGGCACAATCCGGACAAGCTTGAGGCAAGATCTGTTCTATGCAAGTTTGTAGGATATCCCAAAAATTCACAAGGGTATATCTTCTACCACACCGAAGAACAAAAGGTGTTTGTTTCTCGGCATGCCACCTTTTTAGAAAAGGAATTTCTTGCGAAAGAAATTAGTGGCAAGGAGGTAAAACTGGAAGAAGTTCCAGCTGCACAAATTGCAACAGAAGATTTGGTAGAGCCAGAGGATTCAGTAGTTCCCGATGAACCCCAGCCTCTCCGGCGTTCTATTAGGGTTCCTCATCCACCTGAGAGATACTACGGTTTTCTCGTTGATGGTGGGAGCGAGAATTGCATCATGGAAGATGATGACCCAACTAGCTTCGAGCAGGCCATCACGAGTGCGGACTCTGTGAAATGGCTGGATGCGATGAGATCTGAGATGGAATCCATGTACACCAACAAAGTATGGACTTTGGAAGTTGCTCCTGAAGGGGTAAAACCCATTGGGAGCAAATGGATCTTTAAGAAGAAACTTGGTGTAGATGGAAAAGTTGAGACTTTCAAAGCTAGACTTGTTGCAAAAGGTTTTCGTCAACGACCAGGTGTGGATTATGATGAAACCTTTTCTCCAGTAGCTATGCTTAAGTCCATCCGGATCCTTCTTGCCATCGCTGCATACCATGATTACGAAATCTGGCAAATGGATGTTAAGACCGTCTTTCTAAATGGTAATTTAGAAGAGAGCGTATACATGACTCAGCCGGAGGGCTTCGTAGAAAGTGGGAGCAGTGGAAAGGTGTGCAAGCTGCTTAAATCCATCTACGGGTTAAAGCAGGCATCGCGGAGTTGGAACATCTGTTTTGATGAGGTAGTCAAAGAGTTTGACTTCATCAAAAATATAGATGAACCTTGTATATACAAGAAGGTTGCAGAGAGTAAAGTCGTCTTCCTCGTATTGTACGTGGATGACATACTCTTGATAGGAAATGATGTTCCTATGCTGCACTCGGTCAAGCTCTTCTTATTACATAGATTCTCAATGAAAGATCTAGGTGATACTTCCTACATCTTAGGGATTAAGATCTATAGAGATAGATCTAAACGGATACTGGGATTGTCCCAATTCAGGTACATAGACACCGTACTAAAGAGGTTTAGTATGGAAGAGTCCAAGCGTGGGAATGTACCCACGATCTCTGGACTCACTCTCTCCAAAGAGATGTCTCCCAAGACTGATTTGGAGAGAACTCGCATGCAAGGGATGCCCTATGCTTCGGCGGTAGGCTCTATCATGCATGCAATGTTATGTACCATACTCGATGTAGAGTACTTACTAAGTGTAGTGAGTAGGTATCAAGCAAATCCAGAAGAGAATCACTGGACAGTTGTAAAGAACATTCTCAAGTACTTGAGAAGGACTAAGGAGATGTTCTTGGTGTACGGTAACGGTGAACTCCAAGTGGAGTCCTTTACCGACTCGAGCTTCTAAAGTGATAAGGACGACAGTAAGTCGGTCTCGGGTTTTGTCTTTACCCTTAACGGAGGGGCGGTGTGTTGGAAGAGTTCCAAGCAAGACACCGTTGCAGACTCGACGATGGAGGCTGAATACATCGCTGCCAACGATGCTGCCAAAGAAGCTGTCTGAATGAAGAAGTTCATTGCTGAGCTTGGTGTGGTTCCATCCATTGAGCATCCAATACATGTGTATTGTGATAACAATGGAGCAGTGGCTTTAGCCAAGGAACCCCGGTCCCATCAGAGATCCAGACATATTCTGAGGCGGTATCACCTGATCCGGGAGATAGTAGATCGCCGGGAGATCGAGGTCGGGAGAGTTGACACGAAGGACAACGTAGCGGATCCACTCACGAAGACCCTCCCTCAGACGCAATTTGAGAGACTTTTTGGGATGTTGGGTATGAGATACTACAACACATGGCCTTAGTGCAAGTGAGAGATTGTTAGTTATGTGTATGCCCTAGAGGCCATTATTGTACATATGATGTATATTATAGTGGATACTTGGATATTTATATACAGAGAAGACTTTCTTGCTCGACATGATAGTATGCTATCTGGTTACCTTTATCTCACGTATTGATAAAGCCCTTAGGATATGTACTTGACTATCAGGAATATGATGCGGATCATACTAGTGGGGCCAGAGTAGTTCACAAGTACATCCTTCAATTGTTCCTAGTCGAGGGAATATCGAGACAGGGCATCGATATTCCAGAGTAGACTGGCGTATACGCCTCTTGACCCATATGATGGGCGATGGATGATCCCACATCCATTGGTGTTTGACATCAGAGATGGTATACGGGTGCTCAGTGGAGACTGGGTACACTGAACAGGACTCACCGAGGACTCCTATATGGTAGTATATCTATCGTCAGATAGCAGTCCTCTGGTGATACTGGTACAGGTTAGTCTGTAGACCCGAGATCGTCATAGAGTCTTATGCGACTCTCACTGTGCTTTGATTTCCTCCCTACCACGCTCAAGAGGAGTCGTGCAAACAGGTGGGTTTTGGGTACAGTCCCGAGTCGTATGGAGGCAATGAGCGATAGGAGGGGTTTCGTCTCTCCCGGTATTGGGGGTTGATGTTGCGCTACGCTCGATTGGCAATAACTGGAAGTCCCTGGCCATGGCTGATATGGAGATCTACTGATAAGTGTTATCAGTAGTTTTTCGGCCTGTTATGAGCCCCACATCGGCATGACTTATCACGTTACTGGGGTCTGACGATTTCCACCCCTAGACATGATATGCGACATATCAGACGAAGAGACCGGACTATACGGTAGTGTTGCTGATAGGCTTCATGGAGACTGTGGACAGGCTTACTTGTTGATCTTCATATCGCTCAATACCCGGGTAGCCGTTACGTCCAGCTAGTACCGCTAACGGCTTGTAGGTGACTGATATGATCATCACCTACTGCCGGCGTATTGACGAGTCTTTAGAGTCCCACACAGAAGTTCCCTGGTTCAAGCGAAACGAAGTAGGACACATATGTGATATATGTGTGGGCCTGATTAAATACAAGTATGTGATACCGTATTGTAATCTGGTAGTCATCTGTTATCAGTTCAGTCATATGTGATATAACTAAATTGTTGAATCAAGCGTTGATTCGATAATGTGATATACAGATAAATGATATTAGTCGGTCGTATATAATATAACCGTATTATTATATCAAGTGTTGATTTAATAATGTAATATAAATTATATGTGATATAATTATATATATTAACTAATATCATTAGCTCACTAATTAATCTTCATTAAATATATATTAATATATATGATATATATATATATATATTAAAATAAAGCATGGCATTTTCTTTTCTATTTTGTGAAAATAGAAATGAGGTGTAAAGTTGAAGCATGGTTGCAAGCATGGTGTTTTATATTGTTTATTCATTCTTGACTCACTATTCAAGCATGGTTGCAATTTAATATTGCATAATTCCATGCATGAATGAGTGAGGGGTCTTGGCTTAGCTCTCATTATTCTTGTTCATTCCAAAAGACTTAGCCATTTTTCTTGCTCTCATGCTTCTTCTTCCTCCTCTTGCTTTTGCCTCAAGCTTCAACCCTCACATGTGTTATGAATCATGAAGCTTGTGTAAGTCCATGTCACGCACCCCACGAACTTGCGGGGAGACGGAATATATGAAAAACGATTATCAAAGCTTCGTAACACGGACTTGAGCGCATGAATCGTTATCTAAACCATTGCTAACGAAAAGCTAGAGGTTTAACTACTCGGATACGAAGTTATACCTCATGATACTAGCCCTTCGGGTCTTCATCGCGGTCTTCCACTCCTCGTAGGCTCCTTGGAACATCGGCACCTCAACGGCCTCCTCGAATCAAAGACGATCCACCCGAAAGCTCCTACGCCAAGCTTAATCTCAAACTTGAGATAACTAGGTTGCTTAAAGTGCTAATCTAAGCTACCTAGGGGATATAGAGTGAGGTTATGGATGTATTAGTCTAGCTAATCCTTGATCTCAACTCATGAGAGGTTAGGGTTAGGGTTTGAAGAGAGAGTGAGCTTGAGGAGAGAGAAGGTGAGAATAAAAAAAAATGAGATAATGAACTTATCATGGTATATATGAAGCATTATTATTTATCCATAAATCAAATAATAGAATTAACAACCATGCTTCACAAATATCTTTGAGTGATTCATCACCATGAGTCATTAAGCATTTATGATGCATTAATGACTTGGATGAATCACACAAATGAGTCACTAATCTCATTTAATGCAATACCACCTTAACCCCTTAGTCACCACTCTTCTAGAAGCTTCCCGACAAATTACGAGAACGCCCCTCCAATCCGTGAAAACACGGAAAAACTTTAGACTGTATAAATCCAATAACCCGATACTAGAATCTGGCTTAAACCAAAGCCGGCTAGTAAAAACTGTCCGAAAAAGTCGTACGTACGTAAACACACGTACGCATCCGAACCTTTGTCGTAAAACCATACGACCTCTATATCGTTTCGCCTGGAGCAGGGAAACTCTCTGTGTGGGACTCTAAAGACTCGACACTACGCTGGCAGTGGGTTTAACCACAGACCGTAAGCGGCACTAGCTGTACGTAACGGTCCCCAGGTAGATGTCGATAAGAAGGCCGATGAGAAAAACCATCCGAACCCCTACTGAGCCTGATGTGACAATCTCCGTACAGTCCGGTCTGTTCGTCTAAGACTATCGCATATCAAGCCTAGGGGGCGGCAAGCGTCAGTCCCCTAATAGCTGTATAAGTCGTGTCGGAGCGAAACCCATTACACCCTGAGAAGCTACTGGAACCTACCAGTATATCTCGCTTGCCCTGGCCAGGGACTTTGCGTAATGGATCTCTGACACAGTGCGATATCAACTCCCAATACCGGGAGAGATGAATCCTATCTAACCGCCACTGCCTCCAAGTGCTCGGGACTGCACCCAACTGCTACCTGTTTGCACGACTCCTTTGAGCCGTGGTAGGGTAGCAATCTAAGAACAGTGAGACATGTAGGGTGTTTTTCGTCACCCCATTGAGATGGGAATACGCGCGCGCTTGTCAGGTGTACTACAGATTCCTCCTGCCTGGGGTAGGCCGGGGTTTAATGATTGTGGGGATCCGAATCTCCGACAGCCGCGAACTAAGCTGCCGTTAATTACCCCTCGCCTTTGAAGCGAGGGAACCTCCGATTGACGGGTTAAACTGGTCATGCGAACTCAATGTGCAGTGTACGTGTGTCGTGTTTTGAAAGGGGGGTTTGGATATATCGGGAGCCACGCAGAGTTTTTACGGGGTCAGCGCCTTGAGCGCTGTGCGCTCAGGGGCTGTGCGCTCAGGCGCAAGCGCGCCACATGTCGGCACGTGGGCGTTTTGCGCTTGAGCGCAAGCGCGCCACGTGTCGGCACGTGGGCGCTTTGCGCTCGAGCGCAGTGCGCCTGAGCGCAGCGCGCCACGTGTCGGCATATGGGCGCTTTGCGCTCGAGCGCAGTGCGCCTGAGCGCAAGTGCGCCACGTGTCGGTACGTGGGCGCTTTGCGCTCGAGCGCAGTGCGCCTGAGCGCAAGCGCGCCACGTATCGGCACGTGGGCGCTTTGCGCTCGAGCGCAGTGCGCCTGAGCGCAAGCGCGCCACGTGTCGGCACGTGGGCGTTTTGCGCTTGAATGCTGGGCGCTGGCGAGACAAAGGGACTTTTTGTCCCAGAACCAGAAGCTATGCTTCAGAAAGGAAATATTTATTATATATATATGTAAATATATGGAGTTAAACTCCTAAAATGTTTTGGTTGATGAAATGGGTTCTTCCTCTTCCTCCTCTGTTGGCTGGATCTTGATGATCAAGAGATGTGAGATCTAAAAATCTCTCATTTCTGAGATCTAATGGTAGATCCAAGTTCCCCTTTGTGGGTTTTGTGGTGAAAGACTTCTTAGTTTTTGAAAAGAAAGAGTAAAACTCTTGATTTAATTCAAAAGAAATGAGAAGGTTTAGAACCTTGGAGAAGGAGCAGGAGGCACAAAAGATCTCAGATCTAAAATTTTTGTGGAGAGAATGAAAAAGTATATTTTTTATTCATCATCATTTTGCCTTATATAGGCTTACATATTCACATATAGCCCCTTGAGCTTCACAAAATGGCATTTTAGCCTATCCCATGGCTCATGTGCTATTTCATTTTTGCACATAAGCCACGGGCTTACAAAATATTGGCTTTATGCCCATTTTGCATACATTCATGTATAAAAAATTACATAAAAATTATTTATTACATGATCTATATTTTAGCATGGAGGAGGCTGGCCGCGGGCTCGACTTGGGCATGGGCCCGCTTGACCTGGGCTTGGGCCCACCTGGCTTGGGGTTGACCTTGACTTTGACTCGGTCAACCGGGGTGCAAATTTTGACCCCAACAAAGTGCCCCCCATCAATAAATCCACACCGCACATTTGAGTTGTGTGCATGAAATTGATGGATCTTGAAGTTGGACTTCGAGGTGGAACAGCATTCCAGGGGCGGAGTATCCCTCGGGAAGCATGATTCCCGGGGATCGGAGCATCATTCCGATTTGCGGAGCATAATTCCAAGGATCGAAGCATCATTCCGAAGCGCGGAGAATGATTCCATGGATCGGAGCATCGTTCCGAAGGGCGGAGCTTGATTCCAGAGTTCGGAGCATCTTTCCGAAGAGCGGAGAATAATTCCAGGATTCGAAGCATCATTCCGAAGGGCGGAGCATGATTCCAGAGTTCGGAGCATCTTTCCGAAGAGCGGAGCATGATTCCAGAATTCGGAGCATCGTTCCGAATGGCGAAGCATAATTCCATAGGTTCGGAGCATCATTCCGAAGAGCGGAGCATGATTCCGGGAGTTCGGAGCATCATTCCGAAGAGCGGAGCATAATTCCAGGATTCGGAACATCATTCCGAAGAGCGGAGCATGATTCCACGATTCGGAGCATCATTCCGAAGAGCGGAGCATGATTCCAAGATTCGGAGCATCATTCCGAAGAGCGGAGCATGATTCCAAGATTCGGAGCATCATTCCGAAGAGTGGAGCGTGATTCCAAGGACCGGAGCATGATTCCAGGGGATCGGAGCATCATTCCGAAGGGCGGAGTATGATTCCAGGGGATCGGAGCATTATTCCGAAGAACGGGGCATGATTCCGGGGGTTCGGAGCATCATTCCGAAGAGCGGCAGACATTCTGACCGAAGCATAATTTCGATGCAGAGGTTGATTCCCAGGCGAAGCATAATTCCGACAGAGAAGGCAAATACTCCGAGGTGAAGCATGATTTCGACATGGGGTACATTCTGAGACGGAGCATGATTCCGGCGCAGTGCTTGTCGGTTGACTTGATTCCGAGGCGGAGCATAATTCCGGCAGGGAAGGTAGATATCCCGAGGCGAAGCATGATTTCGACATGGGGTACATTCTGAGACGGAGCATGATTCCGGCACAGAGCTTGTCGGTTGACTTGATTCCGAGGCGGAGCATAATTCCGGTAAGGAAGGTAGATATCCCGAGGCGAAGCATGATTTCGACACGGGGTACACTCTGAGACGAAGTATGGTTCCGACGCAGAGCTGCTTGGTTGATTTGATTCCGAGGTGGAGCATAATTCCGGCAGGGAAGGTAGATATCCCGAGGCGAAGCATGATTTCGACACGGGGTACACTCTGAGACGAAGTATGGTTCCGACGCAGAGCTGGTTGGTTGATTTGATTCCGAGGCGGAGCATAATTCCGGCAGGGAAGGTAGATATCCCGAGGCGAAGCATGATTTCGACACGGGGTAAATTCTGGAACGGAGCATGATTCCGCCGTAGAGGTTGTTGGTTTGATTTGATTTGGGTTGACATCAGCATCGCTACACTGGAATATGGTACCAGGAGCGAATCATCATTTGTCATGAGAGAATTTGGGGATTGGTTTTTTTTTGTTTGGCATCAGCATTGCTACACTGGAATATGGTACCAGGAGCGAATCATCATTTGTGTTTGCTTATTAGGAAACGATGGCTTAGGAGACAGGTTTTAGGTCCCTATCACCTAAGACTTTTCAACTTTGTGACCCGTAAGGGTCTCACAAAGCATTTTCTCCCTACAGGTCATAAGGATCCCGTAAGTGCATTTTCTCCTTGGGAGTCGTGGGGACTCCCAAGTGTGTTGCTCCCTTGTGAGTCATAAGGATCTCACGCGGGAATTTTCTCCTCACAAAGTCGAGAGGACCTTGTGAGTGCATTTCATCCCTTTCTCACGAGTTTGCGCCCTTTCGGGTTTTCACAAACTTGCCGGCAGTCCTGCTGTTTTTACTCACGGAGCCCTTTCGGGTTTTCATCCGTGCCCATCTTGCTTGTGGACATACCTTTTTTATTTTATTATATTTTTTTTTGGAGATATTGGGATTGTTTTACGCCCGTGGATTGTATACGGTTTTGCAGGATGTATGATCCAGACCGTAGGGCCATAAAAAATTTTGGGACTTTGTTGGCGTCTGCATCGCTGCACTGGAATATAGTACCAGGAGCGACTCATCATTCGCCGTTGGGGTATGGGATTTGGAATTTGGTTGGCGTCTGCATCGCTGCACTGGAATATGGTACCAGGAGCGACTCATCATTCGCCGTTGGGGTATGGGATTTGGAATTTGGTTGGCGTCTGTATCGCTGCATTGGAATATGGTACCAGGAGCGACTCATCATTCGCTGTTGGGGTATGGGATTTGGAATTTGGTTGGCGTCTGCATCGCTGCACTGGAATATGGTACCAGGAGCGACTCATCATTCGCCGTTTGGGGATTGGGGAGCGATGGCTTAGGAGACAGGTTTAGATCCCTATCACCTAAGACTTTTCAATTTTATGGGCCGTGAGGGTCCCATAAAAGCATTTTCTCCCTACGAGTCGTAAGGATCCCGCAGGTGTATTTTCTCCTTAAGAGTCGTGAGGACTCCTAAGTGTGTTTTTCCTCGGTGAGTCGTAAGGATCTCACGAAGGTTTGTTCTCCTCATGCATCGTGAGGACACATGAGTGGGTCTTTCCAATGAAGTATAATTCCAAAGGCGGAGACCAGCCGCGTAACTGGTGGTTGCGGTGGGGCATGGGTATGCTGAGAATTATTTGAGCCCGTGGATTGTATACGGCAGTCAATTTGAGGACTAACCGTAGGGCCGGAAGAATTTTGGGAAATTGGATTTTGGTTGGCGTCTGCATCGCTGCACCGGAATATGGTACCAGGAGCGACTCATCATTCGCCGTTTTTTTTCGTTTTTGCATTTTTGTCTTACCGTGATTGCTCTATCATTTCAGCTTTTCTCATCGCGAAGGTCGCGATTGCCCCATCATTTCGGCTTTATTTTCATCTATATTTTACTCGCTGATTTTTATTGCGAGTTGCCCCATCATTTCGGCTTTTCTTTATTTTTCTTTTATTTACACATTTTTTTGTTTATTTACATATATGTATAGATATATTTACATTCCCAGTTTAACGACTTAGAGGTCGAATGTTCCCAGTTTAATGACGTGGTGGTCGATTGTTTTCAGAGAAAGGCAGATGTCTGAGAGAATCAGTTTCACGAAGAACTTCGGTCTCCGTTTGTATGAAATTGGCGGTCGCATCTTGACTGTTTACTAACACGCCTTTGGACAGTTCTATCTCTCCTTCCTTGTATTGCTTTTCGACCCAATCTTTGAAGACGAAGCAATCCTCAATGGCATGACCTATCACTCTGTGATAGGGGCAGTATTTGGGGTCGTCGGTCCTATTCGCTTCCTGCGGTCTTTTTGACTCTGGCAGTTGTAGACCGTTCTTCAGGGCGTCTTTGAATATTTTACGGATTTTGTCCCTTCTGAAGGAATAGACCTTATCCAGCTTCTCTCTCAGTGGAGATTCTCCTCCCTCTCCGAACATTGGCTTTCGAGGCTGGTTGGCATTAGGCCCGCTCAACCCTTACTTATTTCGGTTAGCCGAGGTATTGAAAGATTCAGTATCATCAGAACCTCCGCCTTTGCGATTTTCGTCCTTTCGGTTTCTCCAGGACCTATTGTTATTTTGGGAGTCAGAGGAGGACTCCTGCTTTGAGCGTTCCAACATCTGGACTTTTCTGGTCAGCTCTTGGAATGTTTTGAGACCCGCGGTACATAGAAACGGGGCCATCCAGTTGTTGAGATTTCCGACAAGGAGAGTGACAGATTGGTCCTGCTCTATCGGCGGTTCACATTTGACGGAGAGATTGTGCCATCGGATTATAAAATCCGTGCTGCTTTCGTCGCTCTTGGGCTTGGTCCTTACGAGCTCGGCAATGGTAATCTTATCGCTGACGCTCATGAACCTCTGCCGAAACAGAGACTCCATTTGGACAAAAGTTGTGACGGAGCCATCCGGTATGCTCGCGTACCAGTCGAAAGCAACATCGGTCAAGCTATTAACGAACTGCCGGAGGAGAAGCGCATCATTGCCTCTAGTATTCCCGCATGAGGATTTGAAGTGGGCGATATGCTGATTCGCATTTCCCGTCCCATCGAATCTTCCAAATTTTGGAATGACATAGCCGCTAGGAAATTCTACCAGATCATACTGAGCAAGATATGGTCTCCCACTACTGCTGATATCTTTTTGCGCTTCGTCTTCGGCCTCCAATGTTTTGACTTTGCTGGCAACCAAATCCATGATTTGATCTTGAGTTAGCGGGCTACTGTCATCGGTAGCCAAGACATTTCCCGAGATAGGATGCGACTGATTTTCATGTAGTTTGCCCACTTTTGGATTTGAGAGAATAGGCGTTGACTGCTTTGGGACACCACTTCCCGGTTCACGAGCAGAGCCCTCCGCTTGATTGGGCGGCTGAGAGGCAAGTTGGGCCGTGAGCTGTAGGACGACATTTGTCAAGTCGTCAATTTTTGAGTAGAGCTTGGCCATCTCCTTGTCTTTGTTTCTAAGCTGCTTTCGGAGCTCTTGAAGCAGCTCTTGCTCCGCGGTTCTGGGGTGGAAAGTCGGCTCTTCTTCGCTTTCCGAGCCCGACTCCTCATGGATCGAAGGGTCTTTCTGCCCATCATCCTCATCGAGAGGGTCTTCATCACCCAGCAGAGGCGGCTGTTCTTGGGAAGCGGCCACCACATTCAAGCCAGATTGGATTTGGGATGTAGTGGCCCCGTCCTTGCTCTTGCTGCGCGTGCCCACCGTGTAGACAGTGTGGACCTCATATCCAGTCGTCTCTTTCTCACTGGCAGGGAGCTTGGAGAAGACACCCGATCGAGCAGTGGTCAAGGGCACCGCTGGAGCTTGCTCGGGACGCGTTGTAGCTTTGTGGGTGTTGATGGCCTTGCCCCCAGCTGGGGCCAAGGAAAGCCGTTCAGACACCGGCTTGCGTTTGGGTTGGAGCGTCCTTGAGATCACTACATTTGGTCTCTTGCCTTTCGAGACCGGTTTGTCCGCCACCGGGGCTTGAGGAGCCGGGGTGGCGCCAACAGGCATGAACATAATAGAGCCGAATGGTAGCAACGGCTCCTCCCATTGTCGCCCGAGACTGGCCGGAAGGACCGTCCTGGAGTCTATCTTCATCGTGTAGGAGACGAGAGCTGAGTTCATCATTGAAGACATCGTCGGAAGGTGATTGTTTGAAAATCTGCATGAAAGAGCATTATTTTAGTATAAATACAGGTATGTATAATGATTGAGTTCGCATGAATGCTTAACCCGAAATATGGGAGGAAAGATTGGTCCCACCGGGCGTGCCAGAATCTGTAGGGTGCTTTTCGTCACCCCATTGAGATGGGAATACGCGCGCGCTTGTCAGGTGTACTACAGATTCCCCCTGCCTGGGGTAGGCCGGGGTTTAATGATTGTGGGATCCGAATCTCCGGCAGCCGTGAACTAAGCTGCCGTTAATTACCCCTCGCCTTTGGAGCGAGGGAACCTCCGATTGACGGGTTAAACTGGTCATGCGAACTCAATGTGCAGTGTACGTGTGTCGTGTTTTGAAAGGGGGGGTTTGGATATATCAGGAGCCACGCAGAGTTTTTACGGGGGTCCCGCTACCCGGATAGCGGGATGGGGGTCAAGGGGGCTAGCAGCCCCCTTGCGGGGTGCGGGGCAGCGCCCCGTTAGAAAATTTTTTCTAACAGGGACAGTGTCGCGGAGTATGTGTGTGTGTAAATATGTATACATATGTGTGTATATATGTATATATGTATATATGTATATGTATATATGTATAAAAGAAAGAGGGGGAAAAGGCATCCAAAGGATGCGTGGGGCCAGCGCCTTGAGCGCTGTGCGCTCAGGGGCTGTGCGCTCAGGCGCAAGTGCGCCACATGTCGGCACGTGGGCGTTTTGCGCTTGAGCGCAAGCGCGCCACGTGTCGGCACGTGGGCGCTTTGCGCTCGAGCGCAGTGCGCCTGAGCGCAGCACGCCACGTGTCGGCATGTGGGCGCTTTGCGCTCGAGCGCAGTGCGCCTGAGCGCAAGCGCGCCACGTATCGGTACGTGGGCGCTTTGCGCTCGAGCGCAGTGCGCCTGAGCGCAAGCGCGCCACGTGTCGGCATGTGGGCGCTTTGCGCTCGAGCGCAGTGCGCCTGAGCGCAAGCGAGCCACGTGTCGGCACGTGGGCGTTTTGCGCTCGAGCGCTGGGCGCTGGCGAGACAAAGGGACTTTTAGTCCCAGAACCAGAAGCTATGCTTCAGAAAGGAAATATTTATTATATATATATATATATGTAAATATATGAAGTTAAACTCCTAAAATGTTTTGGTTGATGAAAGGGGTTCTTCCTCTTCCTCCTCTGTTGGCTGGATCTTGATGATCAGGAGATGTGAGATCTAAAAATCTCTCCTTTCTGAGATCTAATGGTAGATCCAAGTTCCCCTTTGTGGGTTTTGTGGTGGAAGACTTCTTAGTTTTTGAAAAGAAAGAGTAAAACTCTTGATTTAATTCTAAAGAAATGAGAAGGTTTAGAACCTTGGAGAAGGAGCAGGAGGCACAAAAGATCTCAGATCTAAAATTTTTGTGGAGAGAATGAAAAAGTATATTTTTTATTCATTATCATTTTGCCTTATATAGGCTTACATATTTACATATAGCCCCTTGGGCTTCACAAAATGGCATTTTAGCCTATCCCATGGCTCATGTGCCATTTCATTTTTGCACATAAGCCATGGGCTTACAAAATATTGGCTTTATGCCCATTTTGCATACATTCATGTATAAAAAATTACATAAAAATTATTTATTACATGATCTATATTTTAGCATGGAGGAGGCTGGCCGCGGGCTCGACTTGGGCATGGGCCCGCTTGACCTGGGCTTGGGCCCACCTGGCTTGGGGTTGACCTTGACTTTGACTCGGTCAACCGGGGTGCAAATTTTGACCCCAACAGGACACACTCGAGGCGAAGTAGCAGTGTCAAGTCTGCGGACTATGCTGTATTCATGTCACCTAGGAAATGTTAACTGACGATGGGTATAATACCAACCAATTAGTTCCTCGGCGAGTCCTGTCCGGTGTACCCGTAACCTAACGAGCACCTGCATACTATCTCCAGTACGACGTACTGATGGCTGTGGGACAGACCATCTCCCCAACTGGGATGAGAAGCGTACACACTTAGTCTACTCCGGAATATCGATGCCCTATCTCGAGAATCCAACGACCAGGGACCTGTATAGGATGTTGCTTACAGACTACCCAGCCCCCACTAGTGTGACTGCCATCACGACGCTGGTAATCAAGCAAAGATCCTATGGGCTCTACTAATATGTATAAGTGATACGTTACAAGAAACATATGCTCATATTAAAGTAGACTCAAACCAAGTAGCATACTACTATGTTTAGCAAGACTGTTATATACAACTGTGAATATCACAAGCTTCCATTAAGTAATATACATGCTAGTATGATACAATAATGGCCCCTAGGGCATATACACTAATAATTTCCCACTTGCACTAGGGCCATGAGCTGGCATATCGTAGACCTATCATCTCGAATAGCCTCTCGAACTGCGTCTGAGGAATGGCCTTTGTGAATGGATCAGCAATGTTATCCTCCGTCTTTACTCTCTTCACCTCGATCTCCCGGCGATCTATGATCTCCCTGATCAGGTGATACCGCCTTAAGATGTGTCTGGACTTCTGATGGGACCTGGGTTCCTTCGCTAAAGCTATAGCGCCGTTGTTGTCACAATACAGAGGTATTGGACCAACACTGGAAGGAACCACCTGAAGTTCTGTGAGGAACTTCTTCATCCAGACAGCTTCTTTTGCGGCATCGCAAGCAGCTATGTACTCTGCTTCCATCGTTGAGTCTGCAACGGTCTCCTGTTTGGAACTCTTCCAATAGACCGCCCCTCCATTGAGGGTAAAGACATAACCCGACATGGATTTGGAGTCATCTTTGCCACTCTGGAAGCCGGAGTCGGCAAAGGCCTCCATCTGGAGGTCTTTTCCGCCATACACTAAGAACATCTCCTTAGTCCTCCTCAGGTACTTGAGAATGTTCTTTACTGCTATCCAGTGATTCTTCCCTGGGTTTGCTTGATACCGGCTTACTACGCTCAATGCGTATGCTACATCTGGTCTGGTACATAATATCGCATACATTATAGAGCCTACTGCTGAAGCGTAGGGTATAATCGACATGCGATCCCTTTCCAAATCAGTCTTGGGAGACATATCTTTGGAGAGGGTGATTCCGTGACAAGCCAGTAGGTTACCGCGCTTAGAATCTTCCATACTGAATCTCTTTACTATGGTGTCTATGTACCTGGACTGCGAAAGTCCCAACATCCTCTTTGATCTATCACGATAGATCCGGATCCCCAGAATGTAGGTGGTATCACCCAGGTCTTTCATGGAGAATTTATGTGACAAGAATCTTTTGACTGACTGTAACATAGGAATATCATTTCCTATTAGGAGAATGCCATCCACGTACAAGACGAGAAATACTACAGCTCTCCCTACAATCTTACTGTATATGCATGGTTCATCTGGATTTTTGATAAAGTCAAATTCTTTGACAGCATCATCAAAACAGATGTTCCAACTCCGCGATGCCTGCTTTAGTCCATAAATGGACTTAAGCAGCTTGCATACTTTACCGCTGCTCCCACTCTGAATGAATCCCTCTGGTTGATCCATATAGACGCTCTCTTCCAAATTACCATTTAGAAAGGCCGTCTTTACGTCCATCTGCCAGATTTCATAATCGTGGAAGGCAGCAATAGCAAGAAGGACCCGAATGGATTTAAGCATAGCCACTAGAGAAAAGGTTTCGTCATAGTCCAAACCAGGTCTTTGACGGAAACCCTTTGCAACAAGTCTAGCCTTATAGGTTTCAGCCTGTCTATCTACACCAATCTTCTTTTTGAAGATCCATTTGCATCCTACGGGTTTTACCCCATCTGGAGCAACGTCCAAAGTCCATACTTTGTTAGTGTACATGGACTCCATTTCGGTCCGCATTGCTTCCAGTCATTTTACTGAGTCACCGCTCTGAATGGATTGCTGGAAGCTAGTAGGCTCATCATAGTCTATAGTGCAATCCTCTCTATCCCTGTCTACGAGAAAACCGTAGTATCTCTCGGGCGGATGAGATTGCCTACTACTCCTGCGGAGTGGCGTCGGGATGTCCTGTTCTTCTGAAACCTCAGGTTCTACCATACTTTCAGTAACAGCTTGTGGTTCTGGAATTTCTTCCAGTTCTACTACGCTCTCACTTGTTCCTTTTTCTAAAAACTGATGTTCCAAAAAGTGAGCATGACGAGAAACAAAAACTTTTTGTTCCTCTGCGTAATAGAATAGATACCCCTTGGAGTTCTTTGGATATCCCACAAACTTACAATGTACTGATCGTGCCTCGAGCTTGTCCGCATGCTGCTTTTTAACAAAAGCCGGACATCCCCAAATCTTTAGATACTGAAGATAGGGTTTCTTCCCACTCCACATCTGATATGGTGTGGTAGGCACAGTCTTGGTAGGAACTAGGTTCAAAAGATATGCAGCTGATTCTAGTGTATATCCCCAGAATGATCGTGGTAACTCAGCGTTACTCATCATGGAACGAATCATATCCAATAGGGTTCGATTCCTCCTTTCCGATACACCATTGTGTTGTGGTATGTATGGAGGAGTAAGCTGAGAGAGAATTCCATTCTCTTTTAAGTAACCCAGGAACTCGGCGCTTAAGTATTCATGTCACGCCCCATCCCCAATACAGAGAGTATTGTCCGCTCTGGCCGAAGCCGCACGGTTTTGTCCTTCGGGGCGAACCGGACCCGACCAGGGGCCACTTCCCAGGAGGTCACCCATCCCAGAACTTCCCTGGCTCGAGCACGCTTAACTACGGAGTTCTCAAGCTCATGTAGTGCCGGTTCACTTAAAAGGCGCCTCTGTATTTCCATTTATAGTACAGATCTGCCCCCTTTCGGAATGTATTCCGAAGAGTCCCCATTGTTCTACAGTGGGTCCTACAGACTCAAGAGGTGGCCCCCACGGATTCAAGAGGTGGCCCCCGCCCACTTAACACGACACTTGGCGTGGCACTTTGTTCCGTGTGGCACTTTGCTCCGTGAGCAAGAACCGGGTCCCGACATTCTCCCCACCTTTGAACAATGGTTCGTCCTCGAACCACAGACCTACTATTGAGGGACCAGCACTGATACCATTCTGTCATGCTCCATCCCCAATACAGAGAGTATTGTCCGCTCTGGCCGAAACCGCACGGTTTTGTCCTTCGGGGCGAACCAGACCCGACTAGGGGCCACTTCCCAGGAGGTCACCCATCCCAGAACTTTCCTGGCTCGAGCACGCTTAACTACGGAGTTCTCAAGCTCATGTAGTGCCGGTTCACTTAAAAGGCGCCTCTGTATTTCCATTTATAGTACAGATCTGCCCCCTTTCGGAATGTATTCCGAAGAGTCCCCATTGTTCTACAGTGGGTCCCACAGACTCAAGAGGTGGCCCCCACGGATTCTGTCACGCCCCGCGTCCCAGTGTACGGCGAAGTGGACGTGACGAGGCCCGCTACGTATATACTCAGAAGTATATACGCTAAGCGTAACTAAGCAATATAAAGTAAATCACAAGAGACGAATAATATGGAAATAACAGCAAACTTTATTAATAACATTTTTTTTTACAATGCAGGAAAAGGAAAATACAACTGGAATGAAAAAAACAATGCCTAAACAGTGGCATAACAGGAAATGAAATAAACTGGAAGAACAAGGTACAATTATCTAGAGCTCTAGGTCTGCCTGGAATTGCTCCAAATCTTCACCGGTGGGCTCGATCTCAACTTGGTCCAACACACCTGACGACATTCAAAGAAGAAAGAGATAGAATGTCGTCAGCGAACAGGTCGCTCGGTAAGTCCCAAAAGAATAAGAAGAATGAGAATGATAGAGTAACAGTATTTTCTAAAGTATTATAATGTTGAATATTATGGAACATTGTGTAACGCTGTTGTTTGTAGCTTGGTACAGAATGATGCCAGTGTATACGAGGGGGATCTCTATATGCTAGAGATCAGGGCAAATGGAAAGTACAAGGAACCGTTATGCCACGGTACAACAGCAACAGGATTCAGGTTAGGTGTCTTAATCTGACCACCTCGTGCCACCTTTAACATCTTCCGTACCAATCTACCCCTTAAACCCCGTAGTGTTTTAACAGTATTGTAGTATTAGAATATGTAAGTTGGTTGACTGACCAAAACCATGATATCAGTAGACATGTTGCAACTGTATAATCAGGTAAATGGAATATCAGGATAATGGATGAATATCCATGGCTTGATTCAGTCAAAAAGGAATATATTGTTAACTGGGTTCATGGATTCATGTATTCAAATTGTATTGGAATATAAAAGCATATAGATTGAATTGAATCATATTCGAGTCAAGAATAGTCAGACTCTCACCCGAGTCAGACTAAAAGAAAAGAATTTGAAGTTCAATATTAGCTAGGGGCCTTATTGTAATTTATGAAACTTGAGGGGGTTTTATGTAAAAATACTTTTGTATAGTTTTCAAAATACACCTCAAGTATTTAATATTCGTCTTTAATTGTTATAATGAATGTGAATTTTATTTGTGTTATTCTAGTGAATATATCCTAATAAAAGTATTATTTGTTTTATCTGAAGTTCATGGTATTTTAGTGTAACTTTTAATCTTGTAATTTTTAGAAAAATGTGGAAACTTTATATTAGGATAAAATAGGTGTTAAAATGATAATTATATATATATTAACACATGAATAATTTTTAAATGAGTATTTTATCTTTAAAAATCTCATTTTCCTTAAATATCGTATTTTAAACCTTTCGAGACCGAATGCTCCTTGCGGAGGTCTGAATCTCGTACTACTAGCCTGTGGGTGGACGATGAACCGTACTTTCCTTAACAGGTTCCCCAAAAGTGGGTTGTAGCGGCGCTTTGCTTAGGTTTATAAATACTTTTCATTTGGGAAAACGGTTTTATTAATATAGGGTATTTATTTGCAAAAAGTATAGTTTTCCGTATTTTTAGTTATTAGGGTTTCCTAAACCAACTAGCCGATTTCTAAGGTCTAAACGATGAGTCATTAGAAGCCTCAAATCGCCTCTTCACCGTCAATTGCGGCCAGGTAAGTACAAGTGAGGAGGGAGGGATCCGCTCACAAATCGTGAAACGGGCCTTTTAAAGTTACCCAAGCTCACTTGCCTAGCCTAGACACCACAAGACAGTTTAGATAAACGATCGATGTCCATGACCAATCGTGTTTTCATTTTATTAAAATATTTTATCTAAAAAGTTTACAACTTAAATCTTTAAATAAAAGTTATAAAGATTATGGTATTTTAGTGAAAAAGTCCTGTAATTCCGTATTCTGTATTTTGACATTTATCAATTAGGGTTATATTGAGTGTGTGTAGGGGTAGGTCATTACCCCGTGACTTATATTAAGTTTTGGTGAAGTTTAAAGGTAAAACATGCTATGTTAAACTTAAAGGTATTATAGCGCAAGAACACGGTATTCGGAAAAGTTATCATTTTATGTGTGAAATTTCATTCAAAGTGGGTTCTACAAGTTTAGTGATCAAGATAAACCTATTTAGGAGTGAGGGAATTAATTAAACTAAGAAAAATGAACTTCATGGTATTTTTATGAAAAGAATACGGTTTTGCAAAGAAGTTATCATTTCATGTGAAAAAGTTTGATTAAATTGGTTTATGGGTGATTAATAGTCAACAAGCATATGGGTAGATAATATGTATTAGGTGACAAGTGGAAATTTAGAGAAAAACCGAATCGGAAATCGGTTTATCCGATTTCCGTCGGGTTCCAAAAAGTCGTATTTTTACATTACCGAAAAGAGAGATAGAAGAAGGTGGGACTTACGGTTTGGACAAGCTAAGGAAGCTAAGGGATGGGGTGATTGTCGATTCGTCGAAAACGTCGCGAAGGTTCTGATCCGGTCGCCGGAATCCGTCGTCGATTTCGGCAGCGCTTCGCTTCTCGCTCTTCGTACCGAGTTCTCGAGAATTTGAGAGAGTGGACTTAGAGTTGTGAGGGGAAAAGGTAGAGGATAGGGGTCTTTATATAGGGCTAGGCTAGGGTTAGGGTTTGGATTAAAAAATATTTAAAAAATATATAAAAAAACATTAAAAATTCATTAAAAATCATTAAACCTAGGAGTAAAAGGGATTTATTGGCCAAATCAAAACCGATCCAGGTATAATAAGTGTGCAAGAGGGTTGACTAAGTCAAGAGCCAACTTTTCTCAGTTGGTGACTCGGCCGTCCGGCCAAGTCCGACCGGCGGCGCCGGACCGAGTCGGCCGAGTCGCCGGCCGGCGGCGCCGAGTCGGGCCGAGTCAAGGGTCCAATGGCCGAGGGTTTTCCTGAGGAACAACTTGGTATTTTTACTTTTTGTTGTCCAGTACATATTTTGGGAGTTATGGCTTTTTTACCGTTGACTTCCAAAAAAAAATAAAACAAAATAAATACAAAAATAATGTGGGGCATGGGATTTGAACTCCGGTGGCTTGGTTTAGCAGTGCAAGGTATTACCAATGAGCTACAAGCTTCTTCTTGTAATTATTGTAATGAATTAGATACTTAAATTATTTCCAACAACATTAATACTCCAAGTATACACTATATTTAAAGCAAATTTTTGCTATACAAAATTGGAGTTGTTATAATCTACCCTCCTTACAAAAATTTCGTCCTCGAAATTTACAACTTTTATTTAAGGACTAGTTTACAAAAAGGTGCGGATATCTTGCACGCATCTCATCCTCCCTTTCCCACGTGGATTCTCCTGGAGTGTCTTTCCTCCACATTACCCGGACCAAATTAACTTCTTTGTTCCGAAGTGTCTTCACTTTCCTGTCCAGGATCTCCACAGGTTGTTGCTCACAAGACAAATCGGGCTGTATCGTGAGTTCGGAATGATCAAGTACATGGCTGGGGTCACTCACATACCTTCTGAGTTGGGATATGTGGAACACGTTATGCACTCCTTCCAATGAGGGTGGAAGCGCTAAACGATATGCCACTTCACCGACTCGTTCGAGTATATCAAACGGTCCAATGTATCTCGGACTCAACTTTCCCCGTCTTCCAAATCTGATCACTCCGCGGTTCGGAGAGATTTTCAGGAATACATGCTCTCCTGGCTGGAACTCCAAGTGTCGTCTCTTCGCATCAGCCCAGTGTTTCTGTCTATCTTGGGCTATGCGCATTCTTTCCCTGATAGTACGAACCACATCAACGGTTTCTACTATCATCTCTGGTCCAAGGAGTTCTCTATCTCCGATGTCATCCCAACTTAATGGCGATCGACACTTCCTTCCATATAATGCTGCAAAAGGTGCCATTCCTATGCTTGCTTGGTAGCTGTTGTTGTACGCAAACTCCACAAGGTGTAGGTGATCTTCCCACGATCCTTTGAAGTCGAGCATACATGCTCTGAGCATATCCTCCAAGATCTGAATTGTTCGTTCCGACTGACCATCTGTTTGTGGATGATAAGCCATGCTGAAGTTCAGACTTGTTCCCAAGCTAGCTTGCAGACTTTGCCAAAATTGCGATCGGAACCTGGTGTCACGATCGGAGACAATGCAGACCGGTACTCCATGAAGTCTCACAATTCCTGTATGAGTTCATGGGTATCAGAGATAGTACGTTATGAAGAGTTTAAATATTAATTTAGATTATTACCTCCATGTACTTCTTCACTAATGTCTCAGTTGATTGGCCAACTCGAAATGGGATGAAGTGAGCCGACTTTGTGAGTCGATCCACAATGACCCAAATCGCATCGTTACCCTTTGTGCTGCGAGGAAGAGCAGTTACAAAGTCCATCGTGATGTGCTGCCACTTCCATTCTGGGATTGGTAACGGTTGAAGTAGTCCAGCTGTCCTGTGATGTTCAGCCTTTACTTGCTGACACACCAAGCATTTTGCGACACTCCTGGCTACTTCGCGCTTCATTCCATGCCACCAATAATTCTGACGTAGATCTTTGTACATTTTGGTACCTCCAGGATGTACTGAATACGGAGAGCTGTGAGCTTCTTGCATTAACTCTTCCCGAACAGGACCCTTTGGTACACACAATCTGCTGCCGTATCTCAAAGATCCGTCTTCATGGATGATGAAATCTGTTCTGAGTCCATTCTCCACTTGTTCTCTGATCTTTTGCAACTTAGCATCGCTGGCTTGAGCTGCTTTGATCTGATTGACAATAGTTGATTGAACTTGTAGATTCATCAAATTTGAAACATCACCTGGCATGACTAGTTCAATCCCCATCTGATGTAGGTCTTGCTGAAGCTTCCACTGGGCGGTGAGATTCATTGATAATGGTTGGCGACTAAGAGCATCAGGTACTACGTTCACTTTTCCTGGATGATATTGCAAATTAATGTCGAAGTCCGCCATAAGTTCTAACCATCTTCTCTACCGCATATTCAACTCTTTCTGAGTAAACACGTACTTCAGACTTTTATGATCTGTGTAGATGTTCACTCGTTCACCAAGTAAGTAGTGGCGCCAAATCTTGAGAGCAAAAATAACGGCTGCCAACTCTAGATCATGCGTCGGATAATTGCGCTCATGAGTCTTCAGTTGTCTTGAAGCATAAGCCACAACCTTACCGTGCTGATGTAGAACACATCCTAGTCCCTTACCGGATGCATCACAATGTACTTCGAATCCTCCGGTTTGATTCGGTATGACGAGAATAGGTGCAGATGTCAGTCTTGACTTGAGTTCTACGAAAGCTTGCTCGCATGCTTCTGACCACACAAATTCTTCATCTTTTCTTGTGAGCTTGGTCAGGGGTGTTGCTATCTTCGAAAAGCCTTCAATGAATATTCTGTAATACCCAGCTAAGCCCAAGAAACTCCGAATATCCTTCACTGATTTTGGTGTAGGCCATTCGCTGACTGCTGAAACCTTTGCTGGATCTACAGAAATCCCTTCTCCTGATACGATGTGTCCAAGAAAACTAACTTGTTTTAGCCAAAACTCGCACTTGCTGTACTTGGCATAAAGCTTATGTTGTCGAAGTGTTTCCAGGACAATTCATAAGTGCTCCGCATGCTCTTTCCGATTCTTAGAATATACCAGGATGTCGTCGATGAAGATGACAACGAACCTGTCTAAATACTCCCGGAAAACTTGGTTCATAAGGTTCATGAAGATTGCTGGTGCATTGGTCACTCCAAATGGCATTACTAGAAATTCGTAATGTCCATAACGAGTTCTGAAAGCTGTTTTGTGGATATCAGCCTCCTTGACCTTCACTTGATTATATCCTGAACGAAGATCTAGTTTAGAGAAGACACAAGATCCACTTAGCTGATCGAATAAATCGTCGATGCGCGGGAGTGGATACTTGTTCTTTATAGTAACTTCGTTCAAGGCCCTATAGTCGATGCACATTCTGTATGAACCTTCCTTCTTCTTCACCAACAGTACAGGTGCTCCCCAACTTGAAGTGCTGGGACGAATCCATCCTTTCGCCAGTAATTCGTCTAACTGTGTTCGAACTTCCTTCAATCCTTCCGGACTTAGTCTATACGGTGCTTTGATCACTGGTTGTGCTCCTGGTACTAAGTCAATACTGAATTCAAGAGCTCGATCGGGAGGCAAACCTGATATATCGTCAGGGAAAACATCGTCGAACTCTCGAACTACTTCCGGTCTTGATTCTTCCTCTGCACGAGCTGCTGCAACTACTGCTTCCCTTGGTTTCGCTTTGTAAGTACTTGGCTCCAATGTACGATCTCCACTCTTGAAATAGAAGACCGGATGATCTGGAATCTCAAATACTACCCTCCTTTGAAGACAGTCGATGGTAGCATAAAAGGTTCCAAGCCAGTCCATTCCTAGAACCACATCGAAGTTTGGTATGTCCAGTACTTTGAAGTCGGCGTAAAACTCTCGACTGCAGACGATGACTGGACACATGCTGTATCCCATAGTTGCCTTTAGAACACCATTTCCAGAACTGACGTTCCAGCTGGATACAAGCGGTGAGACTGGAATCGCATGGGTTCGGACAAACCGTTGCGACATAAAGCAGTGGGATGCCCCAGTATCAAACAGTGCAAGTGCAGGTAGTGAAGCTACTAGGATTGTACCTAAGGTATATAGGATAGGTTCAGGTATAGGGAAAGTGTGTAGGTAACCAAACTAAAAGATAAGTTTGAGAAGGAAATTTACCAGTAATGACTTGGCCAGTGGCCTCAGCTTCTTCCACAGACATCATGAAAGCCTAGCGCTTCGGCACATTCCTCCTGGCCTGAGGAGCATTCCTCTGAACGTTCCTTTGAGCTTGATGGAACTGTCGAGGAGGTGGTGCAGCTTGTGGTCCCCTAGGTGGTGCAGGCAGTGCAAGTCTGGGAGCAGGTGCCGGAAGAGCTGGTCGCTACTGATAAGTATTTGCTGGCCTGGGTGCAGCAACTGAGTTCTGCCTTTGGGGACAAGATCCAATATCATGAGTGGCTGAACCGCAGATTAAGCAGAGGCGGTTGGCTCGACGGCAGTCCTTCATCATATGTCCAGTTCTCTTGCAGTAAGTGCAAAAGGCTGGGCTAGGACGATGAGTTGGTACTCCGGGTCGCCTCGGCACGAAAGATGGTCTGGACGTGGCTCCACCTGCCATCTGGTTAGCAGGGCGTTTGACTCCTGCAGACTGAGGTCTGCCCCTCTCTTTTATGACTGCCTCATAACTGCGAGCAACTTCTAGGGCTTCCTCATGAGTCAAAAACTTTCCTGTGGCTAGAGCAGCCTTGATCTCTGTGTCCAAACCTTGCTGAAAACGACGGGCTCTGATCTCGTCCGTCGGTATCAGGTATGCCGCGAATCTGTTTAAAAATTGTGTTAGCTGTGTAATATGTGATATTTCAAAAATTGAACTATTGTGACATATCTTACCGGCTCAACATAGTGAACTCAGCATCGTATTCATCTACCGATTTCTCCCACATTGATCCTTGCTGTAGATGAATAAACTGCTGCTCCATAGCGAACCTGGCAGTCACTGGGAAATATTTCGCGTCAAACTTCTCGCGAAATGTCTTCCATTCAATCGGCTGCGCTAGACGGGTTTCTTCCGCCTTCCACCAATTTCGAGCATTATCCGTGAGTTGTAGCTTCGCTACACGGACCCAAGCGTTATCTGGCACTTGAGCTGCTGCCAGATCGTCTTCGATGCTTTGTGCCCATTCTTCTGCTTCGAGAGGGCTTCCTTTACCAGAGAACTGCTTTGGGTGCAAAGCCCGGAATTGTTTTACTCCCGGTGCATCGTTATCAGGACGGCTCAGAAGTTGTTGCTGTCCCTCGAGAAGACTACGGATCGCATCAAATAACATCGTCTGCTCAGTGGGTGGTGCGGGAACAGCTGGTGTGAGAGGTAGTGCTGGTGTGGTGTTGTTGACGTTGGTGCTGGTGTTGTTCGGGGAATCCATAATCCTGAAGAAAAATTTGGATTAGGACAGAATCAAATACATGAAATGATAAGATTCAAGGAATAGAGATTTGCAAGTTTCAAAGAACATGAATTGTAAAGAATATTTTAGTTGCTGGTTCTTGTGTTATATTGCTTAGGTTGTTCACGCAGACCAGAACTGCATGACAGAGATTCATACAGCTCTGACCTGCATGGGCCACCAACAAAACCTGTCACGCCCCGCTTCCCAGTGTACGGCGAAGTGGACGTGACGAGGCCCGCTACGTATATACTCAGAAGTATATACGCTAAGCGTAACTAAGCAATATAAAGTAAATCACAAGAGACGAATAATATGGAAATAACAGCAACCTTTATTAATAACATTTTTTTTTACAATGCAGGAAAAGGAAAATACAACTGGAATGAAAAAAACAATGCCTAAACAGTGGCATAACAGGAAATGAAATAAACTGGAAGAACAAGGTACAATTATCTAGAGCTCTGGGTCTGCCTGGAATTGCTCCAAATCTTCACCGGTGGGCTCGATCTCAACTTGGTCCAACGCACCTGACGACATTCAAAGAAGAAAGAGATAGAATGTCGTCAGCGAACAGGTCGCTCGGTAAGTCCCAAAAGAATAAGAAGAATGAGAATGATAGAGTAACAGTATTTTCTAAAGTATTATAATGTTGAATATTATGGAACATTGTGTACCGCTGTTGTTTGTAGTTTGGTACAGAAGGATGCCAGTGTATACGAGGGGGATCTCTATATGCTAGAGATCAGGGCAAATGGAAAGTACAAGGAACCGTTATGCCACGGTACAACAGCAACAGGATTCAGGTTAGGTGTCTTAATCTGACCACCTCGTGCCACCTTTAACATCTTCCGTACCAATCTACCCCTTAAACCCCGTAGTGTTTTAACAGTATTGTAGTATTGGAATATGTAAGTTGGTTGACTGACCAAAACCATGATATCAGTAGACATGTTGCAACTGTATAATCAGGTAAATGGAATATCAGGATAATGGATGAATATCCATGGCTTGATTCAGTCAAAAAGGAATATATTGTTAACTGGGTTCATGGATTCATGTATTCAAATTGTATTGGAATATAAAAGCATATAGATTGACTTGAATCATATTCGAGTCAAGAATAGTCAGACTCTAACCCGAGTCAGACTAAAAGAAAAGAATTTGAAGTTCAATATTAGCTAGGGGCCTTATTGTAATTTGTGAAACTTGAGGGGGTTTTATGTAAAAATACTTTTGTATAGTTTTCAAAATACACCTCAAGTATTTAATATTCGTCTTTAATTGTTATAATGAATGTGAATTTTATTTGTGTTATTCTAGTGAATATATCCTAATAAAAGTATTATTTGTTTTATCTGAAGTTCATGGTATTTTAGTGTAACTTTTAATCTTGTAATTTTTAGAAAAATGTGGAAACTTTATATTAGGATAAAATAGGTGTTAAAATGATAATTATATATATATTAACACATGAATAATTTTTAAATGAGTATTTTATCTTTAAAAATCTCATTTTCCTTAAATATCGTATTTTAAACCTTTCGAGACCGAATGCTCCTTGCGGAGGTCTGAATCTCGCACTACTAGCCTGCGGGTGCACGATGAACCGTACTTTCCTTAACAGGTTCCCCAAAAGTGGGTTGTAGCGGTGCTTTGCTTAGGTTTATAAATACTTTTCATTTGGGAAAACGGTTTTATTAATATAGGGTATTTATTTGCAAAAAGTATAGTTTTCCGTATTTTTAGTTATTAGGGTTTCCTAAACCAACTAGCCGATTTCTAAGGTCTAAACGATGAGTCATTAGAAGCCTCAAATCGCCTCTTCACCGTCAATTGCGGCCAGGTAAGTACAAGTGAGGAGGGAGGGATCCGCTCACAAATCGTGAAACGGGCCTTTTAAAGTTACCCAAGCTCACTTGCCTAGCCTAGACACCACAAGACAGTTTAGATAAACGATCGATGTCTATGACCAATCGTGTTTTCATTTTATTAAAATATTTTATCTAAAAAGTTTACAACTTAAAGCTTTAAATAAAAGTTATAAAGATTATTGTATTTTAGTGAAAAAGTCCTGTAATTCCGTATTCTGTATTTTGACATTTATCAATTAGGGTTATATTGAGTGTGTGTAGGGGTAGGTCATTACCCCGTGACTTATATTAAGTTTTGGTGAAGTTTAAAGGTAAAACATGCTATGTTAAACTTAAAAGTATTATAGCGCAAGAACACGGTATTCGGAAACGTTATCATTTTATGTGTGAAATTTCATTCAAAGTGGGTTCTACAAGTTTAGTGATCAAGATAAACCTATTTAGGAGTGAGGGAATTAATTAAACTAAGAAAAATGAACTTCATGGTATTTTTATGAAAAGAATACGGTTTTGCAAAGAAGTTATCATTTCATGTGAAAAAGTTTGATTAAATTGGTTTATGGGTGATTAATAGTCAACAAGCATATGGGTAGATAATATGTATTAGGTGACAAGTGGAAATTTAGAGAAAAACCGAATCGGAAATCGGTTTATCCGATTTCCGTCGGGTTCCAAAAAGTCGTATTTTTACATTACCGAAAAGAGAGATAGAAGAAGGTGGGACTTACGGTTTGGACAAGCTAAGGAAGCTAAGGGATGTGGTGATTGTCGATTCGTCGAAAACGTCGCGAAGGTTCTGATCCGGTCGCCGGAATCCGTCGTCGATTTCGGCAGCGCTTCGCTTCTCGCTCTTCGTACCGAGTTCTCGAGAATTTGAGAGAGTGGACTTAGAGTTGTGAGGGGAAAAGGTAGAGGATAGGGGTCTTTATATAGGGCTAGGCTAGGGTTAGGGTTTGGATTAAAAAATATTTTAAAAATATATTAAAAAAACATTAAAAATTCATTAAAAATCATTAAACCTAGGAGTAAAAGGGATTTATTGGCCAAATCAAAACCGATCCAGGTATAATAAGTGTGCAAGAGGGTTGACTAAGTCAAGAGCCAACTTTTCTCAGTTGGTGACTCGGCCGTCCGGCCAAGTCCAGCCGGCGGCGCCGGACCGAGTCGGCCGAGTCGCCGGCCGGCGGCGCCGAGTCGGGCCGAGTCAAGGGTCCAATGGCCGGGGGTTTTCCTGAGGAACAACTTGGTATTTTTACTTTTTGTTGTCCAGTACATATTTTGGGAGTTATGGCTTTTTTACCGTTGACTTCCAAAAAAAATAAAACAAAATAAATACAAAAATAATGTGGGGCATGGGATTTGAACTCCGGTGGCTTGGTTTAGCAGTGCAAGGTATTACCAATGAGCTACAAGCTTCTTCTTGTAATTATTGTAATGAATTAGATACTTAAATTGTTTCCAGCAACATTAATACTCCAAGTATACACTATATTTAAAGCAAATTTTTGGTATACAAAATTGGAGTTGTTACAGATTCAAGAGGTGGCCCCCGCCCACTTAACACGACACTTGGCGTGGCACTTTGTTTCGTGTGGCACTTTGCTCCGTGAGCAAGAACCGGGTCCCGACAATTCACCACCTCGATCAGATCTCAGTGTGTTGATACTTTTGCCGGTTTGTTTTTCTACTTCATTCTTGTATTCTTGGAATTTCTTAACTGCCTCAGATTTATGCTTCATCAAGAAGATATATCCATACCTAGAGAAATCATCCGTAAAAGTAATGAAGTAGGAATAACCACCTCGCGCATCTGTAGACATTGGACCGCACACATCACTGTATACGAGTCCCAAGAGCTCGCTTGCTCTTACTCCGTGTCCAGTAAACGGAGTCTTTGTCATCTTTCCCATGAGACAAGATTCACAAGTAGCATAAGATTGATATTCGAACGGATTCAAATATCCTTCTCCATGTAACTTAGTCAACCTTCTTTCATTGATGTGACCTAGTCTACAATGCCATCAGAAAGCCCGATTTGTATTCTGGACATTGAAAACCTGAGCTTGACTCAATACGTATATTCCGTTATCTAATGTACCTGACCCAATCAGAACTTGATTTAGGTGGATGTTAACTACATCGCTTACGAATGTAAAATCATATCCCTCTCTTGAAAGTGAGGACACTGATATGATATTACAAGTCATTCTAGGTATATATAAACAGTTACGTAAAATCAATATATGCCCGCTTGTCAATCCTAGGCGATATTCTCCCACGGATTCAGCGTTTACTGTCATTCCGTTTGCAACTTTGAGAGACCAATCACCTATCTTTATAACTTTACGGTTTCTCAAAGCATGTAATGAATTACAGATATGAGATCATGCTCCGGTATCTAATACCCAGGAAGTAGAGTTAATTGACAAACGGTTCTCAATTACAAATACACTTGAGGTTGAAGCCACGACAAGCTTCGTATCCTGGTTACTAGCTTCTAAAGCCCTGCAATCTTTCTGCCAATGTTCATTCCTGTAACAATAGGAACGTCCATGTTTTACTATATCCAGTCCCGAAACTTTTGCCTTTCTCTTTCCTTCTCCTTCCCTGGTTTCCTTCAGGGTAGAAGGCAGAGACTGTGGAATCAAGTCAGTATTTGACTTGTTTCCCAACGCGGTCTCCAGGTCCTGGAGCTCATCAATACAGCTAGTCATTGTAAGGACCCTTACAGATGACCCGTCAGCTAACCTCGCTTGAATTAATTCGTTCGAGGTTTCATATCTAGTGATATGAGATTGCTCTCCATATAAATCTTTATTATGGAGAAAGATGGAAACTAAGTCCATCTTCTTGTGCTGCTTCTGGTATACACCATCAACTGAAGCTAACACGAGGCACTTAGCTTTCGCTTTATCTTTTTCCCTTGTCTGACGGATATCCATATCCGCGACAGTGGAAACTGGACCTGAGACGGCGGGATCTTGAGTAGTAATAAGATGGTCCAGCTTGTCATAGCCAATGGACATCTGGACAGACCTTTGTCAGTCATATAAGTCATATTTAGTCAATTTGTTATCTAGATGTAACCTATGTGTGGTCACAAGGTCGCTGCAATTATAAGAGAGAGAAGAAAACATTTTAGCATGATGCTGTTGCAAGTTTAGATTGGTTTTTAATTTATCTAAACAGGATGGCTCCCACTGTTTCTCGAATCCCTCCTCAAACCATAAAAGAAGAATTAGCCAGGACAATTCTCACCGTACAATACTTGCTTAACCGTTCAGCCAGGCTAGTGTCGATACTTCGAGGGAGGTTTTCCAACGCTTTCGCGAAGTTCCTTAATTAAATAACCTCTTTTCTCTGGGGGCGTAACCCCGCTGACACTTTTCTAAGCACCTACTTGGTTTATAGCATTGATCGTTAAGTGACGAATCTCCTGATAAGTAGTATATACTCACAGTAGGATCGGGATCCAAAATATCATCGTATGATAATGTTGAAGGAATTCTACCAACATTCATCAAACTCCAGAATGGTATGCATCTCTCTGCAAATTTCAGTTTCTTTAGAAATTCCCGATGTATATTTTTGCCCCATGCTCTTATGACCTTGGCGTTGGTCAAAATGTCATAAGTCACATGTCAAGTTTTACCCGTCATTATCCAGGTTAATTTGAACCCATCCGTACATATTCTTGAAGTTGGCCAAAATGATAATACGACTGTCCCAAACTAACTCATCTATCTATACAACAAATGAATACCCAGTAGCTACCAAACACTATGTCTTGGCGTTGGTCAAAATACATAGCTTGAATACTACTGACCATCCATAAGAAATGACGGAGGGCTACGACTGGTTTTGGCGAAACCGTGAACGTAGTGAACTTGATATAATCGAAGGAACCTGATAGCTTTCTTTAAAAGGAGTGGTTAAAGCTCCGCAATTAAAAAAATATGCTCTTTTTAAAATAACCGAGTGGTTTCTTTTAAATTTGTTCCAACGATTTAACTTTGGTTTATTTTCTTTGCATTATAATAATGCGTCCCATCATTAATCCTATCATTACAGAAAACAACAAAAATACCACGTCCTCTTATGTCATCCGCATTCGCCACGGGGTCCCGTCATCACCCGTTAAGTTACTTAACTAACGACAGAGCGGGGGCTGGGCTAACGCGGGTGTAAAACATAAGTGACGTCTAATAGCTATCATATATTGATATTTGTACATTCGTCAGACGCAATAATAAGCATTCCAGATCACAGATGAACTTTATTGGATTTATTAGCAATCCGCATTTGCTTTGATCCTGCAATAAAAGACGGATTACACAGTTGTGATGAATAGCCATTACCCCACCCTAGGCCCCTACGGATACGGCAAACTACCCACCAAGTACTCGAAGTGGAGCGGTCTCCCTCAACAACGTGAGTGGGCCACTAAACACTTCAACGTACCCGGTAGTTTGTGTACCCCACCTTGGGTCAATCCTAGGAGCAAAAACAGTAAAAAAAAATAATACAACGGTGGCTACAACCGCAACCTGGATGAGCCCCGCAAAAGAATATTACATCAAATTACATTTACATTGAATGAATGAATATTAAACACATCTCAAACCCCGGCTAATCATCACAACAGTCCAACACAGTTCATATACACAAACAGTAAACATTTCAGAAATGTGCAACCCCCTGCCAACCGACATACTAGCAGTTAGGGGAGGTTTACGAACACATTAAACATTACAGATAATAACCCGATTAGCAATTAATTTAGAACATCGATCGATTACCTTTATCCGTGTCTACCCCAAAAGCAAAGCAACACTGAAGTAACCTGGGCAGAAACAAAACATACAAGAAGACAGAAAACCAAAAAATATGAATTACAGAGGAAATCCGAGTCAACTCGGAGTTGACTCGGCGGCGGATCTGCGGCCAAAAGCACCTTTGTGTCGCGGTTCCGCGGCCGAGTTGCCGAGTTAGGGGCTCGTATTTTCTCAGTTTTCATTATATGCCCTGCTCTGAATTTTAAGGTATGTCAAATTATTTTTCAGACACTTTTAAAATTAACAGCAACATAGGGTTTTCGGTTTTTTATTTTCGTGTTTTCCGTCGATCGAACTTCTAATCAGTTGCTAACAAGATAGTAATGGTTTAGTTGGCTCTGATACCACTGTAAGTCCATGTCACGCACCCCACGAACTTGCGGGGAGGCGGAATATATGAAAAACGATTATCAAAGCTTCGTAACACGGACTTGAGCGCATGAATCGTTATCTAAACCATTGCTAACGAAAAGCTAAAGGTTTAACTACTCGGATACGAAGTTATACCTCATGATACTAGTCCTTCGGGTCTTCATCGCGGTCCTCCACTCCTCGTGGGCTCCTTGGAACATCGGCACCTCAACGGCCTCCTCGAATCAAAGACGATCCACCCGAAAGCTCCTACACCAAGCTTAATCTCAAACTTGAGATAACTAGGTTGCTTAAAGTGCTAATCTAAGCTGCCTAGGGGATATAGAGTGAGGTTATGGATGTATTAGTCTAGCTAACCCTTGACCTCAACTCATGAGAGGTTAGGGTTAGGGTTCGAAGAGAGAGTGAGCTTGAGGAGAGAGAAGGTGAGAATAATAAAAAAAATGAGATAATGAACTTATCATGATATATATGAAGCATTATTATTTATCCATAAATCAAATAATAGAATTAACAACCATGCTTCACAAATATCTTTGAGTGATTCATCACCATGAGTCATTAAGCATTTATGATGCATTAATGACTTGGATGAATCACACAAATGAGTCACTAATCTCATTTAATGCAATGCCACCTTAACCCCTTAGTCGCCACTCTTCTAGAAGCTTCCCGACAAATTACGAGAACGCCCCCTCCAATCCGTGAAAACACGGAAAAACTTTAGACTGTATAAATCCAATAACCCGATACTTGAATCTGGCTTAAACCAAAGCCGACTAGTAAAAACTGTCCGAAAAAGTCGTACGTGCGTAAACACACGTACGCATCCGAACCTTTGTCGTAAAACCATACGACCTTTATATCGTTTCGCCTGGAGCAGGGAAACTCTCTGTGTGGGACTCTAAAGACTCGACACTACGCTGGCAGTGGGTTTAACCACAGACCGTAAGCGGCACTAGCTGTACGTAACGGTCCCCAGGTAGATGTCGATAAGAAGGCCGATGAGAAAAACCATCCGAACCCCTACTGGGCCTGATGTGACAATCTCCGTACAGTCCAGTCTGTTCTTCTAAGACTATCGCATATCAAGCCTAGGGGGCGGCAAGCGTCAGTCCCCTAATAGCTGTATAAGTCGTGTCGGAGCGAAACCCAGTACACCCTGAGAAGCTACTGGAACCTACCAGTATATCTCGCTTGCCCTGGCCAGGGACTTTGCGTAATGTCTCTCTGACACAGTGCGATATCAACTCCCAATACCAAGAGAGACGAATCATATCTAACCGCCACTGCCTCCAAGTGCTCGGGACTGCACCCAACTGCTACCTGTTTGCACGACTCCTTTGAGCCGTGGTAGGGTAGCAATCTAAGAACAGTGGGACACACTCGAGGCGAAGTGGCAGTATCAAGTCTGCGGACTATGCTGTACTCATGTCACCTAGGAACAGTTAACTGACGATGGGTATAATACCAACCAATCAGTTCCCCGGCAAGTCCTGTCCGGTGTACCCGTAACCTAACGAGCACCTGCATACTATCTCCAGTACGACGTACTGATGGCTGTGGGACAGACCATCTCCCCAACTGGGATGAGAAGCGTACACACTTAGTCTACTCCGGAATATCGATGCCCTATCTCGATAATCCAACGACCAGGGACCTGTATAGGATGTTACTTACAGACTACCCAGCCCCCACTATTGTGACTGCCGTCACGACGCTGGTAATCAAGCAAAGATCCTATGGGCTCTACTAATATGTATAAGTGATACGTTACAAGAAACATATGCTCATATTAAAGTAGACTCAAACCAAGTAGCATACTACTATGTTTAGCAATACTGTTATATACAACTGTGAATATCCCAAGCTTCCATTAAGTAATATACATACTAGTATGATACAATAATGGCCCCTAGGGCATATACACTAATAGCTTGAGCACAAATAAGTGAGCTCTTAATATCTCCTACTTCATCATCTCACACCATTCTAGCAAACTAGCGTGATGTGTTTCATACACTAAAGAGTTTAGTGTAGTGGTAGCTTGAACTAGTAGGAGCTTCGTGGTGGATCATCTTTGGCGCGAAGGCAACGAAGGAAGCCCGTTCAAAGTCTCAAAAGATGCCTAGTGGAGTCGCGGGACTACTACAAGGAGCAAGTGAAGTGAAGGACTTGATTCTACTAAGGTATAATCTTCCTACACTTATCTAGTTAACATATCATCTAAAGAAAACCCTAATAATCTAGTTAAAGATCTTGTTTGTCTAGCTTAGCACCAAGAAAAATTTAAATTTGGCATGGTAGATGCTTCTATAACCTCATCATGGTGCTAAGGTAGTCCTTCAGTTGCATGTGGAGAATCTGCCAGTGCATGTGTGGTCTTGGCACGTGTTCGAAGGGTTAGTAAAGAGCTTTGGTGTCGTGTTAGAAATTTATGAGGCTACTGAGGCTAGGGTCGTCGGTTATATGCACATATTCGTGTGGAGTGCGAGGGGAGTCGTTATATTCCCAAAGAGAAGAAGGTGCTGATAGCTGAAAGGGTTTTTAAAGTGTTTTTCTCCGTGCAGGGGGGTGCGTCAATTACAAGAGTACCGACAATGAACTTCATGGAGGCAGAGGTCAGTAGAGATGTGGGAGGCTTAGGAAAAAGATTAGGGCTAGAAGCACTATGAAGCTTAAGGGAGGAAGATTCTAGGAGACAGCCCATTAAATCGAAAACTTCTCAGGTTTGGGTGGAGATCGGTAAATCCTCGACCTCAACGCCATTCAAGCATGAGAATAAGGTTACGGATCGAGAGGTGGATACAAGCCTCATGGAGAATATGGTCTTGAGAGATATCAGCAATCAAAGTTTGCAGGGTGGTGGTGGTTATCCATCGATGCCCCTCGGAGATCAAGATGGAAACAAGACAAGACCTGTTTCAGTTATTGTTGGGAATCAAAA
This sequence comes from Agapanthus africanus, assembly GCA_030015575.1. Taxonomy (NCBI): domain Eukaryota; kingdom Viridiplantae; phylum Streptophyta; class Magnoliopsida; order Asparagales; family Amaryllidaceae; genus Agapanthus; species Agapanthus africanus. Next base: position 629,362,541 of record CM057343.1, read on the forward strand.
TGTTGCGAAAAAGGTTGCGGTGGAGGTTGTCATCAAGGGGAATTAAAGCGCAGGCAGAATTCAAAACAGCTAGAGGCAGAGTAATATACAAAAGAAGCAGACGAGGAGGATACGGACTCGGTTGAACGGGTTTCTTATAGTGCGGATGATTCTCGATTGCAATCATTAAGTGAGGAAGGAAGTGAGGATGTGCCAGATATGAAAGTTGATGGGGTCATGTGGGATAGGAAATAAAGGGAGCATAAGCAGGTTGAAGACAGAGACACAGAATTAAGGACATAGTGACTAAGAAGCTTGAAGATGTATTCTCGGCAGATGACCAGTCAAATTTATTGCACATTTGTATGAACATTTTCCTTATTTTTGCTTACTACTAAAAGGTGTTAATTGTAAATAAAGAACATGTGGCTTTAGCTGAAAAAAGATTACTATCATATATTTCTTCATTTATAATTAATATAATTAGGGAAAATATATGCATATAATATTTAAATAAAATATTATTAATTAAAATATGTATATCATGTCAAATATTCTTAATCAATATTCTTAAGATATCATATCATATAAATGGTTGGAATAATATCTCAAAAATAACAAATGCTACTAACAAAAAAACTTTGAGATATTATGCAGGTATTAGTTCAGGTCTGAAATCTAAGTAGGAGATCCACATCAAATCGGAATATCAAACCGAATCTACCAAATATTAGAAGTAAATCAAAGAATTTAGCAACGGCAGAGAGTAAGAGCAATATTTTCATAATCTTTGTATCAAGAGGATCTCCAAATATCGAGAGAGAAAGCCAATAAAAATCTCAAGTTAAAAGCCAACAATATGGCGGCGAATCTGAGGTCAATATAGGGCAAGGGTGGCAGTTCCGCGGTCAGGTAGCGGCCGTAAGATTTGGAAATTTAGGGGCATGATCGTAATGTCACATACTCCAATATGACATCTAGGATTTCTAGTTTCAGAGACTATAAAAAGAACCGAGAGCTGTATATTCCAAAAGTCATATATTCATCTATCTCTCGATCAAGAGAGAGATCTAGCGAGCAAACTAGGGTTTGGTAAATTACTTTTTCAGCAAGAAATTTTGTAATGCAAATGTTTATCAATAAAGGTAGTCTTTGTTTTAATTCTTTTCGCATTTGCTTTTTGCATTTTACTTTCCACATTACTTTTCTGCATTACTTTTCTGTATTTTTAAATTTTAAATATGGTTTCATTCATCTTACATCTCTCTTTTAAATCGTTAATATTCATGAGCGGGTAAATTATTGCTTACTAGGGTTTGTAGGATAGAGTAGAATAATGGATGAAAAATATCTTTTAAATCCTTTTAAAGTTTTAATTTTTATAAATTTAGCAAAATGAATATTAACCCTCTTATCGGACGTACTATCACTTCATGATAGTCACGACCATGATTCGAGATTCGTTAATACTTATTTTGTTAAGGACTTGAGATAAATAGAGATCAATGGAAGGACAAGGGGCAGTAGTGGGAAACCCTAATTCCCTGTAAGAACCTTAATCCACATTCATCGCTATCTCTCTAGTATTAAACAATTAAAAGATAAAAAGAATTATATTTTTTACTTCATCCATTAATTACTAAGTCCTATAAACCCTATAAGCCTTTGTATTATAAACTTTTCATCCCTTTTTAATAGAAACGACAACAATCTCTTTTTTATTTTATCAACTCATCTAAAACAAGATAAGAAATTCACCGTTTCCCTGCGGACGACCCGTACTCATCGCGGCTAGCTATTTGCGACACCGTCTTGATTACGGTTATTTACAACACACATACACACATCTTTTCGTATCTAATCAGCAGACTTGGACACTTTTATACGGCGGGGGATAGAGGAAGCGGTAGCCAAGGCGGTAGCAAAAGGTGGTGCATTTCAGGAATATGGTACTAATCTGACAGCTAGTCAAATAGGAGATAATTCAACCGTGCCTATTAATGATAGAGAAAAGGACGCTTTAGTAGGGGGTGGAATGGAAGCTGGGTGTTCAAGAAGATAGTACCGTGGGCGAGAGTAGGAGGAGCAAAAAACTAGAGGAAAGAAAGGGTTTTGCGGTGGGAGCCAAATCAGTGAGGTGTTCAAAGGCTATTGCAAGGGCAAAGAACAATGCAACGTCTTCAGGTATACATTCAAACTCTTATGCAATTTTTGGTAATAACCTAGATGAGAAATTGTTAGAGATATCAGAGGCTATTGGGGTGGACATGAGTCGATTTGTTGATCTTATAGATAGAAACCTGGAAGCTGCTCGATGATTAGAACTGGATAAGTGTATCTTAGGGGTTCCTCCTCAGAATGAGGGGGCATGTTGAGTGGGGATTGGGAGAAGGTGATCTCTCAGGGCCAACTTTGCGTAAGTATCCGGGTTGTGGGGTAAGGGGTCTTTTTTTCTTTGTTTGAGATGAGCTGTCTTTTTTGGAATGTGCATGGGATAGGTTGGCCTCTAAACAAAGGATGGTTAGGGATGTCATTAGAAAAGAGACTTTTTCTTACTTAGGTTTGTCTGAGACCAAACTGTGTAACCCGTCGTTTAGAGTGCTAAATAGTTTGGGTGGAGGGAGCGATGTCAAATGGGTGGTTAAGAAGGCGGAGGGTGCTCGTGGAGGGATCTTGCTAGGGATTCGGGAAGATATCTTGGAGATTGTTGATTCCTTCATTGGATCCTTTTCAATTACGGCAGCGACTAAAAGAAAGCAGGATGGACGGGTACAGATGATTACTGTGGTATATGGCCCGACCAAGAGAGAATCACGTGAAGAATTCTGGGATGAGTTAGGCCAGATAAAGAACAGATAGGGAGTGCCATGGGTGGTTGGAGGGAACTTTAATGTAGTTCTTTTTGCAGATGGTAGGGTGGGGATTTTGAATGATTCCAGTGACAGACAGCTATTTAACCAAACGATCGATCAACTTAGTCTTCTGGAAATTCCAGTAAAGGATAGGAAATTTACATGGTCGAATCATAGTCATGGGGTACGTCTGGTGAAGCTTGACATAATTCTTGTGTCTCTGGATTGGGAGACTCAGTATCCTCTTGCTTTCGCAAGGACGGAGGCGAAAACAACCTTTGACCATGTATCCATCGCACTATTTGATGGGAAGGATGAAAGAAGGCTGAGTATAAATAAAGTTTCGGTTTTAAAAAAGATGGTTGGAAGATCTGACAGTTCATGATATCATCAAGAAGAGCTGGGCATATCCTATGAATTCTGTAGACGTCGCAAGTATCCTTGTGGTTAAATTGAGAAGGCTTAGATAAGTTTTGAAGAAGTGGGACAAGAAACAAAAGGCATTGGAAAGACAAAGGATGGAAGAACTTATAAGATTTATCGAAGAGATGGAGAAGCGGGAGGAAGATTGAGACCTAACTCTGGAGAACATAGTTGTCTTCAATCATGGAGGGTGGATCTAAAAGAGATTTATGTGACCGAAGAGTTGGATTGGAGTCAAAAGGCAAAGGAGGATTGGTTGAAGGAAGGAGACGAAAATAAAAATTATTTTCACAGGATGACGAATATGAAAAGAAGGTCCAACCATATTCACGTTATCGAGAAAGATGGAGAGCTCTTTACAGATGGGGAAAGCTTAAGAAGGGTGGCATTGAGTTTTTATATGAAGCTAATGGGCACAGTGAAGGAGGATAGATGGATGATAAAGGACGATTTTTGGAATGATGGGGAGAGGCTCATAGATGGACAGATAGAAGAGTTGGACACATGATTCTTAGAAGAGGAGGTTAAAGCAACGGTTTGGGAGATGGGAGCAGATAAGGCACCTGGACCAGGTGGATTTCCAATTTCTTTCTATCGTACATTTTGGGATATTGTGAAAGAGGGTATTTTGAGGTTGTTTGTAGCGATGGAGGAGAATAGACTTAATTTGGATCACCTTAATTGCTCGACTCTGGTTCTTATTCTAAAAAAAAAGCGAGGCTAGGTGTCTTAAGGAAAACAGACCGATAGGCTTAGTAAATTGCGCATGTAAGATTATCTCGAAGGTCTTGGCTAATCGGTTGAGGAAAGTTTTGGGAGATTTCACCAAAGATACGCAGATTGGCTTTGTGGCAGGACGGTACATCATGGACGGGATATCTATAGCTAATGAAGTCATTCAAGATTCTCGAAGGCGAGGAAAAGAAGGATACATCCTTAAATTAGATTTTGAGAAAGCTTATGACATGGTGGACTGAAGATATATTTTAGAGTGTCTGGAGCTTAAAAGATTCCCCCAAAAATGGAAGTTTTGGATTAATTTATGGTTATCCTCTGCATCTGCCAATATCTGTATAAATGGAAGAATGAGTTTCGGTGTAGGCGTGGCCTGCACCAAGGGAATCCATTTTCACTGCTTATTTTTACTTTAGTGGCGGATGGACTTGCACACATGATTCAAAGAGGAAGAAATAAGGGGTTATTGGAGGGAATGGGTACAGGAGGCACAAGAACAGAGATTATAAACTTGCAGTATGCGGATGATACATTGCTATTTGGTAGGCTGTACGAGAATCAGGCTGCCATAATCAAATGGGTCATTTATTCCTTTGAACTTTGTTCAAGGCTGAGCATCAATTTTCACAAAATCTCGGTGGAGTGCTTAGAAGAAAGATCAATCTGGGAGGAGCGTCTTGTATCCATTTTTAACTGCAAAGGGGAAGACTTTCCGGTTAAGTATATATCTAGGGATACCTCTGCGCCCGGCCACATTGAAGAAGTCAGACTGGTTGTCATTGATTACTAGGTTACAAAATCGATTGGAGGGCTGGAAGGGTCATGTCTTTCAATAGGTGGGAGAGTGAATTTGCGAAATTCGGTATTGTCGGCTGTCCCACAAGATTATATGGCATTTTACTTAGTACCAGATTGGGTGGTTAAAAGGATTGATCAGATTCGACGAAATTTCTTGTGGAGATGAGCAGCATTGGAAAAAAAAAGAAATACCACCTGGTTAGATGTGGAAAGGTCTGTAGACCGAAAGAAGAAAAATGCTTGGGTGTGAAGAATATTAAGGAAATGAATAATACACTACTGGGCAAGTGGTAGTGGAAATGGGTGGCAGGTAACGGGAAAGGATGGACGGCTAGTATGAATGCAGCTTATGGTAATAAGTTTGGGGCTATAAACGCACCAAATAAGAAAGTGTCAACAACATTTGCTTTTCTCAAGGGTATTATATCGGTAAACGATCCATTTTTCAAAGGCATCTCTTATACGATAGGGAATGGTAGCTCAATTAACTTCTGGCAAGATTATTGGTGTGGAGATATCACTTTGCAGGAGAGATTTTCTTTGCTTTTTGAGCTCGCAAAGTATAAGAATGCATCGGTTCTTAGTCAAAGGAAAGGAGTTAAGTCGTGGCCAAGATTTCACATAGCATTAACTAGAGGGGAGATGAGACATTGACACATGTTGATTGATTATCTTAAGTCATAGAAATCGATGGATGGAGAAAGTCTGGATAAGGCAAAATGGAAATGGTCAATGAGTAAAGAATTTACGGTTAAGTCCTTTTATAATATTTTGAACTACGGAGGGGTGGTGTCTACAAACGATAAAAGGATTTGGAAGTTCCCTGTGCTGTTAAAGCTTCGTATCTTCTTGTGGTTGGCGTCCAATAATGCAACATTGACGGGATACAATTTATGCAAGCAGAAGTGGGTAGGACCGTCGTGTTGCGGTGTTTGTGATGCACAATTAGAATCAGTGAACCATTTTTTTCTAGTTGCTAAGAGTGTTTGGGATACGTTTTTGACCGGGAATGGGTTTTCTTCTCTTCCGTGTAACTTTGGTGATTTATGGACTTATAGGGGCATTGGGTTTGATAGAGAGAAATTAGGGGGATAGGAGATTATGGTTTCTGTTGTATGTTGGAATATTTGGTTAGAGCGGAATAATAGAATTTTTAAAAATAATAAGAAATCTAATCTGAGTATTCAAAATACGACTGAAGCAATCATTAAATTCTGGACAGATGGAACGGAAAAGAGGGCAAAGAAAAAAGCAAGGACCGAGACACAGGACGAGAGATCAGTAGCTGGTTTGGGGCCTTCGGCTTCCAACATGGATAAGGACGGAGCGGTGCAATCAGGAGGAGGACAACGTTGATCACTAATGGTTACGAAGGAAGGTTTAAGGGAGATGGTGGCTTCTTTAGTCTTTATTATTTAGAAAATAAAACTTGTATTTCTTTTTTAGGGGATGTGTTATCCTCTATTTTTTATTTTTCACTTTTTCTCTTTTCGGACGTTCTTTGATGTTGTTTCGTTAAATCGTTGTTTAATGAAACGTGGGGGCAATTTGATTTCGTTTTAATTCAAAATAATAAAGAAGGCAAGTAACAATAAATAACATGAGTTCAGAAAAGAAATCAGAGCAAACAATGTTAGAAAGATGACAATGATGAAACCATGGAAAGATATAGATATGTAAGAGGAAACCTCATGTGTTAATATATTTGGGCAATCTAAAAAGTCTGATTTTTAATTTCTTAAGAAATATTAAAAGGGAAGTATAGACAATGCATACATAAATATGTAAACAGATTAGGATTTGGATTTAAAATAATGTCGAAATATATTTTTGGGTTTTTCCACAATTTTGGAAACTCATGGGTTTTAAAATAAGCCATATTTTCAAATGGGCCGGGAAGCAATTTTCCCTTAAAGAAAGGAGAAAATAGTCACTCTCATGGTTTGAAATACAATAGTAAAATCACCTTGGGCAAAAAAAGAATCCAGTGAAAAACTCCATAAATCATAAAAGTTGCATGTTTAAGTCTCTACAGTACAACCAACCACTTTTTGCTTTTTAAAATTCTGGAAGATAACTACTATATTTAACAAGTAAATTGATATATTAACTGCTACACTTAGCAGATAAATGCTACATTTATCAGATGTAGCAGTTTACATTAACTGCTACATCAGCAGATAACTACTAAATTTATCAGATGCAGCAATTTAGCTGCTAAACGTACCTGCTAAATATATCAGTTATTTGACATAAGTTGACAAGAATGATATGTGAATATTAAAACGTAAAAAATGGTTGTTTGTATTATAAAGACTTGAACATGTAATTTTTTGGATTTAGATTTTGACTAGAAAAGAGTCAAGATCCATCTCCCCCCAAACTCCCTCCCCCCCACCCCCAAAAAAAAAAACAATTTTCCCTAGAATATAATGCTAAAAAGAAAAGGAAAGAGTACAAGATGGAATTGTAATCTAACTTTTGTTTCATAATTTCAATATACATGCTCCATCACAACGTAGAAAGCCTCGAATTCTCTAAATTTCAAATTTTCAATAGACAATATGAAGACCAACATAATACCACAAAAAGGGAAAGGAAAAAAAGAAAAAAGAGAGAGGATAATCTCAGTTTGGACCCCAGCACACAAGATGATAAGCATATTGAGCTTTCTCAGCTTGCCTCCTCCTCTTTATCATCATCATCTCATCAAAATTAATAGAAGACCCTTGAACCAATGGAGCACTAGAAATGAACCTCACTCTATCAGCAGATCCAATATTAATCTGAGACTGCAAGGATTTAGCTTTAGACTTTGCGTGATGCTGCACAGATCTCAAAGCGTAGTTCCATCTGCAGAGCCCAGCCTGGTCTTTTAGGGCTTCAATTGTAGCCATGCTTGCTGCTACCACCCACGATGATTTTCTCACTGAACCCATCCTTTTTTATATATAAATAATAATGTTTGAATCTTGAAGAAATTTTTGTCTTCTGTTTTTGTCTTGGGTATTTTCTTGACTTGAAGAAAGAAGAAGGGTTAGATATATAAAGAGAGAGATGCAGCAATGGACACAAAAACTAGAGGCTGAGTTTTTGATGGTTTTGGCCTTTTGGGCATTGCTGCGGCCTTGTCGGTGGTGGTGTATTCCTTTGAAACTGGTGGCTTTAATGATTTTTTTATTTTTAATATTGTTATTTGACCCATTATGCCACCCAAAGTGTTTTCTGTCATCTGGGTCCCGCCTATAGTCCTAGCCGAGGCGTGGGCCAACATAATTGGACCTATATATATGGGGCCCTTAAAAAACCAGGGGACTTCAGCCCATAGCTCAGGAAGAAACAACTTGAAAAGCATGGAAAGTGACTGGAAACAAGAGGTTATTTTGTCTTTTCTTAGCGTATGGGATTTGAAGAGGGAAAGAAATTTTGTGGGGGAACTGGGAATGTATAAGCTTCAAGGCACCATGAAAAAACCTTGATGTGGTTTAGTTAAAATTATATTTTAATGAAACACGGAACTTGTCTTCCTTTTAAAGAAAAAGGATACCATGAAAAAGTATTTCTTATTAAAAGGCTGTTGCTGTGTATTAGAAACTAGCAGATGGGAAATGCTTTACCTATCCAATTTAATTCCTTATATAATAGATAAAATGGAAAACTGATCTCGTTGTTCATGGATGTTTAAACAATTAGAGACATAAGATACATACACATGGTCTATGTACGATCAAAACCCTCTCGATTTTCAAGTAAACATTACAGCGAGCTAGCTATAAGAAAATTTTCCAGTGATAAAGAATGAACGAGTTCCTTTGTTGTGAAGATTGTCAGCTGAATATAGGTGAGATGCCACATCGTTCCATCATTTGCTCATTGTGAATTTATAACAAAATCATTTATCTTCGTTCAAACGAAAGACTACTTTGCTACAAAAAAATTAAATCATAAGCCACAAATTTAAGGCTTTTAAAAAACAAAAACAAATGCATCATCCAAGATCAAACACATGCATTTTTATATTTTATTTTGGTTTTTTGTGTGCGCGTGTATTGTTGATGTAAATATGTAAAATGGACATATTGTTGTTTTCTCACTTAAACATGCACATGGGCAGCTAATGGTTTTTTTTAAATGCCACTTGATTTTAATCAAAACCACTCTTGACCTTATTCAATTTATTATTATATATGTGTGTGAGAACTAGCTAGCAATTGCCCAGACAAAGCTCCTACTAATTCCCAGCTAAAAAGAAATATTTTGTTTCCGCTCTTTTTTCACTTTTCAGTCATGTGCTACGCGGGGGACTGCAGATGGGAAACCGCTTTCAGGTTGGTTCAAAAAAAGGCCGCCGTGAAACCGTGTACGACCAAGAGTGGTGTTGAGGAATGGCGGTTTTCCGGCAGGCAGAAAACGGTCACCACAAAAGGAAAGAGTGGTGGTGGAGAACAAAAGGAGGTAGAGAGAATTGAGAAGGTCATGCAGTTGATATTGTGGGGTCCAAATTGATTATATTGGTTTTTTTGGATTTTTTTTTATGTTCTTAAAAATTTATGTTAATGTTGTATTTTGCAATCCGTACCCTTGTGTTTTATTATGAGCATGAGAAGAATTGAATAAAAATTTAGCTGCTCGGGAATTTAATTGAAATGGAAGTGGTTCTTAAATTGTTGTTTATTTTATTATTGCAACTAGAACGGGTGTGATATGTCTCCTCCTTGATTCAAGGTGGCAAATGAGCCACGTGGCGGGTCTAGGCTGGCCCGGCTGACAGAAGAGCTCGGCCCACGTGGCAGGCCTGGGCGGGCCCGGCCGACAGAAGAGCCTGCCTTGGGGCCAGGCTGGGCTAGGCTTCGGCGGCATGAAAACCCGGCCCAAGACCCGGCCCCAGCCCGCTTCACCTTATTAAAATATGTTGGTTAAAAAAAAATTTAAAAAATATTTGACAATTGCAAATCAAGTTTTTTGCTTTTGCTTTTGCTCCGCCACATGAGACAGAGCATTCAAATCAATATATTTTTAAAGAAATTGCTTTTACTCTGCACGAGACAGAACATTCAAATCAGCATTTTGAAATTTCTTTTATTTTTGCTTTTGCACTGCACGAGGCACGAGATAGAGTATTCAAATCAACTTTTTTTTTGCTTTTGCAAGCAGAGTATTCAAATCAACATTTTTTTAATTCGAATAAAATAATTAAGTCAAATGTCAATTTTGAACCTCCCAGCAATTATAACACGGCTAGTGTAAAGAGTATTTTGGTCATTTTCTGCATCCAAAATTCTATAATTACCTTCCTACACTTCTCATTTTCATCACAATTCACAACAATATAATTTTCATTCTCTATATCGCTCTCGTTAATTACTGAGAAGTTTACTGTTAAAATTTGGAATCAAGCAATCTTCATTCCTGCACTCTCGATCTTCACTTTAATCTCCGGCAATTTGATTCTGCTATTTGGAATAAGGTTTTTTTTTGTTTTAGTTGTATATTTTTCTTGTCTAATTTTTTTTATCATATCTCTTCCTCGCTTTCTGATTTTTTTTAATTAAGCATGGCTGGTACATCATCATCATAAGGTAATAGGGCCGGTTCATCAGCACGCATACGTTATTATCAACTTGATTCGAATTTACAATATGCAATTAGCTTAAGAACTATGACTGGTACGTCATCACATAGACGTTCTTTTCAAATTGATTCGATACACAAGATACAATTAAATTAAGTAATATGGTGCTAATAACTGATTCTTATTCTCCTAATTTTGATTCTGCTAATTTTGAAATGTTTACACCACAAAGTCACGCCCGTGAAGAAATTCATGCTTCTAATGTTCCTGATGCTAGTGTTTCTGGTACTCTCAATTCCAAACCAGAAAGAGCTGGAACTTCTGAAGCTTGGAAACATTTTCTACAAGAAGAAGTTACATGTAAAGGCCTATGAACTGTTTATAAGACTTACAAAAAAGATTTTACATGTGCAGGAAAAGATAAAACTAACCATCTAAAAAGACATGCAAACTCCAATCAAAATGCAGATTCTCGACAGACGACTTTAAGCATGGCATTTGATTTTTTAACTGATTTTTCTTATTCTCAAGAAATTAATAGAAGAAAACTTGTTAGATATGTTATACATTCTTAAGAAATTAATAGAAGAACAACCATTTGGTTTTGCTGAAAATTAAAAATTTAAAAATTAGTAAAAACTGCATATAATCCTGTATTTCAAAGAGTACCAAGAAATACTGTCACGCCCTACCCCTAATACAGAGAGTATTGCCCGCTCTGGCCGAAGCCGCACAGTTTTGTCCTTAGTGGCGAACCAGACCCGACCAGGGGCCACTTCCAAGGAGGTCACGCATCCCAGAACTTCCCTGGCTCAAGCACGCTTAACTACAGAGTTCTCAAGCTCGCCGGTTCACTTAAAAGGCGCCTCTGTATTGAAGAGTGGTATCATTCCATTTATAGTACAGATCTACCCTCTTTCGGAATGTATTCTGAAGATTCCCCATTGTTCTACAGTGGGTCCCACGGACTCAAGAGGTGGCCCCCGCGCACTTAACATGACACTTGGCATGACACTTTGTTCCGTGTGGCACTTTGCTCCGTGAGCAAGAACCGGGTCCCGACATTCTCCCCACCTTTGAACAATGGTTCGTCCTCGAACCACAGACCTACTATTAAGGCATGTTATACATTCTTAAGAAATTAATAAAATAACAACCATTTGGTTTTGCTGAAAATTAAAAATTTGAAAATTAGTAAAAACTGCATATAATCCTGCATTTCAAAGAGTACCAAGAAATACTGTCACGCCCCACCCCAAATACAGAGAGTATTGTCCGCTCTGGCCGAAGCCGCACAGTTTTGTCCTTCGGGACGAACCGGACCCGACCAGGGGCCACTTCCCAGAAGGTCACCCATCTCAGAACTTCCCTGGCTCAAGCACGCTTAACTATGGAGTTCTCAAGCTCGCCGGTTCACTTAAAAGGCAGGGCACTTCCCAGGAGGTCACCCATCCCAGAACTTCCCTGGCTCAAGCACGCTTAACTACGGAGTTCTCAAGCTCGCCGGTTCACTTAAAAGGCGCCTCTGTATTGAAGAGTGGTATCATTCCATTTATAGTACAGTTCTGCCCTCTTTCGGAATGTATTCCGAAGATTCCCCATTGTTCTACAGTGGGTCCCACGGACTCAAGAGGTGTCCCCTGCCCACTTAACATGACACTTGGCGTGGCACTTTGTTCCGTGTGGCACTTTGCTCCGTGAGCAAGAACCGGGTCCCGACATTCTCCCCACCTTTGTACAATGGTTCGTCCTCGAACCACAGACCTACTATTGAGGAACCTGACTCTGATACCATTCTGTCACGCCCCACCCCCAATACAGATAGTATTGTCCGCTCTGGCCGAAACCGCACAGTTTTTTCCTTCGGGGCGAACCGGACCCATCCCAGAACTTCCCTGGCTCAAGCACGCTTAACTACGGAGTTCTCAAGCTTGCCGGTTCACTTAAAAGGCGCCTCTGTATTGAAGAGTGGTATCATTCCATTTATAGTACAGATCTGCTCTCTTTCGGAATGTATTCCGAAGATTCCCCATTATTCTACAGTGGGTCCCACGGACTCAAGAGGTGGCCCCCGCCCACTTAACATGACACTTGGCGTGGCACTTTGTTCCGTGTGGTACTTTGCTCCGTGAGCAAGAACCGGGTCCCGACATTCTCCCCACCTTTGTACAATGGTTCGTCCTCGAACCACAGACCTACTAGTGAGGAACCTGGCTCTGATACCATTCTGTCACGCCCCACCCCCAATACAGAGAGTATTGTCCGCTCTGGCCGAAGCCGCACAGTTTTTTCCTTCGGGGCGAACCGGACCCATCCCAGAACTTCCCTGGCTCAAGCACGCTTAACTACGGAGTTCTCAAGCTCGCCGGTTCACTTAAAAGGCGCCTCTGTATTGAAGAGTGGTATCATTCCATTTATATTACAGATCTGCCCTCTTTCGGAATGTATTCCGAAGATTCCTCATTGTTCTACAGTGGGTCCCACGGACTCAAGAGGTGGCCCCCGCCCACTTAACATGACACTTGGCGTGGCACTTTGTTCCGTGTGGCACTTTGTTCCGTGAGCAAGAACCGGGTCCGACATTCTCCCCACCTTTGTACAATGGTTCGTCCTCGAACCACAGACCTACTATTGAGGAACCTGGCTCTGATACCATTCTGTCACGCCCCACCCCCAATACAGAGAGTATTGTCCGCTCTGGTCGAAGCTGCACAGTTTTTTCCTTCGGGGCAAACCGGACCCGACCAAAGGACACTTCCCAGGAGGTCACCCATCCCAGAACTTCCCTGGCTCAAGCACGCTTAACTACGGAGTTTTCAAGCTCCTGTAGTGCCGGTTCACTTAAAAGGCGCCTCTGTATTGAAGAGTGGTATCATTCCATTTATAGTACAGATCTGCCCTCTTTCGAAATGTATTCCGAAGATTCCCATTGTTCTACAGTGGGTCCCACGGACTCAAGAGGTGGCCCCCACGGATTCAAGAGGTGGCCCCCGCCCACTTAACATGACACTTGGCATGGCACTTTTTACCGTGTGGCACTTTGCTCGGTGAGAAAGAACCGGGTCCCGACATCTTACGAACCCGACCTGTCCCTTTCTTTCTCCTCTCCATTCTCTTTTCTCTTTCCCGCTCTTTCTCCTTCTCCCCACGACGTCGTTCCCTCGTCCGCTCGCCGCGCCCACGATCCCCTCCACGACCGCGACTCTCGCACGCGCTCATGCCCCTCTCCCACGACCTTGCCTCGTCCCCCCTACTAAGCCAAAAGCCATCTCCTCCAACTCCTATCACTTCACTGCACCCTTCACCAACTTCCCTGCACCCAACCCTTCACCGAGCCTCCCCTGTACACCCCTCGCCGAGCCCAGCTCCACCAACCTCCATCGCCGACCCTCGACTCCCAGCAACACAAAAGCTCCGCTCCTCTCCTCCTTCATCAGCGAGCGCCCTCGCCTCCACCTCAACTCCCGACCACCCTCTACCACTGCAGCTCCGGCCATCGCAACCCTAATCCCCGACTCCAAGCTCTGGCCGACGCAACACAACCCTTTCCCCTGCAACCCCGGCCTCGTTGTCACCACCTCACCACCTCCAAGCCCCAAGCTTCAAGCTGAGCCCCACCAATCTCTCTCTTTCTCTCCATCTCCCTCCCCCTCTCTTGACATCCAACCCATTACCATCGCCGCCGGCTGTAATACCCAGTTCTTTTGCGCGTCAATATTTGTATTTTAATAAAATGCTACTTACAAAATTTTCGTATTTATATTTATAAGTATTTTATTTTATCTTTAAAACCCTGACCCTAATTCAATCTAAATCCTTTCTGTTTTATCCCTTTGATTTTTCCAAAAAACCCTAACCACACTTCCACCTTCCCCTTTTTTACCTTTCCCTAAACTAGACCAAAACCCAAAGTTAAAACCAAATATATAATTTCCCACCATTTAAACCAAGCCCAAAAAACAAAATAAATCCCCTTTATCAAAAAATCCTTAGCCCACACTACCTTTTTCCTCAGCCTAACCCAAATAAAATTTAATTATAACCTCACTTCTTTCCCCGGCCCAAACCCCTTAAGCCCACGCCCGCCTACACCTACCCGACCCGCCCCACTCCCTTTCCTTCTTCCTCTCTTCTATAAAATTTTCCCGCTCGATTTCTTTCTCCTTCACACCCACGTTTCCCTGTCGCGCGTCGCCCCCTCGCGCCCACGTCGCCGTGCTCATCGCCCACGCCGCGCACCCCTCGCGAGCCCCTCGACCTCAACCTCTCCTCTCCCTCGTTCCTCTACCTCTCTCCCTCTCTCCTCACTCTCGGTCTCTCACTCAAATCCCTGCCTCCACGAACTTCGAACCCCATCACCCTTACACCCCGACGCCGCCGACGACGACGCCGACGACTCTCCCCTTCTTCCCTTCCTCCTCCTCCATCAACAGATCCCACTCCCTATGCTACTCCACCCTCTTCAACTACCAAGCTCCCCTGCACCCATCTCGGCCACCACTGCAGTCGACGCCGGCGAGACCCACTAACCTGAACCACCCCGTCGACCTCTGCACCCTCTACATCTCCATCACCTTCTCCAAAACCCACACCCGAGCCTCTCTCTCTCTCTCTCTCTTTCAAACCCTAAACACCAAGCCCGACCCCCGCTACGCCATCGCCGGAGCGACCACCGCCGACATCGTCGACCCCGGCACATCCCAGGAGATCGACAGAGCATTTCACTCCGCATCCAGCGAACGCGAGGCATCCCCGGACAACTCCGACGTCGAACCCGAACGCGAGCCGCGGCCGCAAACCCTAGCCGCGCCGTTCGTCGCGCGTTCGTGCCGTTACCGCTGCCGTGCATCGCCAGAACGTCTCCAGGCAAGTACCCTACTTGCTACATGCTATATTACTTCCGTTACAAATCAAACCGTATTAATTCCCTATTTGCGATTCATGAAAACTTACATAACATAAGTGTTCGATGCAAGATCCAAATGAAAACCTTCATTTAATTTGACGGAACTTAATTGCATATGCTGGTCCGTGTGATAATGAACCTTGTGTAGAAGTTTCACTGGAAAATACGATTGTTATTGGCTTAAACGAACACCTCCAACTACACCCGTAAAATCTAGGAATTTCCCGCACATGAAATTTGTTAAAATCACAATTAATTGTGTACATATTGAAATGAGGCGTTCGAGAGCTCAAATCGAAGCCGACTCGACGGCCTATAACCCTTTGCAAGTTCTTAATTGTTTCTGTACTTAAATTATGACGATAATTGGTTCGGAGAGCGGCTCTGGACTGCAGTCCAGAGCGACTCTGGTTATTGTTTTCTGTCCCGTAATGTTTACTACCTTGCTGCCTGAACTCGTATGTTGCGGAACCCTACACTTTATTGAAGATGAATATGTTATCTAAATAACGCAAGTGATTTCATCCTGTTTTATCATCGTTTACTATTTAAACTGCAATTTAAAGGAACGGGACGTATAGCAGTCCCACACAGAACCAGAACTGATACCCTAGTGTTGAACAGTGCGTAACTTCTGACGTAGAGACGCGATTGAGAATCCGTATGGTGCGTAGAAACCTTATTGAAAACCCTAAATCTCATTCAACTTTAGCATCGCTAAATTATGGTCCCAACTGGGATTAAAATGCGTTGCGAAACGGACTTCCGATTCTGGAACCGTATTTCCAGCAGTGAACGCTTAAAATGAAATGGCCATATCTAGTGATCCTGAAACCCGATTAACGTGAAACTAATTTTGATGGATAGATAATTAGACATACTGCTTACCCCCTTTTTATTG
The DNA here is from genome assembly GCA_030015575.1 of Agapanthus africanus. Classification (NCBI taxonomy): domain Eukaryota; kingdom Viridiplantae; phylum Streptophyta; class Magnoliopsida; order Asparagales; family Amaryllidaceae; genus Agapanthus; species Agapanthus africanus. Next base: position 629,378,707 of record CM057343.1, read on the forward strand.
TTTCGCTAAATTTTGCACGTAGGATTTATGATAAATTATTCAAGTGGTAGGACACCGACTTATGACATCTTAATCATGCCTGAATTATCGTATTCTCATCACATTACATATATGTTATTGCATTGGTAACCTAGTGATCATGTGCATTACCCAGTGTTAGGTTTTAGCGTCTGATTGTGGCAAGTACATTAGTGGTCGAGCATGAATGGATAAGTGAAAGTGACACGTACTTGTACACAATCAGTGGACCATATTGTTTTATTGCATTGTCGACGCCTGTGGGACGTGTATAAGTGTGACTATAATTGGTATGAGAAAATTATGTAAGCACTTGTATGGGTGTCACAGGTAAGGCACCAAATACTGTCCATTTATCTTGGGTATCAGTCGGGACATGCTTGATGGAGATCCTGTCTCCAGTTCTCGCGTAGACTCATCATGGACCGGCTGGTATTTAAATTTATGGTCGGCGTTTGATGTAGACCACGGGGTGTGGGGTAGTTTGAGTGTGAGTTCAACAGATTCTCGGGAGTCCCATGTCGGCACTTATGGAGATATATGGAGATATACAGGGTTATCACTGATTATTACCGTGCGTTTTTCGGGCCCGTGGTCCCTTGCCCTTGGATCCTACCCTTGGGTGGGGGATACTCACGAGTGGTTGACTCTCACACTTGGACTGACGATAGGCTTAGTGACTTGTACAGTGAGACTTAGAGACTGATAGGGATAGTGACATTGGCATGCATTGCTTACTGAATCGACACACCTGACATACTATTTTACTGCTTTACTGTGCACCTGCTCTATTAGACACCCGCATTGGCTACTTCATGTCCACATCTTTACTATCTTGATTTACTGTTATATATTCATTATTACTGTACGAGTTACCACTTGCATATATATATATATATATATATATATATATATATATATATATATATATTGCTATCGCGTCGCTCTAACGACCTGAGTATGCATGCTCAGAGTGAGAAGTGGGTCTAGCTTGGACCAAGACCAGACGTACATCGCGGACATCTTGATCAGCTATCCAGAGCTATACTCTTTTGATCTCCATCAGGTTAGTTCTTTGTATTTGTTTTGTTTCAGTTACTGCATTTTTCATTACCTGTGCATTGTTTACTGATTACCACGTAAAGCTAGAAGCCGAATTGTGACTACGGAGAGATATTACCTTGACCGTAGGAGCATGGCTGGCCTTGTCAACCCCTCGTATTCCGTATTTTGGGAAGCGGGGCGTGACATGGTTTTGTTGGTATGAGAGACAGGTTTTGTTTCGATTGGGATTGCAGTTTCCGAGTAGAGCTTGACAATTTAAAGTCACTCTTTCAGTCCAGATTGTGACGTGTATCTTTGACTTGAATCTTTATTATTCGTCATGCCATATTTTGACTCCATCCGTTAGAGTTTTGGGTGACTTAGTAGAGTTACGTGGTTGTAATTATGAACTGCAGCATAGCATAGGTACAATACTGTACTCTATTGGGTAACTTGGAGTTCTACATTTGTTTTCCCGTTTGAATGAGTTTCACCTCACCCAATATTCTTATTTCATTGTCAATTATATATCTTGTTCTGATTTTTCCCTGTATCTTATGCCGTCCTAAAATAGTTGTTTCAGGATCATGTCTTCCAACGACCCTTCCTCTATCTCCACTCACCAGAATCAGACCGTAGAGATTCTGAATGTACTGTGTAAATCCCCGTTTCCATCTTAATAAAAGTTCCTATTTTCTAAATTCCAGTGATTTTCTTTTTCTTTTTTCCTCTCGTGTTTTAATTGGTTGTTTAAGCTTAATATTTAAACTTTATTTTCCAATTCTTTTGAAATCATAGTCCAAACCCTAAAAGCCAAATTAAATTAATACCAAAACCAAAACAAGTAAAACATTTTAAATTTAAACCCCAACCTTACTTTAGCCCATTATTTAAAACCCTCAGCCCACTACAAGATTTATTTTCAAACCAATAAATTAGCTTCAGCCCGTTTTTCATTCCTCGGCCCATTCAAAAAAAATTTAAAATAAATTCATTATAAGAATTCCGCCGGCCCACTCTCCCCTCAACCCACAAAATTTTGTTAAAGGGAATATTTTTAAAACTACTCAGCCCAACTCCTTTGGCCCGTTCCTCAATACCCGACCCGGTCCGCCCCTGTGCTTCTCCCCCAACGGCTCTCCCCCATTCCCGCGCGCGATCCCCTTTCTCCGCCGCGCCTCACGCCCACGCCCACGCTCCCGTTCCTGCAACGTTACATCCACGACGCGCTCCTCTCGTCTTCATTATCTCCTTCACCCTCGCTCTCGCTCTCGTTTTCCAAAAAAATCCCTCATCTCTCTCCCTCTCGAAACTTACCGACCCAACTCCGTTCGTCACCCCCGACGGCGACAACCCTCAGCGACCCCTCGCCAGCTCCTCCTCCACCAACAGAACTCCTCACCACCACACTCCATAAACCCTCCACCACTTCACTTCATCGGCCAAACCCCCTGCACACCGAGCTCGGCCACCCTGCAACCCACGCCGGCGAGCTCTCCACTGCACTCTAACCCCTCGTCGACACCTCCACTGGAACCCCGCATCATTATCACTATAGCCAATCCCCACTATCTCTCTCTCTCCCTCTCTAGAAACCACACCAAAATCATTCCAAAACCCATTTTTTTCCAAACACTCACTGCGGCCATTGCCGGAGCGACGCCGTCGACCGTCGTCAACCCCAGCACCACTCAGGAGTTCCACAGAGCCTCCTTCACCCTTCCAGCCAGTACAAGAAGTCTCCGGACAACTCCGACGCGAATTCCGCATCTCGAGCCAAGCTCGCGCGAATCCGTTGCACGGCGTACATCACGCGTTCGTGACGCCGCTGCTGCCGTACGACCCCGAGACGTTTCCAGGCAAGTGTTTACTTGCTACATGCTAATATAATTGTAGTACAAACCTAAATCATATAGTTTATAAACTTACCGATTTCCGATATATTATGCGACCTATGTGTTCGATACTAGACCCCAATGAAAATACTTGTTTAATTTGGCGGAAACCGATGTTTTCTGTTGGCCCATATGATAACGAATAACGTGTATGAATCTCATTGGAAAATACGATTGTTAGTGACTAAAATTGATACCCCCAAATATGCCGATAAAACTAGAATTTTTTCGTATCTGAAAACGATTAAAATCACTGTAAATTATGTGCATACTGGAATGTTACGTTCGAGGTCTTAAATCGATGCCGACTCGACGAACTTTAACCCTATGTAAACTTCTAATGATTTCTGTCCTGTAACTGCGATGATATTTAGATCGGAGTGCGACTCTGGACTGCAGTCCAGAGCGACTCTGATTATTGTGTACTGTCCCAAAATGTGTGTCACTGTGTTTCCTGAAGTCGTATGTTATGGAACTCTGCAGTAGATTAAATATAATTCTGTTAGCTAAACAAAATAAGTGGTTCCATTCAGTTTCATTGCCGTTTGCTATTTTAAACAGTAAATAAAAGGGCAGAACGTATAACTGCCCAGAACAGATTCAGAAGTGATATACTGATGTTAAACTATGTATAACTTTCAATGTATAGACGCGATTGAGGATCCGTCTGTTGCGTTGAATACTCTATTGAAAACTCTAGATTTCATTGAACTGTAGCATCGCTAAAATCTGAACCCAACTGGGTGCAATTCGTGTCGCGAAACGGACGTTCAGTTCTGAAACTGAATTTCCAGCCGCGAGCACTTAAAATGAAACAGCTGCATCTTGAAAACCGGAATCCCGATTGAACTAAAACTAATTTTGATGAATTTCTGACTGAATGTTCTATTTATCTTACTTGCATCATTTTGTTGAATTCTAAACGGATGAATTTATGCAATTTATGTAGGTTAATGACATGCATGTTGATTCATAACATACTTAGCTTATTGATGGCATACATACATATATCATACCCCATTTGCCATATACTTAGTGTTAGTGCGTGTTAGAGTCAGTGGACATTGCATTATCGTGTGTGGTTGATATTGGTTTAGAAGTGATGAGTATACCAATGGGAAGTGAATATTCGTGACAGTGATTGATACAGTGAGCAGTGATAAAACCGTGTCATTGGTATACTTGTACACGACTGAATCAAGATCACAAATTGTGAAAACCTGGGGATAAAGGGAAAATCGAAGTGGAAAGAGAATCGTATTTAGCGGGACCGTGTTTTAGAGGATGATCATTCGAGCAGTGATATATATATTAGGTAGGATCTAGCGATCCAGCTGACAGGGTTATGTCCCGAGCATGTGGGCCGTTGTCTCGGATATGTACGAGACTCCTGTTAAACATGATCCTCCTTCCACTATGCGATTTCAAACATGACCTAGAGACCGATAGGGACACAGAACATATTCTGCATCATATAGTGACATAGTGATTACTTGTATTGTTCTTACAATAGTACTACCTCATTTACCTGTTTCATCTTATTATAATAATATTGTTATTGAGTCGCTCTGACGACCTGAGTATGCATGCTCAGATTCCGTGGGAGGACCAGCACAGGAGACGGATCTACCCTTCGAGTTCACGGAGATATAGTCTGGTGTACTTTCTTCATTTACTGCTTTCCATAAAAGTGATCGTGAGATTGAACTTGGTTAGTAATTGTTCTTGATATCTGTAATTTGTGAACAATGGAATATTAATGTAATAAATTAGTGATGTGATTCCTTTACTACTGTGCTTTATCTACTGATTACCATGTAATGCTAGAAGCCGAAGTGTGACTACGGCGGGATGTTTTCCCTGACCGTAGGAGCATGGCTGGCCTAGTCATCCCTCGTTTTCCGTATTTTGGGAAGCGAGGCGTGACATGGTTTAGTTGGTATCAGAGCCTGTGTTTAGTATCAAGGGATAACATTAACTATACTGTATTACGTTATTCTTGTTTCACTACTCCTGATTTCCATCCTTGAATCTGATCTGATCCTTTTGAATCTTCCAGTGATATGACGTCCCCGAACGACCCCTCCTCGGACTCCAGCTCTCAGGACCGCACGGAAAGAATACTTAGTGCACTGACCACTCTCGCGGAAGCTCAGGAGAGGAAGACAGATTTACTCACTGAGGGACTCAGGGCGATTACAGCCGCAGGAGGACCCTCCGCACTCATTACCGCCCCCGAGGGCGCTACTCCACCAGCTTATCATGCTAGGGCTGGTATCGTATCAGACTTCCGACGGTTACATCCAGCTGCATTCACAGGGCTAGCTGAACCCCTTGAGGCTGAGCAATGGCTGGTGAACATGGAGAATTTATTGACAGCCGCCACGGTTCCAGAGGAAGATAGGGTGGACGTAATAAAGATACAATTGGAAGACGAAGCCCGTACATGGTGGTCGGTGGAAGAAAGCAGACTTGACAAGCCGATTGAATGGAGCAAGTTTAAGGAGTGCTTCCTAGATCATTATTTTCCTTCCACAACCAAGGCAGAAATGGAGGAAAGGTTTATTCTTTTGAAGCAGAATGGACGCCCAGTGGACGTATATGCGGCAGAGTTCAACCGTCTGAGCCGCTTTGCTCCATACATGGTCAAATCAGAGGCCACCAGGGCCAGACGCTTCCTTCAGGGGTTAGATTTCGAGTTGCAGCAGTTGATTGCATCGTTGGATTTACAGACTTTCGCACAAGTACTCAACGCGGCGAGAGTTCAGGAGCAATTGATTAACAAGTTCAAGAGACCCCCAGTCGTTCCAGCACGTACCCACGCGCCTTCTCGAGGAGCCATACCGGTTCACAGAGCATGAACGACACAAATGAAGCGCCCGTTCGTACCACAGCATCGCCCCCAGAGACAGGGCGTAGTTTGCGGCTATTGCGGTAGAGGTGGACATACTCAGAAGGACTGTCGCCGTGCCAAGGGACAGTGCTTGATTTGTGGATCCAGTCAGCACAAGATTAGCAGTTGCCCTGAGCGAGCAGAGATACAGGGAGGTTCTGGACCGCCACAGCAGAGGCCGCAGGAGCAGAGGTAACCCTTTACAGGTCGCGGTCAGGGACGGTCTTTCACCTTGACCGCCGAGCAGGCAGAGGCGTCAGGAGACGTGGTTACAGGTACTCTGCTCGTACATTCCTTGCCAGCTAGAGTACTATTTGATTCGGGAGCATCGCATTGTTTCTTGTCTGAGCATTTCACTGATACACACTCAATACCACATGAACCATTAACCAAGGGATGGGAAATTCATACGGGTAATGGCATTATAATATCTAGTCGAGAATGTAGATTTTGCCCAGTTGTAGTGTATGGTAGGGAATTCTATGCGAATTTCCTTTTGATTGGGACAGGCAGTTACGACGCAATTCTCGGGATGGATTGGATGAGCACTTTCCATGCAGTTATCGATTGTCGTGCAAGGAAGGTGATCTTCCGCATTCCCAATCACCCGGAGTTTACTTTCGAGGGAGGAAGCGAATCGTTGGAGCCAGCTAAGTACAGAGCCAAGCCCAAGGAGCTGACAGCGATGGAGATTGATAAGAGCCCGGTCCCAAAAATTGTTCGGGACTTTCTGGACGTATTTCCTGAAGATTTACCAGGTCTACCACCTCCTCAAATCTTGGAGTTCTCGATCGATTTGACTCCAGGTACAGCCCCAGTATCCAGAACCCCATACAGAATGGCACCAGTTGAGTTGGCGGAATTGAAGAAGCAGGTTGAAGAACTATTGGAAAAGGGATTTATTCGGCCAAGCGCTTCACCGTGGGGTGCACCAGTTCTGTTAGTAAAGAAGAAGGATGGATCACTGCGAATGTGTATAGATTATCGGGAGCTGAACAAGGTCACAATAAAGAACAAATACCCAATCCCGCGCATTGACGACCTTTTCGATCAGCTAAGTGGAGCCAAGGTGTTCTCGAAGTTGGACCTCCGTTCTGGATATCATCAAATCAGAGTAGCAGCCGAGGATGTATGCAAGTTGGCTTTCAGGACCCGATACGGACATTACGGGTTCCTTGTGATGCCGTTTGGTGTTACCAATGCCCCTGCAATATTCATGGACTTGATGAACAGGGTGTTCGCAAAGTACTTGGACACATTTGTCGTTGCGTTTATCGACGACATACTTGTCTACTCGAAGACCCGGGAAGAGCACGCTGAACATTTGCGCACGGTCCTACAAATTCTTCGGGAAGAGAAGTTGTATGCGAAGCTAAGCAAGTGTGAATTCTGGCTCGACAAGGTTCAGTTTTTGGGACATATCGTTTCGGGCGAAGGCATCTCAGTGGACCCGACAAAGATAGAATCTGTCAGAGATTGGCCAACGCCGAAGTCAGTGGCCGAGATCAGGAGTTTTCTGGGATTGGCAGGTTATTATCGGAGATTCGTCCAAGATTTCTCGAGAATCGCTGAACCATTGACGAGGCTGACACGGAAGGACGTACCGTTTACATGGTCAGAGGAATGCACTCAGGCATTCAACACACTAAAGCAGAAGTTAACCATGGCGCCTATTCTTACAGTACCAGATGATTCCGGTGGTTTGGTGATACACAGTGATCCCTCAGGGAAGGGTTTAGGCTGTGTTCTAATGCAGCACGGCCGAGTGGTTGCTTACGCCTCTCGACAACTGAGAAACCACGAGAAGAACTACCCTACGTATGACTTGGAGTTAGCTGCGGTAGTTTTTGCGTTGAAGATTTGGAGGCACTATCTATTGGGTGAGAAAGTGGAGGTGTACACTGATCACAAAAGTTTGAAGTATGTTTTCACTCAGAAGGAACTAAACATGAGGCAGCGCCGATGGCTAGAGCTGATGGCAGATTATAACTTGGACCTTCAGTATAACCCGGGGAAGGTGAATGTTGTACCAGATGCGCTCAGTCGCAAGCCAACGGTCATGATGTTGACCGATCAGAGGAGCATTATTGAGGACTTTCAGAGACTTGAACTTGAAGTCGTTACGCCGAACGCACTCAGTCAACTTTGGCAGCTACAGGTGCAATCTTCTCTGGTGGATCGCATCAAGACTGCACAAGCGGATGATCCATGTTCCCCTCCGAACGGCGGCGACGACTGGACGTCTCGCCTGAGATTCGGGGCAGATGCTAATTGGTGCTATCCGTCCACCTCTCTGAAGATGCCAAGTTGATTTATGGCACCATGTATCGAAGGTTTGAACGGATGCGTCCGATGTAGCAGACTTCGTCAGATTCCCCCTCGCTTGAGGGGTTTTTGATTGTGGGGACGTTCTTCCCTGCAGGCGCAAGCCCCTGCAGTTAATTACGCTACCGCATTGCGGTAACAACTTTCTCCTTCTCCAGATGGTCACTTCGTGTCGTGTGTGTTTGTTTTGTGTTTTGTAGCCCGTGGATTGTATACGAAGACTGAGTTATGTCGTCGCCCGTAAGGCGTGGACTAGTCCAAATCCGTATTATCTTAGATTTGGTTTGGGGGTTTGGGTTTAAGGATACGTTAGCCTCATTTGAGCCTAAGATCGACTTAAACGTTTGTTAAGGATACGTTAGTCTAGTTTTTAGACTAAGATCAACTTAACGGGATCGTTTAGATCCGACAAGAGAGAAATAAAAGGGGTCTCTGTTGTTTAGTTTAGTGACGTTGCGGTCGGTAGGTAGTTTAAGGACATTGCGGTCCATAGGTAGTTTAAGGACATTGCGGTCCAATGTTAGTTTTAAGACATTGCGGTCAAGGTTAAGGACCTCATAGTCCATGGGTTTAAGGACCCTACAGTCCATTGTTAGTTTTAAGACATCTTGGTCAAGGTTAAGGACGTCATAGTCCATGGGTTTAAGGACCCCACGGTCCGTTGTTAGTTTTAAGACATCTCGGTCAAGGTTAAGGACCTCATAGTCCATGAGTTTAAGGACCCCACAGTCCGTATCAATATGTGGTCATCGGGACCCGTCACCTCTTTGAAGACGTTGAGGAATTACAACGCCGAGTATCAAAGGAGTGAAGAGATGTACCCTTAAACCGAGGTAGATTAAATAATCTTTGACCCAATTTGGAATCAAGACCAATTAATTATATTATGAGCCCATTGGCTCAGTTGAATTTGAATTGAGGACTTATGGCCAGCTTGGGCTAAGTCCAATCATGTTTAGGATATTGGCCCTCTGTCGGTCCGTTGAAGGAGAGGCTTTGCCTCTGGCCATTTAGCCAATTGGGCCAATGCCTAGTGTTAAACACTAAGGACCAATCAGCGTTGAACACTGGGAATGAGATTGATAAGTTAGTGTTTTAACACTAAAAGACAGTTGGTGTTAAACACCAGCAACAGGGGGTTCAAATTAGTGTTAAACACTAGAGCAAACCAGTGTCAAACACTAGCAGCAGAGGCTTCAAATTAGTGTTAAACACTAAGAAATTCAGTGTTAAACACTGCAAATAAAGTTCTTCGATTAGTGTTGAACACTAAGGCCAAACAGTGTTTTAACACTGGATTCAGGGGTTCCACTTTAGCGTTAGACGCTGAGGCAAGAGGGGTTACGTGGTAGCACGTGAGGGCGCCCTCCCTTCATTTGTTCTGCTGAGAATATCGCATCTTTTGGAGCATCACGTGACGGGTGTTTAAATGGAGTATGTTAAAGCCTCTGCCAAGGGTCACGTGGGTCACGTGAGGCACTGCCTCAAAGGGTTTTTTTTTGTAGATCTTTTTGGGGGTCACATGGTGACACGTGACCCTGCCTCTATGTATGTTCTTTAGAAGATCTGTTAATCCCTTTCAGGAATTAAATTCCTCGTAGGGTTGAACCCTGACAATAATTTCAGAGGAATTAAATTCCTACTTCCTTTTGAAGATTTATATTCTGAACTCTGAATTTTCTGTAGGAATTGAATTCCTCATATACGTGAAGAACTGAATAGGGTTAAACCCTAATAAAAGCTTTAAGGAATTAAACTCCCATTTAAAGAATTATTCTGGGGAATGAGATTAAGGGAATTAAATTCCTGTTGTTTTAACAGAACTAAGTTCTTAACTAGGGTTAAACCATAATTCTATTTATTCTGAAGGGATTAAATTCCCATAATATAGGGTTAAACCCTAATTTTATTTTAAAGGAATTAAATTCCTATAGTTCTGTGAGAATTAAATTCTCCCGCTTTCATTCCCTCTCTATGCTTTGGATCTGCATAGCAGGATCTCAACCCATTGAGAATTAAATTCTCAACTCAAGGGGAGATGTGCACTTTACAGATCCTCCACCAAAGAGAGAACTATGTTCTTCTGTTTTTATATAAGAGTTAAACTCTGTTGAGAATTAAATTTTCTTTTCCTTTCCAAAAAGCCTTCCGTTTCTTACCTAGGGCTTTCTTTTGCAGAAGATCCAAATTCCTCCAAAGTATCCAGGCTCTCTCTCTTTTTTTGATTCCTCCTGCCTCTATCTCTCTCTACCTCTATATATATCTCTCTCTATGTCTCTTGGCTCCTATTTATAGGAGAAGCAGCCGAATCAATTAGTTTTGGTGAATCTTTCATTGAGAGATTTGATTTGTATTCACCATTCGTTTTGGACCTTTGGATTATTAGGTGAATTTTATTCACCATTGGATTTTAAATCCAGAGATTTTCCTTTGTTATTTCGGTTAGATTCTAAGGGGAAATCTTTCCAAGTTCGAGATTTTCCCATAGATAGATGATATTTAATCACCTTTAAATCTTTAATTCAATCGGTTCCTTTGGAAAGATTTAAGAGGTCTTTTCTCAGAATTTAATTCTGTTAACAGATAGGCTTTGAAAGCCGGTCACGTGTGGCCACGTGACCCCTGGTCACGTGTGGGCACGTGACCCCCTTGGAACGAGCCCTCTTCTTTCTTTCTGCGCTCTACCTTCTGGTCGCTGCTTAGCTGTCACGTGCCACCACGTGACCCCTGGTCACGTGTGAGCACGTGACCCTCTTCTGGAGCCTTTTTCTTGATTCAATCAAGGAATTGAGTCTGCCACTTTTGAGTGTCACATGCCAACACGTAACCCTGGTCACGTGGGAGCACGTGACCTCTTCTGAAGCCTTTTTCTTGATTTGATCAGGGAACCAATGTGCCTTTGCCGCTGCTTTTAAATGTCACGTGCCGACACGTGACCCTGGTCACGTGTAAGCACGTGACCCTTTTCTGAAGCCTCTTTCGTAGGCTTTCCTGATTTTAAATCAAGAAACAAATACCCCCACAGCGTTGTTCTCACGTGTCCACGCGTGAGTGCAACGCTGTCACCTTTTGTGACCGTTGGATTCCTTTAGGGATTTGGGGAGATGAAACGTTTCCATCACCTCCTATAAATACCCATGTCTCTTCAGAAGAGCCTTCACTTTGCTCATCTTCTTCCTTTGAGAACTTTTTCCCTTGAGAATTTAATTCTCGTTTCCAGAGCTTAGTTCTCTGTCTCAGACATTTTCCAGAGTTTAACTCTGTTGAAGGATCCCTTTTCCTCAGGTAATAATGTTGAACGGTCGAAGCACCTTTGTTTTAAAAGAACTCTCTGGATTTTAAATCCACATTAGGGGTTTCACAAAGAACCCATTTTTCTTCAATTTCTTTAACCAAATATGAGACCAATTAACCTCCAACAGTAGATCTGTTAGGGTCGGATGATCCTTGGGGAGATGATGATGGCGGTTCAACTCCATGGAATTTAATTCCATCCAAAAAAGTTTCTGGGAATTTAATTCCCTTTTCTTAATAAGGAATTTAATTCCTATGAAGAACTCAGTTTCTTCACACGGAGGCTTCTTGGGGTCTCTTGACCCGAGGTTGTCCTTCTGCAATTAATGAAACATGAGCTTTCTAATGATTCTCATGACCTTTATTTCAGGTATCATGGATGCCCATCTGTATGGTCTTGACGAGATCATTTTCTATGGGAATATTCGTGCACTGGGCCGCAGTCAGAACCAGGAGTTCACCGATGCTTAGTGTGCCGAGATCATGAGCCGCTTTGACGAGTACAACCATCGGCTACTCCCCCGTCGCTCTTCTCTTCTGAGGCTGATCGTGCTGGCGATCCAGGAGGCACTTCCTCTCTTTTGCACCGGCATACCGCTCAGGGCCTTGGACACTGCTGAGGATAAGGTACATTCGGTGTACCTGATGGGCTTGATCTCAAAGAGGAGGCGAGATCACCTCATTGATCTCTTGCACCAAACCTTTCAGCAGTCAGCCATACTTGCCATCTATCGGAGGGTGGAGGATATTCGTGAGGACCCCGACGCTTGCGACCGCGAGAGGAAGCATACTCGGGAGGTTCGAAATGCTTGGAGAATCTTGGACAAAGTTAATCTTGAGTTTCTCAACCCATGCCCCGCGTCTGAAGTCTTACCATTGTAAACGTGTCCTCTTTATTTTGTATGAACTTCTTGAAGTATGAGTGACAAGTTTCATTATGTCTTTCCATGTTTGCATGCCTTTCTCTGGGATTTTATCATTTTGCTACTGTTGTTGTTGGTGCTTTTAATATGCAGGGTGCTGCTCCATTTTTTTTAGTGTACATCGGGTTTGGGCCTCACGTGTTCTGCACGTGGGGTCCCTTGATGGGGCTGTTCACAAAATTTTCCCATGCCATATTTTCAGTGCACAATATCAGATGCAGAAAAAGGGCCTTGGAAATAGTTCCATCTCCCTGATTTTCGATGCCCTTCCCCTTTTTTTTTGCCTTGGAAATAGCTTCATCATGCAAGATTTTCCGTGCACAGCACTTAATGCACTTCTTTATATATGAGGCTATAGCCTTCTTTTCCCTTCACAGAGAGATTTATATATATATTTTTTATTTTGGTGTAACTTGTCTTGAGAAACAAACGAGCGCCATGGCCTGCAATCGCCCTCATGCTCGTCGACAGCCATGGGAAGTTCCTATTGAGGAGATGATCCCCCGCTTTGCTGCTCGGTTGGTGGATCCACTCCTTACCGATGATGAATGCGACTCGGCAATGTATGAACTCTCGATCCGTAGGGGGTCTCCCCTCCCAATGGGTTCCCTCTGGCTCCGGATGATCCTCACGGCCGTGCTTGCCGACATTCCTCCTCACCCGGCAGAGATGACCCTGGCGATGCTTGATGCGGCTGAAGAGAAGCTCGAGGGTTTTCACGAAGCGTGCCTGATTACTCAGGCTTTGAAGGACTGCTCGATTCACTTGCTGAGCCAGATAAGGGCCCGACGAGCTATTATGTTTGCTTTCGCGGACGAACATGGCACCAATCGATGGGGAGCGACTCCTCGCGAGAACCGTCGCTTTAATGTGCTGGAGAGAGCGGAGAGAGAGATGGAGAACCTTGTTCTTTGTTTTGTTAACCCTTGTGCCATTGATCCCGTGTTTGGTGACCTTTTTCCATTAGCGTAGCATTTTTAAATTAGTCCCTCCTTTTTCTTATGTTTTATGCCGAACTTACCTGTAGGCTTGGTGCTAGAATGTATGTTTCCGCTTGCATAAATAAACTTTGTATTCTTCTTATGAGAACTTTCTTTAATTGCAAATGCTCTCATCACTTTCATGCGTATCAGCCCCTTTTTGGGCATTATGAATGTTCATACGATTGCAAATGCTATTAGTATTTTTTTTTGAATACTCATATGATTGTGAATGCATGCTTGAAATACGTCGGAAATCTTTCTTGTTGCTTTTCACGTCCGGTGATGTGAGCGCGTTTTAGATCGATTATTCCTGTCGACCGGAAGCCCATTTATACGGTCTTGTAAATGTCTTATTTCCAAGGTTGCAGTTATGAAAGTGAGTTTACGTGGCCTGATAGAGCGACGTGTGGCGAATATATATTGTTGTGCGAGAAAAAGAGGGTTGGCCGTGAATTTTCGGAGAGGGAGCTAGTTTCCAAGGCGCTGAGCGAGCTTCGCGCCATTCTTACCGCCCAGGCCAACAAAGCGTATGAACTCTGGCGGGTGTTTCAGGAGCCCATCAAAGAGGTGGTGGCTCTTGATAAAACTGTCACGTTCACTCGTGAAAGAGTCGAGGCTCATAGGGTCACCGAGAAAGAGCTTGAAGGCCGGCTCGCTTCGTATCAGGCTCAGCAAGCTCAGGCGGAGGCTCGTCTTCTGGAGATCTTGCGTCATGAAGCCGTGGCTCAGTAACAAAACGATGAGCTGGTAAAATTACTACACCGCCCGCCGGCTTGAGGACTTGTATCTTTTCCCCTTTTTTGTACATACTCATGGATGAGAGTATCTTTCTTTTTTTGTTTCTTTCATGAATTGTACTTTGTGTCCATTTTGGTTTATGAATAAAAGATACATTTTTCTTCTCAATGGTGTGTCCCCTTTTTATTGAATGTATTCTGCGGATATTCTATCTTGATCTCCTTGCAGGACAGCGATGGATCAGTATTCAGGGTTAAGATCTGCTTCCTAAGACTTTTGCATTTTATGAGCCACGAGGGTCTCATAAAGAGTTTTTCTCCCTACAGGTCGAGAGGATCCCATAGGTGTAAGTTCTTCTTAAGAATCGTGAGGATTCTTAAGCGGGTTTTCCCTTGAGAGTCGTAAGGATCTCACAAGAGAGTTTTTCTTCCTTACAGGTCGTGAGGACCTGCAAGTGCTGGATGTGGTCACCCTTATCCGTGTTTCACGGGGTCAGGGGCTGCTCCAAGTATCGTAGTTTAAAGACGTCGCGGTCAAGGTTAAGGACCTCATAGTCCGTGGATTTAAGGACTCCACAGTCCGATGTTAGTTTTAAGACATCACGGTCAAGGTTAAGGACCTCATAGTCCGTGGATTTAGGGACTCCACGGTCCGATGTTAGTTTTAAGACATCACAGTCAAGGTTAAGGACCTCATAGTCCGTGGATTTAGGGACTCCACAGTCCGATGTTAGTTTTAAGACATCACGGTCAAGGTTAAGGACCTCGTAGTCCGTGGATTTAGGGACTCCACAGTCCGATGTTTGGTTGCAGGGACCCGTCACCTCTTTGAAGACGTTGAGGAATTACAACGCCAGGTATCAAAGGAGTGAAGAGATGTACCCTTAAACCAAGGCAGAATCCGTAGGGAATCGGGGTGGTTGATCGTTAGTTTTAAGACATCACGGTCGAGGTTAAGGACATCATAGTCCGTGGATTTTAAGGACTCCATAGTCCGGTATTTGCTCTGGATGCTTCACACGGGTTCACTGCCATGCTTGGCGAGGACCAGGCTCCGCTCTGGGCGTTTTCCGCGGGGTCAAAGAGTGACGTTATCCGGGTTCCACGTAACCAGGAATTTTGCACTAGATGCTTCACACGGGTTCACTGCCGTGCTCGGCGAGGACTAGGCTCCGCTCTAGATGCTTCACACGGGTTCACTGCCGTGCTCTGCGAGGACCAGGATCCGCTCTGGACGTTTTCCACGGGGTCAAAGAGTGACGTTATCCGCGTTCCACGTAACCAGGAATTTTGCACTAGATGCTTCACACGGGTTCACTGCCGTGCTCGGCGAGGACTAGGCTCCGCTCTGGATGCTTCACACGGGTTCACTGCCGTGCTCTGCGAGGACCAGGATCCGCTCTGGACGTTTTCCACGGGGTCAAAGAGTAACGATATCTGCGTTCCACGTAACCAGGAATTTTGCACTATGTGCTTCACACGGGTTCACTGCCGTGCTTGGCGAGGACTAGGCTCCACTCTGGATGCTTCACACGGGTTCACTGCCGTGCTCCACGAGGACCAGGATCCGCTCTGGATGCTTTCCACGGGGTCAAAGAGTGACGTTATCCGCGTTCCACGTAACCAGGAATTTTGCACTAGATGCTTCACACGGGTTCACTGCCGTGTTCGGCGAGGACTAGGCTCCGCTCTGGATGCTTCACACGGGTTCACTGCCGTGCTCCGCGAGGACCAGGATCCGCTCTGGACGATTTCCACGGGGTCAAAGAGTGACATTATCCGCGTTCCACGTAACCAGGAATTTTGCACTAGATGCTTCACACGGGTTCACTGCCGTGCTCGGCGAGGACTAAGCTCCGCTCTGGATGCTTCACACGGGTTCACTGCCGTGCTCCGCGAGGACCAGTATCCGCTCTGGACGTTTTCCACGGGATCAAAGAGTGACGTTATCCGCGTTCCACGTAACCAGGAATTTTGCACTAGATGCTTCACACGGGTTCACTGCCGTGTTCGGCGAGGACTAGGCTCCGCTCTGGATGCTTCACACGGGTTCACTGCCGTGCTCCGTGAGGACCAGGATCCGCTCTGGACGTTTTCCACGGGGTCAAAGAGTGACGTTATCCGCGTTCCACGTAACCAGGAATTTTGCACTAGATGCTTCACACGGGTTCACTGCCGTGCTCGGCGAGGATTAGGCTCCGCTCTGGATGTTTTCAACGGGGTCAAAGAGTGTCGTTATCCGCGTTCCACGTAACCAGGAATTTTGCAATAGATGCTTCACACGGGTTCACTGCCGTGCTCGGCGAGGACTAGGCTCCGCTCTGGATGTTTTCCACGGGGTCAAAAAGTGACGTTATCCGCGTTCCACGTAACCAGGAATTTTGCTGATTGTATCCGCATTTCACGGGATGGAGGTTTGACTGTTGGCGATATGTATACCACCGAGCCATGGAACTGGAAGTTGCCGCTGTTCCGCTTAGCTTAGAGTTGTGTCCGTTGTTACGAGACGAGTGTTGAAACGATCTCCAGGTCTCCTTTGGCCCGTCGAGACTTGGCTTCTTCTTCTGATGAAACCTGGGGGAGACGTATGATCCTTTTTTGTTTACGCCCTTGGATTGTGTACAGGGTGTGATGGAACATCACCTGTAGGGCATAAATTGAAACTTTTTTTTTATTTCTTTTTCCGTGATGCTCTATCATTTCAGCTTTTATATCGCGGAGGTCGCGATTGCCCCATCATTTCGGCTATTTTTCGCGGTGCCCAATCATTTCGGCTATTTATTATTATTATTTTTTTACTCGCTACTTTTTATTGCGAGCTGCCCAATCATTTCGGCTATCTGTCATGCATACATTTTTACTTGCTGCTTTTTATTGCAAGTTGCCCCATCATTTCGGCTATTTCGTATGCATGTGTGGCTCGCTAGCTTTTTCGCTGCAAGCTTGGATTTTAGATACCGATTTCGGCATCAGCACCGCTACAACTGGGATGTTGCCAGGAGCGAATCATCATTTGCCTCTGTCGATGTTGAACAAAGGTGGCTTAGTAAACAGGGTTAAGGGTCATGTCGACCAAGGCTTTTGACTTCATGAGCCGTAAGGGTCTCACAAAGATATTTCTCCCAACAAGTCGTGAGGATCTTGCAGGTGTATTTTCTCCTTAGGGATCGTGAGGATTCCCAAGTGTATGTTCCTCTGTAAGTCGTAAGGATCCTACAAGAGGGTTTTCTCCTTATAAGTCGAGGGGAATTATAAGGGTTATTCACCATATGGACATGTCCCTAGTCACGGGTGCGACTTTGCTGGGGAAATGTTTATTCGCGCCCGTGGATTGTATACAAGGGTCAGTATTGAGCCGCTTGCAGGGCAATATCGAAGGTTGTGGGGGATTTGCTTAAGAACAGGTTTAGGTTTCTGTAACTTAAGACTTTCAAGTCTTATGAGCTGTGAGGGTCCCATAAGAGAATTCTCCTTACGAGTCGTAAGGATCTCGCAAGTGTATTTTCTCCTTAGGAATCGTGAGGATCCCTAAGTGTGTCGTTCCCTTGTGAGTCGTAAGGATCCCACGCGGGTGGTTTCTCCTTACAAGGTCGAGAGGATCTTGTAAGTGTCTTTTAACGAGGTTGCGCCCTTTCAGGTTTTCACAAACACCCGCCGGTAGCCCTGCTGTTTTTACTCACGGAGCCCTTTTGGGTTTTCATCCGTGCCCTTCTTGCTTGTGGACATACCGTTTTTTTTTCTTTTTTTTTTCTATTATATATTTTTTTTACGAGGTCGCGCCCTTTCGGGTTTTCACGAACACTCGCCGGTAGCCCTGCTGTTTTTACTCACGGAGCCCTTTCGGGTTTTCATCCGTGCCCATTTTGCTTATGGACATACCGTTTTTATTTTTTTTTTATATTTTTTTTATATATTTTTTCTTTCTCTTTTTTTTTTATCTCGTCAGCCTAAAGATGCTGCGGTAGTAGTTTTAGGGACGTTTCGGTCCGTCGTTAGTTTAAGGACGTTTCGGTCCATCGATAGTTTAAGGACGTTTCGGTCCGTTATTAGTTTAAGGACATTTCGGTCCGTCATTAGCTTAAGGACGTTTCGGTCCGTCGATAGTTTAAGGACGTTTCGGTCCGTTATTAGTTTAAGGACATTTCGGTCCGTCATTAGTTTAAGGACGTTTTGGTCCGTCGTTAAGGGGAAGGTCGGCTACTGCTTATAAGATCTGAGCTTAGGAAGATAGCGAGCGGACATAGTCGTCGTCATCTATCATTGACCCAGGCTGTGGCTCATTAAGCATAGTATTTCTTTAAGAAGCGGCCGTTTATTGGCCTGAAAGGCCTCCCACCGTGCATGTCCATGAGTAGATAGGCTCCACCCTGGTAGATCTTGTCTATAATGTACGGGCCTTCATAGTTCGACTCAAATTTTCCCCGCTTGGCACGATTAGGGATCATAGGTCTTTTGACTACTAGTACGAGTTCGCCTTGGCGGAATGTCCTCGGCCTGGTCAATCTTTAGTATGAGCGCGTCATCTTTGCTTTGTAGGCCTCTAGATTTTGTTGCGTTATGAGCCGGGTTTCATCGAGGGCATCGAGCTCCTCAAGCCGAAGGTGAGCATTTTCTTCGTCCGTCAGCTCGTAGTGGACTGCCACTCGTAGAGAGGGTAACTCTATCTCGAGGGGGAGCACTGCTTCCGTCCCAAATACCAACGCGTACGGCGTTGTGTTCGTGGCCGTCTTGAATGTAGTTCGATAGGCCCAAAGGGCCTCTTGCAGCCTCTCGTGCCAGTCTTTCTTATTTCGGGACACCGTCTTTTTTATGATCTTTGTCAAGGTTTTATTGAAGGCCTCGGCTAGACCATTAGCTCGTGGATTGTAAACTGAAGAATATCTCCAGTCTATATTGTGATGCTGCGCGAAGCGGCTAATTTTATGGCTTCTGTAGGCTGGCCCGTTATCGGAGATAATCCGCCGTGGAGTTCCAAACCGATAGATGACGTGCGTCTTGAAGAAGTGGAGGATATTCTCCGTCTTCACTTCCCTCAGCGGTACTGCTTCTGCCCATTTGGAGAAGTAATCAGTTGTCGCCAGAATGAAACGATGTCCCCGGGACGATGCTGGTTCGATGGGGCCGACTATGTCAGTCCCCCGCATTTCGAATGGCCAGCTAGCCACCGTTGGGTGTAGTGGATTCGGATGTTGGTGGATAAAGTCTCCATGAATCTGGCATGAGTAGTATTGCTTCGCATACTCGAGGCAGTCTTGGACCATCGTGGGCCAATAATAACCCATTCGTTTGATCTTCAATTTCATCTTCGGGCCTGCTTGGTGAGAACCGCAGAGTCCGTCGTGAACTTCCTGAACGACTTTTTCTGCTTCGTCAGGTCCTAAGCATCTCAGCCACAGAGAATCAAATGATCTCTTGTATAGAGTGTCGTTGACAAAAGCGAAAAATAGAGCTCGTTTCATGAGCTGATGTCTTGAGGACGCTTCTTCGGGCATTCGGTGGGACTTAAAGTAGTCTATGAAGACTTCCCTCCAGTCCTCGGCCTTCTCATGGTCTTTTATTTGTAGGGTCGTCTGCTCAGTCGCCCCCTTTTCTTCGTATAATTCCGGAGATATTTCTGCCGGGGCGAGCACTCGACGGCTTTGTACCACGATTCTGACGTCATCGAGGTTCTCGTCAGCCAGTTCTTTAGCGAGCTTAGCTAACGCGTCTGCTTTGCTATTTTCCGCACGTGGTATACTTTCCAAAGTGTAGGAGGGAATTTGGGTCAATAGTTGTTGCACCTTTTCGCCGTATTTCACCAACTCCGGTTTGCACGTTTGGTAGTCACCATTTACTTGACTAACGACCAGTTGAGAATCCCCGTATATAAGGAGGTCTTCAATTCCCATGTCAATGGTGATCTCAAGGCCCACTATCAAAGCTTCGTATTCGGCTTCATTGTTCGTCCTTGATTCCGTTAAGGAGAAAGCAAAGCGCATTATCCCTCCTTGTGGGGTTACGAAGATGAGGCCTACTCCTGATTTGATCATTGGGATACCTTGTTTGCGCTTCTTTACGGAGGACGCTCCGTCGAAATAGAGTTCCCATCGGGTACTACCGCCGCCGATCGTATCGAATGCATGTTCGTCCGGCAAATCGCAGTTCATGGGAGAACCGGCAGGTACTGGATGCTCAGCAAGGAAGTCGGCATTGGCCTGGCCTTTCACTGCCTTAAGAGGTCGATACGTTATCGAGAACTCCATCAGGAGTAGCGCCCATTTAGCGAGTTGACCCGTCAATATAGCCTTTGACATCAAATATTTAAGAGGGTCCACCTTCGAGATGAGACGGACTTCGTGCGCCAACGCATAGTGCCTGAGCTTTGTTATCGCGAAGATCAACGCCAAGCAGTGTTTTTCAATGGGAGAATAGTTGCTTTCTGCCCCCAGCAGAACTCGACTTAAGTAGTAAAGAGCTCTCTCTTTCCCTTGATCGTTCTCTTGTGCCCATAATGCGCCTAAGGAACCTTCGAGGGCGGTTGTATAAAGAATGAGGGGTTTTCCCTTGACCGGCGCAGCCAACACCGGAGGGTTCTGCAGGTACTGCTTGATCTCGTCTAGTGCACCTTGGCATTTGTGATCCCACACGAATGGAGTTCCCTTCTTCATCAGGTGGCTGTAAGGACGGCATTTGCCTGAAAGATTGGCGACAAACCGCCGGATGTATGCGAGCTTCCCTTGGAGAGACCGCAACTGTTTGAGGGTTCTTGGCGGAGGCATTTCTATGATCGCCTTGATCTTAGATGGATCTATTTCGATACCTCGGTGTCGGATGATGAATCCCAGGAATTTACCCGAGGAGACTCCAAACGCGCATTTGAGGGGATTCATCTTCAAATTATATTGCCGAAGGCGTTGAAATACAGTCTCCAGATGCTTTAAATGTTCTTCGTATGACATGCTCTTTACTACAAGGTCATCGATATAGCACTCGACGATGTCATGTATGAGGTCGTCGAAGATCTTTGTCATGGCCCTTTGATAGGTAGCGCCGGCGTTCTTTAGACCAAAGGGCATAACCCTGTAGCAGAATATACCCAAAGGGGTCCGGAAAGCGGTGTGCTTCTGGTCTTCGGGATGCATTTTTATCTGATTGTATCCTGATGAACCGTCCATAAAAGAGAAAACCTCGTGAGTGGACGTGTTATCTATCATTAGCTCGGTTACTGGTACTGGGAAATCGTCCTTTGGACAGGCTTTATTGAGATCCCTGAAATCCACGCATATGCGTACCGTCCCATTTTTCTTCATTACCGGGACGATATTGGCGATCCAGTCGGGATACTGGACTTCTTGGATAAATCCAGAATCGATCAGCTTCTTGACTTCGGCGTTGATGCCCATTTCAAGCTCGAGTCGCATCCTTCTCGGCGCCTGCTTGACTGTCTTGATATCTGGGGATATTGCCAATTTATGCACAGCAATCTCCGGATCCAATCCTGGCATCTCGGAGTAGTTCTACGCGAAGCATTCTTTATGCTGTAGAAGCACGTTCTTTAACGTAGCCACCCTTTCTTCAGACAGCAGCTCGCTGACAAATGTTGGTCGCGGGTCATCTGCCGATCCCAACTCAATCTTCTTGAGGTTATCTGCAGCAGTATGTATGCCATCTTCCAGTTCTTTTGGAGCTGGCGGAAATTCTGAGACCACCTCATCATCGCTGTTCTCAAAGCACCAGGGAAGGTCATCCATGTTCTCGGGCTCTTCTTTTAATATCGTAATCGTGTAACATGTGCGAATCCGCTTCCAGGACTGAGGTGGATCTGGTTCTGCTTTGCGGCTTTGGGTTCGTGCTTTTGTGGCGGCGTTACCCTCCAGCCGTCGGATAAAGTGAATCTGCCCTGTTGGTACTGGTCCTCGACCCAGTTCTTGAAGGTGAAGCAGTCTTCGGTAGGATGTCCTATGGCTTGGTGATAAGAGCAATAGCTCAGATGAGAAGCCTTGTTAGCTTGCTCAGGGTGCTTAGACTCTGGAAGCGCGATCATTTGATATTTTATAGCGAGCCCGAGTAACCTCTCCGTCTTGTCTCGAGGGAAGGAATACGCTCGACTTATCTTCTTCATGAAGGATAAATCCGGACCACGCAACGCCCGATCACACGACTCTCTAATCCTGCGTCGTTGTTGTCGGCTCCTCTTTCCGCTTCTTGATTTATTTCTGCCTCTCCGTCGGGCCTTTCGTACAACGGGTTGACAGGGATGAGCATCTTTTTCTTTTGCAGCCTGTTGAAACAGACGTTGCGTCCTGGCCTTCTCGTAGATGTCCATCTCGCGGTTGTGGTCTTCCCGAGCTTTTTGACCCACTTTCCTGATAAGCTTGTCCATTCGTTCTTCAAACGACGGACTCGGCCCTTTAATCGTGGGATCTAGTTTTGATGAGGGGTTGGCATTTCCTGACAGGGCGTCCTCTTCTTCATCAAAGGTATATATGGCGTAGCTACTGTGGGCCCGTTCCCGTTTTCTGGCTCTCACGTATCCAAGCCCAAGTGTTTCCATTTTCCCGTTGAGCAATTTGCGTTGAGTCCCAGGGACATTCCAAATCCTGTTGTAGAACCGAGCTTGTCGAACAGTCTGTTTTAAGGGTACCCCTTGGCGCTTCAATAGTCTCTTTAGTCCATTTGTGTAGTATCTGGGCAAACGGATGGGTTGGAGCCTGTCGAGTGTAGCATCCGCGCCATGCCAGATCTCTTTCTCTATTTTCGACTCTGAGGATCGGTAGAATAGGATTACCTTCTCACCCCTTTGCCTGGGAGGGACGTAAAACGTTTGCAGGTCCTGCACATCGTAAACTTGAAGTGTGTCGAGATCCTTGTAATGTTCTCGCGGCACCATGGTGATTTGCAAACTCTGATCATCGCTAGGGGGTGCTTGTATTGACGGCCGATTGGAGAACACGGCATTAACCTCATCTTCCGAGTCACTTCCGAAGACCAACATGGGGGCGGACGTCCCCGGGTTGTTGCGTTGAGATGGCCCAGCATAAACTATCTCTTCCTCTTCTTCGGTATCACTCCCGAAAACAGGGATGGTGGCGGCGGCTTTGTTCTCCGACTTGCGACACCTTTCTGTATCCTCGAAATCTGGCAAAAAGTACTTCGCATCTTCGTATTTGCGGACTTCGTTCACGGAAAATGGGTTCAGCTCACCTGTTACGGTATACTCGAAACCATCCTTAAAGTACTTCATACACTGATGTTGTGTAGAAGGGATGATGTTGTACTCGTGTAATTAAGGACGACCGAGCAAGGCGTTGTAGCAGGTCTTGGCGTCAATGACATGGAATTTGATGTCTGTGACGAGTAGTCCAAAGCGTAATGTTAGTATCACGGATCCGAGAGTACGTGACGATTGTGAATCGAAACCGGAGATGGTAATTTTGTCACGAGCGAGGTGTTGCACACTCATGCAAATTTCCTTTAACACACGCACGTTAAGGAGATTGATGGAGGATCCATTATCCACTAGGATCTTGCCTATCTTGATATCATGGCAGTATCCAGAGACATATAGGGGACGGTTGTGGTCGCACGTCCCGAGAAGGAGGTCTTCGTCCCCGAAAGTGATGTCGGCCGTATGCACTTCCTCCAGTTCATCCTTCATCCTTTCAGTGGCGAGGAAGGCTTGGAATTGCTCAGGTTCTTGTAATGCCTTAATTAGTGAATCTCGCGCTTCTTTTGATAATAGGAGGGCATCGAGAATGCTAAGCTGAGAAGATAGCTTCCTTAGGTGCGCTAGGATGTTATAGTCCACCTTACCCTTTCCGGGAAGGTCTTTGGCAGCCAGCTCTTTCATGACTTGGTCATCTAAAGTGATATCCTCAGTGACCTTTTCCTTTCCCTTATCTTTTCTATTTAAGGGCCCGAGATTCTTTTCCGGGAGCGTACGATTGCGCAGCTGAATGTTTTCGCAGGCTTCTGGTTCTTCCTTTTTCCTTAAAACGGATTCTTTAAAGAGAGGGCCCAGAGCCATTTCTTCATCAGAGTCGCTCCCAAAGGTGAGAACTTGTAACCCTCCGGCGTTAACCATGTAACAGTTGCCAGTAGTTCTGTTGTGCCCGTCGACAGTACTTCTTCGTTCCTGACGAATCTTGCGTTTCATGCGCTTAAAATGTTGCCGATGAGCAACATATCCTTGCCACCATATCCTAAAGGCGTCGCACTCCTCCGTGGGGTGTGAAATTTTCCGATGATATGCGCAATAATCAGGGTGCCTCTCTGCCCCATCGAGCGTGTTTCCTTCCGAGGGTGGTAGCTTCATTCCCATTGACATGGCTTTGGCAAACCTTTTTCTCGTCTTGAATATCTTTTTGTCTGCCTCGGATGCCTTTCGATCTGGCGGGAGTACTTCAACTCTTTCATTCAGTCGCCTGCATTTGGCTCCTTCCGATGCGGCCATCTCACGCTCCTGATCCGCTTTACTTTTTAGATGAATCTCTTCCAGAAAGGCATCGATCATTTCATCTGTTGGCCGCACACGCTTTGGTTCAGGCTCTGTCCCCAGTTTCTTAGTGCCAGGAGTTTTCTCATCGTCGGTAAAAGAGCGGGAGATTACGTTACAACACACCACATATCCCTTGGATTCATCCGACGAGCTCTCTCCATCATCGTCCTCTTGAAAGATGTGGATGAGGCACTCTTGCAGCGTGACAGGAGTTCGCGCCTTTTGATTGTACTCTTCCAGCGCGTCGATTTGCTTCTGCAAGTTCGTGCGCTTGTCTCCAGGCTTCACGGGCTTCTTGGATCTCTTCTTCTTTTTCTTCGAAGATTTTGACGGTTGGGCGTGAGTATTTGGGCCATCATCACGAGTCTTCGTAGTTGGGCATGGCTTCAGCATTCCTTCAATGATCTGGGGTTCCAGCGGGTCCTTCCATTCGACTGTCGGGCACGCATGAAGGTCCCTCAGCATTCTTTTGGTTTTAGTTGACAGCACGACCTCCCATGGAGCTTCTTCAATAAAGGAACAGGTTGCCCCCGGTGTATCTTCTTTCTTAGGAGTATGCGGCTGTGGTGGGTTCACCTTCCACTTTTCGGACAGTGCAAACTTCCCCTGGAGGTATTGATCTTCAATCCATCCTTTGAAGACGAAGCAATCCTCAATCGGATGACTTACCGTTTGATGGTAAGGGCAATAGTTAGGGTTATTCACCTCAGTGGGTTGTGGCGGTCGCCTTGGATTTGGTAGGTTTATAAGTCTGTTGCGTACTGCCAGCTCGAATAACCGTTTCGTCTTGTCTCGTGGGAACGAGTAGGGACGCTTCATCTTCTCATTATAATACCGGCGTCTTTCTTCCAATTGATCCGCCAGCTTCGGGGCGTTGGGTTGCTGCTGGGCATTCGCGACGAAGGTTGCCCTTCCTTTACCCTTGTCATTCCGAAGTTCCGACTTCGGGGGAGGCGGTCTATGACCCATCTGGTCCATCTGAGCCAACTTGTCGATTAAAGCCTGGAATGTGGTTGGCTTAAAGAACATCATAAACTGGGAGATAGTTGCGTGAGGGTCTAGGGTTCCCACGAACATGCCCACTGCGGGTGCTTCCTCAATGCGTTGCTCGTATTTCGACCATAAATTCCGCCGGCGAATAGGATACTGGACCCAAGTTTCGCCTGGTTTTACCCTGGCGTTAATCAATGCCGTTATTGGAGTGCGTTCGCTGACGCTTGCGAATCGCTGAGTGAATAGCAACTCCATTTCAGCGAACGTCTTGATAGAATCGTTCGGGAGTTCCGAATACCATTCGAACGCTGTTTCTGATAAGCTGCCCACGAACTGGCGAAGCAACAGTTTATCATCACCGCCGGTGTTACCGCAAAGGGCCCTGAACTGGGCGACATGTTGGTGGGGATTGCCGGTCCCCTTGTAAACATGGAACTTGGGAATTGTGTAACCTGGCGGGTACTTGATTTGGTCGTACCAGCTTGGATATGGCCTCCCCGTTTTTACGATTTGACCAGCTGCCTCAGTCGCATGATGAACCCGGATTTGCTGGGCTATATAGTCGACCAAATCAGCCTTAGAGATTGTCTCCTCTTTGGCCGTTGAGAGGGCCGGTGGTGGATTTGACGTTTCTCCCATGTCGTCTTCAAGGACGATCGGGGGATCCTCGGCGGGTGGGTCCTGTTGGATCATCATTCCTATCATACCTTGGAAGAGAAGGCCCATATGCTGTATGTTGGCTGCTTGTTCAGCAGCCTCTTTGTCCTTCTTCTCCAATATCCGGCGAAGGAATTCGGTGTCGGTTTCTTCCTCCTGGCGTTCGTCTGAGGACGTTTCTGGGTTTTCTTTTGGCCCGGTAAGTGCGGCCATAGCATTCATCATTTCCTGGAGCTTTTGCTGTTACTACTGAGCTTTGGTCACCGACCGTGTAAGCGGTCTATGACCTGTAGACGCACGGCTGTCTTCCTTTCCTAACGCCATGTATACGGTGTGGACCATCCTGCCCCCAGCCTTAGGGCGTCTGGGCTTAGTGCCTTTAGCTGTCGTTGCAGGCTGGGGGATCTTCTCTGGCTTCCTCTTTTCATGAGCAGTGGATGTTGAAGGGGCCGTTGAGGTGGGCACCCAGACAGCCTTTCGTGGTTTAACCTGGTGACTGGCTTCCGGTTGGATTTTCAGCTTCTTGTGCCGGCGGGAGAAGTTTGGATCGATCATCGAGTCTCGGGCCTGCCGCCAAACCTTATAGATTTTGGAAGACAGCCGTTGAGGGGATCGGGGCTGTTCTGGCTTTATTTCCGCAAGCTTTTTTAGTGGAGGAGGAGACCTCTTTAGCACCGCAGTAGGAGAATTCCTTCGCACCTTATTTAGCATCTCGAAGCTGTTCTCAGTTGGGACGGCAGCATTAACTTCCACCGTTGGGGTTGGTGGAGTTAGCCCAGAGGGGGAGTTGCCCCCAGCCTTCCTTACTCGGCGCCAGTGGCGACGTCGAGCGTGTCGAGTGGACGGCGTTGACTCAGCGGTGAGGATGGCTTCGTCTTGCCCCCTGCATAGGTGGGGGGTCGTTGCTGGTGTTAGCCTGTCAAAGACCGATGTTCTTTGGGTAGCAGGAGCGGGAGCTGGAGCCGTCAATCTCGTAAAGACCGACTTTTTGGCAGGGGAAGCCGCTTTGACGACTTCAGGAGCAGGGCCGGTCACTTTCTTGGAAGCAGCCTTCTCTGGGATTGTAGGCCCCATTGTGGGTCCACAGGAGTTCTGGCCCAATCTGGAGAAGACCGAGGCGCTGATGTTGGGCGACCCGTTGAGAAGGGCCGCGTCAGGGGTAAGACGATCAAAGACCGACTTCTTGGGAGCTTCCTCTGTCAGCACCGGCGCGGTGAAGCTTGTCGGTGGGAGCATAGTCCCAAAGAACAATCCTGTGGTGGCTCGAGTGACCTGTTACACGGGCATTGTGAGTAGCGAAGCAGCTTGGGGTCCGTAGGCTATACCTCCTGACGAGGCAGAGCGTTGGTTGCAATTGCAGTCCGAGCAGTTGGAGCATTTCGCAGAAGTAGAAGCCATCGATTCTTTGCTTTCTGCAATGAGCAAGACGCCAAGTCTTAGTATCTTGAAACCCAAGGGCAACCATTAGCGAACCGCGATTGGTTCGCGAATCACGACACACGAAGTGTGGAGTGGAAAGAGGAAAAGGTCCCACCGGGCATGCCAGAATCTGTTCCCCTCCGAACGGCGGCGACGACTGGACGTCTCGCCTGAGATTCGGGGCAGATGCTAATTGGTGCTATCCGTCCACCTCTCCGAAGATGCCAAGTTGATTTATGGCACCATGTATCGAAGGTTTGAACGGATGCGTCCGATGTAGCAGACTTCGTCAGATTCCCCCTCGCTTGAGGGGTTTTTGATTGTGGGGACGCTCTTCCCTGCAGGCGCAAGCCCCTGCAGTTAATTACGCTACCGCATTGCGGTAACAACTTTCTCCTTCTCCAGATGGTCACTTCGTGTCGTGTGTGTTTGTTTTGTGTTTTGTTGCCCGTGGATTGTATACGGAGACTGAGTTATGTCGTCGCCCGTAGGGCGTGGACTAGTCCAAATCCGTATTATCTTAGATTTGGTTTGGGGGTTTGGGTTTAAGGATACGTTAGCCTCATTTGAGCCTAAGATCGACTTAAACGTTTGTTAAGGATACGTTAGTTTAGTTTTTAGACTAAGATCAACTTAACGGGATCGTTTAAATCCGACAAGAGAGCAATAAAAGGGGGCTCTGTTGTTTAGTTTAGTGACGTTGCGGTCGGTAGGTAGTTTAGGGACATTGCGGTCCATGGGTAGTTTAAGGACATTGCGGTCCATAGGTAGTTTAAGGACATTGCGGTCCAATGTTAGTTTTAAGACATTGCGGTCAAGGTTAAGGACCTCATAGTCCATGGGTTTAAGGACCCCACAGTCCGTTGTTAGTTTTAAGACATCTCGGTCAAGGTTAAGGACGTCATAGTCCATGGGTTTAAGGACCCCACGGTCCGTTGTTAGTTTTAAGACATCTCGGTCAAGGTTAAGGACCTCATAATCCATGAGTTTAAGGACCCCACAGTCCGTATCAATATGTGGTCATCGGGACCCGTCACCTCTTTGAAGACGTTGAGGAATTACAACGCCGAGTATCAAAGGAGTGAAGAGATGTACCCTTAAACCGAGGTAGATTAAATAATCTTTGACCCAATTTGGAATCAAGACCAATTAATTATATTATGAGCCCATTGGCTCAGTTGAATTTGAATTGAGGACTTATGGCCAGCTTGGGCTAAGTCCAATCATGTTTAGGATATTGGCCCTCTGTCGGTCCGTTGAAGGAGAGGCTTTGCCTCTGGCCATTTAGCCAATTGGGCCAATGCCTAGTGTTAAACACTAAGGACCAATCAGCGTTGAACACTGGGAATGAGATTGATAAGTTAGTGTTTTAACACTAAAAGACAGTTGGTGTTAAACACCAGCAACAGGGGGTTCAAATTAGTGTTAAACACTAGAGCAAACCAGTGTCAAACACTAGCAGCAGAGGCTTCAAATTAGTGTTAAACACTAAGAAATTCAGTATTAAACACTGCAAATAAAGTTCTTCGATTAGTGTTGAACACTAAGGCCAAACAGTGTTTTAACACTGGATTCAGGGGTTCCACTTTAGCGTTAGACGCTGAGGCAAGAGGGGTTACGTGGTAGCACGTGAGGGCGCCCTCCCTTCATTTGTTCTGCTGAGAATATCGCATCTTTTGGAGCATCACGTGACGGGTGTTTAAATGGAGTATGTTAAAGCCTCTGCCAAGGGTCACGTGGGTCACGTGAGGCACTGCCTCAAAGGGTTTTTTTTTGTAGATCTTTTTGGGGGTCACGTGGTGACACGTGACCCTGTCTCTATGTATGTTCTTTAGAAGATCTGTTAATCCCTTTCAGGAATTAAATTCCTCGTAGGGTTGAACCTTGACAATAATTTCAGAGGAATTAAATTCCTACTTCCTTTTGAAGATTTATATTCTGAACTCTGAATTTTCTGTAGGAATTGAATTCCTCATATACGTGAAGAACTGAATAGGGTTAAACCCTAATAAAAGCTTTAAGGAATTAAACTCCCATTTAAAGAATTATTCTGGGGAATGAGATTAAGGGAATTAAATTCCTGTTGTTTTAACAGAACTAAGTTCTTAACTAGGGTTAAACCCTAATTCTATTTATTCTGAAGGGATTAAATTCCCATAATATAGGGTTAAACCCTAATTTTATTTTAAAGGAATTAAATTCCTATAGTTCTGTGAGAATTAAATTCTCCCGCTTTCATTCCCTCTCTATGCTTTGGATCTGCATGGCAGGATCTCAACCCATTGAGTATTAAATTCTCAACTCAAGGAGAGATGTGCACTTTACAGATTCTCCACCAAAGAGAGAACTATGTTCTTCTGTTTTTATATAAGAGTTAAACTCTATTGAGAATTAAATTTTCTTTTCCTTTCCAAAAAGCCTTCCCTTTCTTACCTAGGGCTTTCTTTTGCAGAAGATCCAAATTCCTCCAAAGTATCCAGGCTCTCTCTCTTTTTTTGATTCCTCCTGCCTCTATCTCTCTCTACCTCTATATATATCTCTCTCTATGTCTCTTGGCTCCTATTTATAGGAGAAGCAGCCGAATCAATTAGTTTTGGTGAATCTTTCATTGAGAGATTTGATTTGTATTCACCATTCGTTTTGGACCTTTGGATTATTAGGTGAATTTTATTCACCATTGGATTTTAAATCCAGAGATTTTCCTTTGTTATTTCGGTTAGATTCTAAGGGGAAATCTTTCCAAGTTCGAGATTTTCCCATAGATAGATGATATTTAATCACCTTTAAATCTTTAATTCAATCGGTTCCTTTGGAAAGATTTAAGAGGTCTTTTCTCAGAATTTAATTCTGTTAACAGATAGGCTTTGAAAGCCGGTCACGTGTGGGCACGTGACCCCCTTGGAACGAGCCCTCTTCTTTCTTTCTGCGCTCTGCCTTCTGGTCGCTGCTTAGCTGTCATGTGCCACCACGTGACCCCTGGTCACGTGTGAGCACGTGACCCCGGGTCACGTGTGAGCACGTGACCCTCGCCTGGAGCCTTTTTCTTGATTCAATCAAGGAATTGAGTCTGCCACTTTTGAGTGTCACGTGCCAACACGTAACCCTGGTCACGTGGGAGCACGTGACCTCTTCTGAAGCCTTTTTCTTGATTTGATCAGGGAACCAATGTGCCTTTGCCGCTGTTTTTAAATGTCACGTGCCGATACGTGACCCTGGTCACGTGTAAGCACGTGACCCTTTTCTGAAGCCTCTTTCGTAGGCTTTCCTGATTTTAAATCAGGAAACAATCCCCGATTGCAAAAGTTCAGAGAGTAAGTGGAAGCTGGACTGAGAACGGATTTGATTATACATGAAGATGGCTCTCTGAGATTCGGTAGCAGACTTTGCGTACCTAAGGGAGATGTTCGAGAAGAAGTATTGGCTGAAGCTCACAGTTCAGCTTATTCTGTGCATCCGGGAGGTACAAAAATGTATCAGGACATAAAGCAGCACTTTTGGTGGAACGGAATGAAGCGGGAAATTGCGAGGTTCGTATCCAGGTGCTTGGTATGTCAGCAGGTGAAGGTGGAACACCAGAGGACAGCAGGATTGTTACAACCACTGCCGATACCTGAATGGAAGTGGGAGCACATTACTATGGATTTTGTGACGGCCTTACCACGGAGCCCTAGGGGCAACAACGCCATTTGGGTTATCGTCGATCGCCTCACAAAAGCTGCACACTTTCTATCTTTCTGAGTGGGACAATCGACAGAATCACTGGCAGAAAGATATATGCAAGAGATTGTACGACTTCACGGTTTTCCAGTCAGCATTGTGTCAGACCGGGACACCAGATTCTTGTCACACTTTTGGAAGAGCCTACAGGAGAGTTTGGGAACCCTCCTTAAATTCAGCACAGCTTATCACCCACAGACGGATGGACAATCCGAGCGTACGATTCAGACGCTCGAGGATATGTTGAGAGCCTGTATGTTGGACTTTCAGGGTTCCTGGGAGGACCATCTGCATCTAGTCGAGTTCTCTTACAACAATAGTTATCAGGCTAGTATTCAGATGGCTCCTTTTGAAGCACTATACGGGCGGAAGTGTCGATCCCCAGTATGTTGGGATGATGTGGGAGAACGAAGATTACTGGGCCCCGAACTCATTGTTCAGACAGTCGACAAGGTCCAAATGATCAGACAGCGTATTAAGACGGCTCAGGATCGACAGAAGAGTTGGGCAGATACCAGCAGGAGGGCACTAGAATTCGAAGTCGGAGATCATGTGTTCTTGAAGATTTCCCCTACTCGTGGAGTTATCAGGTTCGGAGGTCGGGGAAAACTCAGTCCCCGTTTTATCGGACCTTTTGAGGTGCTAGAGGAGTAGGAGAGGTGGCCTATCGACTTGCCTTGCCTCCATCGCTAGCTGGTGTGCACAATACTTTCCATGTGTCACAGTTGCGGCGTTATGTTCGGGATGAGAGCCATGTCCTGGACCATTCGGAGCTAGTTCTGGGTACCGATCTATCGTACGAAGAGCGGCCTACTACCATCCTCGACCGCAGAGAGAAAGTGCTGAAGAATAAGATCATTCCTTTAGTCCGAATGTCTTGGGGCGGTCGTTCCCCAGGAGAATCCACCTGGGAGCGGGAGGAAGATATCCGTGATCGTTATCCACATCTCTTTGTTTAGTACATTGTTTCCTTGTATCTTTGTTAAATTTCGAGGACGAAATTTTTATTAAGGGGGGGTATGATGTAAATCCCCGTGATTTTCTTTTTCTTTTTTCCTCTCGTGTTTTAATTGGTTGTTTAAGCTTAATATTTAAACTTTATTTTCCAATTCTTTTGAAATCATAGTCCAAACCCTAAAAGCCAAATTAAATTAATACCAAAACCAAAACAAGTAAAACATTTTAAATTTAAACCCCAACCTTACTTTAGCCCATTATTTAAAACCCTCAGCCTACTGCAAGATTTATTTTCAAACCAATAAATTAGCTTCAGCCCGTTTTTCATTCCTCAGCCCATTCAAAAAAAATTTAAAATAAATTCTTTATAAGAATTCCGCCGGCCCACTCTCCCCTCAGCCCATAAAATTTTGTTAAAGGGAATATTTTTAAAACTACTCAGCCCAACTCCTTTGGCCCGTTCCTCAATACCCGACCCGGTCCGCCCCTGTGCTTCTCCCCCAACGGCTCTCCCCCATTCCCGCGCGCAATCCCCTTTCTCCGCCACGCCTCACGCCCACGCCCCCGTTCCTGCAACGTTACATCCACGACGTGCTCCTCTCGTCTTCATTATCTCCTTCACCCTCGCTCTCCCTCATCTCCTTCACCCTCGCTCTCCCTCTCGTTTTCCAAAAAAATCCCTCATCTCTCTCCCTCTCGAAACTTACCGACCCAACTCCGTTCGTCACCCTCGACAGCGACAACCCTCAGCGACCCCTCGCCAGCTCCTCCTCCACCAACAGAACTCCTCACCACCACACTCCATAAACCCTCCACCACTTCACTTCATCGGCCAAACCCCCTGCACACCGAGCTCGGCCACCCTGCAACCCACGCCGGCGAGCTCTCCACTGCACTCTAACCCCTCGTCGACACCTCCACTGGAACCCCGCATCATAATCACTATAGCCAAGCCCCACTATCTCTCTCTCTCCCTCTCTAGAAACCACACCAAAATCATTCCAAAACCCATTTTTTTTCCAAACACTCACTGCGGCCAGTGCCGGAGCGACGCCGTCGACCGTCGTCAACCCCAGCACCACTCAGGAGTTCCACAGAGCCTCCTTCACCCTTCCAGCGAGTACAAGAAGTCTCCGGACAACTCCGACGCGAATTCCGCATCTCGAGCCAAGCTCGCGCGAATCCGTTTCACGGCGTACATCACGCGTTCGTGACGCCGCTGCTGCCGTACGACCCCGAGACGTTTCCAGGGAAGTGTTTACTTGCTACATGCTAATATAATTGTGGTACAAACCTAAATCATATAGTTTATAAACTTACCGATTTCCGATATATTATGCGACCTATGTGTTCGATGCTAGACCCCAATGAAAATACTTGTTTAATTTGGCGGAAACCGATGTTTTCTGTTGGCCCATATGATAACGAATAACGTGTATGAATCTCATTGGAAAATACGATTGTTAGTGACTAAAATTGATACCCCCAAATATGCCGATAAAACTAGAATTTTTCCGTATCTGAAAACAATTAAAATCACTGTAAATTATGTGCATACTGGAATGTTACGTTCGAGGGCTTAAATCGAAGCCGACTCGACGAAATTTAACCCTATGTAAACTTCTAATGATTTCTGTCCTGTAACTGCGATGATATTTAGATCGGAGTACGACTCTGGACTGCAGTCCAGAGCGACTCTGATTATTGTGTACTGTCCCAAAATGTGTGTCACTGTGTTTCCTGAAGTCTTATGTTACGGAACTCTGCAGTAGATTAAAGATAATTCTGTTAGCTAAACAAAACAAGTGGTTCCATTCCGTTTCATTGCCGTTTGCTATTTTAAACAGTAAATAAAAGGGCAGAACGTATAACTGCCCAGAACAGATTCAGAAGTGATATACTGATGTTAAACTATGTATAACTTTCAACGTACAAACGCGATTGAGGATCCCTATGTTGCGTTGAATACTCTATTGAAAACCCTAGATTTCATTGAACTGTAGCATCGCTAAAATCTGAACCCAACTGGGTGCAATTCGTGTCGCGAAACGGACGTTCAGTTCTGAAACTGAATTTCCAGCCGCGAGCACTTAAAATGAAACAGCTGCATCTTGAAAACCGGAATCCCGATTGAACTGAAACTAATTTTGATGAATTTCTGACTGAATGTTCTATTTATCTTACTTGCATCATTTTGTTGAATTCTAAACGGATGAATTTATGCAATTTATGTAGGTTAATGACATGCATGTTGATTAATAACATACTTAGCTTATTGATGGCATACATACATATATCATACCCCATTTGCCATATACTTAGTGTTAGTGCGTGTTAGAGTTAGTGGACATTGCATTATCGTGCGTGGTTGATATTGGTTTAGAAGTGATGAGTATACCAATGGGAAGTGAATATTCGTGACAGTGATTGATACAGTGAGCAGTGATAAAACCGTGCCATTGGTATACTTATACACGACTGAATCAAGATCATAAATAGTGAAAACCTGGGGATAAAGGGGAAATCGAAGTGGAAAGAGAATCGTATTTAGCGGGACCGTGTTTTAGAGGATGATCATTCGAGCAGTGATATATATATTAGGTAGGATCTAGCGATCCGGCTGACAGGGTTATGTCCCGAGCATGTGGGCCGTTGTCTCGGGTATGTACGAGACTCCTGTTAAACATGATCCTCCTTCCACTATGCGATTTCAAACATGACCTAGAGACCGATAGGGACACAGAACATATTCTGCATCATATAGTGACATAGTGATTACTTGTATTGTTCTTACAATAGTGCTACCTCATTTACCTGTTTCATCTTATTATAATAATATTGTTATTGAGTCGCTCTGACGACCTTAGTATGCATGCTCAGATTCCGTGGGAGGACCAGCATAGGAGACGGATCTACCCTACGAGTTCACGGAGATATAGTCTGGTGTACTTTCTTCATTTACTGCTTTCCATAAAAGTGATCGTGAGATTGAACTTGGTTAGTAATTGTTCTTGATATCTGTAATTTGTGAACAATGGAATATTAATGTAATAAATCAGTGATATGATTCCTTTACTACTGTGCTTTATCTACTGATTACCATGTAATGCTAGAAGCCGAAGTGTGACTACGGCGGGATGTTTTCCCTGACCGTAGGAGCATGGCTGGCCTTGTCATCCCTCGTTTTCCGTATTTTGGGAAGCGGTGCGTGACACACTGCAAAGCCTGAAGGAAGCCCAGAAGCGAACAAACGACCTGTTAGCTGAAGGACTGAGAAGGCAGAAGACTCAGGCACCAGCGGAAGTCTCCAATCGTAAAAGGATCCCTGCTAGACGAGGAAAAGAGGTGAAGATGAAGCGCCCACTTGTTCCCCCGCGACAGAAGCAGCAGAAGACCCAATGTTGTGGGTACTGCAAGAGGCCAGGACACCTTCAGAGGGATTGTCGCCGCGCCAAAGGGAGATGCCTGATTTGCGGATCCAGCGAACACTTTATCAATGGTTGCCCTAAAAGGAAGGAGCTACAAGGAGGAGGTTCGTCCGCGCTCTCCACTTCGGCTAAGTGATGGTAATTTCGTAGTACGAGCTTCGAGGATAGTGCGGACCCCGCGCAGGATTCAACTCGCGAGACAGGAATGCAGCAGTCCAGAAATCCAAGAAGAGTTATCGCGTTTTCTGCTTTCAAAAAAAAAAATTGTTGTCACTCTTTTGTAAATATTTCTTTTCGTTTGAAATCTTGTATCCGTCGAACTTTTAGCTGAATGCAATAAAACTCTGAGTAGTGATGTATGTATCGTTCTCTTGCTTCTCACTTTATACTATCCATGGCATCAGCATTTTTAAATTTTAATTTTTCAGTCCTTGCCTACAGCATATCCTCCCTGTGCTACCGTATCTTTGGTTATCTTCTTAATGTGTCCCACTGTCTAATCACGATTCTCTCTTTTCAAGTCATGGCCCACTTTGGAGAAGCGCCGCCTCTAGATGAGGACGCACGGTCGTGCGTTTCCTCGGACTACTTGCTGGTAAGATCAGATGACGAGATTAACGGCCCACAGGTTATTTTCGGAAACAGTGATTCCGAGGGTGAGGGATTCGCAACCCTAGAAGTCGACATAGTCAGCGACTCTGACGACGAAGAAGAGGACCTCGAAGAAGACCCAATGGGGGAAGATTCCGAGGAGGACCCGATTGAAGAAAATCCTGGAGAGGAAAACCTTGGGGAGAATCCTATGGAAAAGGATCCAGCAGAAGAGGATCACGTAGAATCAGACCTCGATGAAGAAGCTCCCGCCGAGGAAGAAGAACCAGAAGAAGAAGACCCCATGGCAGAAGAACCTCCAGTGGCGATCCCTGCGAGGCGATGTGAGAATGGACGCCCCCACCTGAGCGCGCGAGCCTATCGTAACCTGCTGAACCTCCACAACCACGACTGACGTGACTGAGCTTTCGTCTCCTCTGGCCGAATAAAACCTATGTATAGTTTAGGGTTATCTTTTATTCGTCGTGGATGCCTTGTTCGGACTTTTCTGAAATGAAATAAATTGTTGAGCTCGCTAATCTTTTGATTTTTTGGTTCACATGATGCTTGACTGTTTCCCCTATACATTTATTTTCCTCCTGAGATCCCTGACTGCCCACCACTGCACCTTGTGCTGTTTTGACCATCGCTTAGATTAAAAAGCACCGCACCCCGATCTTTTGAATGGGCCACCCTTCATCCTTCGTATGTGCCTCGTTTGAGATCCTTCTGGAGGAGAAATTGATAGTGAAATTTCCGAGTTAGCTAACCCTTCGGATTTTTGATTCATATGATATATCGACCGTTTTCCTTCCCATACATCTCTTCCCCCTCCTGTGGTTCATTACTGTTCACCCTTACACCCTGGGCTGACCCGACCCCGGCCTCTTCGACCTTCAGTTTAAAGTGTCACCCTCCGAGCTTTTGAGTGAGCCATATTCCATCGTAATCCCTACCCTGGCTAGCTCAATACATCTTTGTGCTATTTCTTGTGCCCTAACTATATTTAGGGACATCATTATTCGAAAATTTAGTTTTCATTATTTTGTATTTATCGAAAAGTGCGTGTTATTGACTACTTCCGTTTTATGTATTTTAAGTACACTACTATTCTTCCCATTTTTCGGTAGCGCAACCATATATTGCACATATTATTTTGTGCTATGTTTCTTATTCTCACCATGTGGTTTTCTAAGTTATGTTAAAATTGTTTGATTGATACGTTATTCTAAAGTGTTTTAACCTATCGGCAAATACTGCACTATTTTATTATTGTTACCTTATGTTCCCGGGTATTGTGCTTATCGTTCGCTAGTATAAATGGTTGTGCTTGATACTATTATTTTAGCTGCGCTAGTTTGATGTACGTATGTATGCATATATTTTGGATCTCAAATTTATCTAGCATGCATCGGGGGTTATTGTTCGTTATTGTTATTTTATTCCCTTGCACATATAGTTTTCCCTTATAGTTTATTTCTGCCTTATACTCACTTAGACCTTAGATCTTTCTTTTTAACTGTTTTAAGAAAACCATTTTATGTGAGCGTTTGAGGTCAAAGCTTTTCACATGTTACTTTATATAGCTTATCGCTTATTTAAATTTCGAGGACGAAATTTTTGTAAGGGTGGTATGATGTAATACCCAGTTCTTGTGCGCGTCAATATTTGTATTTTTATAAAATGCTACTTACAAAATTTTCGTATTTATATTTATAAGTATTTTATTTTATCTTTAAAACCCTGACCCTAATTCAATCTAAATCCTTTCTGTTTTATCCCTTTTATTTTTCCAAAAAACCCTAACCACACTTCCACCTTCCCCTTCTTTACCTTTCCCTAAACTAGACCAAAACCCAAAGTTAAAACCAAATATATAATTTCCCACCATTTAAACCAAGCCCAAAAACAAAATAAATCCCCTTTATCAAAAATCCCTCAGCCCACACTACCTTTTTCCTCAGCCCAACCCAAATAAAATTTAATTATAACCTCACTTCTTTCCCCGGCCCAAACCCCTTAAGCCCACGCCCGTCTACACCTACCTAACCCGCCCCACTCCCTTTCCTTCTTCCTCTCTTCTGTAAAATTTTCCCGCTCGATTTCTTTCTCCTTCACACCCACGTTTCCCTGTCGCGCGTCGCCCCCTCGCGCCCACGTCGCCGAGCTCGTCGCCCACGCCGCGCACCCCTCACGAGCCCCTCGACCTCAACCTCTCCTCACCCTCGTTCCTCTACCTCTCTCCCTCTCTCCTCACTCTCGGTCTCTCACTCAAATCCCTGCCTCCACGAACTTCGAACCCCATCACCCTTACACCCCGACGACGCCGCCGCCGCCGCCGCCGACTCTCCCCTTCTTCCCTTCCTCCTCCTCCATCAACAGAGCCCATTCCCTATGCTACTCCACCCTCTTCAACTACCGAGCTCCCCTTCACCCATCTCGGCCACCACTGCAGTCGACGCCGGCGAGCCCCACTGACCTGAACCATCCCGTCGACCTCTGCACCCTCTACATTTCCATCACCTTCTCCAAAACCCACACCCGAGCCCCACTATCTCTCTCTCTCTTTCAAACCCTAAACACCAAGCCCGACCCCCGCTACGCCATCGCCGGAGCGACCACCGCCGACATCGTCGACCCCAGCACATCCCAGGAGATCGACAGAGCATCCCACTCCGCATCCAGCGAACGCGAGGCATCCCCGGACAACTCCGACGTCGAACCGAACGCGAGCCGAGGCCACAAACCGTAGCCGCGCCGTTCGTCACGCGTTCATGTCGTTGCCGCTGCCGTGCATCGCCAGAACGTCTCCAGGCAAGTACCCTACTTGCTACATGCTATATTACTTCCGTTACAAATCAAACCGTATTAATTCCCTATTTGCGGTTCATGAAAACTTACATAACATAAGTGTTCGATGCAAGATCCAAATGAAAACCTTCATTTAATTTGACGGAACTTAATTGCATATTCTGGCTCGTGTGATAATGAACCTTGTGTAGAAGTTTCACTGGAAAATACGATTGTTATTGGCTTAAACGAACACCCCCAACTACACCCGTAAAAACTAG
Source organism: Agapanthus africanus (assembly GCA_030015575.1). Classification (NCBI taxonomy): domain Eukaryota; kingdom Viridiplantae; phylum Streptophyta; class Magnoliopsida; order Asparagales; family Amaryllidaceae; genus Agapanthus; species Agapanthus africanus. The sequence continues at coordinate 629,418,129 of CM057343.1, forward strand.
GAATTTCCGGCACCTGAAATTTGTTAAAATCACAATTAATTGTGCACATATTGAAATAAGGCGTTTGAGGGCTAAAATCAAAGCCGACTCGACGGCCTATAACCCTTTGTAAGTTCTTAATTGTTTCTGTACTGAAATTATGATGAGAATTGGTTCGGAGAGCGGCTCTGGACTGCAGTCCAGAGCGGCTCTGGTTATTGTTTTCTGTCCCGTAATGTTTACTACCTTGCTGCCTAAACTCGTATGTTGTGTAACCCTACACTTTATTGAAGATGAATCTGTTAGATAAATAACGCAAGTGATTTCACCCTGTTTTATCGTCGTTTACTATTTAAACTGCAATTTAAAGGAACGGGACGTATAGCAGTCCCACACAGAACCAAAACCGATACCCTAGTGTTGAACAGTGCGTAACTTCTGACGTAGAGACGCGTTTGAGAATCCGTCTGGTGTGTTAGAAACCTTATTGAAAACCCTAAATCTCATTCAACTATAGCGTCGCTAAATTCTGGTCTCAACTGGGATTAAAATGCGTTGCGAAACGGACTTCCGATTCTGGAACCGGATTTCCAGCAGTGAACGCTTAAAATGAAATGGCCATATCTAGTGATCCTGAAACCCGATTAACGTGAAACTAATTTTGATGGATAGATAATTAGACATACTGCTTACCCCCTTTTTATTGTTTTGCTAAATTTTGCACGTAGGATTTATGATAAATTATGCAAGTGGTAGGACACCGACTTATGACATCTTAATCATGCCTGAATTATCGTATTCTCATCACATCACATATATGTTATTGCATTGGTAACCTAGTTATCATGTGCATTACCCAGTGTTAGGTTTTAGCGTCTGATTGTGGCAAGTACGTTAGTGGTCGAGTATGAATGGATAAGTGAAAGTGACACGTACTTGTACACAATCAGTGGACCCTATTGTTTTATTGCATTGTCGACGTCTGTGGGACGTGTATAAGTGTGACTATAATTGGTATGGGACAATTATGGAAGCACTTGTATGGGTGTCACAGGTAAGGCACCAAATACTGTCCATTTATCTTGGGTATCAGTCAGGACATGCTTGATGGAGATCCTGTCTCCAGTTCTCGCGTAGACTCGTCATGGACCGACTGGTATTTGAGTTTATGGTCGGCGTTTGATGTAGACCACGGGGTGTGGGGTAGTTTGAGTGTGAGTTCAATAGATTCTCGGGAGTCCCATGCCGGCACTTATGGAGATATATGGAGATATACAGGGTTCTCACTGATTATTACCGTGCGTTTTTCAGGCCCGTGGTCCCTTGCCCTTGGGTCCTACCCTTGGGTAGGGGATACTCACGAGTGGTTGACCCTCACACTTGAACTGACGATAGGCTTAGTGACCTGTACAGTGAGACTTAGAGACTGATAGGGATAGTGACATTGACATGCATTGCTTACTGAATCGACACACCTGACATACTATTTTACTGCTTTACTGTGCACATGCTCTATTAAACACCCGCATTGGCTACTTCATGTCCACATCTTTACTATCTTGATTTACTGTTATATATTCATTATTACTGTACGAGTTACCACTTGCATCTATATATATATATATATATATATATATATTGCTATCGCGACGCTCTGACGACCTGAGTATGCATGCTCAGAGTGAGAAGTGGGTCTAGCTTGGACCAGGACCAGACGTACATCGCGGACATCTTGATCAGCTATCCAGAGCTATACTCATTTGATCTTCATCAGGTTAGTTCTTTGTATTTGTTTTGTTTCAGTTACTGCATTTCTCATTACCTGTGCATTGTTTACTGATTACCACGTAAAGCTAGAAGCCGAAGTGTGACTACGGAGAGATATTACCTCGACCGTAGGAGCATGGCTGGCCTTGTCAACCCCTCGTATTCCGTATTTTGGGAAACGGGGCATGACACCGGCTCCCTGCCACCACTGTCACCTCTGACGACAACGCAACCACCTCACTCCAACTCCAGCTCCCCTTATCGCTGCAGCCAAGCCACCGGAGCCTTAACCGAGCCTACAAGCTAAACTCATGTCCCTTGCACCCTTCGGCATTTCATCGAGCACTTTCATCCATCGCCAATTGCCGCTATTCTGGTCACCATCGTCGCCATCCAATCTGTGGCCTCGATCTCTTAAGCCGTCATCGCCATCAACACGGTATCCATCGTAACACCGGCATACGCCCATCGCAGCTCACGTCGCGTCGAGCCCCGCGACACAAGCCTAAGCCTAGCCAAGCCTCGTCGTGGTCTTGTTGCGCCGCGCCGCTGCCGTACCGTCGTCAACGCGTCGTTAGGCAAGTGTACTACTTGCTTCATGCTAAAGTTTATCGATTACAATTCTAAATACCAATAAATTCCGTAAATACTTTTCGTGCGAATCAATAATATGTAAGTGTTCGATGTAAAACTCGAGAGGGAAAACCCCGTTAAATTGACGGAAACTGATCACATAGGATAGCCCGATTAATAACGAACGTCGTGTTATAATTTGGCTGGAAAATACAGTCGTTACTGACGTGATAGGTCATTCCCTTTTAAGCACGTTAAAACTGAAATTTTCCGTACCTGAAACTCGTAAAAATCACAGTTAATTGATTATAAATTTTAATGTTGCGTTCGAGGGCTCAAATCGAAGCCGACTCGACGACCTAGAACCCCATAAGAGTTTTAATCTGATTCTATGCTAAAAAAATGACGGAAACTGGTTCGGAGTGCGGCTCTGGACTGCAGTCCAAAGCAGCACTGACTGTTGATTCTCATTTTGTAATGCTTTCACTCTGCTGTATGAACATGTTATGTGCGAAACTCTATACCATATCTAAGGTAAATCTGTTAGCTAACCAATGAAAGTGATTTCATTCAGTTCTACGGTCGTTTACTATTTAAACTGCATTTTAAAGCAACAGAACATATCGCAGTCCCAAACAGGGACAGAACGTATACCCCTTTATTGTACAGTGCATAACTTCCAGTACACTATGGATATCTTCGATCCGTCTAGTGCGTTGGAAACCTAACTGATAAACCTAAATTTTGTTCAATTATAGAGTCGCCTAATTTTGATTCCAACATGGTGAAAACTGTGTTGCGAAATGGACATTCAGTTAAGGAACTGAATTTCCAGCCGCGGACACTTAAAATGAAATGATTGTAACTTGCAAACCCGAAACCTGATTGACTTGAAATTAATTTTGTTGAACTTCCGACTGAGTTTACCTGTTATCACTTTTGTATCTTTTTGCATAATTCTGAATGCATGATTTAACACAATTTTTCTAAGCTCATAAGATGCATAGCGACTTGTACTGCATATAAACTGTTTAACGGCATGATTCATAGTTCTGCTCGACTACAAGACCTCTAGTGATAATGGACATTCATGTTAATTTTCAGTGTATATTGCATTGTCAAACGTGTGTAGTATTGGTGTGGTTGTGTCAAGTACACCAATGAATAGTGAGTGATTCGTGACAATGAACCATACAGTGAACAGTGAATAAAATCGTGTTATTGATGCGTACTTGTACACAACTAGCCCATACTCATGAATAGTGAAACCTGGGTAAAAAGAGGAAAATCGAAATGGAAAGGGAATTGTATTTAGCGAGGTCAGTCATTTAGAGGACGATCATTCGAACAACGACTTTTATATATATTAGGTTGGGCCTAGCGGTCCGGCTGACAGGGTTATGTCCCGGGCAACAGTGGGCCGTAGTCTTGGGTATGTACGAGACTCTCGTTAAACATGATCCTTCTTTCCACAACTCAATTTCAAAAATGAATTAGAGACCGATAGGGACATAGATCATACATTGCATCAGTTAGTGACATATTGATTTACCTACATTTTAGCTCCACCGTTATTACTTCCATTTACTTGTTTTTTTGTATTATTATAATGTTGTTATTATGTCGCTCTGACGATCTGAGTATGCATGCTCAGACCTTGAGGAAGAACCAGTTCAGGAGCCAGACCTACCCTTCGAGCTTGCAGAGATTTAGACGGTCGTGCCTCCATTACCTTTACTGCTTTCCCTAAAGAAACCATGTATTCGCACTTGGTTAGTAGTTCTTTTTCTTATTTTGTTGTAAATTATGAACAATGAAAGTTGATGTAATAACTAGTGATGTATTTTCTTTACTACCGTGCTGTGTTTACTGATTACCATGTAATGCTAGAAACCGAAGTGTGACTACGGCATGATTATTCCTTGACCGTAGGAGCACGGCTGGCCTAGTCATCACTCGTATTCCGTATTTTGGGAAGCAGGGCATGACAAATACACTTAGAGGTGATATTTTTAAAAAAAATTATAAAGCCAAAGTTAATTTATTTGTTTTTGGTATTCTTAAAGGTAAAATTGCATTAGCTTCTGATCTTTGGACAACGAAATGGGGCATTGGTTATATTTGTGTTACTGCACATTTTATTGGCAATGATTGGTTGTTACAAAAAATAATTATTGGTTTTTCGAAAATGGAGCATCCACATATTGGAAATAATATAAGTAATTGTATTATGACTACTGTGCGTAACTATGATATTCAAAATAAAATATTTTCAATTAATTTGATAATACTAGTAATAATACTGTTGCTATAACAATTTTTAAAAATAATTTAAATCATATTTTAAATGGAGTATTATTTTATCAAAGTTGTGTTTCATATTTTAAATTTAATTGTACACGATGATCTAAAAATTATCGATCTTCGTTAATCAAAACTTAAAGATGCCATAATATTTATTAAAAGCTCGGAACCTAGAAAACAAGTTTTTAAGTATACTTGTGCCCAATTAAATTTAAAATTTAGATCTTTCAATTCAACATCCCAAATATGTAGAATTCTACTTATGAAATATTGAAATGTCTTTTTAAATATAGAATTCCTATTACTTTATTTTTGTTAGTTATGTATATGCCCTAGAGGCCATTGTTGTACATATGATGTATATTATAATGGATGCTTGGTTATATATAGAGAAGACTTTCTTGCTCGTCATGATAGTATGCTATTTGGTTTCACTTTATCTTAACATGTTGACTTGTATTGGTTTACTGTTTTACTCTCACATGTTGATAAAGCCCTTAGGACTTGTACTCGACTACTGGGACTATGATGAGATCATACTAGTGGGGCCGCGGTAGTCGATGAGTACATCCTATAACAGTTCCTAGTCGAGGGTATATCGAGACAGGGCATCGATACACCAGAGTAGACTAGCGTATACTCATCTTGACCCATATGATGGGCGATGGATGATCCCATATCCATCGGTGTTAGACATCAGAGATGGTGTACGGGTGCTCAGTAGAGACTGGGTACACTGGACGGACTCGCCGAGAACTCCCAGATGGTGATATACCACACGTCAGATGGCAGTTCTCCGGTGACACAGGTACAGGGTAGTCTGTAGACCCGAGATCGTCATAGAGTCTTGTGTGATTCCCACTGTGCTTTGATTTCCACCTTACCACGTCCAAGAGGGCGTGCAAAACGGTGGCTTTTGGGTACAGTCCCGAATCACATGGAGGCAATGAGCGATAGGAGGGGATTCGTCTCTCCCGGTATAGGGAGTTGATGTTGTGCTGTGTTCGATTGGCTATAACTGGAAGTCCCTGGCCAGGGCTGATATAGAGATTTACTGGTAAGTGTTACTAGTAGTTTCTCGACCCGTTATGAGCCATACATCGACACGACTTATCGGTTACTGGGGTCTGACGTATACCACCCCTAGACTTGATATGCGACATATCAGACGAACAGACCGGACTGTACGGGAGTGTTACTGATCGGATTCACAGGAGAACGCACAGGCTAGCTTGTTGATCTTCTGATCGCTCAATACCTGGGTGGCTGTTACGTTTAGCTGACCGCTTGCAGCTTGTGGGTGTTTGATATGATCATCACCTGCTACCGGCGTATTGACGATTCTTTAGAGTCCTACACAGAGGTTTCTTGGCTCAGGCGAAACAGAGTAGTGGCACATATGTGATATGCGCAGGAGCGAGAATAATGCGATATGGGATACCGTATTAGATTCTCGCGATTTATGGAGATGAATCGGTACATGATATATTAGCCGGTTATATTCGATATAGCCGGATCGTCGGATCAAGTGTTGATTCGATGATTTAATATATAATAATATATATGATATATTATTATATTAACTAATATTGGCTTACTTTATTATTTCATTTTCTCAGTGGATGATACATTGATATATATGCGATATATGTTAATTGTATTATTTTCTTTTGTTGCAAATATATAATATATATATGATATATATTATTGTGACATGATATGATTAATTGTTAAACATGTTTAAGGATGATTAATTGAGGTTAGGGTTTGATTTGGTTTAGTTGCTTCAAGTTGCTTCTAGAAGCATTTTATTTTGTCATTCTTAAGATCTTTATGGATGACACATTCATTTAACTTAACCAAACCCTAACTCTAGTTAACTCTCTACTCATTCTTATCCTATCATCCTTGACCATGGTTTACAATCAATCATATAATTCATTCTATTCATCACAAAAGGTTTTAAGCTAATGAATATATTTTCCATTATCATCTTCTTCCTTCTTCAAGAAAAGCTCTCTTGAAAATCCTTAAGTGATGAAAGATTATGAGAAAATGATATAAAAGGATAGCTAAATTACTACTCTCTCATACTAATCTCATCTAGCCCATGGGATTAGTGTGTTCTTCTCTTTTGAGTGAGATAGCTTGAGTTCTTCGAAACCTCGACGTAGATCATCGGAGATTTGGAATACGACAAGCTAGAATGGATCGTTCGAGTCGTGGAGCCTCTCATGAGTCCGGGAGATCGTGGATCGCGGCAAAGGGACTTCTACTCGGAGCTTGTGAAGTGAAGGAGCGGACTACAAAGGTTGTAATCCCTCACACTTAGATAAAAGTTATCTTATTACATGTTTAACCCTAATTATCTAGCAAAGATCCCGGCTTTGGGTTGTTCGGCACGTCTAAAATTTAATCTGGGCATGTTTGATGCCTTATGAACCTTCACAAGAGTGCCTAGGAACCCTACAGTGGTATCAGAGCCTAGCTAGAGCATTAGGCGATGTGTTTACGAAGTTAAAACTCCGATCGAACGCGAAACGACGAAAAAAAAACCTCCTCTCTGGAAATTTTTTAAAAATTGGGATTTTTCTGAATTAAAAATATGTAAAAAAATCAGCAGGGAAATCTAAGAATTACCATAAAACCCGAGCCCCTAATTCGACCAAACGGCGGCGGAAGCGCGGCGCAAGCATGGCTTGCGCGGCGTTTCCGCGGCGGAACAGTGAAATCAGGACACGTGGCTTCATGGTAATTCCCGTAGTTGCTTGCTGAGTATTCTGGATATTTTTATTATGTTCCAGGTGTTTAAAATTCTGGGGTTTGTTTTGTAATAGTAGACTCGATCGGAAATTTTAAGTTCGTATTTCTTTCCGGATATTTAGAAACTGTTAAACTGGTTGAACGGATATCATTAACCCACTTTATTCCGGCACGGCAAACTTTCAAGCGTTGAATTTTTATTGGGTTTAAATCTTTCGGAAAAATTGTACAAGTTAAGCGGTGGACCCTCTAGAAGACAACAAACCTTAACTCGATTATGTGACCGTCTTGAACTGCCTTTTGAACCTTCGGGTTTGGGGCAGTACGGCGTGCCACATGTGAGGCGTTGGCTTGGCCCTTCTACGGCTGGATCACTGGTACTGTGACATATTCTGGGATTATTTGAACTCCGCTCAAGAGTTGAGCACTTCGGGAAATTTTGGGTGTTTGATTATCTGTTCAAATAGTTTAATACCGTATATTTATCTGGAATGTGATACAATATGTGGAATTCATAGAGTTAGGCAAGAAATGCGGAATATGAGATATTTCGGATTTACGATGTCTAAAGTGATTGTGGATTCCAAATATTGTAGTTTTACACTTTCTTTTCTGTGACCGTAAGCGTAGTATGTGGTGTATCGCCGGCTTCGTTGCTATACATAAACGACAATCGGGATACGCATACTTGCTTACGTTGATGATATGAGATATTATGTGTTGCTGTGATATGTTATATTGGATCGTCGCGATCAGAATAGCCGGGGGGTTTTATGTGAGATGAGGGTTTTTATTTTCATTCATGTAAAATTCTTTTGTAATGTAATATTCTTTTATTTGGGGCACTTCCTGGTTGCGGTTGCTGTCACCAATGTATATTATTTACTTTTCCGCATTAGGTAGACCCAAGGAGGGGAGCACAAGTAACCGGGTTCTAGGGTCCAGTGGGAGGCCATCTCGAGGAGTCGAGACCGGGTCTCCTAACCCTAGAATTGGCAGTGTTACTTGCCGCTCTCGTAGGGGTCTTGGGATGTGGGTTTGGCTATTCGTCGCGACCGTGGAATCCGTGTTTTATACAGGCTCGTATTGAAAACACGGACGTCCTAGTATATCCAATATTTCATATATGTTCTTCTGCTGCAATGTTCTGTGATGAGATCATATTACTGCCTGAGACGAATGCTTATACTATATATATATATGCTGATATATAAATATTACTGCTTTCGTTTCTTCTGTGATGCTTAGGAAGCATAAGCTGATGGGATTTTTGTTAATGAGATTAATAAAAGGAAAAGAAACCTAAAGATGTTGTAGAATCAAAACTTTATAAAAAGGGTAGCTACAGTTTTGCTTTGCACAGTGATATATACGATATATCCTGCACCTTATTCGATGAGGAAAGGACCGAGATCCCTTCACCGGGAGTGACTCCTTTAGCGAAACTGGCAGATGCTACAAAACGCGGTTTGTCTTTTGATTGCTTTAAGTGTTTTGCTTTGCACAGCGGTATATATGATATATCCTGCACCTTATTCGATGAGGAAAGGGCCGACGATCCCTTCACCGGGAGTGACCCCTTTAGCGAAACTAAGAAAAGCCTCAAAACACTCCTTTTCAAAATTAATTCGATTCTACGACGATATCAAGTTCATTACGCTCAGGGTTTTCTGAAAAACCTGCGTAGCCCTCCGTCATTTCAGATAAAGACTAGCTAGTATTCGTGCTACGTTTGTTGACCTCCGTCAAGGCGTAGTGTGCGGTAGCTGATTAGTATTTACCTGCTTATGCATATGATGCAGATTGGATTAGGGTAGTCGTACGGCCTTGTTGACCCCCGTCAAGGGTCGTGCGGGTGGGTTTAATTCAATCAAGAAATGACAGGTTGAACTTGACTAGTAGCCTATGGTTTGTTGACCTCCGTCAAGGTTATAGGACACTAGGGGCAAAAATATTATCGGGAATTTCAAGTGTTGAAATTTGCAATGAGATTGCATACCTCCTATGAGATAGTTGGATCCTGATACCCACTGCGAGTAAGAGTTACTCCTGGGAGAGTTTTACACAGGACAATTAGTCATTCAAGTAGGTGTCTAGAAAAGTGTTAACGAGGTTACGCCTCTGGGAAAACGAGGTTTACTAATTAGGTCCGTGCGAAAGCACGGGGAACCTCCCTCAAAGTACCGACACTGATCTGGCTGAAAGATTGACGAAGTTGTAGGGTGTAATTAATCCCGGCTAATCTTACCTTTTTTGGGTTTTAACGTAGATTTGATAAAAACAGTGGGAGACATCCTGATTAGATAAGATAATAACCAATCTAATCTTGCAAGAGCATACGCTAAAGTGTTTTCTTCTCTCTCTCTCCAGGTAGCGACCATTTCAGGCCATAATCAAGATAATAATATGGATGTATTGACTGAACCTGATTATTGTACTGAGCAAGGGAACGTCAGACCCGTTCTTTCTTATAAGAGTTATAAGACTGAACAGGAAACAGGAGAATATCTGGATTCTCACGCCGCCCAAAAGAACATGCATGTTGATGCATCTTCTTCAGGTGTGTTTGTTATTGAGAACTGTTTCTCAGTTCACCCTACGTCCTGGGTATTAGATACCGGATCAGGATCCCACATATGTAAACAGTTACATGGGCTACGTAAAGGTAGAGAACTGGGAAAAGGTGATCATTCCGTTCAAGTAGGGAACGGTGCAAGTATTGTAGCCAAAGCAGTTGGCGAATATCACCTTGTATTGCCAAGTCGTAATACACTGATTCTAAATGAGTGCTATTATATACCGAACATGATGTGCAACATTATATCAGTTTCTTTATTGAGTAAAGAAGGATATGATTTTGTAGTACAGGATAATGTTATGAACATATTCCTAGATCAAAAGTTGATTGCATCAGGCTCGTTACATAATGGCATATTCATTCTAAATCAGAATACAGTCCTGAATATACAAAACACACACAAGAGGAAAAGTTCAGATATGAACGAATCCTTCTTGTGGCATTGTAGACTTGGTCATATCAATGCAACACGACTGGCTAAGTTACATAAAGATGGTTATTTGAATCCGTTCAAATTATCATCCTATGATACTTGCCATTCATGTCTCAAAGGAAAAATGACCAAAGCTCCGTTTAGTAGACACGGAGAAAGAGTTACCGAACTCTTAGGACTGGTACATAGTGATGTATGCGGTCCCATGTCTACGCATGCCAGGAACGGTTCTTCCTACTTCATTACATTCACTGACGATCTCTCAAGATTCGGATATGTATTCCTGATGAAACACAAATCTGAAGCTTTTGAGAAATTCAGAGAATATAAGCACGAAGTAGAGAACCAAACGGGCAAAAGTATTAAGATTCTTCGATCTGATCGAGGAGGTGAATACTTAAGTGGTGAGTTCCTAGATTATCTAAAAGAGAATGGAATTCTCTCTCAGCTTACTCCTCCTTATACACCACAGCACAACGGTGTATCCGAGCGGAGGAATCGCACCCTATTAGATATGGTGCGCTCTATGATGAGCGAGGCTGAGTTACCTATTTCCTTCTGGGGGTATGCGCTTGAGACAGCAGCATACATACTGAATAAAGTTCCTACCAAATCTGTGCCTACCACCCCATATGAGATATGGGAAGGGAAGAGACCATATCTTAATTTTGTTAAGATATGGGGTTGCCCGGCATATGTCAAAAGACGGAACCCGGACAAACTCGAGGCAAGATCTGTTTTATGTAAGTTTATTGGATATCCCAAGCATTCGCGAGGGTATATTTTCTACCACAGTGAGGAACAAAGAGTGTTTGTTGCTCAACACGCCACCTTTTTAGAAAAGGAATTTCTTGCAAAAGAGATTAGTGGCTCTGAGGTAGAACTGGAAGAAGTTCCAGCAGAACAAACTACAACAGATGATTTAGTGGAACCAGAGGATTCAGTAGTACCCGACGAACCCCAGCCTCTCCGCAGATCTAGTAGGGTTTCTCATCCACCTGAGAGATACTACGGTTTTCTCATTGATGGTGGAAGCGAGGATTGCATCATGGATGATGATGAACCGACTAGTTTCGAGCAGGTCATCACGAGTAGTGACTCTGTGAAATGGCTGGATGCAATGCGATCTGAGATGGAATCCATGTACACCAATAAAGTATGGATTTTAGAAAATGCTCCTGAAGGGGTAAAACCCATTGGGAGCAAGTGGATTTTTAAAAAGAAATTTGGTGTAGATGGAAAAGTTGAGACTTTCAAAGCTAGACTTGTAGCAAAGGGTTTTCGTCAACGACCAGGTGTGGATTATGACGAAACCTTTTCTCCAGTGGCTATGCTTAAGTCCATCCGGATCTTACTTGCCATTGCTGCATATCATGACTACGAAATCTGGCAAATGGATGTTAAGACCGCCTTTCTAAACGGTGATTTAGAAGAGTGCGTGTACATGACTCAGCCAGAGGGCTTCGTAGATAGTGGGAGCAGCGGAAAGGTGTGCAAGCTGCTTAAATCCATTTATGGGTTAAAGCAAGCATCGCGGAGTTGGAACATCTGTTTTGATGTTGTAGTCAAAGAGTTTGACTTCATCAAAAATATAGATGAACCTTGTATCTATAAGAAGGTGGCAGAGGGTAAGGTAGTCTTCCTCGTATTGTACGTGGATGACATACTCTTGATAGGAAATGATATTCCTATGCTACAATCAGTCAAGCTCTTCTTATCACAGAGATTCTCAATGAAAGATCTAGGTGATGCCTCCTGCATATTGGGAATCATGATCTATAGAGATAGATCTAAACGGATACTGGGATTGTCCCAATCCAGGTACATTGACACTATACTAAAGAGGTTTAGTATGGAAGAATCCAAGCGTGGGAATCAGCCCACGATCTCTGGACTCACTCTCTCCAAAGAGATGTCTCCCAAGACTGATTTGGAGAGAGCTCGCATGCAAGGGATACCCTATGCTTCGGCAGTAGGCTCTATCATGTATGCGATGCTATGTACCAGACCCGATGTAGCATACTCACTAAGTGTAGTGAGTCGGTATCAAGCAGATCCTGGAGAGAGTCATTGGACAGCAGTGAAGAACATTCTCAAGTACTTACGAAGGACTAAGGAGATGTTCTTGGTGTATGGTAACGGAGAACTCCAGGTGGAGTCCTTTACCGATTCCAGCTTCCAAAGTGATAAGGACGACTCTAAGTCGCATTCGGGTTTTGTCTTCACCCTCAATGGAGGGGCGGTATGTTGGAAGAGTTCCAAACAGGATACCGTTGCAGACTCAACGATGGAGGCTGAATACATCGCTGCCAACGATGCTGCCAAAGAGGCTGTCTGGATCAAGAAGTTCATTAGTGAACTTGATGTGGTTCCATCCATTGAGCATCCAATACCTCTGTATTGCGATAACAATGGAGCTGTGGCTTTGGCCAAGGAACCCAGGTCCCATCAGAAGTCCAGACATATTCTGAGGCGGTATCACCTGATCAGGGAGATAGTTGATCGCCGGGAGATCGAGGTCAGGAGAGTAGATACGAAGGACAACACTGCGGATCCATTCACGAAGGCTATTCCCCAGATACAGTTTGAGAGATTATTCGGGATGCTAGGTATGAGATACTACAGCAGCTGGCCTTAGTGCAAGTGGGAGATTGTTAGTTATGTATATGCCCTAGAGGCCATTGTTGTACATATGATGTATATTATAATGGATGCTTGGTTATATATAGAGAAGACTTTCTTGCTCGTCATGATAGTATGCTATTTGGTTTCACTTTATCTTAACATGTTGACTTGTATTGGTTTACTGTTTTACTCTCACATGTTGATAAAGCCCTTAGGACTTGTACTCGACTACTGGGACTATGATGAGATCATACTAGTGGGGCCGCGGTAGTCGATGAGTACATCCTATAACAGTTCCTAGTCGAGGGTATATCGAGACAGGGCATCGATACACCAGAGTAGACTAGCGTATACTCATCTTGACCCATATGATGGGCGATGGATGATCCCATATCCATCGGTGTTAGACATCAGAGATGGTGTACGGGTGCTCAGTAGAGACTGGGTACACTGGACGGACTCGCCGAGAACTCCCAGATGGTGATATACCACACGTCAGATGGCAGTTCTCCGGTGACACAGGTACAGGGTAGTCTGTAGACCCGAGATCGTCATAGAGTCTTGTGTGATTCCCACTGTGCTTTGATTTCCACCTTACCACGTCCAAGAGGGCGTGCAAAACGGTGGCTTTTGGGTACAGTCCCGAATCACATGGAGGCAATGAGCGATAGGAGGGGATTCGTCTCTCCCGGTATAGGGAGTTGATGTTGTGCTGTGTTCGATTGGCTATAACTGGAAGTCCCTGGCCAGGGCTGATATAGAGATTTACTGGTAAGTGTTACTAGTAGTTTCTCGACCCGTTATGAGCCATACATCGACACGACTTATCGGTTACTGGGGTCTGACGTATACCACCCTTAGACTTGATATGCGACATATCAGACGAACAGACCGGACTGTACGGGAGTATTACTGATCGGATTCACAGGAGAACGCACAGCTAGCTTGTTGATCTTCTGATCGCTCAATACCTGGGTGGCTGTTACGTTTAGCTGACCGCTTGCAGCTTGTGGGTGTTTGATATGATCATCACCTGCTACCGGCGTATTGACGATTCTTTAGAGTCCTACACAGAGGTTTCTTGGCTCAGGCGAAACAGAGTAGTGGCACATATGTGATATGCGCAGGAGCGAGAATAATGCGATATGGGATACCGTATTAGATTCTCGCGATTTATGGAGATGAATCGGTACATGATATATTAGCCGGTTATATTCGATATAGCCGGATCGTCGGATCAAGTGTTGATTCGATGATTTAATATATAATAATATATATGATATATTATTATATTAACTAATATTGGCTTACTTTATTATTTCATTTTCTCAGTGGATGATACATTGATATATATGCGATATATGTTAATTGTATTATTTTCTTTTGTTGCAAATATATAATATATATATGATATATATTATTGTGACATGATATGATTAATTGTTAAACATGTTTAAGGATGATTAATTGAGGTTAGGGTTTGATTTGGTTTAGTTGCTTCAAGTTGCTTCTAGAAGCATTTTATTTTGTCATTCTTAAGATCTTTATGGATGACACATTCATTTAACTTAACCAAACCCTAACTCTAGTTAACTCTCTACTCATTCTTATCCTATCATCCTTGACCATGGTTTACAATCAATCATATAATTCATTCTATTCATCACAAAAGGTTTTAAGCTAATGAATATATTTTCCATTATCATCTTCTTCCTTCTTCAAGAAAAGCTCTCTTGAAAATCCTTAAGTGATGAAAGATTATGAGAAAATGATATAAAAGGATAGCTAAATTACTACTCTCTCATACTAATCTCATCTAGCCCATGGGATTAGTGTGTTCTTCTCTTTTGAGTGAGATAGCTTGAGTTCTTCGAAACCTCGACGTAGATCATCGGAGATTTGGAATACGACAAGCTAGAATGGATCGTTCGAGTCGTGGAGCCTCTCATGAGTCCGGGAGATCGTGGATCGCGGCAAAGGGACTTCTACTCGGAGCTTGTGAAGTGAAGGAGCGGACTACAAAGGTTGTAATCCCTCACACTTAGATAAAAGTTATCTTATTACATGTTTAACCCTAATTATCTAGCAAAGATCCCGGCTTTGGGTTGTTCGGCACGTCTAAAATTTAATCTGGGCATGTTTGATGCCTTATGAACCTTCACAAGAGTGCCTAGGAACCCTACAATTTTATCAGTAACAAATGCTTAGGTATGATTTATTGGAACTTGATTGGTTTGTTTGTAAATATGTTTGAATTTTTTAAAAATATTTTATACTGCAACTAGTATTTTATCTGGTGTTTATTATCCAACTATATGTTTAGCGGTAGAATAATTATTTTATATTAGTAAAATTACTAATGATCATACACTCGACACTAAAAGTCCATTTTCTGAAATGTTGATAGCATACTTTCTAAATTGAATAAGTATTTGGGGGAATTCCTACATTATTTTGTTTAGCCATAGTATTTTATCCAAGAATTAAACTAGATGGTTTATTTGATTTATTAAAGATATACCATGATAACTTGAATATTGAAATAGAAAATTATAAAAATGTTTTAAACTCTTATTTGCAAAATATGTATACCATATATGACTCAGAATACGGTAAAAAACAAAACTTCTTCTTCATCTTCCGCTTCGCTTCAAACTTCTAAAAAAGGAATTTTTGAATTTTTAAGGAAAACAGAAACAAAATTTTTTTGTTTCTATTTCTTCTTGTAATGAACTTACAATATATTTACAAATTAATTTGAATAGTATTCTCATTTCTGAACAAATAGAAAATTTTGATATTTTGGATTGGTATAAAACACATAAACACATGTATCCTGTGTTTTCTGTCATGGCTCGTGACTTGCTAACAGCTAACAGAGTTCGCAGATAACAGAGTTCTGAGCAACAAGAGAGCGAAACTATCGGATGAAGCAGTGGAGGCCGCAGTGTGCCAAAAAAATTGGTTCGATACTGAACCTAGCAACACCACCTTAAAACTAATGAAAACTCCGACACTGATGAAGAATAAAGATTAATAGGAGTTCACTAATTACATTTTTTAAAATAAATTATATTTTTTTTATTTTTTTGGCGATTGTATTGTATGAGGGGTAAGATTTGCCAACTTATATCCCAAAAATTTTTAAATCAATAAAATATCTAGGTCTGACTTGGGACCCAAACGAAATTTGGGATAAGAAAATCCAAAAAAAAAACAATTTTAAAAAAAATTGAAAAAAGGGAAGTCGGCAGGCCCGGTCCAGACCCGGCCCGACCCAACCCAGGCCTAGGGCCGGCTAGGCTTTACCAAGGAGCAGTCAGGTCGGCCAGAAGCCCGACCCGACCCGATTGCCACCCTGATCCTTGATACTTGGAAATTCTCTAAAATTATTAGCAAGTAAAATATTGGAAAACCGAACAAAACACAACAATTCAAGATTTTTGAAATTTCATGATTTTTGTGTGCTGCACGCAAAAAGAAAACATACATTTTTGAGATATTTGAAAATTTTGCGATTTTCATATGTTATATCATGCAAAATATTGAAAAATGAAGAAAACAAAAAATTTGAGATTTTCGTTTGTATAGAAAACAAAATGCTGAAAATACGAAAAAAGAGAAAATTATGAGAGTTTTTAAAATTTTGCAATTTTGTTCTCTATATAACAGACAAAATAATACCGGAATTGTTTTTGAGTTTTGTGAACTTTTCATGTTTTTTTGTGTTATATAGCATACAACAGCTGTAAAACAAAATAAATTAAAAAATGAAAAATTTAAAATTTTAGCAATTTTCATGTGTTATAAGAGGCAAAATATTAAAGAACGGAAAGAAACATAAAATTCCGTAATTTGTAAGAAGTCGACAGTCTGCGTGTTATAATATGCAAGATATTGAAAAGCTCAAAACAAATTAATATTTTTAAAATTTCATGATTTTTGTATACTTATAACATACAAAATATTGAAATTTGACAAAAAAAATTTTGGATTTTAAAAAATTAATGATTTTCATGTGTCGTATAATGCAAAATACTGAAAATTTGAGAGAAACTGGAAGATTTTGGGAATTTTGAAGATATCGCGATTTTCATGTGCTATTTGACATTCAAAATATTTTTTAAAATGAAAGAAATCTGTAGATTTTTTAGATTTTTGAAAATTTTGCAATTTTTCATATGCTGTATGGTAAGTAAAAGTTTGAAAAATCGGAAAACAAAAAATTTACTATTTTTGAAAATCATGCAATTTTTATGTGTTAGTGTGTAAAATATTGTAAAATTGAAGAAAACAAACAATTTTGGAATTGTTTTTAAATTTTTCGGTCGTCATGTCTTTACCATGCAAATTAAATATTTAGAAACAGAAGAAAACTGAAAATTTTGAGATTTTTGAAAATTTCATAATTTTCATTTGCACACCATAATATTAAATAAGGGAGGAAAACAAGAAGTTTTGAGACTTTAGTAAATTTTGTGATTTTCGTGCCTTATTATTATTGAAAAATCATTGAAAATAAAAAGTATTTTATTTTTGATTTTTTTTTAATTTTATTGTTCCATTGACAAGAAAATTATTGGAAAACCAAGGAACACAGAAATTTTGAGATTTTTAATTTCGCCATATTCGCCTGTTCGTTTGCAAAATGTTGAAAATTTAAAGAGAACAATTTTTTTTATGTCGTTATACATTCGTGGTTCTCGTGTGCTAGAACAAGCAAAATATTGAAAAACCGAAAAAAAAAAATTTATTTGAGAAATTTAAATTTTTTGCAATTCTTGTGCTATTGTAAGAAAAATATTAAAAAGTTAATGAAAAATGCCAAAATATTTGCAAGTTAATTATTTATATATTTTACATATGAAGTTCATAAATATGATATATTGCAACTTACAGATCAAATAACTATAAACTCTTAGTTTAATATGAATTTTCTTGAATTTTTGACTTTGCACTTCATATTCGCTTATTGGGTGGGGGGCCGGGGGATACTTTAAAAGACTATCCATATCATCCCCAAAACAACCACCCACTCCGTCTCCCCCCCTCCCAAAAAAAATTTAAAAAAAAAACAGAAGAAATCGTACAAAATACATATGGCCTCCCCACTATTTTCCTAGTTATTATACACAATACATGTCTTTAAATTTTCTCATATTTATTCTATTTCATCCCCCTTTCCCTGAAATTTATGAATGCTAATAATGCAAACATAGGAATAGAAAAGGGGACCAGCACTGTCTATTTATAGAGAAAATGGAACATACAACTTCTAATTTATATATACGTACATCACACATGCAAATATTATAAGTTTTTCTAGGGTTTGATGGTTCAATTGATCCAAACAGAATTAGAAATGGCGATTTTTAATGATGCAATCACATTTTTCTAATTTCTTCTCGTCTAAGCAAAACTCTTTTGGGTTCAAATTTATTGTATTTTTATGTGGGTCTCTACTTCCATAAGGAAAAAAAATATTAAGATTCAGAAAGAGAAGGAAAAAAACTTGCAAAATTCCATCCATCCTTTGAAATCCACGTCAGCAGTTTTCATTTCAATTTTCAAATGAAACTCCCCTTTCCCCCTCTCTCTCCCCCAGCAGATAAGATCCTCCCCAGCCGCTCTCCCTCTCTCTTTCAAAAACATAATTTTTTTCTTTCTAATTGTCTATAGAAGCAGCATTAAAAGATCTATTAAACATAGATCAAACTTCACATTACACATAAATATTGATACTATTTATATCGTTACATCACAATAACGACATCAAGGTATGACTTTTGTATAACAATGTGTAAAATATACTAACCCTTTTCATTTTATATACAATACAAGCTTCTTTCTTTCGGCATCGGCATCGCACATGCAAAAAAATAAACATCTAATATAATCAACTTTTGGCAATCTAATTCATATGAATATCCTATTTCTAGATGAATTTTTAAAAAAATATTTATTTATGTTGAAACAAGAAAGTAGAGATTTGATACAAGAAACATGCAAGGCCACAACAAGCTCATAGGCCTAATATTGTTCTAAATTCCTTTCCCCAAAGAATGGGCCTAAATAAAATAGATTCTAAGACAAAATATACTATCATTCACTAAGCAAGCCCAATATTGAACCATTCCTTAGTTTTGCATCTCACATGGTACCATCCATTTAAGCTCTATCCCTATCCTTTTACAATACTCCCATCTCCACATTCTCCAAAATCTCCTTCTCGATTCAAACCCACTCATACTCTCAAAATTAACCAACAGCTAAGCTCAAATGCTTTCTCCAAAGCCATTAATCAATAACCATCCCCAAATTCCCCTTCTTGTCAATTCCCCAACCCTTCTGAGACCATTAACACCTCTTCATCATGGTAAGCAAATGCCATTTTTGCAAATACTATATTTGATTATATACTGTTGTTTCATTATCTTTCTATGAGGAAATTGTGTTTTCAATCTAAAATACCCTCAACTACCACAGTTTAAAATTATGCTCCGACCTTACAATGTATTTTTTATTATAAAAATACAGTTAGCGACATGAAGTGCTACTTTATAGGGTATTTTAGTGGGAAAAAATCCCTTTAAACCAAAGCTTAAGGGGGGTTTTCAGTAATAAAAATTTGAAGACTGTGGTGGTATTTTCCCCTCATATTTTATTTTTACGCGGTGTAGTTGATAGAAATTTGAAGAGTAGGAGGAGGCATGTGGTGTTGAGGTGTGCCAAAGAAGAGAAGGGGCAGAGGAAGGGGTTCCTAAGTTTAGAGGAAGCTGGTTTGGTTGAGGTTTCTGGCCTCAGCACTCATGAGCGCTTCCTCTGCAGACTAACTGTGAGTACACATTTCAGTTAATTTGTGCTTTCAAAGTTGTAGGATATAACAATGTTCATCAAGGCCACATAATATTTTAACACTCACCCCATACATGGGCGGGCCTTTAAATTTCGGACCACGTAGGAAGAAAGGCTTCAAGCCAACTGACATTTTTTTCTTTATACTAGGTAGGCGGAATTTAAGTTGTTAGGTCGTGAGATAATATAATATAAAGACATTAACATATATAATACTTTACCGCAAGATGATCTTACTAACATTTTTTCTTTATGCATGCTGACATTTTTCCTCAATTGTTGCTTCATCTTTTGGACGGGTGTCATAAACTTTCATTTATATATGCTGTTGTTTTGTGTTTGTAGATCTCATCATTGAATCTATTGAGAGTGATATCAGAGCAGGAAGGGATTCCAATGGAGGAGCTCAATGCAGGCAGGGTTTGTGACTGGTTCTTGAAAGACAAGCTCAAGAGAGAGCAAGATTTGGAGTCTGCTGTCCTTCAATGGGATGATTCTGACTTCCTCATTTAATCAAGGATGAAAAAGCTACAACCATTAATCAGCTCTTACTTATTTCCATTTTTTTTCTTAATTAAAATGCTCAATATGTTTTAACTCAGCCTGTTCTCTCTGTTTTTTGTTTTCTGTTTTTTGTTTTCTGTTTTCTGTTTTTTGTTTTCTGTTTTCTGGTTCTTTTGAGTAAATATAGCTCTATATATACTCTACTAATCATTGTGCAGGCACTTCAGTATTCATTTTACATAAATATTGTGATCAATATTTGAAATTAGTGCACAATGAATTTTGTGATTGATTATGATGAATAATAGGCGACGGAAACATATATATACCGGTCTATACGAGCCTTCAGCCGAACAAATTTAATGGGCAAAACTGTATGGATTGGCAAGACAAGATGATTTTTCTCATTGCCATATTGACGTCGTTGAAGATGTACGTATGATGTCTTGGATGTCTATATTCAACCGTCTCCTGAACCAAATTCATCGACATCAATAAGGATAGTATGAACTATATAATCGGGGTCTCTAGAACCTCTATAAAAAAGGTAAATTAACTTGCAAAAAATGAAAGGGAAAAAAAAAGGAATTGGAAAATTGGTGAATACAGATATAAAACAAAAGTGCAAGGCGCTAACAAGTTTTTAGTTTCTAATTAATTTGAGTTTTAAAATGTTTGATAATAAACTTATTCTTGGTGAAGAATAAGTTTATTATCAAACATTTTAAAATTAATACTTGGTGAAGAATAAGTTTATTATCAAACAGAAAAATATCTGTATTCATCAATGTTTGATAATAAACTTATTCTAAATTCCAATATTAGTTTACTTAAAAACTTGGGTTAATTGCTACTAAAATTTACTCCAAATGTTTCACCTATTTTTCTCTTATATCCATTATTGATTTTTTCGCTGCACTTGTATACCCTGAGGTTAATTCGTGAAATGTGTTCTCCTTTTGTTAGATATACAAGAAAGGATCATCCTTCTTAATTGTGTCCATGCATGTTGTTGAGACTTAAATTCTATCCTTTATTACTCTATTAACACGTATATAAAATGAAATCTTGTGAAATTACAGAAATTACTGGAATTTGCTGGAAGAGAGCTAGGAGAGCAATAATGGCAGAAAGCTGTGAACTACTGTGTGATCTATGGGAGGAGTTTGATCAAGAGCTTTACAGCTTTGAGTAAACTTATGTATGGTATATTGCTGGCTCTTCTATGATATAATGATTAATGAATGTGCATTTCAGTTGCATTTTTTGGAACTGCATGCATGTGTGAAATGCTGTATTGTGACATAAACAATATGATGTATCCTTTATAAAACAAAACAAAACAAAATAAAATAAAAATGGAATTTTGCGATTAACATGATCATCATTTTCTTCTCCGAGTCGTTGACGAAGGCCACCGGTGGAGGAGTTGGGGATGGCGCTGGAGGAGTGTTGGGGAGGATGTATTGAAGCGGATAAAAATGGAATTTTGCGATTAACATGATCATCATCTTCTTCTCCGAGTCGTCGACGAAGGCCACCGGTGGAGGAGTTGGGGATGGCGCTGGAGGAGTGTTGGGGAGGATGTATTGAAGCGGATTGAGGTGGTGGTGGTGGTGGTTACCCCTAGGGAAAGGACAACTAGGATAATCACCAGCTGAGTGATACCTTTCTTCATGGCATTTAATCAAAAATCTCAAAGGAAAAACAGAGGAAGATTTGAATGGAACTTCAAAACACGTCCAGGTTTATATTACTTAAACAAAAATGGCAGTAGGTGGATGGATTCGACAAACAAACCCTTACATTTTACTTAAAACAAAAATATCGCAGTATGTTCATTATATTACATGTATAGAATGAACTTTTATATATTATCACAACTATCACATTTGATCATGCACACTCTATTCCTTCAGCGTTTTCATTTGAAAGTTATTGAATGAAATGTTGTTAACCTCTTTCTCATTCAATTAACGTTATTGAGAAACAAAATTTAATCTCAGGCAATAATAATTACTGAATGTGCATTTTATTTTATTTTATTAATTTTGGGATCGAACTTCCGATCTCTCGTATTGGAGAGAAAATTAATAGCAACTGAGCTAAGCCCAGTTCGTACAAATATGCATTTTAGTTGCATATTTGGAATTGCCTGTGTATTTGTTTGGTAATGAATGTCTCTGACATGAACACCGTGTTCCCTTCATAAACAGATAAAAGAAAAAGAAAGAAAAGGGAAATTAAGACGTCCTACCGTCTGAGTTTTTTTAATTTTCAAAACACCTTACGCAGAGCAAGAATGCAACAGTGCAAACCATTTTCCATGGGCATAACTATTTCATATTAATTATTATCAAACTAGCCAGGGTCATTGCGCCATGCGCGAGATCAGATGGTTCAAAATTTATGGTTTATTACTCAAAATAGATTCGCATATTTCATATGCAGCTTCAAAAAAAACGAGCCTTTTGTTAGTTTAGTTAATGCTCAAGTAGTTTTAGTTCTTTTTTTTTACGAGAAAAAGTAGCTCGAAACTACCTACTCCAAAAATTAATATAAATAAAGAAAATTTGGTTAATATCGCAAAACACCCCCTGTAGTTTATCCTGAGTGGCACTTATACCTCTTGAAATAATTTATTGGTACAAACACTCCCTGTGCTCATAACCCTAAAATATGTTGTAAATTGCTCAAAATCAATTCTAAACAAGTCAAACGATTGTCTAATTTGTTTTAGAACTTGTTTTTGCTGTTCAGTTTTGAATTTGAGCATTTTTAAAGGAATCCAACGATGAGTGGTTGGAATGTTTATGCCAATAACTTACTTGAGGGGGTGTAAGAGCCAACCGTGTAAACTACAGAGGTGATGGAGCTCCTTTTCGGGTCTCCTTCAAATGTTGTCTTCCGTCGATCTCCCGGTAGACTTTGGAGGTGATCTCCTGTTGCGTGTGGGTCTCAATGGGTTTTGAGGAGATTGGTGGTTTGAGGAGTTTAGCGTCGAGTACCTGCAAAGAAGTCCCGGATGGTTTGGTACCACCGAGGACCTTCCGACGATCAAGTTAATACTAGATCCAAGCAGCGTAACGGCTAAGTGGAGTAAAAATGGCTTACTTGACCCCTCTGTGATGGGGTTTATATAGAGATGGCGGCACGCAGCAGCAGGCACGAGAAACTCGCCGGCAGTTACGCTCCCGACGTCACGCCCGCGTAGAGAGCGGATCGCCCATTAATGGGGATCGTAATGGCATGGAACGTGGGATGTTGCTGGCAGAGAATCTTCGAATGGCGAGATTTAGAGAGCGGCGGTTACGCCTGTGAGCGGTGGAGTTGGTCGGAGGACCGAGGAAGACGGCCTCGACCGGGGAGCTCGGGGACGAGCGAGAAGACCGAGGAGTCTCGGTCTTGTGACAGCTCGGGGCGAGCAGAGGGGCCGAGGAGGCCAATTTGCAGGGGCCCCGAAGAGGGCCAGCTTGTGCTTGCAGGTCTGGTACAGGGGTGGCCTGGTCGGTCCCTGTGGGCCCTTTCTTCTGAGTTCTGGGACACGCCATCTGCCACGTGTCCTGATCTTGGGGATCGTCAATATTGAGCATCATCATTAGCCCCCCACTCTTGTCCTGACCAGCTAGCAGGTCGGGTCAGGAGTAGACTGCCGGGCCGCCCGGGGTGAGCTCCCTCCTAAGGTTTCGTCGGGACGTGTCCCCGGGTGTTCCCCTCCGAATGGCGGCCAAGACATGGACGTCTCGCCTGAGATTCGGGGCAGATGCTATTTGGTTTTATCTGTCCACCTCTCCGAAGATGCCAAGTTGATTTATGGCACCGTGTATCGGAGGTTTAGACGGTTGCGGCCGATATAGCAGACTTCGTCAGATTCCCCCTCGCTTGAGGGGTTTTTGATTATGGGGACGCTCTTCCCTGCAGGCGCAAGCCCCTACAGTTAATTACACTACCGCATCGCGGTAACAACTTTCTCCTTCTCCAGAATTTCACTTCGTGTCGTGGGTGTTTGTTTTGTTTGTGGTTGCCCGTGGATTGTATATGGAGACTAATTTATGTTGTCGCCCGTAGGACGTGGATTAGTCCAAATCCGTATTTTCTTAGATTTAGGTTTGGGGTTTTGGTTTAAGGATACGTTAGCCATATTTGAGTCTAAGATCAACTTAAACGTTTGTTAAGAATACATTAGTCCAATTTGAGACTAAGATCAACTTAACGAGATCATTTAGATCCGACAAAAGAGCATTTGGGCTCTATTGTTCCAGTTTAGGGACATAGTGGTCCAACATTCCCGTTTTGGGGACAAATGTTAGTTTAAGGACGCATTAGTCCATGAGTTTAAAACGCGTCAGTCTATGAGTTTAAGGACCCCACAGTCCATATTGATGTGTGGTTATCGGGACCCGTCACCTCTCTGACGACGTTGAAGAATTACAGCGACAAATATCAGAGGAGTTCGGAGATGTACCCTTGAACCGGGTGTAAATTGATTTGAGAGAGCATTTGTGCTCAGTTCAATTTAATTTGAGGACTTACGGCCAGAATTGGGCTAAGTCCAGTTGAAAATGTTCAACATTTTATTTGCATTTGGCCTGTTAGGCCCTTACTAGGGCTCTGCCCCTGTTTAATAATGCATGGCATTTTGTTTGGTCTATCAGACCTTTATTTCGGTTCTGCCCCTTTTAATAGTGCATAGCACTTTTGTTTGGTCTGATAGACCTTTTTTTTTATTGGGCTCTGCCCTTGATAATGCATTGCATTAAATGCTCTGACAGCGCCCCAAGTGTCTTGTCAGGCACTTTGCGCCAATTGAGGAGCGCAAGGCGCAAACTCATGTGATGGTGACACGTGTCACGCTCTGGTAAGCGCAAGCACAGTGCGCTGCGCCATTACGCTGCACTAGTGCGCTGCTGACACGTGGCGCGCTCTGGTGAGTTGCGCCAATTCAAGAGCGCAATGCTCATTTTTATAAAGCGCAAGGCGCAGTTTGTTCAGGGGCTGACACGTGGCGCTCTCTGGTGGCTTGCGCCAACCCAAGAGCGCAACGGTGCAAATTTTACAAGTGCAGGGCACTGTTTAATTTCTTGATCAAATTTAGATCAAAGAATGTTTCAAGAGGTTTTACCTCATGATTTAAAGAACCAACGGTTCATCAAAAGGCTGTGCCTTTATATGTAGATCAAAAGATCTAATAAAGAAGTATATTACTTCTTTTTTTATTCTTATTATTTGATCTTTTCTTTTCTTTTTTATTTAAGATCTTGATCTTGTTTTTAGATCATTGATCTTTTTAGAAGAAATTCTTCTTTTCAAAGGTTTACCTTTTTCTTTTTCTGAGTTCTTTCTCAAAGTTTTCAGAAGATTTCTGTGAGTTCTTTCTGTGTCAATCTGTTTTAGACTTGGAGTCTAGGGGCCTTTATATAGTGCCAATTGATTTGTTCAATCAGTTAAAGAGATCTTTCTCTGAGTGATTTAGGGATTTTTCCCCACCGTTGGATCTTCGATCAAAGGGTTTCTGTTTTACAGAAGATAATTTTCTTGTTTTAACAAGATCAGAAAGATCTTTCTGGAATTTTAATTCTGTTTTAGTGCTGGCACAGTTGGCGCAAGCGCACCTGCGCTTGACACGTGTCGCATAGCGCTAGCGCAACTGCGCTGCCACGTGTCGCTCAGCGCAGAGCGCAAAGCATCTTGCTTCCTTTATTTTTATTTTAAATAGAGCCTTGCTCTGATTGGGTGCGCTTCCTTGAGCGCAGCGCTGGCGTGTAAGTTTTTGACACGTGGCGCGTTGCGCGCAGCGCAAGGAATCTGAAGCGTTGCTTCAATTTTTGAATTTTTGAAATTCAAACAGAGCTTTGCTCTGATTGGGGAAACAAATGCCCCCCCCACCGTTGCGCTCACGTGGCGCACACGTGAGTGCAACGGTGGCAAAATCCCAACCGTCGGATCAACTCTGGAGTTGAAGGGGCGCAAGCGCCTATAAATAGGACCCTTGGCCCTCAACAGATGATTATCATCTTCAAGATTTTTTTAATCTCAGAACTCCAAAGCCTTCCTCTCTATTTTCAAGAACTCCAAGAGATTTAAACTCTTAAAACTTTTTGGCAAATTTTTTTAATTAAATTAAATTAATTTTAATTGATAGAGCCTTGCTCTCATAGATCTTTGATCTAAAGAAAACCCCTTGGGGTTTCACCAACAGAGCCTTGCTCTCAAGAATCTGTTTCAGGGTTTCTTAACCCATGAACAGAGCTTTGCTCTTTGGCAAAACATAGATCTTTTGATCTAAAAATGAAGAACTCTTGAGAGTTTTCATGGATCTTTAAAATCCCCAAAAAAATTTAATTTTTAATTTTTAAGAATTAATTTTCCTTTGATGGATATTTCCATCATTATCACAGAGCTAAGCTCTTTTAATCTTTTGAGGAATTTTATTCTCTTGAGATCAGAGTTTGACAAGTGTCACTTTGTGACAGAGCTTTGCTCTGAAAAAGAAGATTTTCTCCTTGTCTCTATGGATCTCTCATTGATGAGAATATTCTTTTGGGGATCTCCTCATTAATTGACAGTCTCATCCAATGATGGGGCTGTCTTATCAACTGACACATCGTCATCTAGATTCTGTGGGTCCCCCTTTGGTCCCCTATCCACTATATTGCAGTGTGGTACAAATCTTGAAGTTCAAAGTGTCAGGCCTCTTTTTAAAATTAAATTAAGACACTGACGGCTGAATCTCGTTTTTCTTTGTAGGCAATCATGTCTGCTGATCTGTCTTTCCCATTCGTTCGCTCAGAGGGAGGATTTCCCGAGACGCCGGTGGACCGGGAGGTGTTCGCTCTCATTAAGGACCATGACCCCGAGCACAAGAACCTTCACCTGTAGGGCAGATGGTATAACGAAATCATTAACGGTCGCCGAAGCTTCTCCTGTACGACGCCTTCATAGCCAATCTCGTCGATCCCGTATGCGGATGCACCCCCGGTGAACTATGCCGTGGAGGTTGTGAATTGGAACTCGGAGGATCTTCTCCAGCCTTCGATTGGTGCTATTCCCGTGCAGCCGCCGCAGGCCGTAGATATTCTGGGGCAACGTATATGCCAGGGTGAGGCGCGCCCTTGGGGACAGGCCTATAACCTCGGATTGACCCCTCGACAATTGGCCGGATATTTGCAGTGGGCGAGGTATATCTTGTCGGCGAAGAAAACGCATCTGATGAAGATCGGTCTGTACCCTGCCGTTTACGCCTCGCTTTTTAAGTATCCTGCTCCTCCAAGGTGGTGGGTTAAGGTGTTCGTGGAGCAATGGAACATCCCCACTCATACTTTTCTCTTGACGGATAGGGAAGTCTCCATCCCTCTGGAAGAATTTGCTGAGATATCTGGTCTGCCGGTGGGGGGGGCATTATGAGGAGTTACTTCATCCAGATGAGTACGTCTTTGCCACCAAGCCGCTGGTATTTGATTTGACGCCGGAGAATGCTACTCAGCACCAGTTTCCGAGTCTGGTGAGGGTGCTGAATATATATGAGGGTCTCTACCTGGAATCAGGAATCCGGGGCGTCAGTATTGCAGATTTTATTGCCCGCTTTCTTCGACCGGAGATTCTTTCACAGCGGAATGAAAAGTTCGCCAAGATCGAAGTCCCCTTCGGCTTTGGTTTAGATCGCCTACCGGCATTGGAGAATGACCAACAGGGTTTTTATTTTCGAACGCTGCCATCATGCCCTTATCGGAAATCGCTGCCCCGGGCATTGACGAAGAGTTCTTCTTCCTCGTCTTTTTGGGATTATGGCTGTCCTGTTTCGCGCTTCCCATGCACCCACGCTACATTAGGCCATCCGTCTTCTACCCAGCGCACCGGATGGTGGCCGGTATACAATTGTTGATCGGAATCGCCGGGCTGGCTCACCTGTATCATGGATTAAGCGTGGCGGCGGACGCGAATGAACCCTGGGTGCAACCCGCCAATTTCCCGATGCACTATTTCACTTTATGGATGGAACTGCATGTGCTCAGAGTATTCGGGATTCATAAGAGCCCCTACTTTTACGAGAAGTGCAAACTCCCGAGAGTCATGCGGTTAGTCGACGCTTCTATTGTGAATCCATCTCCGCGGGAGGCCAGGGGGTTGCTTCTCCGTCCGCATATGGTCGGCGCGAAAATTTCTTTCCAGGACAAGGTGATGACCATTGGCCCGGATACCTCCAAAACGGTGTTGGCGCTGCACGATAGCTTCAAGGACGGGGCCTCCGTATTAAAAGCCCGGGAAGTTCTTGTTCACACCGTAATATTGTATTATTATATTCTCCATTCTTATTCGTTTTATAAATAAACAGGTGCTTTTGACGCATGTCTGCTACATATTACAGGTTACAGGTTCTTGGCAGAAAACAGTGAAAACGATGAAAAGACGATGCAAAAGTGGACTTTGACCAACAAACAGAAGACTCTTGATCAAGCCTATATCAAAGATAAAATTCATAAAGTATAAGGCAATGCAAGGTCCAAGATTACAAAGCGGGCGGTTAAAAGTCCACCGCAATTATTCACTGGAGATCTGGAAGAAACATAGAAGCTATTTTAATAAAAGAACCAAATAATAAGGAAGCCCAAAGACAGAAGAGCCCAAAAAGGAAATTTCAAGGCCTAATACTTCCTTTTAATAAAAGACAGAGACATAAAATTTTACCAAAGCTTGGAGTCTACTTTGACTAGGTCTTCCTAAGGATATTTTGGTAAATGTAGACATGCGAATCAATTATAACCTAGGGTTTCCTATCCTCTATAAATAGGAACTCTAAATCATTGTAAAGGCAATGCCTCCCTTCATTAATAAATTTTAGAATTCTTTTGGAGAGCATCAGTGCCTCTTTTCAATTCATGAATTCAGATCTGACAACCCTGTGTTGATGTTTGGAGAGAGCCATCTGTAAGTAGTTTTATTTAATTGCTCTAGTTTAGATTTTAATTCCTTGTCTTAGATGTTAGCTTTGGGGAAGGCTTTTGAGAGATGAGATCTCTCATCCATTTTTTGCCCATTATATATTTTCAATAGGACTCCATGCATACACGCACACACCGCGCCCTACGGCACCCTATCCCTCGAGGTAGCAGTGATACCGTAGTATAAAGGCCCGGTTGCACGCGTTTTCCATGGAGGTTAGGGTAAGGATCTCTAAAGGAAGGACAAGAACCTAGAGGAAGTAACACCTTCCCGAATGGATCTAATCCCCTTTATTGATAATTACCATAATTCCTTTTAGATCCTAATTTGGGTATAGAAAGCGTTGAGATTTATTTACATTTCTAAACCATTCCTAAACCTAACCCTAGCAAGATTTAGATCTAGATTAATTAAGTTTTTAGATAGATTTAGTTTTTAGATTTAATAATCAATCCGAACACCCATCGGAATTAACTCGTTAGAGCGATTAGGAAATTCACAACATCCCAGTGGACCGACCCGTACTCACCGGCTAGCTACAAGCGACGCCGTTCTTGATTGCGGTTATAGATAGTTTTTGAGATCAATCAAATGGCGCCGTTGCCGGGGATGGCGTGTTATTTCCTTTTTGCAATTTCGGGTTAATCAAAATTCAAAAAGTCATAAAAATCTGAAAAATCAGAAAAATATAAAAATATATCATCTGTTATTTTTGGGAAGGGTATTTTTGTGTGAATTTTGTAGGATCTACGAACAAATTCGGATCTGGAAATCTATAGAGATCAAAACAGCAAATATCAAATCCGAACAAACAGAGGAATATCACAATAGACATCAGAAGAAATTTGGAGGACCGAGTCAAACAAGAAGAATCGCGGTGATCTGGTCCCAAAAAAAAAACACCGCGCGACCCCATTCCGGCCGCGGAACCGCCGCTCGAGCCTACCTGCGACCGCGGAACCGCCGCGTTTTGGTCGGAAAAAAAAGGCAGAAGCGCGGTAAAAAAAAACTGTAAGTCCTCTGTTTCTTCTCTGTAAATTTTAATATATCTTCTGCAAATTTGCCTGCAGGATTTCTTTGCGCTTAAAAATCTTCCCCTTCCAAATAACAAATCTTGTGCAGGATTCTTTGCGCGCATTTAAAAAAAAAATTGATTGCAAGAAATCTTTTCTGGTTTGCATATCTTTTCTCAAATTGCTATAACAAAAAAATCTTTGATTGAAAGTGATTTACTGTTTTGCATATCTTTAATCGGATTTTAAGGGGCTTTTTACCAATTCAGATTTGGTGGGGATTTCATCACCCTTCCCAGGACCCCAGAAATCACATAAGGCATTTGCATTGACCATATTTAATTAAAAAAATACTAGACTCAGCCCTAAGGACTTCGAGCTCAATAGGACAGAGGACTAGTTATAGGCATCGACCGTTTATCCTAACCTGACTTTGCGGTGTCTAGGAAAATGTGTCTAAGGCAAGTGGTTACTTAATTAAGACCGTTACTTGTAGCGGGGAGCCTCCCACTTACCTGGCACTTACCTGGCCGCAATTGGCAGTGAAGAGACGGTTTGAGGTCCTATTTCTAGCCCTTTGGAACAGTTAGGAGCTGTCTAGCCGACCTAGGTGACCCTAGATCTAGGCCTGATTGTGCATTTCTGGATGATTGCATTTGTGTCTAAGCCCTTATCGAAAATTTTTGCAAAACAAATAATAAAAAAAAATAAGAGGAAATTTTTTTTATAAAAAGACTTGCAACTTTTGTCGCTAAGAAATCCGTGCACTCCAATCTTCTTTCTCTTCTCCTTCTTCAATCATGGGTACCCCACATCATAAATCTTTTGCCGAACTTTGGTATCCCGAACCTAACTTTGCGTCGTACGTCAATTGTTTCGGTCGATTTAAAGAAGATCCCTCCATGCCAAAAATATCTTTGAAAGATCAAATAGAAGCGTCTAGGAGAAACGGTTTGACTTTGCAACCCACTTTGTGTTAACCATGTCAACCTTCACCACCTTCGTATGTTGATGCCACTTTTTCGAGTCCAGCTGTAACTCCTAAATCGATGTCCATTGCTGAGCATATTGCTCAATCTCGTAGCCGATCTTTCACCCCTCTCCACACATCTAGTTTTAGGGATCAACAAGTTCATTCACCTTTTTATCCACATGTTGACCCTACTCCTGTCCAACTATCCAATTCCTACCAGTCCTACCCGACTTTCCCACCTTCACTAGACACTGTTTCTATACAGCCATTAGGGAGTTTCACGTATCCAAACAGTTTCGAATATTTTACCGAAACCCCTTCACAACCCATGTCTAGTTTGGAACAGTCATTGAAAGCTTATATTTCAGCAACAAACAAAATGGTTAGGAATGTGGAAGCATCCATTACCGCCCTTAGACAACCTTGTGAACCGGCAGCTAGTTTTCAACTAGTTTCAAATTTTTCAATGTATAAGGAGGCGGTTGGACAGAGTGAGAATGTGAGAGGATTTCCAAATCAAACCTACCCATACCCAATTGAATCCAACAACTCCAATTTTCAAACATGCGTCCAAAATGATGAGTTGTGCGACTTTGTAGTGCTTGATTTGCCAGATTGTGAAGAACCCCTTTCGAGTGAAACCATACGTAATCCTTTTGACCTTTACACCTCCACTCTAGAACCTAAATCGATAAATATCCATGATTTTGATGAGGTGTCAGAAAATATTGATTTTCACTTGATTGAGGATATAGACGCCGGGAATATTTCGGATGATGAACCAGTAGATTTGATTGAAATTTTATGTCTCATTCATCATCCCGAGTCATTAGATGTTTCTCCCGAACTTCATATGCGTCTTGATTTTGATGATAATGGCATGGATGAGATAAATATTGAGGAGAATTATAAGGATAGTATTGAGGAGAGTCTTAAAGATAATATTGAGGTTGAACCATTTTTGTTTGATGTGTCGGATTTTCCAATTCATCCTCCTGAACCTTTAACTAAATCACCCTCCCTCCTTTCCATCGTTCCGACCACGATCACGCTTGAAGACTGTGAGCTTGAAAAATTTTCCTTTGAATCTGACACAGTTCTCACAGCCGATAACACGTACGAGTATTTCACTTTTTCGGACGATGTTGATGACTCACCGCCCGAGTTTGAGTCCTTTACATTTTCAGATGAGTTAGTCGAACCATCAGACTCGGTTGCTTACAGTTGTTTCGAACCATTGATGGAATCCTTCAAGTTCGTGACAGATTACTTAGGTGAGAATAACACTATCCCTAATTCACTCCCTTTCATCCTTCCTATCGTTCCGACCGTACAAGAGACCGTTACGCTTTCATCTCCAATACCAAGTTCGGCGTACCCATGTCTTCTTGCGAATCTTGAGGGATTTGACCCCATTTCTCGACGGGTTGATAGGTTAGCACAATCGCTTTTAACACATCGGTCATCACATATCGCGCTAATTTATTCACTCGATTTATACCCTTAAGATCGTACTCTACTTCCTTCTCTTTTCCGCCATTCTTCTCCCCCACCGAGACCGTATCCCGTTTCTACCTCCACACGGTCTCGTGTGCTTCTCATATCTTTTCTTTCAACTCCATTCTTTCACCAACTCGACCATTACCACGATAAGATTTTTGAATGGTTGGTGCTAATCTTTGGCTTATGTAAGGCCAAGCTTAAGTTTGGGGGGAACCTTGTTGTATATATGTATATATATTTTTGTTTTCTTTTTCTATAAAAAAAATTTCAAAACATTAAAAAATATAATTTTTTTTTATAAATAAACATGGGAGTGACAGCATTTTGACCCTCTTGGTGTAGCATGACAGTGAGGACACTGTCAAGTTTAAGTTTGGGGGTATGCTTGGTAAGTCTTCTTCCTTCGTATTCATTTGTGTATATTTTTGCATTTGCATACTTATTTGAAAACCCATAAAAAATTGAAAAAATTTGAAAATTTATAAAAAATTATTGTATTCAATTTTGGCTAATTGACTTGAGTTTGACAAATAGGTCAACTGGCTAGGAACAACTAGATCTTAGACTTAGTAAATTAAAAAACCTAAAGATAACCTTCCTTAAAGTTTAGCGGTAGAAAGTATATGTCTTTGTAGTTTATTTAGAAATAGGCAAATTTTGAGTTCATTTCTTAGGCTAAGTTAAAACAAGGGATGAGTATTGATGTTTTTATTAAAGTATAAGTTTGAAAAAACAATTCCTAACTTAAATCTAAATTCTGAAAATATATACCCTACAATTTGCACAATCACGCACCATGAAACTTGGAATAGTAGAAGAGACCTTGAAATGCTCTTGTCTAAAGTCCTTAGTACGAAGAAAAAAATATACAAGTGTGAATAAAGGAAAAAAATGAACACTGGTTTTTGTGATTACTTAAGGCTGTAAAAATAGAAAAATATTTAGCGAGGATGCTTCATCACCTAGTGCCTTAGACCAACTGGTTTGGGAGTCACTGCTAAAAAGCCTTGGGTGTTG
Organism: Agapanthus africanus; assembly: GCA_030015575.1. Taxonomy (NCBI): domain Eukaryota; kingdom Viridiplantae; phylum Streptophyta; class Magnoliopsida; order Asparagales; family Amaryllidaceae; genus Agapanthus; species Agapanthus africanus. The sequence goes on from CM057343.1 coordinate 629,451,956, forward strand.
CAAGACTAGGAATTACGCTTTAAAGTGCAAACGCATTTTGTAATCGGTCGTTGGTACCTCAAGAAGTACTAACGGTCGCATGAAGGATGTGTAAGCAAAATTCATAAAAATTCACCAATTAAGAAGTGCTTTGGACAACGGACAAGAGTATGATTGCTTGATTTGAATTTTCAAGTGTAGGGGTGATATATACACACACGTAGGGATATGTGACTGGAGTTTAGATGAGAGAAAGGAGGGAAGAATAGAACTTGTATCTTTAATAGAGTTGATAAAAATTCGTAAGTGGAGATGGAACCCTAGAAGGAAAACTTAAGAAATGCCGAAAGCTAAATAGGTCTGCAGAACATATATAATCTTAAGTTAGATGATGAGGAAGTGTGAAAAATATGGGTGGATAATTTGCAAGTCGAAGATAATAGAGTTCCTTGTTAGAAACCCTAATTGGAGAACAAAAGTCGAAAAGCCGAATTGATAGGATTTTGTGGGTAGTAAACAGGTGCTTTTGACGCATGTCTGCTACATATTACAGGTTACAGGTTCTTGGCAGAAAACAGTGAAAACGATGAATAGACGATGCAAAAGTGGAATTTGACCAACAAACAGAAGACTCTTGATCAAGCCTACATCAAAGATAAAATTCATAAAGTACAAGGCAATGCAAGGTCCAAGATTACAAAGCGGACGGTTAAAAGTCCACCGCAATTATTCACTGGAGATCTGGAAGAAACATAGAAGCTATTTTAATAAAAGAACCAAATAATAAGGAAGCCCAAAGACAGAAGAGCCCACAAAGGAAATTTCAAGGCCCAATACTTCCTTTTAATAAAAGACAGAGACATAAAATTTTACCAAAGCTTGGAGTCTACTTTGACTAGGTCTTCCTAAGGATATTTTGGTAAATGTAGACATGTGAATCAATTGTAATCTAGGGTTTCCTATCCTCTATAAATAGGAACTCTAAATCATTGTAAAGGCTATGCCTCCCTTCATTAATAAATTTTAGAATTCTTTTGGAGAGCATCGGTGCCTCTTTTCAATTCATGAATTCAGATCTGACAACCATGTGTTGATGTTTGGAGAGAGCCATCTGTAAGTAGTTTTATTTAATTGCTCTAGTTTAGATTTTAATTCCTTGTCTTAGATGTTAGCTTTGGGGAAGGCTTTTGAGAGATGAGATCTCTCATCCCTTTCTTGCCCATTATATATTTTCAATAGGACTCCATGCATACACGCACACACCGCGCCCTACGGCACCTTATCCCTCGAGGTAGCAGTGATACCGTAGTATAAAGGCCCGGTTGCGCGCGTTTTCCATGGAGGTTAGGGTAAGGATCTCTAAAGGAAGGACAAGAACCTAGAGGAAGGAACACCTTCCTGAATGGATCTAATCTCCTTTATTGATAATTACCATAACTCCTTTTAGATCCTAATTTGGGTATAGAAAGCGTTGAGATTTATTTACATTTCCAAACCATTCCTAAACCTAACCCTAGCAAGATTTAGATCTAGATTAATTTAGTTTTTAGATAGATTTAGTTTTTAGATTTAATAATCAATCCGAACACCCATCGGAATTAACTCGTTAGAGCGATTAGGAAATTCACAACATCCCTGTGGACCGACCCGTACTCACCGGTTAGTTACAAGCGACGCCGTTCTTGATTGCGGTTATAGATAGTTTTTGAGATCAATCAGTTCTCCAATTATACTCCATCCGGCCGGGCTTCTTGGTATTCAGTCAGGATGATAAGGCGCTCTTCATGAGGTACAACCCCCATCGGTTCACCCAACAATCAAGCTACAACCAGGGGATCCCGCTAGAGGCGTTTTTGGAAGAGCCTGCGGCCACCAAGGAGGGGATACGGAATGCGCTGCACCATTTTATGCGGCTGAATACGGGCTCCCATTTCTTTATCAGCGAGCCGAGCTGCGTCCTACGGGTACTTAACGTGTACGTGGCTTGGTATGGGCATGCCATGGGTGCAGTCATCCGCGAAGAGAAGCGCATTTTGGTCGACCGCAAGGGTGCTCCTCCCGGCAGAGACCGCAAGGCTCCCCTGAAGCCAAGGACCCCGGACGTTCCTCCGTTGAAAGATGCTGGAGCTGGGCCACCACCCGTGCTGAGCCCTCCGCACGGATTGCCGCCTCGTGATACCGTGGACGCGCCCCCAGCGCCCCGTGCTCCAGTGGAGACGGTGAACGTAGTTTCGCCCGAGTCTGGCGTGGGCTCGGACATCGGAACCCGCCGCCCTAAGGTGCCCGCAAAGCGTAAGATGATTTTGGCGGCGATCGGGGCCTGCGCGCAAAAGAGGAAGAAGAAGTCCGTTCTTTCTCTGGATGTCGTCCTCAGCTTAGAGCCTCAGGCCCCTCTCACCGAAGGCTTGATCGAATACGGGAGAAACAAGGGTTTCTTGGTAGAGCCAGAAGACACCGACCTAGCGGCCGCCATTGAGGCTTCTGAGCAATCGGCAAGGCTCGAAGCGTGGTTGGCTAAACTTGCCGAGTCGGGTAATCATTGGTTGCACTCTTCGTCCTTTCATTGTACTTTTATTATTGTCTTTGACTAATGCTTTTTCCCTTTTTTTAACAGGCGTCACCACTGAAGAAGCTATCGCTGCTTCCCTCAAAACTTTGCAGGAGGAGGAAAGGAAACGCGCTCTGTCGGGCGTTGGTATGTCTCGGCTCACCGAGTTTTTTTTATTCTCCTTTTTATGGCCAATCTAATCTTTTCTTTGTCTCTTTGCAGGGGTCGTGCAAGCCGATGCAGGAACTCTTTCTGGGCCAGCTGCTGAAGTCCCGACCTCCTCGGGGCTGCCCCGAGAGAGCCGACTCGAAAAGCCGATGAGGGATGCCTTGAAGGCTCTGGAGGAAACTCTAAATGAGGACGAAGACGCCTTGATGAAGGAAGCGTCGAAGAGGTCCATCGTGACGGCCCGGGAGGAGAGGAAGCGGTTGAGGCGCGAGGCGAAGGAGCGCAGAGCTGCTTTGGCCATGGGAGCGGGCCCAAGAACCATTCCTCGTGCTGCTACTCCTTCGGAAGAGTCTCCGGTCGCCTTGTCTACTGCTCACAGACAGGCGGCGCGTGCAGTTCGGGAGGCCAACAATCAATCCACCTCAGGTAATGTGTCTTTCAAGACTTTGTTGCAAAGATTGTGAACCCATTGGTTCTTATATATCTTGTCCTGCAGGGCGGAGTGCAAATGAAGGAGCGGCGGAAACCGTCGAGCCTGAGGGGACAGTGGGGGAGGCACTGGCTGAACCCGAGCCAACGGTGGGCGACGTAGCCGGGGTTGCTGGACCCGAGCTAGTGGCTGACGAAACGGTCACACCTACTATGCCTGAGAAGGCCGCCGATGCCGAGCCCGAGGTAGCGGCAGATGAGACGGCTGCTACGGCCGAATCTGAGGCAGCAGCGGAAGGAGCGGCTAAGACTGACGACCCTATGGCAACGGCGGACGAGACGGCTGCGACCGCCGAGCCCGAGGGGGTAGCGGGTGAGACGGGTATGATTCCCGAAGAAGAGCCGGCCGCTCTTTCTCAAGAGTCTGGCAATGCTCCGATCATTGCTCTTCCCGTCTACGGTCCTCTGCCGTCTCCTGGCCTCGCGAGTACGACGACGACTCCCGCAGAGTCTGGCGATGAGGCATCGGGAGGTGGTCTCATGTCAATGGAGGGAGATGCCGCCGTTTCGGTCGGATCATCATCAGGTAAATTTCGGGTTACCGTCCTTCTTTTATTCCGCAACCTTTCCTGACAGGGATTATCTTGTTTCTAATGCAGGTGCGGCCAGTGCCGATGCTCCATTGCTCGAGGGAGCGCCGTCAGTTACTGCCTTGACGGTGGCTACCTCTCTACCTTCTCTCGCACCATCGCAAATGTTGGAAGGTATGGATTTATAACCCATCAGTTTCATCTTTAGGCTGTATAATTCATGTACTGATTTTGTACTACTGCATCTTTGCAGGAGTGCTTTTTGATCACCTTTACCAGGTGCTGCACCCACACTTCTCCTTCCCGTCGGAGCGTGCTTCCTCCAGTGGCGCCGGTGAGTATGGTTTTCAATTAATATCCTTCCTTTTTTCAGTAATGGAATTATTTCTGATTCATCCTTGCCCTGACTGCAGTGCTACAGATCGAAGGAGGAGATAAGGGATCAGCCGCGCCACTGGTCCTCCCGTCCTTACCGCCTGCTGCAGCCGGTATAGTAAACTCCTTCATTGATGACTTTCCTATATTTCTTGAACCGTAATCTGATTGCGTTTTGTCTTTTCAGCTGTCGTTCCGGTTCCGGCCCTCTTTGAGCCTCGCATCATGATGTCGGCAAGCCCCTTCTTGAGACGTCCATCTTCAAAGGGTGCCGCGATGAGCTTGGGCATGCTGAGCGGATACGTCGAAGAGCTTGACGCAGATGCTCCCCCATCTGCCGCAGATTTCGCTGCGGAGGTTAACCCGATGTTGGCGGCGCTTGTAAATTTTCATAATAAAAGCGTCGTCGAGTTTTGGGTTAATCACTGCAGGGAAATCGAGACCCGCCTGCATCAGCTGGAATCGATGCGTCCTGCCCCCGAGATCTTGGCCGCGAGTACTCAACGGGCGGCATGGATCGAGCAAAGCGCTTTTTACTTCCGCCATTTGGAACAAAAAGCAGCTTTAAGGCTGAGGGAATGCCAAGAGTCTTCAAGCGAAACTGCTCGCCTGCGTGCTGAAGTCGATGCGAACGCTGCCCGGGTGAAGGCTATCTTCGAGGGCCTTCTGCAAAGTGTTTCTGATGGGCTAGCACTGAAGCAGAAGCTCGATGCCGCTGAGCATGATGCCCAAGGTCGCAACGCAGCTCAGCTGTTCCCCTTCGAATGGCGGCGCGACGTACGTCTTGCCTGAGATTCGGGGCAGATGCTAATTGGTGCTATCCGTCTACCTCTCCGAAGATGCCAAGTTGATTTATGGCACCGTGTATCGAAGGTTTAAACGGATGCATCCGATGTAGCATACTTCGTCAGATTCCCCCTCGCTTGAAGGGTTTTTGATTGTGGGGACGCTCTTCCCTGCAGGTGCAAGCCCTTGCAGTTAATTACGCTACCACATTGCGGTAACAACTTTCTCCTTCTCTATGTGGTCACTTCGTATCGTGTGTGTTTATTTTGTGTTTGGTTGCCCGTGGATTGTATACGGAGACTGAGTTATGTCGTCGCCCGTAGGGCGTAGACTAGTCCAAATCCGTATTATCTTAGATTTGGGTTTGGGGGTTTGGGTTTAAGGATACGTTAGTCTCGTTTGAGACTAAGATCTATTTAAATGTCTGTTAAGGATACGTCAGCCTAGTTTTTAGACTAAGATCAACTTAACAGGATCGTTTAGATCCGACAAGAGAGCAATTAAGGGAGCCCCGTTGTTTAGTTTAGTGACATTGCGGTCGATAGGTAGTTTAAGGACATTGCGGTCCATTGGTAGTTTAAGGACATCTCGGTCCATAGGTAGTTTAAGGACATTGCGGTCCAATGTTAGTTTTAAGACATTGCGGTCAAGGTTAAGGACGTCGTAGTCCGTGGATTTAAGGACTCCACGGTCCAATGTTAGTTTTAAGACATCCCGGTCAAGATTAAGGATGTCGTAGTCCGTGGATTTAAGGACTCCACAATCCAATGTTAGTTTTAAGACATCCCGGTCAAGGTTAAGGACCTCATAGTCCATGAGTTTAAGGACCCCACAGTCCGTCGTTAGTTTTAAGACATCCCGGTCAAGGTTAAGGACCTCATAGTCCATGAGTTTAAGGACCCCACAGTCCGTATCAATGTATGGTCATCGGGACCCGCCACCTCTTTGAAGACGTTGAGGAATTACAATGCCAAGTATCAAAGGAGTGAAGAGATGCACCCTTAAACCGAGGTAGATTAAATAATCTTTGGCCCAATTTGGAACCAAGACCAATTAATTATATTATGAGCCCATTGGCTCAGTTAAGTCTGAATTGAGGACTTATGGCCAGCTTGGGCTAAGTCCAATCATGTTTAGAATATTGGCTTTCTGTTGGTCCATTGAAGGAGAGGCTTTGCCTCTAGAAACTTAGCCAATTGGGCTAAAGCTAGTCTTGAACACTAGAGACCGACAGTGTTGGACACTGGGAATAAGATCAACAATTTAGTGTTAAACACTAAAGATAATCAGTGTTGAACGCTGGGAACAGAGTTTTCCAAATTAGTGTTTGAACACTAAGAAAATCAGTGTTAAACACTGGAAAGGGAGTTTTCAAACTAGTGTTAAACACTATGGAAATCAGTGTTAAACACTGGGAACAGCTCATCAGTTTGATACTAAATATTGTAAGAGAAGAGATCACGTGGGGGCACGTGATGGCATCCAAAAGGTGGGGCCAGATCCCCTTCATTTTGTTCTACAGATAAGTGTTTAACACTTTTAATTCTGAAGACCATCACATGTGGGCACGTGATGCGGGCTCACGCTTTGATCTGTTAGAATATTCATTAGGGGTCACGTGGCGACACGTGAGGGCGCCCCAGAGCTTCTTTTCTTTTGCTTTTTCTTTGCGCGCTTTAGGGGTCACGTGGAGCACGTGAGGCGTTGCCTCAAAGTTCTTCTCTATGGATCTTTACAGGGGTCACGTGATAGCACGTGACCCTGTTTCTTTGGCCGTTTGAAGATGTGTTTATCTTTTTAAGAATTAAATTCTTCATAGGGTTAAACCCTAGCAATAAACTTTAGAGGAATTAAATTCCTGTTTTCTTCTGAAGAATTATATTCTTAGATAGGGTTAAACCCTAATTTCTTCTTTCTTAAGGGAATTAAATTCCTGTTATTTCGACAAATTTAAGTTCTTAACTAGGGTTAAACCCTGGTTCTGTTCATTTTGAAGGAATTAAATTCCTATAATATAGGGTTAAACCCTAATTTTATTTCAAAGGAATTAAATTCCTATAGTTCTGTGAGAATTAAATTCTCAAACTTCCATTCCCCTTTTATACTTTGGATCTGCATGGCAGGATCTCAACCCAATGAGAATTAAATTCTCAATTCATGGGGAGATGTGCACTTTGCAGATCCTCTGCTAGAGAAAGAACTAAGTTCTTCTTTTTGTATAAGAGTTAAACTCTTTGAGAATTAAATTCTCCTTTTAAGCCTCTCCCTTCTTACCTAAGGTTTTCTTTTGCAGAGGATCGAATTCTTCCCAAAATCTCAAGGCTCTAGTTCTCTCCCTCTGTATGTCTCTCGTTCTCTCCTTTTTTTCTTTATTCTTCTTGGCTCCTATTTATAGGAGAAGGAGCAGAATCAATTAGTTTTAGTGAATCATTCATTGAGGGATTTGATTTGTATTAATTAGAGATTTAATTTACATTCATCATTCATTTGGACCTTTGGATTATTAGGTGAATTTTATTCACCATTGGATTTTAAATCCAAAGATATTCCTTTGTTATTTCGGTTAGATTTTAAGGGGAAATCTTTCCAAGTTCAAGATTTTTCCATGAATAGGTGATATTTAATCACCTTTAGATTTTTAATCCAATCGGTTCCAAATAATCATTCTCCTTTGGAAAGATTTGAATGCCTTTCAAAATTTAATTCTGTTAAACAGAGAGGCTTTGAAAGCTGGTCACGTATGACCACGTGACCCTTGGTCACGTGTAGGCACGTGACCCTTGGTCACGTGTAGGCACGTGACTCCCTGGAACGAGCTTTCTTCTCCTTTCTGCGCTCTGTTTTCTGGCCGTTGTTCAACCGTCACGTGACCCCTGGTCACGTGTGAGCACGTGGCTTTTACTGGAGCCTTTTCTTTGATTTAATCAAGGAGCTGACTCTGCCTTTGCCGCTGCTTTTAAATGTCACGTGCCAACACGTGACTGCTGGTCACGTGCTAGCACGTGATGCCTCTTCCGTAAACTTTCCTGATTTTAAATCAGAAAACAAATGCCCCCACAACGTTGTTCTCACGTTTCTGCACGTGAGTGCAACGCTGTCACCTTGGTGACCGTTGGATCCCTCTAGGGCCTCGGGTAGATGAAGCGTTTCCATCACATCCTATAAATATAGGGGTCATTTCAGAGACGCCTCCACTTTGCTTATCTTCCTCCTTGCAAATTTTTTCTGAGAATTTAATTCTCTTCTTCCAAAGCTTAGTTCTCTGTCTCGAATCATCTTCAGAGTTTAACTCTGTCCGAAAAAGACTCTTTTCTTTAGGTAATGCTCTTGAATGAACGATGAACTCTCACATCCCTCTGGATTTTAAATCCAAAACAAGGGTTTTTACCCTTTTTGAATATGTACCCATTTTTTCTTCAAGTTTTTCAACCAAAGTATGAAATAGAACCTTCAACAGTAGAACTTTTTAGGGTTCATGTGATCTTTAGGGAGATAATGGTGGCGGTTAAAATCTATGGAATTTAATTCCATCCCAAAAAAAAAGTTTCTGGGAATTTAATTCCCTTTTCTTAATAAGGAATTTAATTCCTATGAAGAGCTCGGTTTCTTCACATGGAGGCTTCTTAGGGTTTCCCTGCCCTCGGTTATCCTTCTGTAATCAATGAAGCAGAAGCTTTGTAACAATTCTCATGACCTTTATTTCAGGTATTATGGATGCCCATATGTACGGTCTTGACGAAATCATTTCCTATAGGAATATTCGTGCACTGGGCCGCAGTCAGAACCAGGAGTTCACCAATGCTCAGTGTGCTGAGATTATAGGCCGCTTTGACGAGTACAACCATCGGCTACTCCCCCGTCGCTCTTCTCTTTTGAGACTCATCGTGCTGGCGATTTGGGAGGCGCTTCCTCTCTTCTGCGCCGGTGTACCGCTCAGGGCATTGGACGCTGCCGAGGATAAGATACATTCGGTGTATCTGATGAGTCTAATCTCGAAGAGAAGGCGCGACAACCTCATTAATCTCTTGCACCGGGCATTTCAGCTGTCGGCGGCACTTGCCGCCTATCGGAGGGTGGAGGAAATTCGCGAGGGCCCCGACGCTTGTGATCGTGAGAGAAAACATACTCGGGAGGTTCGAAATGCTTGGAGGATCTTGGACAAAGTTAAGCTTGAGTTTCTCAATCCGTGCCCCGCGTCTGAGGTCTTACCATTGTAAACGTGTTCTCTTTATTTTGTATGAACTTCTTAAAGTTTGAATGATAAGTTCTACTATGTCTTTGTATGTTTGCATGCCTTTCTGTGGGATTTTATCATTTTGCTATTGTTGTTGTTGGTGCTTCTAATATGCAGGGTGCTATTCCATTTTTTAGTGCACGTCAAGTTTGGGGCTCACGTGCTCCACACGTGGGGTCCTTTTGATGAGACTGTTCAAAAAACTTTCCAATGCCGTATTTTTAGTGCACAATATCAGATGCAGAAAAGTAGCCGTGGAAATAATTCTATCTCCTTGATTTCTGATGCCTTTCCTTTTTTAGGCCTTGGAAATAGTTTTAACATGCAAAATTTTCCGCGCTCAACACTTAATGCACCTCTTTATATCTCAGGCCATAGCCTTCTTTTCTCTTCACAGAGAGATTTATTTTCATTTTGTTGTGATTTGTCTTGAGAAACAACCGAGCGCCATGGCCTGCAATCGCTCTCATGCTCGCCGACAGCCATGGGAAGTTCCTACCGAGGAGATGATCCCCCGCTTTGCCGCCCGATTGGTGGATCCACTCCTTACCGATGACGAATGCGACTCGGCGATGTATGAACTCACGATCTGTAGGGGGTCCCCCCTCCCGATGGGGTCCGTCTGGCTCCGGATGATTATTGCGGCCGTGCTTGCCGACATGTTGGAGATAGTGCCCTCAAAGTCAATTATTGGATCACAGGTACGTGATTGCAATGATTGAGGCAGGACCTATAACGATATGACAGTCTTGCTCGAGATGATAGTATCCTATCTGGTTTGTCTTTATCATCGTATACATGCTTTAGTTCACTATTGCATGATGATAGAGCCCATAGGATTCTTGCTTGACTACCAGCAGTATGATGGCGATCATATACGTGGGAGCTGGGGTCTGTAAGCACATCCTTAAAGAGTCCCTAGTCGTGGGAGTTTCGAGACAGGGCATCGATGCTCCAGAGTAGAATAGTGTATACAGTCGAGACCCCGACGAGGGGCGGTGGCCGGTCTCACAAGCCACTGGTGTCAGTTTGATCACCTAAGATGTATACAGGTGCTCATTGGGTTATGAGTACACCGGACAGGACTCGTCGGGAATATGCTAGTTGGTATTATACATATCGTCAGATAGCAGTTCCCTGGTGACATGTGTACAGGTTAGTTCATCGACCTGAGATCGTCATTTGTCTCATGAGAGTTCCCACTGTGCTTAGATTACTACCCTACCACGCTCAAATGAGTTGTGCAAACAGGTTTTAGTTGGGTACAGTCCCGAGCCACATTGGAAGCAAGTGAGCGGATCGGCAGGGGATTCGTCTCTCCCGGTATTGGGGGTGAGATCGCGCTGTGTCTAGGAGAGCCATTACACAAAGCCCTCGGCCGAGGTAGGAGATTTACTGGTAGGTACTCCAGTAGTATCTCAGGGTGTTCTGGGCTACTCTCTGACACGACTTATACCGCTATTGGGGGTCTGACATTACTAGCCCCCTAGGCCAGATATGCGATACTCATAGACGAACGGACCGGACTGTATGTATATTTTCACTGTTAGGCTCAGTAGGGTTTATAAATGAGTTCGCTCGTCAGCTTCCCTTTCAATCAACATATAGGCAAACCGTTACGTACAGCTTGTACCTCTGACGTGCTAGTGGTTATACCCAGTGCCAATGTGTTGATGAGTCATTAGAGTCCCCCACAGACACTTTCCCAAGTTCGGACGAAACGTTGTAGAGGCCGTATTGTGATATGGCAAGGTTCGGAAAAAGCACGTGCGTTTTCGCACGTATCGTTTTTCGGAAAGATAATACTGGTCGGCTTTGGTTTAAGCCGGATCCGAGTATTATACTGTGTATATATAATATCTTTGTCTCAGATGCATTTGTATTCGGTCGTAATACAAATGCGGGTATGTTTATACCATTACGGGGTTATCCTGAAATTCGTTTCAGGATCACTTTTGGAAGTTGCCAGTTTTCAGGTTTCTATCAGCCGTATTTAACATTTGGTTAAATACGGATTTATCTTTTCTTGATGCGGCGAGTCAGTGTTCTAGAAGGTTCTAGAGAGGGTGATTAGGCTTGTGACTCACTTGTTCATTAATGGTGCATTTATTGTGTTCATACTTTGTGTTCACACTTTGTGTTCACACTAGATATTTCTCTTAATGTGGTCACCTCCTAGCTCCTACACTCACCTCCCTCCTCTCCTATAAATGGCCGGCCACCCCCTTGGTGAGAAGCATGGTTGTTGTTTGAAAAGATTAAGGATTTTGGTTCATGGAAATTGATATACTTCATTTCTCATTTCGTATCGATCCAAAAGGCAACTTCATTAACCGTTCGTCCATAGCCTTGGACATAACAAGACAAAGTATTCTACTCATTCTCTACTTCATCTTGGTCATCTCTTTTAGCAAACTTGACGATCTAGTTGCCTCGATTCAGAGGCGGGAGCCCGTTTAAACATCCGTCGACGTGGTGCCACTTGGACGAGAAGACTGAAGATTCAGGAGATCGGAGCAGCCGCAACAAGCGTGGGATGATGGTTGAAGACCGAAGGACTCGGATCGTTCGGTATAACCTTTCTACCCACTTTGTAGTTTGTTAGTTTAGCTTTAATGGCATATCCGGGTTATAGTACGCGATAGCGCCAGTTGTAAAAAGTTTTTGTTCCGCATTTGGCGTCTGTTAGACGGCCGGGGCGCTACCGTGGACTTACAGTGGTATCAGAGCCTAACCATTAAAGCTATACTAACTTATCCTAACGCGTTTAAAAGATCGATCGAACGGAATTTCCGAAATCATAATTTTCAAGTGCTTAAGTTTCTGTCGATTTTAAACAGTGTCTAAAAATTATTTTGCATACTGCAGAAAACAAAGCAGGGTTTTTTAAGCCTACGGATGAAAATTGGACACGTGATCCCACAAGAGCACCGCGGATCCGCGGTCAAACCTAGGGTTTAACCGCGGAACCGCGGCGCTTTAGTGGGAACAGTGCATCAATTTTTCACAGTGAGCTGAATTTGGGAAATTGTGGGTTTTGGAATATATCTTTTGGGCCCAGATTTTGTTACTGTACAATGTTTGTGGGGCCCACTTTAGGATATTTTGTCGATCGAACTTTAAACATGTTAGTATACAGTACTTACTTTATATCTCCGACCGGGAATGTCATTTGATCGGTAAACCGCATCTAATTGCTATAGTTCTTTTAGACGGGTTTGCGAACGTGACATTCACGTTGATGTTCTGTGTTGTGCTGTATTGTTGCGGATATGTCGTGGTGGATAGCAGGGTGCAATGATAGTGCAGTTTGGATTTATTTGTACATTTGATATTGCGGGGCGAGCGTCCAACATGTGGACTGCCGTTACTGCCTGTTTGTATAATATTCTTTTGGGGCACGACCGGATTGAGGTCGATGTACCCATTGTACATATTTTTATTTCTGTACTAGGTTTATCCCGCGAAGGAGTGCACGGATAGCCGGGTTCTGGAGGGCAACGGGTCCGTATCTCATGGCTTTGAGAGGCAGAGGGACCTTACTCTAGAATTGGCAGACTATTCGCCGCACTCGTAGGGGGTACAGGTTGACCCAAGGAGGGGTGCTCAATTTACCGGATTCCGTGAAGTGTCGGGTGTTCCATTCACTATGTTGTGGGGACTACCTCGCTTTAGGTTTTGGCGGGTAACTTGCCGCACCCGTAAGGGTCTAGGTTTCATTGCACAGGCTATCCACATGACCAGGGGAACGTCAGGTTTCAGCAGCGACTCTGTGAAACCCGGGGATCCCAGTTTATCTGTATTGTTCTGTGATGCTTATTACTTTTCTTTAATGTTGCATATTATCACGCCTGGAGCGATTATTGTATATTGGTATATATACTATTAGATGTTGTATATGTTTTACACCCGTGCTAGTCCAGTCCCCGCTCTGTCGTTAGTTAAGTAACCTAACGGGTGATGACGGGACCCAGTGACGAATGCGGATGGCATATACGTACATTTTATTTTCGTTCTTTTCTGGTGTGATTGATTGATGGGACTGCGTTGATTCTTATCAATGCAAGGATAAAACAAACCTATATTTGATGTTGTTGGAACCAATTTTAAAAGGTGTTATTACAAAGATGTTTCTTTTTGTTTTGCATAGTGATATTCAGTTGGAATATCCTGCACCTCATTCGACGAGGCAAGGGCTGATATCCCTTCACCGGGAAAGACCCCTTGGGCAGAAGTTTACGTCAGGGTAGTAACTATAATATAGTCGATTACAAGTTGCTTTGCATCGCGGTATTCAGTTGGAATATCCTGCACCTCATTCCACGAGGAAAGAGCCGAGATCCCTTCACCGGGAGTGACCTCTTTAGCAAAACGTTTTCGCCACTATATTTTTATAAAAAGCTATCAGTTTCCTTCAACGAGATCAAGTTCATTACGTTAAAGGTTTTTCGCCAAAAACCAGCCGTAGCCCTCCGTCATTTCTTTTGGGTATTCAGTAGTATTCAAGCTATGTATTTTGACCTTCGCCAAGGCATGGTGTTTGGTAGCTGCTGGGTATTCATTTGTTGCATAGATAGATGAGTTGGTTTGGGACAGTCGTTCTGCCATTTTGACCTTCGCCAAGGGCATGTGCGGGTGGGTTCAAATTAACCTGGATAATGATGGATAGAACTTGACATGTGACTTATGACATTTTGACCTTCGCCAAGGTCATAAGAGCATGGGGCAAAAATCATATCGGGAGTTTCAAATATACAGCAAACTTGCCAGGCATGCGCATACCTTCTGGAGTGTGATAACTTGAGTGGCTTCCATCAAGTTGTCATGCGATGATAGTTGGATACCGATTCTCACTGATGAGTTGGATTACTCTTCGGGTGATCCCGACTAATTCTTCTTTCAGGTTTGGAGGAGAATTTGAGATTACAGTGGGAGGTTTCCTGATTAGATAAAGTGATAACCATTCTGATCTAGGTTAGAGTGCACGCAGAGTGTTTCTTTTCTCTCTCTCTTTGGCAGCGACCTTTGACCGACCCTAGACTATGACTCAGTAACCAAGTTGACCGAACCTTCTTAAAATACTGGCTTTTAGATTGTCCAAGTTGCATAAGTCATTGCCGCTCCTTCTTTTACCCTTTGCATTTCTCAGAACACCCCGTATCTCTACGGATATCCACTTCCATTGGATAGATCCATCGTATGGTTATATACGAACTCGAAGGGACTTCTTCAAGGATGGATCCAGGTTCAGGAGAAATAGAATTAGTTTATTCAGTTATCTTTTATTATGACCTTCTCTCAGGTTGCGAGAGCTCCTTCGTTTAGGAGAGTACACCTATTACGCTTATTGGATAGTCTTATTCCAAACCATAGGCAGGTGCCGAAAGGTAGGGAATGAAGAAACCAATTAGCCTAAGTAGGGTGTGCAGAAGGTAATATGTAAAGACAAAATTAAAGGGATTAGAAAGAAGGCAAAGTAAATTGTGACTGTTATCATTCACGACCAAACCGCGTACTTCATCGCTACTCCTATTTCACCTTTGCTTTTTCCCCAGTTCGGGAGAAATAGAATAAGGTATTATTCAGTTGTCTTTTGTCATCACTTTCTCACAAGTTACGAGTACTCCTAGGATTAGGAGGGTACACCTATTATGCTTACTGGATAGTCTTCTTCCAAACCATAGGTTGGTGCCGAACGGTAGGGAAGGAAGAAAACCACTTAGCCTAACAATGGTGTACAGAAGGTAACGACTAAAGACAAATAAAGGGATTTGGAGTGATGGCAAAGAAATATACGGTTATAGTCATGAATTGGATTATGGAAGAGGCATTACTATGAATACCAGGATACCCCTACGAGACATTTTAATGTTTCAGTTTAACTGCGCATTGTTAAAAGAAAACTGTTTTCCCGATTAGATACTTACTCCAGGGTATGTATTTACCAGGTTTCATTCTCATATCTGTATGGTTTTTACAGATGATGAGTGGGAGTAAGTTATTAGGAATTAAGGTGATCATCCTCATTATATCGGAATTCGTTGTAATTGGTGATATTTGAGGAAATCGCCTGGGTACAGTTTTCAACCTACAATGCACAGGTTTTGAGTTATACAAACTCAGTGGACTTATACAGAGTATTGTATGTTGTCCAGTGTCCATCAGGACAAAGGGGTAGGTCCTCGTACTATGTTATGTTTACTTATGACTTCTTTAGTTTTTAGACAAGTGTTTCGTAGAAATACAATGTCTAAGTTTTGAGAAGTTGTGGTTATAAGAATAAAGTAGAGAACCAGGTATCGCAAGTATCGGGATTCTTCAAAGAGATCGAAGATGTAGATTCTTGTGATTGGTATTCAGATAATAGTAATGGTTTTGAGAAACTTGTTTCTCTTTCAGGTTACTCATAATTGGATGGATTCCTAAGTTGAGTAATGCTGATTAGCCTTTCTCCATTAAGTTACTGGAGATAGTTGCATGATTTGAATTTGGTTCCAATTAAATTAGTGTCTCTATTTCTATATTGGATATAGAATGGTTCATATCTTAACGTTGTTAAGATACGGGGAGTTGTCCAACTTATGCTTAAAACCAGACACTGGATAACTCAAGGCACGTTTCTGTAATGGTTGTTTATGGGTTGACCCTGGCTTTGACGAGGGTTGATATTTCTACCATTTGGAAGATCAATAGTGATATCGTTCTTGACTCGCCACAGTTTTAGTAAAATCGATTTTTTCAGAAAACAATAGTGGGAGTATGATAGAACTGGAAGTGATTCCAGAACCGCAAACGATTACGGAAATTTTAATAGGACCTATATATTCAATCAGGTTTGACATTCCAATAGCCTCTCCGCAGATATGGTAGGTAACCTCAGACACCCGAGAGGTACTTAGGTAGCCTCAAGGACGGTGACAGTGAGGTTCTTGTATATCCAGACTTGACACTACTGTTGTTCTAGGCTATGAGACCCGGCAAGAGGATAAGTATAACATCATTCTAAACTAGCATTAGAAGTGAACGTAGATATTATTCTGCCAGAGGGTTGTCGTATTCAGTGGGAGCAGCGGAAGCATAGTGGGCAAGTAGCTATGTCTATTTATAGACTTAAGCATATATAGTGGAGATAAGATCATCTAATTTTGATGTGACAGTCATAGGTTTGACTTCATCAGAATGGGGGATAGATCTGTTAAGAAGGTAGTAGGGTGTGATGTCCTGGTATTTTGGATGACATACACAGAGTAGGAAGTAAAATTCCTATACTACGATCGGTTGTACTATGGTCGTCACACAGTTGTTTCTTCATAAAGGACATGGATATAATATCAGACATTCTGGTTACTAGATCTATGGTATTAGATCTAGATTTGGGTACTTTCCCAATTTGGGTACTTTGACAATATTCTAATGGTATTTAGAATAGATGACTCCTGGCATGATGGTGTACCTGCAGGTGATAGAGTCACCCTCTCTAAAGGTGTCTTAGAGACTGAAGGAGAGAGGGAAGTGCATGATTGGCAGATCACTTGCTTAGGCAATTGAGTCAATCATGAAATGTCAAGTACCACACCAGATATAGTTTTTGCACTTGATGCGATAAGTTTATATTAATCCAATCCTGAAGAAACATAAGGAAGCAGTTTTAGAACATGAGTGAATGTTCTATGGATTTGATGACGGCAGCCTCCTTCGGGAGACGGTTATCATTCCAGGCTTTAGAGGTGACATGGTTGACATAGTGATTGTCAGAGTTATAGTTTTCCCTATGATGAGGGACAATATTATGGACAGGTGGTCCAAGAGGATACTGTGGGAGGCATGGTGCTGGAAACTGATTAGGTTCAGTTATTGATACGGTCTAAGAAGTTTGAATTTGGAGTTCATTTATGAACTAGGTCCCATCAGATATTCAGACATATTCTAAGACAGGTATTACTCGATTCGGGAGATGGCTTTCTCCGCGAATTTGAGATTTAGAGAGATATAGAAAGAAACATCAGGACGGATCCACTCACTAAGGCTATTTCTCGAACACAAGAGTTTTATAAACTAACTTTATGAAACTGATTAGTAGAGGAGTTGGATGTTCGGTATCACACGGGCTGTGAGTATGCGACATCACAATAATTAGCCTTGAGTGCAAGTGGGAGATTGTTGGAGATAGTGCCCTCAAAGTCAATTATTGGATCACAGGTACGTGATTGCAATGATTGAGGCAGGACCTATACCGATATGACAGTCTTGCTCGAGATGATAGTATGCTATCTGGTTTGTCTTTATCATCGTATACATGCTTTAGTTCACTATTGCATGATGATAGAGCCCATAGGATTCTTGCTTGACTACCAGCGGTATGATGGCGATCATATACGTGGGAGCTGGGGTCTGTAAGCACATCCTTAAAGAGTCCCTAGTCGTGGGAGTTTCGAAACAGGGCATCGATACTCCAGAGTAGACTAGTGTATACAGTCGAGACCCCGACAAGGGGCGGTGGCCGGTCTCACAAGCCACTGGTGTCAGTTTGATCACCTAAGATGTATACAGGTGCTCATTGGGTTATGAGTACACCGGACAGGACTCGTCGCGAACATGCTAGTTGGTATTATACATATCGTCAGATAGCAGTTCCCTGGTGACATGTGTACAAGTTAGTTCATCGACCTGAGATCGTCATTTGTCTCATGTGAGTTTCCACCGTGCTTAGATTACTACACTACCACGCTCAAAGGAATTGTGCAAATAGGTTTTAGTTGGGTACAGTCCCGAGCCACATTGGAGGCAAGTGAGCGGATCGGCAGGGGATTCGTCTCTCCCGGTATTGGGGGTGAGATCGCGCTGTGTCTAGGAGAGCCATTACACAAAGCTCTCGGCCGAGGTAGGAGATTTACTGGTAGGTACTCCAGTAGTATCTCAGGGTGTTCTGGGCTACTCTCTGACACGACTTATACCGCTATTGGGGGTCTGACGTTACTAGCCCCCTAGGCCAGATATGCGATACTCATAGATGAACGGACCGGACTGTATGTATATTGTCACTGTTAGGCTCAGTAAGGTTTATGGATGAGTTCGCTCGTCAGCTTCCCTTTCAATCAACACATAGGCAAACCGTTACGTACAGCTTGTACCTCTGACGTGCTAGTGGTTATACCCAGTGCCAGTGTGTTGATGAGTCATTAGAGTCCCCCACAGACACTTTCCCAAGTTTGGGCGAAACGTTGTAGAGGTCGTATGGTGATATGGCAAGGTTCGGAAAAAGCATGTGCGTTTTCGCACGTATCGTTTTTCGGACAGATAATACTGGTCGGCTTTGGTTTAAGCCGGATCCGAGTATTATACTGTGTAGATATAATATCTTTGTCTCAGATGCATTTGTATTCGGTCGTAATACAAATGCGGGTATGTTTATACCATTACGGGGTTATCCTGAAATTCGTTTCAGGATCACTTTTGGAAGTTGCCAGTTTTCAGTTTTCTATCAGCCGTATTTAATATTTGGTTAAATACGGATTTATCTTTTCTTGATGAGGTGAGTCAGTGTTCTAGAAGGTTCTAGAGAGGGTGATTAGGCTTGTGACTCACTTGTTCATTAATGGTGCATTTATTGTGTTCATACTTTGTGTTCACACTTTATGTTCACACTAGATATTTCTCTTAATGTGGTCACCTCCTAGCTCCTACACTCACCTCCCTCCTCTCCTATAAATGGCCGGTCACCCCCCTTGGTGAGAAGCATGGTTTTTGTTTGAAAAGATTAAGGATTTTGGTTCATGGAAATTGATATACTTCATTTCTCATTTCGTATCGATCCAAAAGGCAACTTCATTAACCGTTTGTCCATAGCCTTGGACGTAACGAGACAAAGTGTTCTACTCATTCTTTACTTCATCTTGGTCGTCTCTTTTAGCAAACTTGACGATCGAGTTGCCTCGGTTCAGAGGCAGGAGCCCGTTTAAAGATCCGTCGACGTGGTGCCACTTGGATGAGAAGACTGGAGATTCAGGAGATCGGAGCAGCCGCAACAAGCGTGGGATGATGGTTGAAGACCGAAGGACTCGGATCGTTTGGTATAACCTTTCTACCCACTTTGTAGTTTGTTAGTTTAGCTTTAATGGCAGATCCGGGTTATAGTACGCGATAGCGCCAGTTGTAAAATATTTTTGTTCCGCATTTGGCGTCTGTTAGACGGCCGGGGCGCTACCGTGGACTTACACGACATCCCTCCTCACCCGGCGGAGATGACCCTGGCGATGCTTGACGCGGCTGAAGAAAAGCTCGAGGGCTTTCACGAAGCGTGTCTGATTACTCAGGCTTTGAAGGATTGCTCAATTTACCTGCTGAGCCAAATAAAGGCCCGGCGAGCTATTATGTCTGCTTTCGCGGACGAACATGGCGCCGATCGATGGGGAGCGACTCCTCGCGAGAACCGTCGCTTTGATGTGCTGGAGAAAGCAGAGAGAGAGATGGAGAATTTTGTTCTTTGCTTTGTTAACCCTTGTGCTACTGATCCCGTGTTTGGTGACCTTTTTCCGCTAGCGTAGTATATTTAAATTAGTCTCTTTTTCTGTATGCTTTATGCTGAACTTCCATGTAGGCTTGGTACTCGTATGTATGTTTTCGCTTGCATAAATAAACTTTGGGTTCTTCTTATAAGAACTTTCTTTAATTATCAACATTATCATCATGTCGCCAGGTGATGTGAGCGCGTTTTAGATCGATTATTGTTGTCGACTGGAAGCCCATTTATACGGTCTTGAGCGTGTATGTCCCGTTTCCAAGGTTGCGGTCGCGAAAGTGAGCTTACGTGGCCTGATAGGGCGACACGTGGCGAACATATTGTTGTGCAAGAAAAGGACTCGGCCGTAAATTCTCGGGGAGGAAGCTGGCTTCTAAGGCGCTGAGCGAGCTTCAAGCTAGTCTTACCGCCAAGGCCAACAAAGCATATGAACTCTGGCGGGTGCTTCAAGAGTCCCTCAAATAGGTGGTGGCTCTCGATAAAGCTGCCACGTTCACTCGTGAAAGGGTCGAGGCCTATAAGGCCACCGAGAAAGAGCTTGAAGGTCGGCTTGCTTCGTATCAGGCCCAGCAGGCTCAGGCGGAAGCTCGTCTTCTAGAGATCTTGAATCATGAAGCCGTGACTCAGCAACAGAAAGCTGGTAAAATTGCTACATCGCCCGCCGGCTTGAAGACTTGTATCTTTTCCTTTCTTTTTTATACATACTCATGGATGAGAGTATTTTCTTTTTGTTCTTTCATGAATTGTACTTTGTATCCATTTTGGTTTATGAATAAAATATATATTTTTCTTCTCAATGATGTGTCTCTTTTATTGAATGTGCTCTGCGGACAATTTTATCTTGGTCTCTTTACAGGGCAGCAATGGCTTAGGATTCAGGGTTAAGATCTTCCTCCTAAGGCTTTTGAGCTTTATGAGCCGTGGTGGATCTCATAAAAAGTTTTTCTCCCTACAGGTCGAGAGGATCCCGTAGGCGTAAGTTCTTCTTAAGGATCGTGAGGATTCTTAAGCGGGTTTTCCTTTAGGAGTCGTAAGGATCTCACAAGAGAGTTTTTCTTCCTTGCAGGTCGTGAGGACCCGCGAGTGTTGGATGCGATCACCCTTATCCGTATTTCGTGGGGTCAGGGGTTGGTTTGGGATGGTTTCTAGGGTGTCGTAGTTTAAAGACATCGCGGTCAAGGTTAAGGACCTCATAGTCCGTGGGTTTAAGGACTCCACAGTCCGATGTTAGTTTTAAGACATCCCGGTCGAGGTTAAGGACATCATAGTCCGTGGATTTAAGGACTCTACAGTCCGATATTAGTTTTAAGACATCACGGTCAAGGTTAAGGACCTCATAGTCCGTGGATTTAAGGACTCCACAGTCCGATGTTAGTTTTAAGACATCGCGGTCAAGGTTAAGGACCTCATAGTCCGTGGATTTAAGGACTCCACAGTCCGATGTTAGTTTTAAGACATCACGGTCAAGGTTAAGGACCTCATAGTCCATGAGTTTAAGGACCTCACAGTCTAATGTTAGTTTTAAGACATCACGGTCAAGGTTAAGGACCTCATAGTCCGTGGATTTAAGGACTCCACAGTCCGGCGTTAGTTTTAAGACATCCCGGTCAAGGTTAAGGACATCATAGTCCGTGGATTTAAGGACTCCATAGTCCGATGTTAGTTTTAAGACATCACGGTCAAGGTTAAGGACCTCATAGTCCGTGGATTTAAGGACTCCACAGTCCGATATTAGTTTTAAGACATCACGGTCAAGGTTAAGGACCTCATAGTCCGTGGATTTAAGGACTCCACAGTCCGATGTTAGTTTTAAGACATCACGGTCAAGGTTAAGGACCTCATAGTCCATGGATTTAAGGACTCCATAGTCTGATGTTAGTTTTTAAGACATCACGGTCAAGGTTAAGGACCTCATAATCTGTGGATTTAAGGACTCCACAGTCCGATGTTAGTTTTAAGACATCACGGTCAAGGTTAAGGACCTCATAGTCCGTGGATTTAAGGACTCCACAGTCCGATATTTGGTTGCAGAGACCCATCACCTTTTTGAAGACGTTGAGGAATTACAACGCCAGGTATCAAAGGAGTGAAGAGATGTACCCTTAAACCAAGGTAGAATCGGTACAGAATCAGGGTGGTTGATCGTTAGTTTTAAGACATTACGGTCGAGGTTAAGGACATCATAGTCCGTGGATTTTAAGGACTCCACAGTCCGATGTTTGCTCTGGATGCTTCACACGGGTTCACTGCCGTGCTTGGCAAGGACCAGGCTCCGCTCTGGGCGTTTTCCGCGGGGTCAAAGAGTGACGTTATCCGCGTTCCACGTAACCAGGAATTTGCACTAGATGCTTCACACGGGTTCACTGCCGTGTTCGGCGAGGACTAGGCTCCGCTCTGGATACTTCACACGGGTTCACTGCCGTGCTTTGCGAGGACCAGGATCCGCTCTGGACGTTTTCCACGGGGTCAAAGAGTGACATTATCCGCGTTCCACGTGACCAGGAATTTTGCACTAGATGCTTCACACGGGTTCACTGCCGTGCTCGGCGAGAACTAGGCTCCGCTCTGGATGCTTCACACGGGTTCACTGCCGTGCTCTGCGAGGACCAGGATCCGCTCTGGGCGTTTTCCACGGGGTCAAAGAGTGACATTATCCGCGTTCCACGTGACCAGGAATTTTGCACTAGATGCTTCACACGGGTTCACTGCCGTATTCGGCGAAGACTAGGCTCCGCTCTGGATGCTTCACACGGGTTCACTACCGTGCTCTGCGGGGACCAGGATCCGCTCTGGACGTTTTCCACGGGGTCAAACAGTGACATTATCCGCGTTCCACGTGACCTGGAATTTTGCACTAGATGCTTCACACGGGTTCACTGCCGTGCTCGGCGAGGACTAGGCTCCGCTCTGGATGCTTCACACGAGTTCACTGCCGTGCTTTGCGAGGACCAGGATCCGCTCTGGACGTTTTCCACGGGGTCAAAGAGTGACGTTATCCGCGTTCCACGTAACCAGGAATTTTGTTGATTGTATCCGCATTTCACGGAGTTGGGATTTGACTCTCGGTCATCTGTGCACCGTCGAGTCATGGAACTGGAATTGCCGATGTTCCGCTTTGCTTGATATTGTGTCTGCTGCAATGAGACAAATGTCGAGATAGTCTCTAGGCTATCTGTGACTCATCGAGATTTGGCTTTTTCTTCTGATGAAACCTGGGAGAGGAGGAGTGCGATTCCTTCTTTGTTTGCGCCCCAGGATTATATACTGGGATTGATGTAATATCTTCTGTAGGGCATGGATTTCATTTTTATTTTATTTCTTTTCCGCGATGCTCTATCATTTCAGCTTTTATATCGCGAAGGTCGCGATTGCCCCATCATTTCGGCTATTTTTCGCTGTGACCAATCATTTCGGCTATTTATTTTATTTTTACTCGCTGCTTTTTATTGCGAGTTGCCCCATCATTTCGGCTATTTTTTATGCATACATTTTCACTTGCTACTTTTTATTGCAAGTTGCCCCATCATTTCGGCTATTTTTTATGCATACATCTTCACTTGCTACTTTTTATTGCAAGTTGCCCCATCATTTCGACTATTTCGTATGCATGTGTGGCTCGCTAGCCTTTTCGCTGCAAGCTTGGATTTTAGACATCGATTTCGGCATCAGCACCGCTACAGCTGGGATATTGCCAGGAGTGAATCATCATTTGCCTCTGTCGATATTGAACAAAGGTGGCTTAGTAAACGGGGTTAAGGGTCCTGTCGACTAAGGCTTTTGACTTCATGAGCCGTAAGGGTCTCACAAAAGTATTTCTCCCTACAAGTCGTGAGGATCTTGTAGGTGTGTTTTCTCCTTGGGAATCGTGAGGATTCCCAAGTGCATGTCCTCTTGCAATTCGTAAGGATCTTACAAAAGGGTCTTCTCCTTATAAGTCGAGAGGACTTACAAGGGTTGTTTGCCATGTGAACATAACCCTAGTCACGGATGGGACTTGTTTAGGGAAATGTTTATTCGCGCCCGTGGATTGTATACAAGGGTCAGTATGAGCCACTTGTAGGGCATAAATTGAAGGTTGTGGGGGTTGCTTAAGCACAGGTTTAGGTCTCTGTGATTTAAGACTTTCAAATCCTATGAGCCGTGAGGGTCCCATAAAAGAGTTCTCCTTACGAGTCGTGAGGATCTCGCAAGTGTAATTTCTCCCTAGGAATTGTGTGGATCCCTAAGTGTGTTGCTCCCTTGTGAGTCGTAAGGATCTCACGCGGGTGGTTTCTCCTTACATGGTCGTGAGGACCCTGTAAGTGTCTTTTAACGAGGTTGCGCCCTTTCGGGTTTTCACAAACACTCGCCGGTAACCCTGCTGTTTTTACTCACGAAGCCATTTCGGGTTTTCATCCGTGCCCCTTTTTCTTACGGACATACCTTTCTTATTATTCTTTTTATTTATATATATTTTTTACGAGGTCGCGCCCTTTCGGGTTTTCACGAACACTCGTCGGTAGCCCTGCTGTTTTTACTCACGGAGCCCTTTCGGGTTTTCATCCGTGCCCTTTTTGCTTATGGACATACCGTTTTTATTATTATTATTATTATTATTTTCTATATCGGCTTTGAGGTATTGCAATCCACCGTAGTTTATCGACGTCTCGGTCAACGACTAGTTTTAGGACATAGTGGTCCATTGTTAGTTTAAGGACGTTTCGGTCCGTTATTAGTTTAAGGACGTTTCGGTCCATCGTTAGTTTAAGGACATTTCGGTCCGTTGTTAATTTTAAGGACGTTTCGGTCCGCCATTAGTTTAAGGACGTTTCGGTCCGTTGTTAGTTTAAGGACGTTTCGGTCCGTTGTTAAGGATGCTGGTTACTACCTAGAGTTCGGGCTTAGGAAGATAGCGAGCGGACATAGTCGTCGTCATCTATCATTGACCTAGACCTTGACCCGTTAAGCGTAGTATTTTTTCAGGAAGTGACCGTTCACTGGCCTGAAAGGCCTTTCACCGTGCATATCCATGAGTAGATACGCTCCACCCTGGTAGACCTTGTCTATGATGTACGGGCCTTCAAAGTTTGTCTCGAATTTTTCCCGCTTGGCGCGATTGGGGATCATAGGTCTTTTGACAATTAGCACGAGTTCGCCTTGGCGGAACGTCCTCGGACTGGTCAATCTTTCGTATGAGCGTGTCATCTTTGCTTTGTAAGCTTCCAGGTTTTATTGCGCTATGAGCCGGGCTTCATCAAGGGCATCAAGCTCCTCAAGCCGAAGGTGAGCATTTTCTTCGTCCGTTAGTCCGTAGTGGACCGCCACTCGTAGAGAGGGTAACTCTATCTCGAGGGGGAGTACTGCTTCTGTACCAAACACCAACGCATATGGCGTAGTGTTCGTGGCCGTCTTGAACGTAGTTCGATACGCCCAGAGAGCTTCTTGCAGTCTCTCGTGCCAGTCCTTCTTATTTCGGGACACCGTTTTCTTCATGATCTTCGTCAAGGTCTTGTTGAAGGCCTCGGCGAGACCGTTAGCTCGCGGATTATAAACCGAGAAATACCTGATTGTAAGTAAATTCGAGACTGTGTAATGTGTATCAACTCAAATGATCCCTGATAACGGTTTCATTTGATTGTAATAAAATTTCTTGTTTGTGTAAATCGAATAAAGCGAATAAGTTTCTATGTGTCGGTATTTATAGAATTGAATAAAATTCACAATCAAAGAATTATATTTGACCGCAATCAATTACGGTGCCGGTTGTAGATCGTAAGCGAGTGCGGATCGTCCACAGGGATTGTGCGATTCGTTTTTATATTTAATTTGTTTGAATTGAAAAGTTAATCGAAAAGAAAAGAAAACATGATTCAAGATTTTATCGATTGATTCAGGTGTCACTAATCTAATCAAGAATCAAGAAAATGATAAACAATCGAGAATCGGGTTTCGATGATATTTCCAACCAAATGTCAAGAATCTAAATGAGGCTCGTAAGAATCGATCGGATCTATAGACGTGATATAATCTCAAGATATCATGTTCTTGTCCTTCGAAGGATTGATACTAGATCGATGATGATCGACGAGAGTTAGGGCTTTCTCATGAAACTAGGGTTTCATCATTTAACCCTTGTTCTTTCGTCGATATCATTCACATTCTAGCCTCTAGCAATTTCAAGAAACGATCGTAACTCCCCAATCTCGAGCGATATCAATCAAGAAAGCATCGCAACGAATTGGGTCGTCGATTCTTGAACTTGCTAGGGTTTACAAAACTCGTAGGACTCAAGAATCGATTTAAGATATATTACATCATCATTCTATTGATCGTCTCGACTCCTCGACGAGCGGAGTATTACTCAAACATCACAACAAGAATTACAACTAGAAATTTAGATTGAATCATGATGCAAGAATTTAAAGAAAACAAGATAAAAGAATATCACATTTTATTTATATCAACAATTTTATTACAGTCGCTCAAGAACTACAAGAGGAAGAACTAAATTGTCGAATTGGCTTCGCTCGGCTTCGTGAGTCGCGGGTCGGCTTGGACCACTTGCTCTGTTGAAGATCGGCTCCGCTCATAAAAGGTTGCAGGGCTTCTTGCTTGATTTGGTACTCGGGAATCTTGGCTTTTGATTGGAATTAGGGTTAGGGTTTCACACAAGCCTTGTCACTAGACTTGTGGAAGAAGATGAAGAAAGAGAGTGAATGGATCTATCAATTTCAATGAATGAATTGAATCCAAGAGATGATCTTTTTTTACAAGTGAGTCTAGGGTCTTATTTATAGATTTCCCAAACCCTAGGCCTTGAGTTTGAAATAGAAGTTCCCTCCAAAAGTTTGTTGAAAGACTTCTAGAAGTAGTTAGTTAGGCTTAGCTTAGGGTTTAAGCTAGGGTTTAGGGAGAACTTTCTAGAATACAAGGCCAGTTTAGTGTAGGAACAAGGGTTTGCTGATCTGGCAGAAGCTTCTGGGGCTTTCTGGAAATTGTTGTATCATTCTAAGTGTACACACTGAGATAGGAGTTATGGTGCAAAATTGGGGTGATGAAGAGGCAAGACCACCGCGGAACCGCGGTACAAGGCGGCTTAGGCCGCGGTACCGCGGCCATTTAGGCTCCTTGAGGCTTCAAACTTCATGTGCTGCCTTTTACTGTATTCTTTAGTATTCTCTCATATGTTTAATCTCTGCATGCACTTTAGATTAATACCAGATTCCAAATCCTTGAGTTGACGTATCTTTTAGCAGTGTTGTCCTGTAAATTTTGACCGATCTTCTGATTTTCCTGCACGGACTTCGAAACACGGGTTGCGATATATAGAAATGATGTCATGCAATGAAATGCAGTCAATTTCCCTAGAAATGCCGGTTTTAAGGCCTAACACATGTAATATGATATTTTGCGACAGATTTGCTAATATGTGAAATATGAATGCCGAACACTTCTATATGAATGCAAATGATGAGGAAATTGCCGGCTAAAAGATGCAATATTTTCGACTAATCAAAACCTCCAGTCTATATTATGCTGTTGCGCAAAGCGGCTGATCTTGTGAATTCTGTAGGCTGGCCCGTTATCAGAAATAATCCGTCGCGGAGTTCCAAACCGATAAATGACATGCGTCTTGAAGAAATGGAGAATATTTTCTGTCTTCACTTCCCTTAACGGTACTGCTTCTGCCCATTTAGAGAAGTAATTAGTCGTCGCCAGGATAAAACGATGTCCCCTGGATGATGCTGGTTCGATGGGGCCGATTATGTCAGTTCCCCACATTTCGAATGGCCAGCTAGCCACCGTTGGATGAAGTGGATTTGGATGCTGGTGGATGAAGTCCCCATGAATTTGGCATGAGTGGCATTGCTTCGCATACTCGAGGCAGTCCTGGATCATTGTGGGCCAGTAATAACCCATTTGTTTGATCTTCAACTTCATCTTTGGGCCCGCTTGGTGAGAACCGCAGAATCCGTCATGAACTTCCTGAACAACCCTTTTCGCTTCGACAGGTCCCAGGCATCTCAACCACAAAGAATCGAACGACCTTTTATACAGAGTATCGTTGACGAGGGCGAAAGACAGGGCTCGTTTCATAATCTGATGTCTTGAGGACGCATCTTCGGGCGTTCGACGACATTTGAAGTAATCTATGAAGACTTCTCTCCAATCTTCGGCCGTTTCTTGGTCTTTTATTCGCATGGCCTTCTGCTCGGTCGCTTCCCTTTCCTCGGACGATTCCGGAGATATTTTTGCCGGAGCAAGAACCCGACGGCTTTGTACCACGATTCTTACATCATCGAGGTTCTCATCAGCTAGTTCTTTAGCTAACTTGGCTAATGCATCCGCTTTGCTATTTTCGGCACGCGGTATGCTTTCCAAGGTGTAGGAGGGGATTTGGGTCAACAGTTGCTGCACTTTCTCGCCGTACTTCACCAGCTATGGCTTGCATGTCTGGTAGTCGCCGTTTACTTGACTAACGACCAGTTGGGAATCTCCGTATATGAGGAGGTTTTCAATTCCCATGTCGATGGCGATCTCGAGACCTGCTATCAAAGCTTCGTACTCGGCTTCATTGTTCATCCTCGGCTCTGTTAAAGAGAAAGCGAAGCGCATTATCCCTCCTTGTGGAGTTACGAAGATAAGACCCACCCCTGATTTGATTATAGGGGTGCTTTGTTTGCGCTTCTTCATGGAGGACGCTCCATAGAAATAAAGCTCCCATCGGGTATCACCACCGTCGATCGCATCAAACGCGTGTTCGTCTGGCAGTTCGCAATTCAAAGGAGAGTCGGCTGGTACCGGATGCTCAGCGAGGAAGTCGGCGATGGCCTGGCCTTTGACTGCCTTGAGAGGTTGATAAGTTATCGAGAACTCCATCAAGAGCAGGGCCCATTTAGCGAGTCGACCCGTTAATATGGCCTTCGACATCAGATATTTAAGGGGGTCCACTTTCGATATAAGACGGACTTCGTACGCCGACGCATAGTGCCTGAGCTTGGTTATTGCAAAGATTAACGCCAGGCAATGTTTTTCAATAGGGGAGTAGTTACTTTCTGCCCCCAGTAGGACTCGACTCAGATAGTAGAGCGCTCTCTCCTTCCCTTGATCGTTCTCTTGTACCCATAATGCGCCCAAGGAACCTTCGAGGGCTGTTGTATATAAGATAAGAGGCTTTCCCTTTACTGGAGCAGCTAACACCGGCGGGTTCTGCAGGTATTGCTTGATCTCGTCTAGCACGCCTTGGCATTTTTGGTCCCAGACGAACGGGGTTCCCTTCTTCATCAGGTGACTGTAAGGGCAGCACTTGCCTGACAGGTTGGCGATAAACCGCCGGATGTACGCGAGCTTCCCTTGGAGAGACCGCAACTGTTTGAGAGTTCTTGGAGGAGGAATTTCCATGATCGCCTTGATCTTAGATGGATCTATTTCGATACCTCGGTGTCGAATGATGAATCCCAGGAATTTACCCGAGGAAACTCCGAATGCGCATTTGAGGGGATTCATCTTCAGATTGTATTGCCGAAGGCGTTGAAATACGGTCTTCAGATGCTCTAAGTGCTCTTCGTATGACATGCTCTTCACTACAAGGTCGTCGATATAGCATTCGACGATTTCATGTATAAGATCATCGAAGATCTTTGTCATGGCCCTCTGATAGGTGGCACCGATATTCTTTAAACCAAAAGGCATAACTTTGTAGCAGAATATACCCAAAGGAGTCCGGAAAGCAGTGTGCTTCTGGTCTTCGGGATGCATCTTTATCTGATTGTACCCCGATGAACCGTCCATGAAAAAGAAAACCTCGTGAGTGGACGTGTTATCTATCATCAGTTCGGTGACTGGCACTGGAAAATCGTCCTTCGGGCAGGCTTTATTGAGATCCCGGAAGTCCACGCATATGCGCACTGTCCCATTTTTCTTCATTACCGGGACGATGTTGGCGACCCAGTCAGGATATTGAACCTCTTGGATAAACCCAGAGTCAATCAGCTTCTTGACTTCACCGTTGATGCTCATCTCAAGCTCGAGTCGCATTCTTCTCGGCGCCTGTTTGACTGGCTTAACGTCCGAAGCTATCGCTAACTTATGCACAGTAATTTCCGGATCTAGTCCCGGCATCTCGGAATAATTCCATGCGAAGCAATCTCTATGCTGCATAAGCACGTCTTTTAACTCGGCCACCCTTTCTTCAGATAGCAGCTCGCTGACGAATGTCGGTCGCGGGTCGTTCGTCGTTCCCAACTCAATCTTCTTGAGGTTATCTGCAGTAGTGTGTATCCCATCTTCCAGCTCTTTTGGCGCCGGTGGAAACTCTAAGATCACCTCGTCATCATTGTTTTTGAAGCACCAGGGAAAGTCATTCATATTCTCGGTCTCTTCCTTTGATATCGTTATCATGCGACAGGTACGAGCTCGTTTCTAAGACCGATGTGAATCTGATTCTGCTCTCGTGGCTTTGGGTTCATGCTTCTGCGGTGGGGTTACCCTCCAGCTGTCAGATAGAGCGAACTTGCCGAGCTGATACTGATCTTCGACCCAGTTCTTGAAGGTGAAGCAGTCTTCGATAGGGTGTCCTATGGCTCAGTGATAAGAGCAATAGCCCGGATGAAAGACCTCATTAGCTTGCTCAGGGTGTTTAGACTTCGGAAGTGTAATCATTCGATGTTTTAAAGCGAGGTCAAGTATCTTCCGTGTCTTTTCTTGAGGGAAGGAATACGCCCGACCCATCTTTTTCATGAGGGACAAGTCCGGACCGCGCAATACCCGATCACATGACTTTTTAATCCGGCATCGTTGCTGTCGGCTCCTTTTTCCGCCTTTTGACTTATTTCTACCTCTGCGTCGGGCCTTTTGCGCGATGGGTCGACATGGAGGAGCATCTTCGTCTTTTGCAGCCTATTGAAGCAAACGTTGCGTCCTGGCTTTTTCGTAGATGGTCATTTCGCGACTATGGTTGTCTCGAACTTTTTGACCCGCTTTCCTAATAAGCTTGTCCATTCGTTCTTCAAACGATGGACTCGGCACTTCACTCGCGGGATCTATTTTTGACGAGGGGTTAGCATCTCCCGACAGGGTGTCCTCTTATTCATCGAAATTATATATGGCGTAACTACCGTGGACTCGTTCCCGTTTCCCGGCTCTCATGTATCCAAGCCCGAGCGTTTCCATTCTCCCGTTGGGCAATTTGCGCTGGGTCCCAGGGACATCCCAAATCCTGTTATAGAATCGAGCTTGTCGGATAGTCTGTTTTAAGGGTACCCCTTGGCGCTTCAATAGTCTTTTCAACCCGTTTATGTAGTATCTGGGAAAACGGATGGGTTGAAGTTTGTCAAGTGCAGAATCCGCGCCATGCCAGATCTCTTTCTCCACTCTTGTTTCCGAGGATTGATAGAACAGGATCGCCTTTTCACCCTTTCGCCTGGGAGGGACGTAAAACGCCTGCAGGTCCTGCACATTGTAAACTTCAAGCGCGTCAAGGTCTTTGTAGTGTTTCCACGGCACCATGGTGATTTGCAAACTCTGATCATCGCCAGGGGATGCTTGTATTGACGGCCGACTGGAGAACACGGCATTAACCTCATCTTCCGAGTCACTTTCGAAGATCAACATGGGGGCGGACGGTCCCGGGTTGTTACGTCGAGACGGACCAGCATAAACTATCTCTTCTTCTTCTTCGGTATCGCTTCCTAAAACAGGGATGGTGGCGGCGGCTTTGTTCTCCGACTTGCGACATCTTTCTGTATCCTCGAAATATGGCAAAAAGTACTTTGCATCTTCATACTTGCGGACTTCATTCACGGAGAATGGGTTCAGCTCACCTGTTACGGTATACTCGAAACCATCTTTAAAGTACTTCATACACTGATGCTGTGTAGAAGGGATGATGTTGTACTCGTGTAGCCAAGGACGACCGAGCAAGGCGTTATAGCAGGTCTTGGCGTCAATGACGTGAAACTTGATGTGCGTGACGAGTAGTCCGAAGCGTAATGTTAATAT
Organism: Agapanthus africanus; assembly: GCA_030015575.1. Taxonomy (NCBI): domain Eukaryota; kingdom Viridiplantae; phylum Streptophyta; class Magnoliopsida; order Asparagales; family Amaryllidaceae; genus Agapanthus; species Agapanthus africanus. Next base: position 629,483,563 of record CM057343.1, read on the forward strand.
CACGGATCCGAGAGTCCGTGATGACTGAGAGTCAAAACCGGAGATAGTAATTTTGTCACGAGCGAGGTGCTGCACGCTCATGCAGATTTCCTTCAACACCCGAACATTAAGGAGATTGACGGAGGATCCATTATCAACCAGGATTTTGCCTAACTTGATATCGTGGCAGTATCTGGAGACGTATAGGGGACGGTTGTGGTCGCAAGTCCTAAGGAGAAGGTCTTCGTCACCGAAAGTGATGTCGGCCGTGCGCACTTCTTCCAGTTCATCCTTCATCCTTTCTGTAGCGAGGAAGGCTTGGAATTGCTCGGGTTCTTGTAACGCCTTAATTAATGAATCTCTCGCTTCCTTTGATAGTGGGAGGGCATCGAGAATGCTGAACTGAGAAGGTAGCTTCCTTAGGTGCGCTAGGACGTTGTAATCCACCTTACTCTTCCTGGGAGGACCTTTGGCAGCCAACTCTTTCATGACATGGTCATCTAAGGTGATATCCTCAGTGGCCTTCTCCTTTCCATTATCTTTTCTATTCGCGGGTCCGAGATTCTTTTCCGGGAGCGTGCGATTGCGCAGCTGAATATTTTCGCAGGCCTCTGGTTCTTCCTCTTTCCCTAAAACGGATTCTTTAAAGAGAGGGCCCAGAGCCATTTCTTCATCAGAGTCGCTCCCAAAGGTGAGAACTTGTGACCCTCCGGCGTTAACCATGTAACAGCCGCCGGCAGTCCTTTTGCGCCCTTCGGTCGTATTTTTTTTTTCCCGACGAGTCTTGCGTTTCATGCGCTTAAAATGTTGCCGGTGAGCAACATATCCCTGCCACCACATCTTAAAAGCGTCGCACTCCTCAATGGGATGCGAAATCTTCCGATGATATGCGCAATAATTATGGTGCCTCTCCGCCCCATCGAACGTGTTTTCTTCCGAGGGTGGTAGCTTCATTCCCATCGACATGGCTTTGGCAAACCTTTTCCTTCTTCAATATGTTTTTATCCACATCGGGTGTCTTTTGATCTGGCGGGGGTGCTTTGACTCTTTCGTTTAGTCGCTTGCGTTTGGCTCCTTCCGATGCAGCCATCTCACGCTCCTGATCGGCTTTACTTTTCAAACGAATCTCGTCTAGAAAGACGTCGATCATTTCGTCTGTTGGCCATACAAGCTCTGGCTCAGGCTGTGCCCCCAGTTTCTCAGTACCAGGAATTTTCTCATCGTCCGTAGACGAGTGGGAAATCACATGACAACTCGCCACATATCCCTCGGATTCATCCGACGAGCTTTCTCCATCATCTTCCTCCTGAAAGACGTGGTTGAGGAACTCTTGCAGTGTGACGGAAGTCCGCGCCTTTTGATTGTACTCTTCCAGCGCGTCAATTTGTTTCTGCAAATCCGTGCGCTTGTCTCCAGGCTTCACAGGCTTCTTAGATTTCTTCTTCTTTTTCTTCGAAGATTTTGATGGTTGGGTGTGAGTACTTGGGCCATCACCACCGCTCTTTGCAGTTGGACGCGGCTTCAGCATCCCTTCGATGATTTGAGGTCCAAGCGGTTTCTTCCATTCGACTGCTGGGCATGCATGAAGATCACTCAGCATCCTTTTGGTTTTAGCTGATAGCACGACCTCCCATGGAGCTTCCTCAATAAAGGAACAAGTTGCCCCCGGTGTATCCGCTTTCTTAGGAGTATGCGGCTGTGGCGGGTTCACCTTCCACTTCTCGGACAGCGCAAACTTGCCATGTAGGTATTGATCTTCAATCCATCCTTTGAAGACGAAGCAATCCTCAATCGGATGGCTTACCGTTTGATGGTAAGGGTAATAATTAGGGTTATTCACCTCAGTGGGTTGTGGCGGTCGCCTTAGATTTGGCAAGTTTATAAGCCTATTGCGTACGGCCAGCTCGAATAACCATTTTGTTTTGTCCAGCGGGAACGAGTAGGGACGCTTCATCTTCTCATTATAATACCGCCGTCTTTCTTTTATTTGATCCGCCAGCTTTGGGGCACTGGGCTACTGCTGAGCATTCGCGACGAAGGTTGCCTTCCCTTTACCCTTGTCGCTCCGAGGCTCTGGCTTCGGGGGAGACGGTCTGTGACCCATCTGGTCCATCTGGGCCAACTTGTCGATCAAAGCCTGGAACATGGTTGGCTTAAAGAACATCATGCACTAGGACGTAGTAGCATGAGGGTCTAGGGTTCCCACGAACATGCCCACCGCGGGCGCTTCCTCAATGCGTTGCTCGCATTTTGACCACAAATTTCGCCAGCGTATAGCATACTGGACCCACGTTTCGCCTGGTTTCACCCTGGCGTTAATCAATGCCGTTATCGGGGTACGTTCGCTGGCGCTTGCGAATCGCTGAATGAATAGCAACTCCATTTCGGCGAACGTCTTGACGGAATCATTCGGGAGCTCAGAATACCACTCGAACGTTGTTTCTGATAAGCTGCCGACAAATTGGCGAAGTAAGAGCTTATCGTCGCCACCAGTGTTGCCACAAAATGCCCTGAACTGGGCCACATGCTGATGGGGATTGCTTGTCCCCTTATAGACATGGAATTTTGGTATTGTGTAGCCCGGCGGGTATTTGATCTGGTCATACCAGCTCGGATATGGTCTTCCTGTCCTGACAACTTGACCAGCCGCCTCAGCCGCCTGGTGAACGCGTATCTGTTGGGCTATGTATTCGTCTAGGTCAGCCTTAGAGATTGTCTCCTCCTTAGCCGTTGATAGAGCGGGTGGGAGATTTGACGTTTCTCCCCTGTCGTCTTCAAGAATGATTGGAGGATCTTCAGTAGAGGGTTCCTGTTGGATCATCATACCCACCATGCCCTGGAACAAAAGGGACATTCGTTGTATATTGGCTGCTTGTTCAGCAGCCTCTTTATCCTTCTTCTCCAGTATCCTACGAAGGAACTCAGCGTCAGTTTCTTCTTCCTGGCATTGGTCGGATGACGCTTTGGGGCTTTCTTTCGGCCCAGTAAGTGCGGCCATCGCGGTCATCATTTCTTGGAGCTTCTGCTGTTGCTCCTAAGCTTTGGTCACCGACCGTGTGAGCGGTCTATGCCCTGTAGACGCACGGTTATCTTCCTTCCCTGACGCCATGTATACAGTATGGACCATCATGCCCCCAGACTTAGGGTGTCTGGGCTCAGCGCCTTTAGCTCTCGTCGCCGGCCCGGGAATCTTCTCCGGCCTCCTCTTTTTATGAGCAGTGGAAGTTGAGGGGACCGTTGAGGTGGGCACCCAGACAGCTTTTCGTGGCTTAACGTGATGACTGACTTCCTGTTGAATTTTCAGCTTCTTGTGCTGGCGGGAGAAATTTGGATCGATCGTCGAGTCCCGAGTCTGCCGCCAGACTTTATAGATTTTGGAAGACAGCCGTTGAGGAGATTGGGGTTGTTCTGGATTTATTTCCGCGGCCTTTTTCAGCGGAGGGGGAGACCTCTTTAGCGCCGCGATAGGAGAATTCCTACGCACCTTATTCAGCATCTCAAAGCTGTTCTTAGTTAGAACAGCAGCATTAACTTCTGCCGTCGGGGCTGGAGGAGTTAGCCCAGAAGGGGAGTTGCCTCCGGCCTTCCTCACTTGGCGCCAGTAGCGACGTCGAGTGTGTCGTGCTGATGGAATCGGCTCGGTGAGGGCGATAGCCTCGTCTTGCCCCCTGTCCAGGTGAGGGGCTGCTGCTGGCGTCAGCCTGTTGAATACTGATGTCCTTTGAGGAGCAATATCCAATTGGTTGAAAACAGTCTTCTGAGCAGGGACAGGAACCGTAGCGGGAGCCAGAACAGTTAATCTTGTAAAGACTGACCCTTTGGTAGGAGAAGCCGCCTTGACGACTTCAGGAGCAGAGATGGTTATCCTCTTCGGAATAACCTTCTCTAGGATTGCAAGCTTCATTGTGGGCCCACAGGAATTTTGGCCCAGTCTGGCGAAGACCGAGGAGCTGGAGTTGGACGACCCGTTGAGAGGGGCCGCATTAGCTGTAAGCCGATCAAAGACCGACTTCTTAGGAGCTTCCGGTGTTGGCACAGGAGCGGTGAAGCTCATTGGCGGGAGCATGGTCCCGAAAAACAATCCTGTGGTGGCTTGAGTGACTTGTTCCACGGGCATTGTGAACAGCGAAGCAGCTTGGGGCCCGTAGGTTATACCTCCTGGCGAGGCGGAGCGCCGGTTGCAGTTGCAGTTGGAGCATTTCGCACAAGTAGAAGCCATTGATTCTTTGCTTTCTGCAATAAGCAAAATGCCAAATCTTAGTACCTTGAAACCCAAGGGGCTTGAGTGACTTGTTCCACGGACATTGTGAACAGCGAAGCAGCTTGGGGCCCGTAGGCTATACCTCCTGGCGAGGCGGAGCGCCGGTTGCAGTTGCAGTTGGAGCATTTCGCACAAGTAGAAGCCATTGATTCTTTGCTTTTTGCAATAAGCAAAACGCCAAATCTTAGTACCTTGAAACCCAAGGGCAACCCTTAGCGAACCGTGTTTGGTTCGCGAACACGACACACGAAGTGTGGAGTGGAAAGAGGAAAAGGTCCCACCGGGCGTGCCAGAATCTGTTCCCCTCCGAATGGCGGCGCGAAGTACGTCTTGCCTGAGATTCGGGGCAGATGCTAATTGGTGCTATCCGTCTACCTCTCCGAAGATGCCAAGTTGATTTATGGCACCGTGTATCGAAGGTTTAAACGGATGCGTCCGATGTAGCAGACTTCGTCAGATTCCCCCTCGCTTGAGGGGTTTTTGATTGTGGGGACGCTCTTCCCTGCAGGCGCAAGCCCTTGCAGTTAATTACGCTACCGCATTGCTGTAACAACTTTCTCCTTCTCTATGTGGTCACTTCGTGTCGTGTGTGTTTATTTTGTGTTTGGTTGCCTGTGGATTGTATATGGAGACTGAGTTATGTCGTCGCCCGTAGGGCGTGGACTAGTCCAAATCCGTATTATCTTAGATTTGGGTTTGGGGGTTTGGGTTTAAGGATACGTTAGTCTCGTTTGAGACTAAGATCTACTTAAACGTTTGTTAAGGATACGTCAGCCTAGTTTTTAGACTAAGATCAACTTAACGGGATCGTTTAGATCCGACAAGAGAGCAATTAAGGGAGCCCCGTTGTTTAGTTTAGTGACATTGCGGTCGATAGGTAGTTTAAGGACATTGCGGTCCATTGGTAGTTTAAGAACATCTCGGTCCATAGGTAGTTTAAGGAAATTGCGGTCCAATGTTAGTTTTAAGACGTTGCGGTCAAGGTTAAGGATGTCGTAGTTCGTGGATTTAAGGACTCCACGGTCCAATGTTAGTTTTAAGACATCCCGGTCAGGGACGTCGTAGTCCGTGGATTTAAGGACTCCACATTCCAATGTTAGTTTTAAGACATCCCGGTCAAGATTAAAGACCTCATAGTCCATGAGTTTAAGGACCCCACAGTCCGTCGTTAGTTTTAAGACATCCCGGTCAAGGTTAAGAACCTCATAGTCCATGAGTTTAAGGACCCCACAGTCCGTATCAATGTATGGTCATCGGGACCCGCCACCTCTTTGAAGACGTTGAGGAATTACAACGCCAAGTATCAAAGGAGTGAAGAGATGTACCCTTAAACCGAGGTAGATTAAATAATCTTTGGCCCAATTTGGAACCAAGACCAATTAATTATGTTATGAGCCCATTGGCTCAGTTAAGTCTTAATTGAGGACTTATGGCCAGCTTGGGCTAAGTCCAATCATGTTTAGAATATTGGCTTTCTGTTGGTCCATTGAAGGAGAGGCTTTGCCTCTAGAAACTTAGCCAATTGGGCTAAAGCTAGTGTTGAACACTAGAGACCGACAGTGTTGGACACTGGGAATAAGATCAACAATTTAGTGTTAAACACTAAAGATAATCAATGTTGAACACTGGGAACAGAGTTTTCCAAATTAGTGTTTGAACACTAAGAAAATCAGTGTTAAACACTGGAAAGGGAGTTTTCAAACTAGTGTTAAACACTATGGAAATCAGTGTTAAACACTAGGAACAGCTCATCAGTTTGATGCTAAATATTATAAGAGAAGAGATCACATGGGGGCACGTGATGGCATCCAAAAGGTGGGGCCAGATCCCCTTCATTTTGTTCTACAGATAAGTGTTTAACACTTTTAATTCTGAAGGCCATCACATGTGGGCACGTGATGGGGGCTCACGCTTTGAACTGTTAGAATGTTCATTAGGGGTCACGTGGAGACACGTGAGGGCGCCCCAGAGCTTCTTTTCTTTTGCTTTTTCTTTACGCGCTTTGGGGGTCACGTGGAGCACGTGAGGCGTTGCCTCAAAGTTCTTCTCTATGGATCTTTACTGGGGTCACGTTGTAACACCCGAGCCCAATACTACTAAATTCTGTTACTGGTTGAGCATTAAATAGTACTCATTTCATTTAGCTTGCCTGTTTGTCACTTACTGTAAAATTTTATCTGGCTAAGTCATTTCTGCATATAACAAATTTTAGCATCTAAAATGAAATTAAAAATATCTATCTTGGCCTACTCGACACCCCTAGCCTCGTGGTAGCGTCCGTGCATTGTGTTCTCGTCCCGTTCGGTGAAACGGGCGAGTTTGGACGGCTACGCGCGCGTACAAGTGTCCGTCTTGGGGGTATGCTTTTTAATCATAAAACACCTCATTTTAAAATTTGAAACCCGCTTAAAATCCTATTATTTAAATTTCGAATTTTTGGACCCAACCTGGGCACGATTTGGAAATGTTTCATTTAGCGCCAAAATCCCAAATTAGTATCATATTCAAAACCATATAATATTTCGTTTATATATATATTCTTACTGTTAATTTAATATTCAAAATCTTTTAAATATTCTTTTAACCCCTAAATCTTTACTGGCTTTCTTCCTCAGCCAATCAGCGTAGGCATATTACCCGTGGGCCCCCCTCCATTATCTTCCTCTCTCTTTCTCTGTCTCTCTCTATCTACCTTTCTCTAACTCTCTCTCTCTCTAACTTTCTCTCTCTCCTATATATATATTTTTTCCTTTCCTCTCTTTCTTTCAATCACGAGCAGAACCCATCGCGAGAAACCCTTGGTTGAACCCTAGCCGCCTTCACCGTCGCCACCGCAGCCCCGACACCGGCGCCAACATCACCGTCACCCTCGCCTCCGCCTCCTCCTCTCAACCTCAACCTTCTTCCTTCCACCTGGCGCACCCTGCGCAGCCGCGATCGTTGCAGTTTTCGCTGCAGCCGCCTGCTCGCCGGCGGCCCTCATCGTCGCCATCCGCGCCATCACCGGCGCCCTCCTCACCACCTGCGCACTCCAGCACCCCGACCATCTCCTCTCCCTCTCCGTTTTCCTTCCCTGCACCGAAGTCCATACCCGAGCCCTAACCCTAACCGCTGCAACCTCCTCGTCGGCGCCTCACCGCCGTCGATCTCGTCGCTGTCACACCCTCTGCAACACCAGTAAGCCTTCTCTCCTCTTCCTCCTTCCATTCCCCTCCGGTTTATCCTTTGGCTGTGCATTAAATTCTGTATTTTTTATAGTCGCTGTTCGCCGGAATCCGACCATGCTGGTGACGTGTCCCGACGATCCAGCAAAGTACCCTGACCCGTAAGGTCCCTTGGTTCGTTGTTTGGGTTCAATCCGTGAACCGTGCGTTCGTCGCGTGTTTCCCCGCCGACGTTACGTTCCGTTTTTCCCGGTTCGCGACCCGTCGAGGCAAGTATCCCTTGCTACATGCTATACAATATATTTATATATGTTTTGACACATTGAACCTGTAAAACTTAACTTGGTATAGTCGTTTCTCATTTGGTTGCAATATGGCATTATATCATTTTACAGTTAACATAAAATTTACAGTTTGCCAATTTAACCCTAATAACTAAGTTTACCTGTTAATCACATTTTTATTGTTTAATAGACGGTAGTGCTTACCCATGTAGTTCTATTACATTCGGACATTCGTATTCAAAGGCTTGATATAACTGTATTGCATCAATATCTAAACTATCGCACCGCTAAGGGTGCTCAAACCTGTTAATATAATAAAACGACTGCACTGTATTACTGCACTCTTGAGATTGAATGGAACATGCTTATTATTTAATCCATTGCTTATGTCATGTTGTTAAATACCCTGTTCGATTATATATCTGTTTGTGAGCACACCCACGATATTGTTACATCTGGACTTGACATTGTCACACATGGTATATATTGTACACCTGACATGGTACCGTATGTTGTTGACTTAACCCGATGTAACATGATCCGACCTGTTACCTGATCTTGTGTCTAATGCCAACAAACCTGTCCTGTAGTCCTCATGGACCGTTCCTGTTGTCTATCCAGACAAACCTGCTTTTTCCTGATCCTGTGTTGGCATTAGTTCTTGATTACTGAATACCTGACTTGACTTGCACTTATAACTTGGGGGTATGGGGAAATCAAAAGTGAAACCTGACTTGTAACTCGACAGTTCACTACCTGTCCTGAGTGTACACATTCTTGTTTTGTGCCTAGCGGCATATCTCGGTTTCAGCCGAGAATATTGTGGCCGTGGTCCCGGGTATGTACGGGATACTATCGAGTGTACACATTCCTGTTTTGTGCCTAGCGGCATGTCTCGGCTGCAGCCGAGAATATTGAGGCCGTAATCCCGGGTATGTACGGGATACTATTGAGTTACATCGATAATTCATCAATTGATTTCAAAGACTTTAGACTAGAAAACCTGATAGAACAGTTTAGTTACCCACTGCACACTACCATGCACTGCTTGTTTCACATTATTGCTTTATTCATGTTTATTTTTGCATTGCCTATTACATTGTTCATATTATATTACTGGTTGACATGACGCGCTGACGTCTGGGTTTTGCATGGCCCAGATTCTGTACCACTGTCGCAGTCCGAGCAGGAGTACTTCAGCCAGCAGGCTGAGTTGTGAGTCCAGTAGTGGTTAGTTTTATTTCCTGCATTTTTCCTGATGTGAGCCCGCATTATGGGACATACCTTTCAGTTATTTGTATTGGATCATTTGCTTCCGCATTTATTTATTATTGACTCTTGTTATTCTGGATTATGGACATGTTTTAGATAGTTTTGTCTTGTTCTTGATATCTCTACAGCCGTAATATGACTGTGGATGGATACTTCCTACCCACAGGTGGCATGGTTGGCTATGTCACGTGCCCAATCTAGCGTACTCTGGGAAGCGGGGCGTGACACACGTGGTAGCACGTGACGCTGTTTCTTTGCCCGTTTGAAGATGTGTTTATCTTTTTAAGAATTAAATTCTTCATAGGGTTAAACCCTAGCAAAAAACTTTAGAGGAATTAAATTCCTGTTTTCTTCTGAAGAATTATATTCTTAGATAGGGTTAAACCCTAATTTCTTCTTTCTTAAGGGAATTAAATTCTTGTTATTTCGACAGATTTAAGTTCTTAACTAGGGTTAAACCCCGGTTCTGTTCATTTTGAAGGAATTAAATTCCTATAACATAGGGTTAAATCCTAATTTTATTTCAAAGGAATTAAATTCCTATAGTTCTGTGAGAATTAAATTCTCAAACTTCCATTCCCCTTTTATGCTTTGGATCTGCATGGCAGGATCTCAACCCAATGAGAATTTAATTCTCAATTCATGGGGAGATGTGCACTTTGCAGATCCTCTGCTAGAGAAAGAACTAAGTTCTTCTTTTTGTATAAGAGTTAAACTCTTTGAGAATTAAATTCTCCTTTTAAGCCTCTCCCTTCTTACCTAAGGTTTTCTTTTGCAAAGGATCGAATTCTTCCCAAAATCTCAAGGCTCTAGTTCTCTCCCTCTGTATGTCTCTCGCTCTCTCCTTTTTTTCTTTATTCTTCTTGGCTCCTATTTATAAGAGAAGGAGCAGAATCAATTAGTTTTATTGAATCATTCATTGAGGGATTTGATTTGTATTCATTAGAGATTTGATTTGCATTCATCATTCATTTGGACCTTTGGATTATTAGGTGAATTTTATTCACCATTGGATTTTAAATCCAAAGATATCCCTTTGTTATTTCGGTTAGATTTTAAGGGGAAATCTTTCCAAGTTCAAGATTTTTCCATGAATAGGTGATATTTAATCACCTTTAGATTTTTAATCCAATCGGTTCCAAATAATCATTCTCCTTTGGAAAGATTTGAATGCCTTTCAGAATTTAATTCTGTTAAACAGAGAGGCTTTGAAAGCCGGTCACGTGTGACCACGTGACCCTTGGTCACGTGTAGGCACGTGACCCCCTGGAACGAGCTTTCTTCTCCTTTCTGCGCTCTGTTTTCTGGCCGATGTTCAACCGTCACGTGCCAACACGTGACCTCTGGTCACGTGTGAGCACGTGACCCTTTCTGGAACCTTTTCTTTGATTTAATCAAGGAGCTGACTCTGCCTTTGCCGTTGCTTTTAAATGTCACGTGCCAACACGTGACTGCTGGTCACGTGCTAGCACGTGATGCTTCCTCCGTAAACTTTCCTGATTTTAAATCAGGAAACATCAGCAAGCAGTTGAGGAGCAGCTTTCATCCTTCTTGCAGCAGTGGGCTCAAGTGGAAGCAGAACTGGCAGTGGCAGCCGATCAGGAGAAGGCATTAAAGGAAGTGCGCGAGCAATTGATGGGGCTATTTAAGACGCTTCCTTCTCCTTGAACACTTTGTACCATTTGCAATTGTAAATAAAATGTATTTGCTTCTTTTATTCTTTAACACAATATATCTTGTACTCAATCAAATTTATGAATAAAAGATATACATTCTTTATAATGTCTTATGTCATTTCTCCGCTTTCTTCTTTCTTTTATTATCAGCATGTTACTGTTGGCATGTTCCTTAAGCAAGCGCAGCCTGTAATCGATATAGAACATACTGTCTTGAACACCTTAGGGAGTAGTGATGGCTTAGGAAGTAGGGTTAAGATCTGTCTCCTAAGACTTTTCAACTTTATGAGCCGTGAGGGTCTCATAAAGACTTTTCTCCCTACGAGTCGAGAGGATCTCGTAGGTGTATTTTCTCCTTAGGGATCGTGAGGACTCCTAAGTGTGTTTTCTCTTGAGAGTCGTAAGGATCTCACTAGAGAATTTTCCCCCTTACAAGTCGAGAGAGCTCATAAGCGGTTGTTTCCCTCCTTGTCGAGATTCGACTTTGGAGACTGTGGTCCGTGAATAGTATGCGAGAGTCCGTTTTGGACCGACTTGCAGGACCCCGGTGCTTAAGAAACAGGTTTTTTAATCCCTGCTGTCTAAGGCTTTTCCTCACGAGTCTAGACAAATCGAGCATTTCTCGCAAAAACACCAATTTCCTCACGAGTCGAGACGAATCGAGCATTTCTCGCAAGAATATCCTAACGTCACAGTTAACCTCTGCTCTTTACGACAAAGGTCCGTTAGGGTCTGTGGTATTTAGGGTTTTGTCCGTCGTACCTTCGCGTTGGCTGATGTATTCCTCGATAGGCAATTTTGTTGTTCGAGTAACCTTGCGATTGTCGTGTCTCTGATCCCTTCGGGGGCTGGACAAGACGTCTTCAAGTAATCTTCCAGGTAATATTACCATCGAAAGAGCAAGCGTAGGGATATTCCATGTCACTTTTTACTTGAGGTTAGGCTCATTTTGAAGAGCCCCGATGAGTCATAACCACTCCGCGCCGATGTGGGATGATCTCCGATAGTCTTTCAAGCTTTATATGACTTGCCGTCAAGACCCTGAAGCTAGGAATTTGGCCTTTGCTTCGTTTGTTGGCATTGCGTCCTCTATATTGAGACGAATGTCGCGGTTGTCTCTAGGTTGTTGGTGAACCGTCGAGGTTTGGAACTAGGGACTTTGCCGTGGCTCCGCTGTTTGATTGTCGCGTCTGAATCCTGTTGGAGGAAGAACGCTGGGGTGACATCTCGTCTGCTGTATCGAGACGAACGTCGAGGTGGTGACCACTCCGCACTGGTGCAAGATGATCTCCGATTGTCTTTCAGGCTTTATATGACTTGCCGTTAAGACTCTGAAGCTAGGAATTTGGCCTTCGCTTCGTTTGCTGGCATTACGTCCTCTATATCGAGATGAATATCGCGGTTGTTTCTAGGTTGTTGGTGAACCGTCGAGGTTTGGAACTAGGGACTTTGCCATGGTTCCGTTGTTTTGACCCTGGGGTCGTTTGTTGACGTCGCAGCTGCATCTAAAATGATAAATACATCCTATTTAATACATATTTTAATGATTTTTCTTTAATTTTTTCATTTTTTTTAAATAAAAACCTTTCATCTACCCTATCCTAGCTACCCTATAAATAGACCCCTACCCTATACCCTCTCATCCCAAAACCCTAGGTTTACTCTCTTGAAATTTCCACAAGAAAAGTGTGTTTTGAAACCGAGTTCACGGCTAAGCGCTGACGGATTTCTGGCGACGTTCTTTGAAGCAACCGGCGACGAAACAACATCTCGGCCATTTCCCTTGTTCCTCTATACTCTTTAGAAGAGTTTGAAACACGTAAGTCCCGTTTTTCTCTCTTTTCCACTTCTCAAAATACGACTTTATGAAACCCGACGGAAATCGGAACAAACCGATTTCCGATTCGGTTTTTCTACAAAATCTCACTTGTCACCCATACCATAATACCTAAACATATTCATGATGACCATTAATCACATAACAATTAATTTGGACAAAGTTTCTCACATGAAATGATAACTTTTCTGTAATATCGTATTCTTTTCACATTAATACCATAATGTTTATTTTTCTTATTCTAATCAATTCCATCATTCCTAAACATTCTCATCTTGATCACTAAACTTATAAAAATCAATTTGAATGAATTTTCACACATGAAATGATAACTTTTGCAAATACCGTATTCTTTCACTTAAATACCCTCATGTTTATTTTATCATGTTTAACCCCTAAATATCACAATACCTTAAAATAAGTCACGAGGTAATGACCTACCTCCACACACACGCAAATACAACCCTAAAATGATATCATCAAAACTTAGAATACGACAAAACGAATTTTTCATTAAAATACCATAATCTTCATAAAACCATTCTTAAAAGGTTTTAGATTGTTACACTTTTAAGTAAATTTTTCTTACTAGGAAAATACGATAAGTTGTGGACATCGATCGTTTATCTAAACTGACTTTGTGGTGTCTAGGCTAGGCAAGTGAGCTTGGGTAACTTTAAAAGGCCCGCCTCACGATTCGTGAGCGGATCCTTCCCTCCTAACTTATACTTACCTGGCCACAATTGACGGTGAAGAGGCGATTTGAGGTTTCTAACGACTTGTCGTTTAGACCATTTAGAAATAGGCTAGTTGGCTTAGGAAACCCTAGAACCTAAACTACGGAAAATTACACTTTTCAAATAAATACATTTTAATTTATAAAACTGTTTTCTAAATGAATAGTATTTATTAAATCTTTGCAAAGCGCCGCTACAACCCATCTTTAGGGAACCCGTTCGGGATCGTGCGGTTTATCGCGCACCCTCGGGCTAGTAGTGCGAGATTCAGACCTCCGCAAGAAGCATTCGGTCTCGAAAGGTTTAAAATACGACATCTTAAGAAAATGAGATTTTTGGAATATAAAATATTTATTAAATTATTTTTGTATAAATATATGTAAATTCATCATTTAAATATCTATTTTATTATAATATAAATTTTCCACCTTTTTCTAAAAAATCACAAGAATAAAGGTTACACTAAAACACCATGAACTTCAAATAATCAATATTACAGATAAATACCATTATTTATGAAACTAGGATATTTTCATTAGAAATGTCATAACATAAAATCCACAACTCTAAAGACGAAAAATAAATACTTGAGGTGTATTTTGAAAAGTATATAAAAGTATTTTTACATAAAACCCCCTCAAGTTTTTTATAAATTACCCTAAGGTCCCTAGCAATTATAAGAGCTCGATTCACAATTCCGATTGTCTGACTCGGGTTTGAATCTGATTAATCTGACTTGAATATGATTCAAGTCAATCCATAATCTACAAGTTTTCAATTCAATATGAACACATGAATCCATGAATACAATTACCAGTTTATACAATCTGGCTGAACCGAACCATGGATATATTCCTTCTACATGATTTCCAGTATTCCATTTACATGATACTACGGTTATAACCATTTCCTAATATCATGGTTTTGGTCAGTCAGCCAATCAATCATACAACCAACACAATTTACAATATAACAATACAAATAAGACATCGCGGGGTTTAAAGGGGTAGATTGGTACGGAAGGTGTTAAAGGTGGCACGAGGTGGTCAGATTAAGACACCTAACCTATATTTCGTTGCTGTTGTACCGTGGCTTAACGGTTCCTTGTACTTTCCGTTTGCCCTGGTCTCTAGCATATAGAGACCCCCCTCGTATATACTGGCATCCTTCTGTACCAAGATACAAACAACAGTGTTGACATAACATTACAACAATAGTTTACACTTTAAAATGTATCTTCTTATTCTGTCTTCTCTACTTCCCTCTTACCTTTGGGACTTACCGAGCGATCTGTTCGCTGACGACATTCTGTTTCTCTCTTCTTTGAATGTCGTTAGGTGACTTGGACCCGACAGAAGTTGAGCCATCACAAGAAGACTTGGAGCAGTTTACTCAAGACCCTGCAGTATAATTTTATTGTACACTTTTCTTTCCAGTACTTTACATTTCCTGTTATGCCACTGTTTAGGCATCTTTATTTCAGTTGTATTTCATTTTCATGTATTGTACAAAGAATGTTAATAAATAAAAGTTACTGTTCTTTTTATACTCTTGTCTCTTGTGTAATTATTTCTATATTGCTTAGCTATGCTTAGCGTATGTACTTCTGAGTACATACGTAGCGGACCTCGTCGCGTCCCCTTCGCCGTACACTGGGAAGCGGGGCGTGATAGGTTTTGTTGGTGGCCCATGCAGGTCAGAGCTGTATGAATCCCTGTCATGCAGTTCTGGTCTGCGTGAACAACCTAAGCAATATAACACAAGAACCAGCAACTAAAACATTCTTTACAATTCATGTTCCTTGAATCTTGCAAATTTCTATTCCTTGAATCTTACCATTTGAATCTGTCATAACCCGAATTTTTCTTCAAGATTATGGATTCCCCGAACAACACCAGCACCAACGTCAACAACACCCCTTCAGCACTACCTCTTACACCAGCTCTTCCTACACCACCCACTGAGCAAACAATGCTATTTGAGGCGATTCGCAGTCTTCTCGAGGGACAACAACAACTTCTGAACCGTTCCGAGACTGACGCACCGGGAGTAAAGCAATTCAGGGCTTTATATCCCAAGCAGTTCTCCGGTAAAGGAAGCCCTCTTGAAGCGGAAGAATGGGCACAAAGCATCGAAGACGATCTGGCAGCAGCTCAAGTGCCAGACAACGCTTGGGTCCGTGTAGCAAAACTACAGCTCACGGATAATGCTCGCAACTGGTGGAAGGCGGAAGAAAGCCGTCTGGTACAGCTGATTGAATGGAAGACCTTTCGCGAGAAGTTCGACGCGAAATACTTCCCCGTGACTGCCAGGTTTGCAATGGAGCAGCAGTTTATTCATCTACAACAGGGTTCAATGTGGGATAAATCAGTAAATGAATACGATGCTGAATTCACCATGTTAAGCCGGTAAGATATGTCACAATAGTTCAATTTTTAATTATCACATACAACACAGCTAACACAATCTTAAAACAGATTCGCGGCACACTTGATACCGACGGACGATATCAGAGCCCGTCGCTTTCAACAGGGTTTGGACACAGAGATTAAGGCTGCTCTAGCCACAGGAAAGTTCTTGACTCATGAGGATGCTCTAGAAGCTGCCCGCAGTTATGAGGCAGTGATAAAAGAGAGGGGGCAGACCCCAGTCTGCAGGAGTCAAACGCCCTGCCAACCAGATGGCAGGTGGTGCCTCGTCTAGACCACCTTTCGTGCTGTTCCCGCCAAAAATTTCTGCGCAAAAGAGTCTAAGGTATCAAATGGCAGCGATACGCTTAAGAAAATACGAACCAGAATCTTCCGGCCTGTATTTTGATAAACTCCCCAATGAGAAACTGTTAAATTATGATGGTATTGAAAGCATCTCGAAAAAACCTTCGATTTGATATATTATGGGCCTCATAATTCATCCGGGATCAAAAGTTATGAGCAAATGTGTTATGCACATGTGATCTAAGAAAGAAGATGCGAACCAGTATTTTCCGAGCTGTATTTTGACAAACTCCGGAATGAGAAACAGCTAAACTCTGATAGTATTGAAAGCATCCTGAAAAGACCTTCGATTTGATATATTATGGGCCTCATAATTCATCCGGGATCAAAAGTTATGAGCAAATGTCTATGCACGTGTGATCTAAGGAAGAAGATGCGAACCAGTATTTTCCGAGCTGTATTTTGACAAATTCCGGAACAAGAAATGGCTAAATTCTGATGATATTGAAAGCATCTCGAAAATACCTTTGATTTGATATATTATAGGCCTCATAATTCATCCGAGATCAAAACTTATGAGCAAATGTGTTATGCACGTGTAATCTAAAGTAATGCTCTACTACATGGGGAATGCATTTTTTAGTCCCACATCGGAAAAAGGAGAGCTGGCTTCTCTACCACTCCCATATAAATAAGAGGGGATACCTCTTAGAAAGGGTAGAGTTAAATCCTCAAAGGATTCAATACTCAAAGAAGCTTAGTTCTCCAAAGGAGCTTAGTTCTCCAAGATAGGAGCATGCTCCTCTATAATGCGCATATGCGCAAGCGCCATGTGCGCTACGTGCAACGCACGTGTGCCCGCCATGCGGCACCACGTGCAACGCACGTGCGCACCACATGAGAACATTTAATAATATTAAAAGGAGCCTGTTCTCCATATATAGAAGCCCTGCTTCTCCTCATAATGCGTATGTGCGCTACGTGCAACGCACGCGTGCTCGCCACGCGTGCACCACGTGCAACGCACGTGCGCACCATATGAGAACATTTAATAATATTAAAAGGAGCATGTTCTCCATATATAGAAGCCCTGCTTCTCCTCATAATGCGCATGTGCGCTACGTGCAATGCACGCGCACCACGTGCAATGCACGTGTGCTCGCCACGCGCGCACCACGTGCAACGCACGTGCGCACCACATGAGAACATTTAATAATATTAAAAGGAGACTGTTCTCCATATATAGAAGCCCTGCTTCTCCTCATAATGCGCATGTGCGCCACGTGCAACGCACGCACCACGTGCAACTCACGTGCGCACCACATGAGAATATTCAATTAAAAGGAGACTCGTTCTCCATAGGAGCTTGCTCCCCCCCCATAATGCGCATATGCGCAAGATCCATGTGCGCTACGTGCAAATATGAGCGCCCAACACGTGCGACGCACGTGCGCGAACGCAAAGAACCCTTTTTCAGCAGCGAGAAACTTAAGCTCCATCCTGTTCTTCTCCCCTAATGATTGAGACATGGTTCAAAGGGTACATCCCTCCACACCTTCGATATATGGCACTGTAATCTCTCAGTGTCGTCGGAGAGGTGATGGGTCCCAACAACCAATGATCCTTCTTTCTAAAATAAACAAAAAGAGAAGAATAATCAATATCTTCTGAGAGAAAAAAAAAAGGAGAACTCTGAAGAATTCCTCAAGAACAAAAAAGGTAAAAAACCTTTAGAAAAAGAGAAAATTCTCTCATGAATAGATCATTGATCTGAGAACAAGATCAAGGACCTCTAAGGAAAAGGAAAATAAACAAATAAAAAAAAACAGTGCCTTGCACTTCTCTTTATGAACCATTGGTTCTGAATCTAAAAGATTCTCAAGATAACAGTGCCTCGCACATTTTATCTGAAATTGATCCAAAAGAATAAGAACAGTGCCCAGCACTTGCTAGAAATGCACTATTACGCAAGCCGCGCCACGTGTCAGCAGTGCAACAGCGCAGCGCACTGACGCAGCGCACTGCGCTATTGCGCTTGCGCTCACCAGAGCGTGACACGTGTCACCACCACATGAGTTTGCGCCCATTACTCGGCGCAAAGCGCCTGACAAGCCACGTGGGGTACTGTCAGAGTATTTAATGCTCTACATTATTAAAGAAAAGGGACAGAGCCTAATTAAAAGGCCTAACAGGCCTAATAAAAAAGTGCTATGCATTTTAAAAAGGGCAGAGCCCAAACAAAATAGATGCTCTGCATCATTTATAAGAGGGCAGAGCCCAACCAAAACAAGAATAATGCAGTGCATTACTAAAAAGGGGCAAAGCCCTAGCACAGGCCAAAGACAAAAGATGTTGAAACTGGACTTAGCCCAATCATGGCCGTAAGTCCTCAAACTAAATTGACTGAGCACAGCTTCTCTCCTAAATCAATTTACATCCTGTTTGAGGGTACATCTCTGAACTCCTCTGACACCCATCGTTGTAATCCTTCAACGACTTCAGAGAGGAGACGGGTCCCGACGACTAAACATTCAAATGGACTGCGGGGTCCTTAAACTCGTGGACCGAAACGTCCCTAAACTAATATCGGACCAAAACGTCCCTGAACTAATATCGGACCGAAACGTCCCTAAACTAATGTTGGACCGAGACGTCCTTAAACTAATATTGAACCGAAACGTCATTAAACTAATAATGGACCCCTACGTCCCTAAACTGGAATATGGACCACCACGTCCTTAAACTGGCGATGGACCACCACGTCCTTAAACTGGAACATGGACCACCACGTCCCTAAACTGGAACAATAGAGCCTCCAAATGCTCTTTTACCGGATCTAAATGATCCCGTTTAAGTCGATCTTAGTCCCAAACACGGCTAACGTATCCTTAAACATTCAAATGGATTATAAAACTCCCAATCAACTCTGGTTCGAGGGTACATCTCCGAGCTCCTCTGATATATGTCGTTGTAATCCTTCAACGACATCAGAGAGGTGACGAGTCCTGACGGCCATATATTAAATGGATCACTACGTTAAGTTGATCTCAGTCCCAAACAGGACTGACGTATCCTTAATGAACGTTTAAGTTGATCTTAGCCGCAACACGGCTAATGTATCCTTAAAATAAAAACACCAAACCCAAATCTAAGTAGATACGGATTTGGACTAATCCACATCCTACGGGCGACGGCATTACTCAGTCTCCGTATACAATCCACGGGCAACCACAAACAAAACAAACACACACAACACGAAGTGAAATTCTGGAGAAGGAGAAAGTGGCTACCGCGATGCGGTAGCGTAATTAACTGCAGGGGCTTACGCCTGCAGGGAAGAGCGTCCCCACAATCAAAAACCCCTCAAGCGAGGGGGAATCTGACGAAGTCTGCTACTTCGGCCGCATCCGTCTAAACCTCCGATACACGGTGCCATAAATCAACTTGGCATCTTCGGAGAGGTGGACGGATAAAACCAAATAGCATCTGCCCCGAATCTCAGGCGAAACGCAAAGTCTAGGCCGCCATTCGGAGGGGAACACGTGCCAAGGCGACCCGGAGTACCAACCCATCGTCCTAGCCCAGCCTTTTGCACCTACTGCAAGAGACCTGGACATATGATGAAAAACTGCCGTCAAGCCAACCGCCTTTGCTTAGTCTGCGGCTCAGCTACTCACGATATTGGGTCTTGTCCTCAAAGACAGAACCCAGTTGCTGCACCCAGGCCAGCAATTATCTATCCGCAGCGACCAGCTCTTTAGGCACCTGCTCCCAGACTTGCACTGCCTGCACTACCCAGGGGACCACAAGCTGCACCACCTCCTCGTCAGTTCCATCAAGCTCAAAGGAACGTTCAGAGGAATGCTCCTCAGGCCAGGAGGAATGTGCCAAAGCGTCAGGCTTTCATGATGTCTGTGGAAGAAGCTGAGGCCACTGGCCAAGTCATTACTGGTAAACTTCCTTCTTAAACTTATCTTTTAGTCTTGTTTACCTACACACTTTCCCTATACCTAAAACCTATCCGATATACCTTAGGTACAATCCTAGTAGCTTCACTACCTGCACTTGCACTGTTTGATACTGGAGCATCTCACTGCTTTATGTCGCAACGGTTTGTCCGAACCCATGCGATTCCAGTCTCACCGCTTGTATCCAGCTGGAATGTCAGTTCCGGAAATGGCGTTCTAAAGGCAACTATGGGATACAGCCTGTGTCCAGTCGTCGTCTGCAGTCGGGAGTTTTATGCTGACTTCAAAGTACTGGACATACCGAACTTCGATGTGGTTCTAGGAATGGACTGGTGTTGGGGTAAAAATTTACACCCCGGTTGACCGAGTCAAAGTCAAGGTCAACCCCAAGCCAGGTAGGCCCAAGCCCAGGTCAAGTGGGCCCATGCCCAGATCGAGCCCGAAACATGAAGCGGCCGACCCTCCCCATGCCAAAAATGAAATCATGTAATAAATAATTTTTATGTAATTTTTTATACATGAATGTATGCAAAATGGGCATAAAGCCAATATTTTGTAAGCCCGTGGCTTATGTGCAAAAAATGAAATGGCACATGAGCCATGGGATAGGCAAAATGCCATTTTGTGAAGCCCAAGGGGCTATATGTAAATGTGTAAGCCTATAAAAGGCAACATGATGATGAATAAAGCATACATTTTTTCATTCCCCCAAAAACTAGGGCTTGTGCCTCTTTCTCCTTCTTCAAGGTTCTAAAAACCTTCTTCTTTCTGTTGAATTAAATCAAGAGTTTAACTCTCCCTTTCTCAAAAATAAATAGTTTTTCACCACAAAACCCACAAAGGGGAGCTCGGATCTCCAGTCAGATCTCGAAAAGGGGAGACTTTTAAGTCTCACCCCCTTTTCTCCAAGATCCCGCCGGTCAAGAGCAAGAAGAAGGAGACCCATCTCCAAAAATCTAACTTTGGACAGACCCAAGGCTCAAAAGAAGAGCAATAAGTCCCCAGGAGTTTAACTCCTTTCTAAATCTGCTGGAGTTTAACTCCTTAAATTAATTTCTGTTGGAGTTTAACTCCATAAATTTGTTTCTGTTAGGAGTTCAACTCCGAAAATTCCATTGGGAGTTCAACTCCCCAGCCTAGGGGCTAAGTCCCTTCCCGCGGGTGCTTCCCGCGGTCACGTGTGTGCCACGTGACCCCGGGCGCCAAGGCGTCGTTCGGTCACGTGTGCCCACGTGACCCCGGGGCGCTGAGGCGCCTAATGGTCACGTGTGCTCCACGTGACCCCGGGCACCAAGGCGCCCTTTGGTCACGTGTGCCCACGTGACCCCGGGCGCTGAGGCGCCCAATGGTCACGTGTGCCCACGTGACCCCGGGGCGCCTAGGAGCCCACCGGTCACGTGTGCCCACGTGACCCCGGGGCGCCTAGGCGCCCACCGGTCACGTGTGCCCACGTGACCCCGGGCGCTGAGGTGCCCAATGGTCACGTGTGCGCCACGTGACCTCGGGCGCTGAGGCGCCCAATGGTCACGCGTGCGCCACGTGACCCCGGGCACCATGCGCCCACATGCTGCGCACGCATCTTTAAGACGCTTTTCCCCTTGTTTTTTTTGTCGTGCACTCCACACTAAATATGCCTCCCCTGTTAGAAAAAAATTTCTAACGGGGCGCTGCCCCGCACCCCGTAAGGGGGCTGCTAGCCCCCTTGACCCCCAGCCCGCTATCCGGGTAGCGGGACCCCCGTAAAAACTCTGCGGGGCCCCCAGTATATCCATAACCCCCTCCAAAACACAACACACGTACATTGCACATTGAGTTCGCATGACCAGTTTAACCCGTCAATCGGAGGTTCCCTCGCTCCAAAAGCGAGGGGTAATTAACAGCAGCTTAGTCCGCGGCTGCCGGAGATTCGGATCCCCACAATCATTAAACCCCGGCCTACCCTAGGCAGGGGGAATCTGTAGTACGCCTGACAAGCGCGCGCGTATTTCCATCTCAATGGGGTGACGAAAAACACCCTACAGATTCTGGCACGCCCGGTGGGACCATCTCTCCTCCCATATTTCGGGTTAAATGTTCATGCGAACTTAATCAATATACATATCGATTGCCTATATTGAAATAATGTTTCTATTTGCAGGGTTAATAATTTCCAATTGCCATATTCGACGCAAGTCGGTATATTTGAACGATTTTTCTTGGCCCCAGCTGGGGGCAAGGCCATCAACACTGACAAAGTAATAAGGCATTTCGGGCAAGCTCCCGCGGTGCCCCTGACAACTGCTCAATCGGGTATCTTCTCCAAGCTTCTGATCCAGAGAACCACCAAGTCTTTAAACTGGGAACAATCGACCTCTAAGTCGTTAAACTGGGAATGTAAAAAAAATGTAAATAAACAAAAAAAAAATTGTGTAAATAAAAGAGAGAGAAAAGCCGAAATGATGGGGCAACTCGCAATAAAAATCAGCGAGTAAAAATGGAAATGAAAATAAAGCCGAAATGATGGAGCAATCGCGGTAAAACAAAACAAAATAAAAATAATAATAATAAAAAAAAAGCGGCAAATGATGAGTCGCTCCTGGTACCATATTCCAGTGCAGCGATGCAGACGCCAACCAAAATCCAATTTCCAAAATTCTTCCAGCCCTACAGTCAGTCCCCAAATTGACTACCGTATACAATCCACGGGCTCAAATAATTCTCAGCATACCCATTCCCCACAGCAACCACCAGTTACGCGGCTGGTCTCCGCCTTTGGAATTATGCTTCATTGAGAAGACCCGCTCATGTGTCCTCACGATACATGAGGAGAACAAACCTTTGTGGGATCCTTACGACTCACAAAGGAAAAGCACACTTAGGAGTCCCCACGACTTCTAAGGAGAACATACACCTGCGGGATCCTTACGACTCGCAGGGAGAAAATACCTTTATGGGACCCTCACGGCCCATAAAATTGAAAAGTCTTAGGTGATAGAGATCTAAACCTGTCTCCTAAGCCATCGCTCCCCAATCCCCAAGTGGCGAATGATGAGTCGCTCCTGGTACCATATTCCAGTGCAGCGATGCAGACGCCAACCAAATTCCAAATCCCAATCCCCAAGTGGCGAATGATGAGTCGCTCCTGGTACCATATTCCAGTGCAGCGATGCAAACGCCAACCAAATTCCAAATCCCAATCCCCAGCGGCGAATGATGAGTCGCTCCTGGTACCATATTCCAGTGCAGCGATGCAGACGCCAACAGTGTCCCAAAATTTTCCGGCCCTACGGTCTGGATCATACATCCTGCAAAACCGTATACAATCCACGGGCGTAAAACAATCCCGATCTCTCCAAAAAAAAAAGAACGGTATGTCCATAAGCAAAACGGGCACGGATGAAAACCCGAAAGGGCTCTGTGAGTAAAAACAGCAGGACTGCCGGCGAGTTTGTGAAAACCCGAAAGGGCGCAACTCGTAAAAAAAAAAAAAAGAAATGAAATGCACTCGCAAAGTCCTCTCGACTTTGTGAGGAGAAAATTCCCGCGTGAGATCCCTACGACTCACAAAGGAGCAACACACTTAGAAGTCCCCACGACTCTTAAGGAGAAAATATACCTGCGGGATCCTTACGACCCGTAGGGAGAAAATGCTTTTATGGGACCCTCACGGCCCATAAAATTGAAAAGCCTTAGGTGATAGGGATCTAAACCTGTCTCCTAAGCCACCAATTCCCAAATCCTCTCGATGCAAATGATGATTCGCTTCTGGTACCATATTCCAGTGTAGCGATACTGATGCCAAACAAACCCAATCCAAATCCTCTCGGGGCACATGATGAGTTGCTCCTGGCATTATTCCAGTACAGCAATGCAGATGCCAAATAAAAACCCCAATTCCCAAATCCTCTCATGACAAATGATGATTCGCTCCTGGTACCATATTCCAGTGTAGCGATGCTGATGTCAACCCAAATCAAATCAAACCAACAACCTCTACGGCGGAATCATGCTCCGTCCCAGAGTGTACCCCGTGTCGAAATCAAGCCTCGCCTCGGGATAACGACCTCCTCGTCGGAATTATGCTCCACCTCAGAATCAAGTCAACCAGCAAGCTCTGCGTCGGAATTATGCTTCGTTTCAGAATATGCACCCCGTGTCGAAATGATGCTTCGCCTCGGTGTATCTGCCTTCCCTGTCGGAATTATGCTTCGGCTCGGAATCAACCAACGACCTCCTCATCGGAATTATGCTCCACCTCGGAATCAAGTCAACCAGCAAGCTCTGCGTCGGAATTATGCTTCGTCTCAGAATGCACCCCGTGTCGAAATCATGCTTCGCCTCGGGATATCTACCTTCCCTGTCGGAATTATATTTCGCCTGGGAATCAACCTCCGCATCGAAATTATGCTTCGGTTAGAATGTCTGTCACCCTTCGGAATGATGCTCTGAATCCTGGAATTATGCTCCGTTCATCGGAATGATGCTCCGATCCTTGGAATTATGCTCTGCAAAATTGGAATGATGCTCCGCTCATCGGAATGATGCTCCGACCCTTGGAATCATGCTCCACCCTTCGGAATGATGCTCCGAACCCCTGGAATCATGCTCCGCCCTTCGGAATGATGCTCCGAACTCTGGAATCATGCTCCGATCATCGGAACGATGCTCCGATCTCTGGAATTATGCTCCGCCCATCGGAACGATGCTCCGATCCCTGGAATTATGCTCCGCTCTTCGGAATGATGCTCCGAATCCTGGAATCATGCTCCGATCATCGGAACGATGCTCCGATCTCTGGAATTATGCTCCGCTCTTCGAAAAGATGCTCCGAACCCTGGAATTATGCTCCGCCCATCGGAATGATGCTCCGACCCCTGGAATCATGCTCCGCCTTTCGGAATGATGCTCCGATCCTTAGATTTATGCTCCGCTCATCGGAATGATGCTCCGAATCCTGGAATCATGCTCCGATCATCGGAACGATGCTCCGATCTCTGGAATTATGCTCCGCCCATCGGAACGATGCTCCGATCCCTGGAATTATGCTCCGCTCTTCGGAAAGATGCTCCGAACTCTGGAATCATGCTCCGCCCATCGGAACGATGCTCCGATCCCTGGAATTATGCTCCGCTCTTCGGAAAGATGCTCCGAACTCTGGAATCATGCTCCGCCCTTCGGAATGATGCTCCGAACTCTGGAATCATGCTCCGATCATCGGAACGATGCTCCGATCTCTGGAATTATGCTCCTCCTATCGGAGCGATGCTCCGATCCCTGGAATTATGCTCCCCTCTTCGGAAAGATGCTCCGAACTCTGGAATCATGCTCCGCCCTTCGGAATGATGCTCCGAACTCTGGAATCATGCTCCGCCCTTCGGAATGATGCTCCGAATCCTGGAATCATGCTCCGATCATCGGAACGATGCTCCGATCTCTGGAATTATGCTCCGCTCTTCGGAAAGATGCTCCGAACCCTGGAATTATGCTCCGCCCTTCGGAATGATGCTCCGATCCCTGGAATCATGCTCCGCTCATCGGAATGATGCTCTGAATCCTGGAATCATGCTCTGAATCCTGGAATCATGCTCCGATCTTCGGAACGATGCTCCGATCTCTGGAATTATGCTCCGCCCATCGGAACGATGCTCCGATCCCTGGAATTATGCTCCGCTCTTCGGAAAGATGCTCCGAACTCTGGAATCATGCTCCGCTCATCGGAATGATGCTCTGATCCCTGGAACCATGCTCCGCCCATCGGAATGATGCTCCGATCCCCTGGAACCATGCTCCACTCATCGGAATGATGCTCCGATCCCCTGGAATTATGCTCCGCGAATCAGAATGATACTCCGATCCCCGGGAATCATGCTCCCCGGGATGGTGCTCCGCCCCTGGAATGATGTTCCACCTCGAAGTTCAGCTTCAAGATCCATCAATTTCATGCACACAACTCAAATGTGCGGTGTGCATTTATTGATGGGGGGCACTTTGTTGGGGTAAAAATTTACACCCCGGTTGACCGAGTCAAAGTCAAGGTCAACCCCAAGCCAGGTGGGCCCAAGCCCAGGTCAAGTGGGCCCATGCCCAGATCGAGCCCGAAACATGAAGCGGCCGACCCTCCCCATGCCAAAAATGAAATCATGTAATAAATAATTTTTATGTAATTTTTTATACATGAATGTATGCAAAATGGGCATAAAACCAATATTTTGTAAGCCCATGGCTTATGTGCAAAAAATGAAATGGCACATGAGCCATGGGATAGGCAAAATGCCATTTTGTGAAGTCCAAGGGGCTATATGTAAATGTGTAAGCCTATAAAAGGCAACATGATGATGAATAAAGCATACACTTTTTCATTCCCCCAAAAACTAGGGCATGTGCCTCTTTCTCCTTCTTCAAGGTTCTAAAAACCTTCTTCTTTCTGTTGAATTAAATCAAGAGTTTAACTCTCTCTTTCTCAAAAATAAATAGTTTTTCACCACAAAACCCACAAAGGGGAGCTCGGATCTCCAGTCAGATCTCGAAAAGGGGAGACTTTTAAGTCTCACCCCCTTTTCTCCAAGATCCCGCCGGTCAAGAGCAAGAAGAAGGAGACCCATCTCCAAAAATCTAACTTTGGACAGACCCAAGGCTCAAAAGAAGAGCAATAAGTCCCCAGGAGTTTAACTCCTTTCTAAATCTGCTGGAGTTTAACTCCATAAATTAATTTCTGTTGGAGTTTAACTCCATAAATTTGTTTCTGTTAGGAGTTCAACTCCGAAAATTCCCTTGGGAGTTCAACTCCCCAGCCTAGGGGCTAAGTCCCTTCCCGCGGGTGCTTCCCGCGGTCACGTGTGTGCCACGTGACCCCGGGCGCCAAGGCGTCGTTCGGTCACGTGTGCCCACGTGACCCCGGGACGCTGAGGCGCCTAATGGTCACGTGTGCTCCACGTGACCCCGGGCACCAAGGCGCCCTTTGGTCACGTGTGCCCACGTGACCCCGGGCGCTGAGGCGCCCACCGGTCACGTGTGCCCACGTGACCCCGGGCGCTGAGGCGCCCAATGGTCACGTGTGCGCCACGTGACCTCGGGCGCTGAGGCGCCCAATGGTCACGCGTGCGCCGCGTGACCCCGGGCACCATGCGCCCACATGCTGCGCACGCGTCTTTAAGACGCTTTTCCCCTTTTTTTTGTTGTCGTGCACTCCACACTAAATATGCCTCCCCCGTAAAAACTCTGCGGGGCCCCCAGTATATCCATAACCCCCTCCAAAACACAACACACATACACTGCACATTGAGTTCGCATGACCAGTTTAACCCGTCAATCGTAGGTTCCCTCGCTCCAAAAACGAGGGGTAATTAACGGCAGCTTAGTCCGCGGTTGCCGGAGATTCGGATCTCCACAATCATTAAACCACGGCCTATCCTAAGCAGGGGGAATCTGTAGTACGCCTGACAAGCGCGCGCGTATTCCCATCTCAATGGGGTGACGAAAAACACCCTACAACTGGCTTGGAACCTTTTATGCTACCATCGATTGTCGTCAAAGGAGGGTAGTATTCGAGATTCCAGACCATCCGGTCTTCTATTTCAAGAGTGGAGATCGTACCCTGGAGCCAAGTACCTACAAAGCAAAGCCAAGAGAAGCAGTAGTTGCGGCAACTCAAGCGGAAGAAGAAATAAGACCAGAGGTGGTTCGAGAGTTCGACGATGTATTTCCTGACGATATATCAGGTTTGCCTCCCGATCGAGCTCTTGAATTCGGTATTGATTTAGTACCAGGAGCACAACCGGTGATCAAATCACCGTATAGACTAAGTCCGGAAGGTTTGAAGGAAGTTCGAACACAGTTGGACGAATTATTGGCGAAAGGATGGATTCGTTCCAGCACTTCAAGTTGGGGAGCACCTGTGCTACTGGTGAAGAAGAAGGAAGGTTCATACAGAATGTGCATCGATTATAGGGCATTGAACGAAGTCACTATAAAGAACAAGTATCCACTTCCGCGCATCGATGATTTATTCGATCAGCTAAGTGGATCTTGTGTTTTCTCTAAATTGGATCTTCGTTCAGGTTATCATCAGGTGAAGGTCAAGGAAGTTGATATTCACAAAACAGCTTTCAGAACTCGCTATGGACATTACGAATTTCTAGTGATGCTATTTGGAGTGACCAATGCACCAGCAATATTCATGAACCTAATGAACCAAGTTTTCCGGGAGTATTTAGACAGGTTTGTTGTCATCTTCATCGACGACATCCTGGTATATTCTAAGAATCGGAAAGAGCATGCAGAGCATCTACGAATTGTCCTGGAAACTCTTCGACAACATAAGCTTTATGCCAAGTACAGCAAGTGCGAGTTTTGGCTAAATCAAGTTGGTTTTCTTGGACATATCGCATCAGGAGAAGGAATTTCTGTGGATCCAGCCAAAGTTTCAGCAGTTAGCGAATGGCCTACACCAAAGTCAGTGAAGGACATTCGGAGTTTCTTGGGTTTAGCTGGATATTACAGAAGGTTCATTGAAGGATTCTCAAAGATAGCAACACCCCTGACCAAGCTCACACGAAAAGATGAAGAATTTGTATGGTCAGAATCATGCGAGCAAGCTTTCGTAGAACTCAAGTCAAGACTAACATCTACACCTATTCTCGTAATACCGGATCAATCTGGAGGATTCGACGTGCATTGCGATACATCCGGTAAGGGACTAGGATGTGTTCTACATCAGCACGGTAAGGTTGTGGCTTATGCTTCAAGACAATTGAAGACTCATGAGCGCAATTATCCAACGCATGATCTGGAGTTGGCAGCCGTCATCTTTGCTCTCAAGATTTGGCGCCACTACTTACTTGGTGAACGAGTGAACATCTACACAGATCATAAAAGTCTGAAGTATGTATTTACTCAGAAGGAGTTGAATATGCGGCAGAGAAGATGGTTAGAACTCATGGCGAACTTTGACATCAACTTGCAATATCACCCAGGAAAGGTGAACGTAGTACCTGATGCTCTTAGTCGCCAACCATTATCATTGAATATCACCGCTCAGTGGAAGCTTCAGCAAGACTTACAGCAGATGGAGATTGAACTAGTCATGCCAGGTGATGCTTCAAGTTTGATGAATCTACAAGTTCAATCAACCATTGTCAATCAGATCAAAGCAGCTCAAGCCAGCGATGCTAAGTTGCAAAAGATCAGAGAACAAGTGGAGAATGGACTCAGAACAGATTTTATCATCCATGAAGACGGATCTTTGAGATACGGCAGCAGATTGTGTGTACCAAAAGGTCCTGTTCGGGAAGAGTTAATGAAAGAAGCTCACAGCTCTCCCTATTTAGTACATCCTGGAGGTACCAAAATGTACAAAGATCTACGTCAGAATTATTGGTGGCATGGAATGAAGCGTGAAGTAGCCAAAAGCGTCGCAAAATGTTTAGTGTGTCAGCAAGTAAAGGCTGAACATCACAGGACAGCTGGACTACTTCAACCGTTACCAATTCCAGAATGGAAGTGGCAGCACATCACGATGGACTTTGTAACTGCTCTTCCTCACAGCACAAAGGGTAACGATGCGATATGGGTCATTGTGGATCGACTCACAAAGTCGGCTCACTTCATCCCATTTCGAGTTGGGCAATCAACTGAGACACTAGCAAAGAAGTACATGGAGGTAATAATCTAATTAAGATTTAAACACTTCATAATGTACTATCTCTGATACCCATGAACTCATACAGGAAATTGTGAGACTTCATGGAGTACCGGTCTGCATTGTCTCCGATCGTGACACCAGGTTCCGATCGCAATTTTGGCAGAGTCTGCAAGCTAGCTTAGGAACAAGTCTGAACTTCAGCACGGCTTATCATCCACAAACAGATGGTCAGTCGGAACGAACTATTCAGATCTTGGAAGATATGCTCAGAGCATGTATGCTAGACTTCAAAGGATCGTGGGAAGATCACCTGCATCTTGTGGAGTTTGCATACAACAACAGTTACCAAGCAAGCATAGGAATGGCACCTTTTGCAGCATTATATGGAAGGAAGTGTCGATCACCATTAAGTTGGGACGACATCGGAGATAGGGAACTTCTTGGACCAGAGATGATAGTAGCGACTGTTGATGTGGTTCGTACTATCAGGGAAAGGATGCGCATAGCC
Source organism: Agapanthus africanus (assembly GCA_030015575.1). Lineage (NCBI taxonomy): Eukaryota > Viridiplantae > Streptophyta > Magnoliopsida > Asparagales > Amaryllidaceae > Agapanthus > Agapanthus africanus. Next base: position 629,513,582 of record CM057343.1, read on the forward strand.
CAAGATCGACAGAAGCACTGGGCTGATGCAAAGAGACGACACTTGGAGTTCCAGCCAGGAGACCATGTATTCTTGAAGATATCTCCGAACCGCGGAGTGATCCGATTTGGAAGACGGGGTAAATTGAGTCCGAGATATATTGGACCGTTCGACATACTCGAACGAGTCGGTGAAGTGGCATACCGTTTAGCGCTTCCACCCTCATTGGAAGGAGTGCATAACGTGTTCCACATATCCCAACTCAGAAAGTATGTGAGTGACCCCAGCCATGTACTTGATCATTCTGAGCTCACTATACAGCCCGACTTGTCTTGTGAGCAACAACCTGTGGAGATCCTGGACAGGAAAGTGAAGACACTTCGGAACAAGGAAGTTAACTTGGTCCGGGTAATGTGGACACTCCAGGAGAATCCACGTGGGAAAGGGAAGATGAAATGCGTGCAAGATATCCTCACCTTTTTGTAAACTAGTCCTCAAATAAAAGTTGTAAATTTCGAGGACGAAATTTTTGTAAGGAGGGTAGATTGTAACAACTCCAATTTTTGTATACATAAATTTGATTTAAATTTGAAGTATACTTGGAGTATTTAATGTTGTTGATATCACTTTAAGTATCTATTTTCCTACAATAATTACAAGCAAGAGCTTGTAGCTCATTGGTAATACCTTGCACTGCTGAACCAAGCCACCAGAGTTCGAATCCCATGCCCCACATTATTTTTAGATTATTTTTCTTTTAAAATTCTTGGAAGCCCAACAGTCCACAGACCATAACTCCCAAAAGTTGAATTGAACCCTAAAAACGGAGTATACCATGAGCTACATCAGAGGACCCCGCACCCGACGATCACCGGACTCGGCCGGGATCGGCCGAATCGTCAGGCGCCGCCGGCCGGACTCGGCCGGACGGCCGAGCCCCCAAAACGAAAAAGTCGCCTTTTCGTCTTCCCAACTCCCATGTTAACTCCAATTTAATTGATCGGTTCTCAAATGATAAATACATCCTATTTAATACAAATTTTAATGATTTTTCTTTAATTTTTTCAAGTTTTTTTAAATAAAAACCTTTCATCTATCCTACCCTAGCTACCCTATAAATAGACCCCTACCATCTACCCTCTCATCCCAAAACCCTAGGTTTACTCTCTTGAAATTTCCACAAGAAAAGTGTGTTTTGAAACCGAGTTCACGGCGAAGCGCTGACGGATTTCCGGCGACGTTCTTTGAAGCAGCCGGCGACGAAACAACATCTCGGCCATTTCCCTTGTTCCTCTATACTCTTTAGAAGAGTTTGAAACCCGTAAGTCCCGTTCTTCTCTCTTCTCTACTTCTCAAAATACGACTTTATGAAACCCGACGGAAATCGGAACAAACCGATTTCCGATTCGGTTTTTCTACAAAATCTCACTTGTCACCCATACCATAATACCTAAACATATTCATGATGACCATTAATCACATAACAATTAATTTGGACAAAGTTTCTCACATGAAATGATAACTTTTCTGTAATATCGTATTCTTTTCACATTAATACCATAATGTTTATTTTTCTTATTCTAATCAATTCCATCATTCCTAAACATTCTCATCTTGATCACTAAACTTGTAAAAATCAATTTGAATGAGTTTTCACACATGAAATGATAACTTTTGCAAATACCGTATTCTTTCACTTAAATACCCTCATGTTTAATTTATCATGTTTAACCCCTAAACATCACAATACCTTAAAATAAGTCACGAGGTAATGACCTACCTCCACACACACGCAAATACAACCCTAAAATGATATCATCAAAACTTAGAATACGACAAAACGAATTTTTCATTAAAATACCATAATCTTCATAAAACCATTCTTAAAAGGTTTTAGATTGTTACACTTTTAAGTAAATTTTTCTTACTAGGAAAATACGATAAGTTGTGGACATCGATCGTTTATCTAAACTGACTTTGTGGTGTATAGGCTAGGCAAGTGAGCTTGGGTAACTTTAAAAGGCCCGCCTCACGATTCGTGAGCGGATCCCTCCCTCCTCACTTGTACTTACCTGGCCACAATTGACGGTGAAGAGGCGATTTGAGGCTTCTAACGACTTGTCGTTTAGACCATTTAGAAATAGGCTGGTTGGCTTAGGAAACCCTAGAACCTAAAATACGGAAAATTACACTTTTCAAATAAATACCTTTTAATTTATAAAACCGTTTTCTAAATGAATAGTATTTATTAAATCTTTGCAAAGCGCCGCTACAACCCATCTTTGGGGAACCCGTTCGGGATCGTGCAGTTTATCGCGCACCCTCGGGCTAGTAGTGCAAGATTCAGACCTCCGCAAGGAGCATTCGGTCTCGAAAGGTTTAAAATACGACATCTTAAGAAAATGAGATTTTTGGAATATAAAATATTTATTAAAATTATTTTTGTATAAATATATGTAAATTCATCATTTAAATATCTAATTTATTATAATATAAAATTTCCACCTTTTTCTAAAAAATCACAAGAATAAAGGTTACACTAAAACACCATGAACTTCAAATAATCAATATTACAGATAAATACCATTATTTATAAAACTAGGATATTTTCATTAGAAATGTCATAACATAAAATCCACAACTCTAAAGACGAAAAATAAATACTTGAGGTGTATTTTGAAAAGTATATAAAAGTATTTTTACATAAAATCCCCTCAAGTTTTTTATAAATTACCCTAAGGTCCCTAGCAATTATAAGACCTCGATTCACAATTCTGATTGTCTGACTCGGGTTTGAGTCTGATTAATCTGACTTGAATATGATTCAAGTCAATCCATAATCTACAAGTTTTCAATTCAATATGAACACATGAATTCATGAATACAATTACCAGTTTATACAATCTGGCTGAACCGAACCATGGATATATTCCTTCTACATGATTTCCAGTATTCCATTTACATGACACTACGGTTATAACCATTTCCTGATATCATGGTTTCAGTCAGGCAGCCAATCAATCATACAACCAACACAATTTACAATATAACAATACAAACAAGACATCGCGGGGTTTAAAGGGGTAGATTGGTACGGAAGGTGTTAAAGGTGGCACGAGGTGGTCAGATTAAGACACCTAATCTATATTCCGTTGTTGTTGTACCGTGGCTTAACGGTTCCTTGTACTTTCTGTTTGCCCTGGTCTCTAGCATATAGAGACCCCCCTCGTATATACTGGCATCCTTCTGTACCAAGCTACAAACAACAGCGTTGACATAACATTACAATAATAGTTTACACTTTAAAATGTATTTTCTTATTCTGTCTTCTCTACTTTCCTCTTACCTTTGGGACTTACCGAGCGATCTGTTCGCTGACGACATTCTGTTTCTCTCTTCTTTGAATGTCGTCAGCTGACTTGGACCCGGCAGAAGTTGAGCCATCACAAGAAGACTTGGAGCAGTTTACTCAAGACCCTGCAGTATAATTTCATTGTACACTTTTCTTTCCAGTACTTTACATTTCCTGTTATGCCACTGTTTAGGCATCTTTATTTCAGTTGTATTTCCTTTTCATGTATTGTACAAAGAATGTTAATAAATAAAAGTTGATGTTCTTTTTATACTCTTGTCTCTTGTGTAATTATTTCTATATTGCTTAGCTATGCTTAGCGTATGTACTTCTGAGTACATACGTAGCGGACCTCGTCGCGTCCCCTTCGCCGTACACTAGGAAGCGGGGCGTGACAGGGATCGATGTGATCTCACCTGCAGGGCAAAAATTTCATTTTTCTTTATTTCTTTCCGCGATGTTCTATCATTTCAGCTTTTATATCGCGAAGGTCGCGATTGCCCAATCATTTCGGCTATTTTTCGCAGTGCCCAATCATTTCGGCTATTTTTCTTTTTACTCGCTGCTTTTTATTGCGAGCTGCCCAATCATTTCGGCTGTTTTTGTATGCATACATTTTTACTTGCTGATTTCGTTGTAAGTTGCCCCATCATTTCGGCTATTTCGTATGCATGTTTGACTCGCTGATTTTTTTATCACGAGTGTGGAACTTGGAATCTGACGCCAATCTTAGCATCAACATCGCTACGACTGGAATATTGCCAGGAGTGAATCATCATTCGCCTCTGTTGATGTCGAACAAAGGTGGATTAACAGGGTTAAGATCCTGTCGACCAAGGCTTTTGACTTCATGAGCCATAAGGATCTCATAAAGGTATTTCTCCCTACAAGTCGTGAGGATCTCGTAGGTGTGTTTTCTCCTTAGGAATCGTGGGGATTCCTAAGTGTATGTTCCCCTGTAAGTCGTAAGGATCTTACAAAAGGGTTTTATCCTTATAAGTCGAGAGGACTTACAAGGGTTGTTCACCATATAGACATATCCCTAGTCACGGGTGGGAATTTGCTGGGGAAATGTTTATTCGCGCCCGTGGATTGTATACAAGGGTCAGTATTAAGCCACTTGTAGGGCCATATCGAAGGTTGTGGGGGTTGCTTAAGAACATGTTAAGGTTTCTGTAACTTAAGACTTTCAAATCTTATGAGCCGTGAGGGTCCCATAAGAGAATTCTCCTCACGAGTCGTGAGGATCTCGCAAGTGTAATTCTCCTTAGGAATCGTGAGGATCCCTAAGTGTGTTGCTCCCTTGTGAGTCGTAAGGATCACACGCGGTTGGTTTCTCCTTACAAGGCCGAGAGGACCCTGTAAGTGTCTTTTAACGAGGTTGCGCCCTTTCGGGTTTTCACAAACACCCACCGGTAGTCCTGCTGTTTTTACTCACGGAGCCCTTTCGGATTTTCATCCGTGTCCATTTTGCTTATGGACATACCGTCTCTTTTTTTTATTCTTTTTTCTAACGAGGTTGCGCCCTTTCAGGTTTTCACAAGACTCGCCGGTAGCCCTGCTGTTTTTACTCACGGAGCCCTTTCGGGTTTTCATCCGTGCCCATTTCGCTTATGGACATACCGTCTTTATTATTATTTTTTTTTTATTCCTTTTCTTTTTATCTCGTCAGCCTGAAGATGCTGCGGTAGTAGTTTAAAGACGTTTCGGTCGTTAGCCAGTTTTAGAACATAGTGGTCCATCGTTAGTTTAACGACGTTTCGGTCGTTAGCCAATTTTAGAACATAGTGGTCCATCGTTAGTTTAACGACGTTTCGGTCATCAGCCAGTTTTAGGACATAGTGGTCCATCGTTAGTTTAACGACGTTTCGGTCTTCAGCCAGTTTTAGGACATAGTGGTCCATCGTTAGTTTAACGACGTTTCGGTCTCTCGCCGGTTTTAGGACATAGTGGTCCAATGTCGTCGTATTTGAGGCGAATCTCTAGTTTACTGACTTTTCGGTCGATGGGGTTTTCCTTATGAATGAGCACGATGCCCTCGGCATATCCATCTTTCTCGGAGCATGTGGTTGTGGCGGGATCATCTTGCAGTTTTCGGACAGCGCGAACTTGCCCTGTCGGTATTGGTCTTCAACCCAGTTTTTGAAGACGTAGCAGTTTTCGATCGGATGGCCCAATACTTGGTGATAAGGGAAGTAATTAGGATTGTTGACATCATTCAGCTGTAGCTGGTGTTTCGGCTCCGGTAGAGTGATAAGCCTGTTGCGCACTGCTAATTCGAGCAGCCTCCTTGTTTCATCCCGGGGAAACGAGTAAGGACGTTTCAACCTCTCATAGAGGGGTTGCCGCTTGTTGTTTTGGCGAACAACCGGTCTAGGGCCACTCGATTGTTGTTGAGTGTTGTCGACGAAGGTCGTTTTTCCCTTTCCTTTATCCTTTTTGTTCGCTCCGTTGTTTGTGGGTCCGAGATTCTCTCCAGGTATCGTGCAATTGCACGGCTGAATGTTCTCGCAATTCTTCAATTCTTCAGAGATGGATTCCTTGAAGAAAGGGCCGAAGGCTACTTTTTCGTCAGAGTCGCCCCCGAAGGTGAGAACTCGTGATCCCCCGGGATCATCCCTATGACAATTGTCGGCAACTCTTTTATGCTCATATGTCGTATTTTTTCACTGTCTATGAGCTTCCCGCTTTATTCTGTTGACGTGTCGCCTGTGAGCGACATACCCTTGCCACCAACACTTAAAGGAGTCGCAGTCTTCAGTAGGATGTGCGATCTTCTGATGATATAAGCAGTAATTAGGATGCATCTCTACTCCACCGAGAATGTTTTCTTCAGAGGGTAGTAGCTTCATTCCCATTGATATGGCTTTAGCAAACATTTTCCTCGCTTGAATTTGTTTTTATCCGCAGCGCATGTCTTTTGATTTGACGGGAGTGCCTCGACTCTTTCGTCTAGTCGCCGGCGTTTGGCTCCTTCCAATATGGCCATCTCACGCTCCTGATTGGCTTTACTTTTCAGACGAATCTCATTCAGGAAGGCATCGATCATCTCGTCTGACGGCCACAGAAGTTCTGTTTCAGGAGCCCCCTCTCAGTTTCTCGGTGCAAGGAGCTTCTTTATCATCTATCGACGAGTGAGAGATCACATGAAAACTTGCCACGTAATTCTCATATCCATCTAATGAGTTTTCTCCATCATCTCCGTCTTCAAGGACGTGGCTGAGAAACTCTTGGAGCGTGATTAGGGTTCGCGCTTTCTGGTTGTACTCTTCCAGTGCATCGATTTGTTTCTGCAGGTCCGTGCGCATGTCACCAGGCTTCACGGGCTTTCTGGATCTCTTCTTCTTTTTCGAAGATTTCGACAGCTGGGTGTGAACACTTTGGCTATCCCCACCAATCCTTGGAGTTAGACGCGGTTTCAGCATCCCTTCGATGATCTCAGGTTCCGACGGGTTCTTCCACCTGATCGCCGGGCATGTCTGGAGATCATTCAGCATCTTTTTGGTTTTGGCGAAAAGCACGACCTCCCATGGAGCTTCTTGTTCAGTTGATAAAACTGCACATTTAATATGACATTTTTCCTACTATTATTATATAATAAAAGGTGTTTATTATAATATATGATACATATGAGGGTTTATCTGTAAAAATACTATTTTCATGTGTTTATATATTATAAATAACATTTTGTAGGAAAAAGTAAGCATATAATATCCATGTAACATTTGGCCCATTTAAATATGCTTACCTTATTAATACCTTTGACCAATTCTTAATGGTTAAGTTAATATCTCAATAAAACAAACTCTACTAATATTGTTTGTTGAGTTATTGTGCAGAATTTTTAGGGCTGAAATCAAGGAAATCAAAGTTGGCAAATCAAATCTACCAAAGATATTCAAGAAACTAATTCTGGTAGAAATGTAGAAAAGATTTTCAAAGTCTAGATACTCAAAAGATTACCAAGTGTTACAGATATGAAGCTACAAAAATTAGAGGCCATGATCTTACTAAAAGGGGACGGATCCGCGGCCAAACCTATCCAATGGCCGTAGTTCCTTCGCGAATTTGAAGAGTTGAGATATGGGATTGTGGTGGTTAGGATCCTAACAACTAGTTTCCATATTAGGAAACTAGGGTTCTGGCTCTGTGACTATAAATAAGGACCGAGAGCCTCTTGGAAAAATCATCAAGCCGACGCGATCACGAAGTCCCAGACGGCTCACGCATCCAGGCTGATCATCAACGGTTCATCTACCTCCTTGGAAGAGATCGAGAAGCAACTAGATTTGTAATCATTTTCTAAGGATTCAATTGTAATGAATTTTGTTGATTAATAAAGGTAGCTTTCTTTTTCTTATTCTATTTCTTCGTAGTTTAATTATGCAATTTCTTTCCATCTCTTTTTCTCCCAACATGCGCGAGTAATTCTCCGCTTGTTAGGGTTCGTAGGATTAGGGTAGGCTAATGGATGATGAACATCTCTAAACTCTTTTTAAGTCCTATAAAGTTTATAAACTTTATCAAAAGAATCATTAACATCCTAATCGGGCGCGCTAACAATTCTTTGCTAGTTCCGACCGCGATTAGAGATTAGATTAATGATTGTTTTGGTAAAGGCTAGATATGAACGGAGTTCCGTGTCGAGATAAGGGTTAAGAGTGGGATTCCTTTCCCTCCAGAAACCATAATCTACACGCATCACCGTCGTTCTAGTTTTAAATCTATTAAAGGATAAAAAGGGCAACTTTTAATTAATCGTCCATAACTACTAAATGCTAACGAACCCTACAAGCCCTCTTATTATATTATCTACATCCCTAAAATAATCTAGATCTATATTTTTGCATTCTTGCTTAACGTAGATCTAGAAACTTTTCACAAAACTCTTTATTCCTCCTCTCTTTGTCAACACATCTAAAGTAAGATTAAAAGGTTCAACGTTTCCCTGAGGACGACCCGTACTCACCTCGGTCTAGCTACACGCGACACCGTTCTGATTGCGGTTAACTACTACACACTTTTTCGAACCAATCAAATGGCGCCGTTGCCGGGGATACGTGCATAATTTTTTATTTTTACTATTTGTGTTGAATTCGTATACGATCTATATCATAATAAAACAAAACTGCAAATTGCATATTTAACGATTTGTGTGTGAATTTTGCGAGGGAATCTGGAGTCACGGACTTGAGGAAACAGGAGATCTAGGGTTCCGAACTTCTCTGGTATCTTTCTTAACTCCTTCTCTCTCCTCTCAAATCCAATAAAATCTATTTTTTGCAGGATTCTTTGCAAAATAGCGCCGCTCAAAAATCTTTTTGCAAAAGTTTTGTGATTGGTTTTGTTTTGCATATTTTAATACGGACTTTAAGGGGCAAAGACCAAATCAAGATTAGGTGGGGATTTCATCACCCTTCCTAAGCCCCACAAATCACAAACCGAGCATATAAATCAACCCTTCATTAATTTAAAAAATATCTAGACCAGACTCTAAGGACTGTCGCGCTCATTAAGGACAGAGGAAGGTCGTGTGTAATCTATCGTTTATCCGCATTTCTTTTGTAGTGCCTAGGCAAGTGTGTCAAAGGCTAGTGGTTTTTAATTAGGCCCACTACTATGGTTCCTTCCCACTTACCTGGCACTTACCTGGCTACAAGGGTAGTACGGAGGCGGTAGAGGATTTATCTTACGGCTTGTCCTTTGGAAGTCTAGGAGCGGTCTAGAGACTGACCTAGGTGACCTTAGTTCTAGAGTTGCTTGTGCATCTTAGGGTGATTTGTCTTGAGTGCCACTTTTTCAAAACAAGCCAATTTTAAATCACACACACGCTGCCACTTGCACTAAACCCGCTTAGTGCATGCTCGGCTGGACACGGGATCCTAGTGCCTGTCTTGTCCGCGTTCCTGCTATCGACGCCGAAGTCGGTACTTCTTCATCTTCTTTTCCCCCACCACACACCACATCAACCGAGATGGACGGCACTCCATCAAATTATAACACCACGCTGCCACCGCCCGGAGGTGCGCAGAATCCACCGCGCATTTCTCTCCAAGAGAGATGTTATCCCATCCGTGGTCCTCTTCCCACTTGTCTATCTCTTCCACCACCTAACGGGGATAATTTCGAAATTAAACCCCACTACATCAATCTGCTGCCCAAATTTCACGGGCTTGAGTCGGAAGACGCGTACGTTTTCATCACCAAATTCGAAAACGTATGTGCTATGATGGGTACTTCGCAATTGACTTTAGATGCTATGCGCTTACGTCTTCTCCCATTCACACTGTGCGACTTGGCAGAAAAATGGCTTTATAATACTGCCGCACACTCTATCACTAATTGGGATGAATTCGTCATAGTATTTCTTAAGAAGTTTTACCCAAACCATAAGACTGCCCGTGTGAGAAGCGAGATCAACCAGTTCACCCAGCTTCCCAATGAACCATTTTGGAAGTGCTTTGAACGTTTCAAGGATCTGCTTGTCCAATGCCCCCATCACGGAATACAAAGATGGGATTTATGTCGGATTATATATGAGGGCATTAATCCAGCGACAAAGCAGATGCTTGAAACAATGTGTCAATGCAATTTCATGTCTAAAGACGACGGTGAAGCTTGGAAGTATCTGGAAGACCTCGCTGAACACACTTTGCAGTGGGAAAGCGTAAGACCACCTTCATCTAAGGGAGGTGTCCACCAGCTCGATGTTTCAATCGCAGTGAAAGCCGAAATGGCAGCGATGCAGAAGAAACTCGACGCTATTGAGAGCAGATTCTCATCAGTGTCCCTAAATCAGGTTACGCTTCCTAAGACCGTCTGTGGTTGTTGTTCGGATCCTTCACACTTAACGGAAGAATGTCCTATGAATGCACCGTTTCAAGGTCACGAGCAAACTAATGCTGCTTTTCAGCAGCGACCTAGAAACGATCCTTATTCTTCCACATGCAATCAAGGATGGAGGAATCATCCTAACTTTTCTTGGAATCAAAACCAACAAAGCAATTATCAAAGACCTCCTCCACAGCAACCACAACCACAGAATCAGCCCCCCTTTCAGTCACAGAATTTCCAAAATCCGGCCAACATTTCTACACCACAAGTGGCCGGTACTGACAACTCTCTTGCACAAACTTTGGATATGTTCATGAAACAATCCATGCAAATTTCGGCTGAGATGAGGTCTTCTATTGATACCATAACGAAAAACTCCGCCTCCCATGGTGAGAGTATTAAATCATTAGAAAACCAAGACAGTTAAACGCCGCGTTGAGTGCGAGAGAGAAAGAGAAACTCCCATCTCAACCCCTACCGAATCCTGGCCATTCACAAAATCATAATGTGAATGCCGTTACTACGTTGAGATCGGGGAGAGAGCTGAATAACCGAGTGGGTGAGCAGTTTGATATTAGTGACACATTTGATACCCCATCTTCTTCTTCCTCTTCCCCTAATTCGTCTAATCCCCCACCTTCATCCGAGCCTATTCTCCGTTTTTCCCAGGGCTCGAACATTTCACCAAATCTATCTAAGTCGATGCCCACTCCAATTTTGGGATCGAATCCGTCGCCAAAGTCTTCTCCACAAACGTTGGACCCAAAACTTATTGATCGAGCTCCATTTCCAAACCGATTAAGGGCCAACAGACCTAACCCGCAAATGGAGAAGATTGTGGAAATGTTTAAGCAAGTTAGCATGAATATTCCTCTCCTAGATGCTATTCAACAAGTCCCATCTTATGCAAGAATCCTTAAAGACTTGTGCACTAGGAAGAGAAAAACTCAAGTGCCTAAAAAGGTTTTCATGACGAGTAATGTTAGCACAGCTTTTACCCAACAAATACCAAAGAAACGTAAGGACCCGGCTGTCCTACAATCTCTATTTCTATTGGGGGTAAAAATATTAATCGTGCTTTACTCGATCTAGGCGCTAGCGTCAACTTGCTCCCTTATTCAGTTTATGAGCAATTAGGGATCGGAGAGTTAAAACCTGCGCATTGCACTCTTCAGATGGCCGATCGATCTATCACCCAACCAAGGGGTGAGCTAGAGGATGTGTTAATCAAAGTCGGGGAATTCATATTCCCTGTGGACTTTATTGTTATAGATACACAACCTGTGGCAATCCCACGCAATCAAATCCCGGTGATACTCGGTCGACCCTTTTTGGCCACTTCCAACGCAGTAATCAATTGTAGAAATGGCTCTATGACTCTATCCTTTGGAAAGAAGTCAATTGAGCTTAACATTTACAAGTTGGGAAGTGAACCCTCCGAACCCTATGCTCATGTGTGTTCTGTCGAATTAATGGATGTTGACAGCAGCGAATATGATCAACCTCATAATTCCGACTCTTTTCATATGTTGTTACTTGACACGGACTCTTCAACCGAGTTGTTCGGGTCAACATCTAACGCTGATAAGGAACTTTTTATAGAGTCTGACGATCACCCCATTTTTTCTGATGACATTATTTTTCGGGGTATCGATGAAAGCTTTGAGGAAATTTTCGCTGATGAACTCGCATATTTAAAAGACACGGGTGTTGAGATGAATCAACTCCAAGATAAAGAAATTGAACCTCCACCCCTTATTCTTGACAATCACGATAATGCGAGTAATCCATCATCATTATCATTGTGTCGTCTCTCCAAATTGAGACGCAATCCTTTTCCATTACACCTCTTATCACCTCCCCACTTCTTCACGTCAAAAGGTGACATGTTCTTCCACCAATCTTGGTGCTTCATCGATAAAAATTTTGAATGATTGGTGTTGACTTTTGGTCTTTGTAAGGCTTTACTTTGACCAATAACCTTACCCCCCTCGTATGATTTTAAAAGATTAACATTGCTTAACTCAAGTTTGGGGGGTATATTTTGGCTCTTGAAAGAAAATGATTTTTACAAAATTGTGAGCCAAAAAAAAAGTTTGGGGGAGGATTTCACTTGCATATATTCTTGCCCCCATTAATAATTTCCTCCTAAGTCTACAGGATTTTGAGCTTAACGGATGACATCAGTGAGGACACTGCTGTAAACAAGTTTGGGGGAGGTTTGTGCTTATTTACACATACTTTGCATTATACTATATATAAGCACAAAAAAAAATTTGATAATAAAAGAATAGAAAGTGAAAAAATTACATCCAAAAGATAGGAATAGTTTAAGAAAACCAAGAAAATTAGAAGTTTTCTTAAACGAACTGGTAATAAGTAGTTATGAGTCGTTGTCCCAAGGGTTAGTAAGATGAAGGAAGTCACTAATCTGAGGATAAAAATAAGTCTGAAAAATAGTTTCTATTCTAGAAGCCAAATATTTGAATGTTAATACCCTACTATATGCACTTACACACGTCTTGAAACTCGGGATAGTAGAGAATACCTTGAAATACTCTTGTCTAAAAGCCAAAGTATGAAGAAAATGAAAAAAAAATGAATGAATAAAATATAAAATGGTGAAGAAAAAAATGAACACTGGTTTTGTTATCGCCAAGGCAGCAATAAAAAAATATAGCGAGGGTGCTTCATCACCTAGTGCCTTAGACCAACTGGTCTGGGAGTCACTGCTAAGCCTTAGGTGGTGTAAGACGAGGAAAATACTATCACCTAATCAGCAAGCACATAAGTAATCGGTCAGTTAGTACCTCAAGAAGTATTAACGGTCGCATGAAATGTGTGAGCAAATCTAAATATTCATCAAGTTAAAAAGTACTGAGGTAGATGGACAAGAGTATGATAGCTTGAATTGAATTCTCCGAGTGTAGGGATGTCCATTTCACACACGTAGGGGTATATGATCGATGTTTGGATGAAAGGTAGGAATGAAAAATAAAGACGATGTTTTATTGAGGGATGATGTGATTTCTAACATTTTTTTCATGACTATTAAGATAGGGCTCATGACAACTGAAAAGCCAGTATAGTTGGAAACTCTTATTTTCAAAGTCTTTCTTTTATGGTTCTTATCTTTATATGTAAATTTCACTATCTCTCTTTTGTTATTGGATTTTGTGGGTGTAATCCGCTGAAAACCCTCAGGAGACAACACTCCTTCTACTAGGGACACCTAGAGGTTTAACGGCTTGTTGCACGTGCTCAGTGCAATTGTGTTGCCTACGAAAGTGTGCTTAGCTTTCTCCTTTCTTTTTCTCCTTCTCTTGAATAAACAAGTTTGCTCGGGACGATCAAAGATAAGTTTGGGAGTATTTGTTCAGTTGATAAATGTCACGACCCAAGTTTGGATGTGACAGGCACTTAGATTGTATCATATATAAAGATATGCACAAGTCCAAGTAAGCCGAAAACCAAGATCAAATACCTTATTGCGGAATTATTTACGAAAATTTAGTTTTTAAGTAAAAATCTCAATTTATGAAGTTAATTCATTAAACAAATAATAAAGGTTAAGTTTAGTTGCATTCCGAGTTGGAACCAACAATATCAACAATGGACATGAAAATAAACATATAGAACATCACTGAATCTCATAAGGACAAAAATAATGAAACTAACCAACAGATCTCAACTGTACATATATATACCATATCTCACTTCTAAGTCAAAATACAGTCTGATGGAGTCTTTCTAGATACAAAATACAAAATGGAAGGTTACTACACATGTAACCTACCTATCAAAAGATGGAATACAACTGCAAAAAGTGATCCTGCCTCGCAGCTACCCGTCCACTCTATCCCTGCAAGGAACTGTGGCACAACGGGGATGAGTTGCCAACTCAGTGAATACAACTAACATATAACGGCGAATAAAGCAAATATGACAATCATGCTACTGAATATGAATCAATATGGTATATGGGTATATGTGAAATTCAACAGTAAATCTCATTATACTTCGAAAATCACAACTCAAGTAAATCATTTCCCGGTGTCCATCAACGACACAAAACATTTCATTTTCTTATAGGCATCATTCCCCGAATGATCCTATACCCATAATATCGGTCGTTATCCTCTTGATACACGCCGTATTTCTATAACCAACTCCGGTATCGAGTAACCTCGCTAGGCTCCCCCGTCTCAATACGGCTATCCTGCCCCTCGGTCTCGACCGGGTCCACCATGTATCCAACTGTATATCTCCCCCACTCAGTATGGATAACGTAAATCCGCGACCGTATATCTCCCCCACTCGGTCCGGAATAAAACCAAAAACAAATCATCTCATGGTGGACATGACACATCAATCATGAAAATACTGGATTTATGTAATAGTGTTCAAAACTCAAAACCATAAATCCTCAATTCTGCATTTATCTCATATATAACACCAAAATACGCATAAAGTAACAGGATGTCAATGATGCAATCTACCATTACATTAGATATGTGAAATACGCTATAATTCATTTTAACAAGTATGATATTTAAGTGTATGTGACATGGCAATATCGACGAGGTGTGTGTAGCATATAAAATGTGCACGTGGCATGACTCGTCGATAATTGTGAAGTGTTCTAACAACTAAGCAATATACAAGTATTTTAAATGAATGAAATTCTAACATTTAAACATGATGATATGAATATCACATTAAGTAAAACCACGGGCGAAACACGCCATCTTTACAAAATTCCCCGGTAGATGTTTAGTCTACTCACCGAAAAAGTCGAATCTACTCCGGAATCGCTAATCCTTTCCCTTTCCTTATAGCTTCCGTACTTCTCGTATTTGAGTCTAAATATACCAAATTACGTATATAAGCAAAACGGCTATTCCGATATAACGCAAATAGAAATACGCTATCCCTCTTATATGTTACCTATTATCTGATTATATCAAGTTATAAAACACTTAATCTTGCTGGATTTTAGCCTAAATCTGCACTGTTTCAGAAATTAAAACGCGACGTGATTTCGTCGTGTCGTATTTAGCGTTTTACGATTCCTTTTCCGATATATCATCCCAGACTTTTACTACAGTAAAACTAATTTAAATAAACAGTACCAAAACATCCTAAATTGTATACTGTAGACTACCCAAAAACCAAAACCCCAAAATTCCTCAACTTGGCCGGCGACGCCGGCCAAAACTCTTCTGTCGCCGGCCCAAAACCGGCCCCCTGCCTCCGTCTTCTTGTGGTTCACTCTAGTTGTTACCTACATCATTTTGACCCTGTTTAATTTATTTAGTTATCTTCCAGATCAAAGCAGATTTCCACAGACACTAATTTTACCTAGAATACGATATTATGTGACATGCTAAACTGTAATTAACTAAACTACAGAGCTTAATTAACCTACTATGATTAAGAATTTACCCTCCTATGTTGCTGTAGGAATAACCCTCCAATTGGCTAAGTCCCTCCTATGAATGATGAGCCATCTCCATGAACAAGCTCCCTCTTCTTCTTCTTCTTCCTCTTGTTCTTTCCTTTCCTTCTTTAGTTTTCCTTTTCCTATGATTTTCTTTTTAGTTTTGATTCTGATTTTTAACTGAAAAAGAACTATTTAAGTGAAGGAATGAAGAGATAAGGGAAGGTGGAGGTGTCCTAAGCTAAGGTGTGCATGTTTCATGCAAGGAGGAGGTGGAAATGAGAGGTTATTTGAAGCATGAGGTGTTTTTGGTTTATTTTCCATTTTCTTTTGTTTTATTTTGAATTTATTTTCAGAACTGAAATGATTCCCTTTAATCACTTAAACCCTTGACAATACCCTATTTGCATAAAAACTTAACTTTACAATTTAACCCCTCACAACTTACTTATTATAAAACACATCTTTTGTTAAAAATGAAGCTAAATTATTCATTAAAACCCTTATAACTTATTTAATTTACATTCAAAAATTCTAATTTAAATTGTATTACGTATAACTTATGAAGGTTGACATATTTGATTTTAACCATTTTGTGATTTATCAGCTTATTCTTAATTTAATTAAATTTATTTATTTCTAGCTTTTCCTAAATGTTACAATATTCCCCCCTTAAGAAAATTCGGTCCCCGAATTTAAAATAATTACTAGACATACCTATGAAAAGATGTGGAAATTTCTTCCGCATTGCGTCCTCCGTCTCCCAAGTAATCTCCACGCGATCCTTTCCTTGCCAGAGAACCTTTACAGATGGCAGTATCCTCGATCGTAATTGCTTTGCCTGCCTGTCCAGAATAGCGACTGGCTGCACTGTGTAGGATAGATCTGGCTCAAGCTGTAGAGTCTGATGATGGATCGCATGAGATGGATCGTGAAGATATCTGCGAAGCATCGAAACGTGAAACACCGGATGTACGTCGGGAAAACCAGGTGGGAGTGCTAACCGATAAGCTACAGCGCCCACTCTCTCTAAAATCTCGTATGGTCCAACATATCTGGGGCTGAGCTTCCCTTTCTTCCCGAAGCGCATCACACCCTTCATTGGAGATACTCGAAGGAACACATGATCTCCCACATCAAACTCGAGTTTGCGTCGTCTTCGATCTGCATATGACTTTTGTCTGCATTGAGCCGCTTTCATTCTATCTCGTATTAAGTGAATCTTCTCTGTAGTTTCCTGTACTATCTGCGGTCCCAATACACAACTCTCACTAAGTTCCGTCCAGCAAACAGGTGATCTACATTTCCTTCCATACAAGGCTTCAAAGGGTGCCATCTGGATCGTCTCTTGAAAACTGTTGTTATATGAGAATTCTATCAAAGGTAGGTGACGATCCCAACTACCACCGAAATCTAGGCTACAAGCCCGAAGCATATCCTCTAGTATCTGAATGGTACGCTCCGACTGACCGTCTGTCTGTGGGTGGAAAGCTGTACTAAAACTCAGTCGTGTACCAAGAGCATCCTGAAGTTTCTGCCATAGCCTGCTCGTGAACTGGGTACCTCGATCTGATACTATGCATGTCGGCACTCCATGTAGACGTACAATCTCATCGATATAAATCTGTGCATACTGAGCAAATCCATATGTCGTCTTCACTGGAAGAAAATGAGCGGCTTTTGTCAATCTATCTACAATCACCCAAATGGAATCATACCCTCTGCTAGTCCTTGGTAGACCCACCACAAAATCCATGGAAATCTGTTCCCATTTCCACTCTGGAATGGGTAAGGGTTGCAGCTCTCCAGCTGGCCTCTGGTGTTCTGCTTTAACTTGCTGACAAGTCAAGCATCGAGAAACAAAATCCGTAACATCCTTCTTCATTCCTTCCCACCAATAATTATCCTTCAAATCACGATACATTTTGGTGGAACCAGGATGAATACTGTATACTGATCTGTGGGCATCCTCCAAAATCTCACGCCTCAATCCGTCAGAATCTGGCACACAGAGACGAGTCCTAAAACGTAATACTCCGTGATCATCAATCACGAACTCCGTCTCCTTGCCCTGCCTAACATGATCCATAATCTCCATCATGCGAGTATCTGTAGGCTGCGCATCTCGAATACGATCCAATAGCTGAGGTCTGGTGCGAACATGTGCTAACTGACCTCCTGCCGATGTAAACTCAAACTGTATACGACTATCACATAAGATCTGCCAGTCTGTAGAAGACAGTCTCTGCAAAATGCTCAAATGAGATAATTTACCTCCAGGCCTCCGACTCAAGGCATCTGCTACAACATTTGCTTTGCCTGGATGGTACAAAATCTCACAGTCGTAATCTTTCACCAACTCCATCCATCTACGTTGTCTGAGGTTCAGATCTTTCTGCTGAAAAATATACTTTAAGCTTTTATGATCTGTGAAGATTTGACACGTTTCTCCATACAAGTAATGTCTCCAAATCTTCAATGCGAATACTACAGCAGCCATCTCTAGATCATGAGTGGGGTAGTTTTGTTCATGCCTCTTCAACTGTCGAGAAGCATATGCTATAACTTTGCCGTGTTGCATCAACACACAGCCTAAGCCCACTCTAGAAGCATCGCAATACACGACGAAACCCCCTGAACCGGAAGGTAAAGATAATACCGGTGCAGTCGTCAAACGCGTCTTCAACTGTTGGAAACTCTGCTCACACGCATCTGTCCACTGAAATGGAACTTCCTTCCTAGTCAATCCTGTCAAAGGTGCCGCTATCCGTGAGAAATCTTGTACGAAGCGTCTGTAATAACCTGCCAGACCTAAGAAACTCCGAATCTCCGTAACTGACATAGGCCTGGGCCAGTGTTGTACCGCTTCAATCTTCTTTGGGTCTACGCATATACCTTCTCTTGTAACTATGTGACCCAAGAACTCCACACTATCGAGCCAAAAAGCACACTTAGAAAATTTTGCATACAGCCGATGCTCCTTCAAGGTCTGCAATGTGATACGTAAATGCTGCTCGTGCTCCGTCTGACTCCGAGAATATACAAGAATATCATCTATGAATACTATAATAAACCGATCGATAAATGGTCTAAAGATACGGTTCATCATATCCATAAAAGCTGCTGGAGCATTGGTGAGTCCGAACGACATCACCAGAAATTCATAATGCCCATATCTCGTACGAAACGCCGTCTTTGGAATATCGTCCTTCCGAACCCTTAACTGATGATACCCTGACCTCAAGTCAATCTTTGAGAAAAATCCGGCTCCTTGCAACTGATCGAACAAGTCATCTATTCGTGGTAATGGATACCTGTTTCGCACAGTGACGCGATTCAGCTGTCGGTAGTCGATGCACATTCTCATACTACCGTCTTTCTTCTTCACAAATAACACAGGAGCTCCCCACGGTGAAACACTAGGACGAACAAGTCCTCTATCTAACAACTCTTGCAACTGGCCCTTGAGTTCTTTCAATTCCGTCGGTGCCATTCGATAGGGTGGTATAGAAATAGGCCCTGTACCCGGAATCAAGTCAATGCTAAATTCAATATCTCGATCAGGTGGCAATCCTGGTAACTCAGCTGGGAATACCTCAGGAAATTCTCGTATGATCGGGATTTGTTCCAATGGAACTTCAGCGACCCCTATGTCCTGAATAAAAGCCAAGAACCCATGACAACCCTTCTTCAATAGCCGCCCCGCACAAAAAGCAGAAATCATGTTGACAGGGGTTAACTTGCAATCCCCCTGCACAACAAATACCGGTTCACCTGGAAAACAAAATCTAACCGCTTTTCCTCTACAATCAACATAGGCATGACAAGCGGCTAACCAATCCATCCCAAGAAGTACATCAAAATCCAACATGTCTAGGAGAATCAGATCAACAAGCGAATCTCTATTACCAATACGCACCGAACACGATCTGAATACGTGCCGAGCTATAAAGGAATCTCCAACTGGAGTAATCACTACCAATGGTAACTCTAATAATGATGACTCCTTCCCCAATAAAAGTGCGAATCGTGAAGATACATAAGAGTGTGTAGAACCGGGATCAAATAAAACATGTGCCTCTAATGAGCATACTGTAAGAGTACCTGTCACGACTGCATTTGATGCCTGGGCGTCCTGTGGAGTCAGCGCAAAAACCCGTGCCTGGCCCCTGCCCGCATCCTGTCGTCCTCTACCTCTATCTCATCTACCTCTCTGAGCACGTCCTGCATAGCCTCGACCTCGTGGTGCAACTGCCTGGCGTGTAGCGCCAACTGGGGGAGGAAGTAAAGCCATCGGTGTAGGAGGTGGAAGGGGTAAAGCAGCCTGTGGAGCAACGGTCCCTCCCTGAGATCTACAATCTCGCGCAAAGTGTCCGGGAAGTCCACAACTATAACAAGTAGATGGTGATCTCTGATCATCAGGATAAGAACTGAACATCTGGCCCTGTGTCCAACCTCGTCCAACACTGCGGCCTGGAGTATATCTGCCTGGATAGGACCCTCTACCTCGGCCAAACTGTCTGTTTGTCGGCACGACTGGTCTACTCCTCTTTGGCTCCGGAACAACTCCTGACTGGCTCAAACGCTCCTCTACTCGTATCGCCGCATCCATGGCCTGTGCATATGTATCAAAATGCTGGGAGCCTATCGCCAGATACAACTGTGTGTCCAAACTCCTTAGGAACCTTTTCACCCGAAGCTCCTCTGTAGGTACTAAGTATGGGGCATATCGCGATAGCTGGGTGAATCGTAAGTCATAATCTGCTACTGACATACTTGCTGATTTCCTCAACGCTTCGAAACTGCTAGCCCTAGCATCCCTCACGCTCTGGGGAAGAAATCTGGCAAGAAAGACCGTAGAAAACTCGGTCCACGTCATCGGAGGAAGATTCGTAGCTCGCCCTCTCTCCCTCGACTCACACCACTCCTGTGCAAGTCCCTCCAAACGAAAGCTAGTCAGCTCTACTGACCTCGCATCAGAACATCGCAATGATCTGCCAATCCTCGCCATCCTATCAAGAAAAGACGGAGGATCTTCCGCCACATCGGTCCCTGTAAATACCGGGGGTCTCAATCTCATAAACTCTGCAAGTGATACCTCCATCACTCTCGTATCTTCTGGCGCTACCGTCTGTGTAGGCTGTACCTCGGACTCTGCTACGGTCGGTGCTGGATCAGATCTCAATGCTCGAGTGGTCTCAGCTAACTGTCCTACCACTCGCTGTAATCCCAACATACCCTCCTCAATCCTAGTCATGCGATCTGGAGGAGGAGGATCAACATGCTCATGCACCGCCGGAACGTCCGGTGTACCAGTCGTCGTCACAGGCGGACTCGCCCTAGCTGCATTTCTGGCTGCGGCTCGCCTAGCCCGCGTAGCCATAGCAACTGGAACAAGAAACGAGAGTTGATAAGGTGTGGGAATAGAAGTAATCAATAACGGAGAATCAACGGAAGAATAGATCAAGATAAACATCCTAAGGTTAGTTAGGCTGAATACGATAACGTAAATATGCCGCGGAACATACGTACGGTACTGCATTCGTCCTAATTCACCTACTCCATCAAACCAAAGGTCATCCTAACTCTCAGACTTACATCAACCTATTGAAATCCCTTACTGAATTCCGTAAGGTTATTCCTAAGCTCTGATACCAACTTTGTCACAACCCAAGTTTGGATGTGACAGGCACTTAGATTGTATCATATATAAAGATATGCACAAGTCCAAGTAAGCCGAAAACCAAGATCAAATACCTTATTGCGGAATTATTTACGAAAATTTAGTTTTTAAGTAAAAATCTCAATTTATGAAGTTAATTCATTAAACAAATAATAAAGGTTAAGTTTAGTTGCATTCCGAGTTGGAACCAACAATATCAACAATGGACATGAAAATAAACATATAGAACATCACTGAATCTCATAAGGACAAAAATAATGAAACTAACCAACAGATCTCAACTGTACATATATATACCATATCTCACTTCTAAGTCAAAATACAGTCTGATGGAGTCTTTCTAGATACAAAATACAAAATGGAAGGTTACTACACATGTAACCTACCTATCAAAAGATGGAATACAACTGCAAAAAATGATCCTGCCTCGCAGCTACCCGTCCACTCTATCCCTGCAAGGAACTGTGGCACAACGGGGATGAGTTGCCAACTCAGTGAATACAACTAACATATAACGGCGAATAAAGCAAATATGACAATCATGCTACTGAATATGAATCAATATGGTATATGGGTATATGTGAAATTCAACAGTAAATCTCATTATACTTCGAAAATCACAACTCAAGTAAATCATTTCCCGGTGTCCATCAACGACACAAAACATTTCATTTTCTTATAGGCATCATTCCCCGAATGATCCTATACCCATAATATCGGTCGTTATCCTCTTGATACACGCCGTATTTCTATAACCAACTCCGGTATCGAGTAACCTCGCTAGGCTCCCCCGTCTCAATACGGCTATCCTGCCCCTCGGTCTCGACCGGGTCCACCATGTATCCAACTGTATATCTCCCCCACTCAGTATGGATAACGTAAATCCGCGACCGTATATCTCCCCCACTCGGTCCGGAATAAAACCAAAAACAAATCATCTCATGGTGGACATGACACATCAATCATGAAAATACTGGATTTATGTAATAGTGTTCAAAACTCAAAACCATAAATCCTCAATTCTGCATTTATCTCATATATAACACCAAAATACGCATAAAGTAACAGGATGTCAATGATGCAATCTACCATTACATTAGATATGTGAAATACGCTATAATTCATTTTAACAAGTATGATATTTAAGTGTATGTGACATGGCAATATCGACGAGGTGTGTGTAGCATATAAAATGTGCACGTGGCATGACTCGTCGATAATTGTGAAGTGTTCTAACAACTAAGCAATATACAAGTATTTTAAATGAATGAAATTCTAACATTTAAACATGATGATATGAATATCACATTAAGTAAAACCACGGGCGAAACACGCCATCTTTACAAAATTCCCCGGTAGATGTTTAGTCTACTCACCGAAAAAGTCGAATCTACTCCGGAATCGCTAATCCTTTCCCTTTCCTTATAGCTTCCGTACTTCTCGTATTTGAGTCTAAATATACCAAATTACGTATATAAGCAAAACGGCTATTCCGATATAACGCAAATAGAAATACGCTATCCCTCTTATATGTTACCTATTATCTGATTATATCAAGTTATAAAACACTTAATCTTGCTGGATTTTAGCCTAAATCTGCACTGTTTCAGAAATTAAAACGCGACGTGATTTCGTCGTGTCGTATTTAGCGTTTTACGATTCCTTTTCCGATATATCATCCCAGACTTTTACTACAGTAAAACTAATTTAAATAAACAGTACCAAAACATCCTAAATTGTATACTGTAGACTACCCAAAAACCAAAACCCCAAAATTCCTCAACTTGGCCGGCGACGCCGGCCAAAACTCTTCTGTCGCCGGCCCAAAACCGGCCCCCTGCCTCCGTCTTCTTGTGGTTCACTCTAGTTGTTACCTACATCATTTTGACCCTGTTTAATTTATTTAGTTATCTTCCAGATCAAAGCAGATTTCCACAGACACTAATTTTACCTAGAATACGATATTATGTGACATGCTAAACTGTAATTAACTAAACTACAGAGCTTAATTAACCTACTATGATTAAGAATTTACCCTCCTATGTTGCTGTAGGAATAACCCTCCAATTGGCTAAGTCCCTCCTATGAATGATGAGCCATCTCCATGAACAAGCTCCCTCTTCTTCTTCTTCTTCCTCTTGTTCTTTCCTTTCCTTCTTTAGTTTTCCTTTTCCTATGATTTTCTTTTTAGTTTTGATTCTGATTTTTAACTGAAAAAGAACTATTTAAGTGAAGGAATGAAGAGATAAGGGAAGGTGGAGGTGTCCTAAGCTAAGGTGTGCATGTTTCATGCAAGGAGGAGGTGGAAATGAGAGGTTATTTGAAGCATGAGGTGTTTTTGGTTTATTTTCCATTTTCTTTTGTTTTATTTTGAATTTATTTTCAGAACTGAAATGATTCCCTTTAATCACTTAAACCCTTGACAATACCCTATTTGCATAAAAACTTAACTTTACAATTTAACCCCTCACAACTTACTTATTATAAAACACATCTTTTGTTAAAAATGAAGCTAAATTATTCATTAAAACCCTTATAACTTATTTAATTTACATTCAAAAATTCTAATTTAAATTGTATTACGTATAACTTATGAAGGTTGACATATTTGATTTTAACCATTTTGTGATTTATCAGCTTATTCTTAATTTAATTAAATTTATTTATTTCTAGCTTTTCCTAAATGTTACAATATTCCCCCCTTAAGAAAATTCGGTCCCCGAATTTAAAATAATTACTAGACATACCTATGAAAAGATGTGGAAATTTCTTCCGCATTGCGTCCTCCGTCTCCCAAGTAATCTCCACGCGATCCTTTCCTTGCCAGAGAACCTTTACAGATGGCAGTATCCTCGATCGTAATTGCTTTGCCTGCCTGTCCAGAATAGCGACTGGCTGCACTGTGTAGGATAGATCTGGCTCAAGCTGTAGAGTCTGATGATGGATCGCATGAGATGGATCGTGAAGATATCTGCGAAGCATCGAAACGTGAAACACCGGATGTACGTCGGGAAAACCAGGTGGGAGTGCTAACCGATAAGCTACAGCGCCCACTCTCTCTAAAATCTCGTATGGTCCAACATATCTGGGGCTGAGCTTCCCTTTCTTCCCGAAGCGCATCACACCCTTCATTGGAGATACTCGAAGGAACACATGATCTCCCACATCAAACTCGAGTTTGCGTCGTCTTCGATCTGCATATGACTTTTGTCTGCATTGAGCCGCTTTCATTCTATCTCGTATTAAGTGAATCTTCTCTGTAGTTTCCTGTACTATCTGCGGTCCCAATACACAACTCTCACTAAGTTCCGTCCAGCAAACAGGTGATCTACATTTCCTTCCATACAAGGCTTCAAAGGGTGCCATCTGGATCGTCTCTTGAAAACTGTTGTTATATGAGAATTCTATCAAAGGTAGGTGACGATCCCAACTACCACCGAAATCTAGGCTACAAGCCCGAAGCATATCCTCTAGTATCTGAATGGTACGCTCCGACTGACCGTCTGTCTGTGGGTGGAAAGCTGTACTAAAACTCAGTCGTGTACCAAGAGCATCCTGAAGTTTCTGCCATAGCCTGCTCGTGAACTGGGTACCTCGATCTGATACTATGCATGTCGGCACTCCATGTAGACGTACAATCTCATCGATATAAATCTGTGCATACTGAGCAAATCCATATGTCGTCTTCACTGGAAGAAAATGAGCGGCTTTTGTCAATCTATCTACAATCACCCAAATGGAATCATACCCTCTGCTAGTCCTTGGTAGACCCACCACAAAATCCATGGAAATCTGTTCCCATTTCCACTCTGGAATGGGTAAGGGTTGCAGCTCTCCAGCTGGCCTCTGGTGTTCTGCTTTAACTTGCTGACAAGTCAAGCATCGAGAAACAAAATCCGTAACATCCTTCTTCATTCCTTCCCACCAATAATTATCCTTCAAATCACGATACATTTTGGTGGAACCAGGATGAATACTGTATACTGATCTGTGGGCATCCTCCAAAATCTCACGCCTCAATCCGTCAGAATCTGGCACACAGAGACGAGTCCTAAAACGTAATACTCCGTGATCATCAATCACGAACTCCGTCTCCTTGCCCTGCCTAACATGATCCATAATCTCCATCATGCGAGTATCTGTAGGCTGCGCATCTCGAATACGATCCAATAGCTGAGGTCTGGTGCGAACATGTGCTAACTGACCTCCTGCCGATGTAAACTCAAACTGTATACGACTATCACATAAGATCTGCCAGTCTGTAGAAGACAGTCTCTGCAAAATGCTCAAATGAGATAATTTACCTCCAGGCCTCCGACTCAAGGCATCTGCTACAACATTTGCTTTGCCTGGATGGTACAAAATCTCACAGTCGTAATCTTTCACCAACTCCATCCATCTACGTTGTCTGAGGTTCAGATCTTTCTGCTGAAAAATATACTTTAAGCTTTTATGATCTGTGAAGATTTGACACGTTTCTCCATACAAGTAATGTCTCCAAATCTTCAATGCGAATACTACAGCAGCCATCTCTAGATCATGAGTGGGGTAGTTTTGTTCATGCCTCTTCAACTGTCGAGAAGCATATGCTATAACTTTGCCGTGTTGCATCAACACACAGCCTAAGCCCACTCTAGAAGCATCGCAATACACGACGAAACCCCCTGAACCGGAAGGTAAAGATAATACCGGTGCAGTCGTCAAACGCGTCTTCAACTGTTGGAAACTCTGCTCACACGCATCTGTCCACTGAAATGGAACTTCCTTCCTAGTCAATCCTGTCAAAGGTGCCGCTATCCGTCTTCTTGTGGTTCACTCTAGTTGTTACCTACATCATTTTGACCCTGTTTAATTTATTTAGTTATCTTCCAGATCAAAGCAGATTTCCACAGACACTAATTTTACCTAGAATACGATATTATGTGACATGCTAAACTGTAATTAACTAAACTACAGAGCTTAATTAACCTACTATGATTAAGAATTTACCCTCCTATGTTGCTGTAGGAATAACCCTCCAATTGGCTAAGTCCCTCCTATGAATGATGAGCCATCTCCATGAACAAGCTCCCTCTTCTTCTTCTTCCTCTTGTTCTTCCCTTTCCTTCTTTAGTTTTCCTTTTCCTATGATTTTCTTTTTAGTTTTGATTCTGATTTTTAACTGAAAAAGAACTATTTAAGTGAAGGAATGAAGAGATAAGGGAAGGTGGAGGTGTCCTAAGCTAAGGTGTGCATGTTTCATGCAAGGAGGAGGTGGAAATGAGAGGTTATTTGAAGCATGAGGTGTTTTTGGTTTATTTTCCATTTTCTTTTGTTTTATTTTGAATTTATTTTCAGAACTGAAATGATTCCCTTTAATCACTTAAACCCTTGACAATACCCTATTTGCATAAAAACTTAACTTTACAATTTAACCCCTCACAACTTACTTATTATAAAACACATCTTTTGTTAAAAATGAAGCTAAATTTTTCATTAAAACCCTTATAACTTATTTAATTTACATTCAAAAATTCTAATTTAAATTGTATTACATATAACTTATGAAGGTTGACATATTTGATTTTAACCATTTTGTGATTTATCAGCTTATTCTTAATTTAATTAAATTTATTTATTTCTAGCTTTTCCTAAATGTTACAATAAAACTGCACATTTAATATGACATTTTTCCTACTATTATTATATAATAAAAGGTGTTTATTATAATATATGATACATATGAGGGTTTATCTGTAAAAATACTATTTTCATGTGTTTATATATTATAAATAATATTTTGTAAGAAAAGGTAAGCATATAATATCCATGTAACATTTGGCCCATTTAAATATGCTTACCTTATTAATACCTTTGACTAATTCTTAATGGTTAAGTTAATATCTCAATAAAACAAACTCTACTAATATTGTTTATTGAGTTATTGTGCGGAATTTTTAGGGCTGAAATCAAGGAAATCAAAGTTGGAAAATCAAATCTACCAAAGATATTCAAGAAACTAATTCTGGTAGAAATGTAGAAAAGATTTTCAA
Source organism: Agapanthus africanus (assembly GCA_030015575.1). Lineage (NCBI taxonomy): Eukaryota > Viridiplantae > Streptophyta > Magnoliopsida > Asparagales > Amaryllidaceae > Agapanthus > Agapanthus africanus. The sequence goes on from CM057343.1 coordinate 629,540,902, forward strand.
AGTCTAGATACTCAAAAGATTACCAAGTATTACAGATATGAAGCTACAAAAATTAGAGGCCATGATCTTACTAAAAGGGGGCGGATCCGCGGCCAAACCTATCCAATGGTCGTGGTTCCGCCGCGGATTTGAAGAGTTGAGATATGGGATTGTGGTGGTTAGGATCCTAACAACTAGTTTCCATATTAGGAAACTAGGGTTCTGGCTCTGTGACTATAAATAAGGACCGAGAGCCTCTTGGAAAAATCATCAAGCCGACGCGATCACGAAGTCCCAGACGACTCACGCATCCAGGCTGATCATCAACGGTTCATCTACCTTCTTGGAAGAGATCGAGAAGCAACTAGATTTGTAATCATTTTCTAAGGATCAATTGTAATGAATTTTGTTGATTAATAAAGGTAGCTTTCTTTTTCTTATTCTATTTCTTCGTAGTTTAATTATGCAATTTCTTTCCATCTCTTTTTCTCCTAACATGCGCGAGTAATTCTCTGCTTGTTAGGGTTCGTAGGATTAGGGTAGGCTAATTGATGATGAACATCTCTAAACTCTTTTTAAGTCCTATAAAGTTTATAAACTTTATCAAAAGAATCATTAACATCATAATCGGGCGCGCTAACAATTCTTTGCTAGTTCCGACCGCGATTAGAGATTAGATTAATGATTGTTTTGGTAAAGGCTAGATATGAACAGAGTTCCGTGTCGAGATAAGGGTTAAGAGTGGGATTCCTTTCCCTCCAGAAACCATAATCTACACGCATCACCGTCGTTCTAGTTTTAAATCTATTAAAGGATAAAAATGGCAACTTTTCATTAATCGTCCATAACTACTAAATGCTAACGAACCCTACAAGCCCTCTTATTATATTATCTACATCCCTAAAATAATCTAGATCTATATTTTTGCATTCTTGCTTAACGTAGATCTAGAAACTTTTCACAAAACTCTTTATTCCTCCTCTCTTTGTCAACACATCTAAAGTAAGATTAAAAGGTTCAACGTTTCCCTGAGGACGACCCGTACTCACCTCGGTTTAGCTACACGCGACACCGTTCTGATTGCGGTTAACTACTACACACTTTTCCGAACCAATCACTTCTTCAATAAAAAAGAAAGTTGCCCCCGGCGTGTCCGTCTTCTTTGGAGTGTGCGGCTGTGGTGGGTTTACTTTCCACTTTTCAGACAGCGCAAACCTGCCCTGTAGGTATTGGTCTTCAATTCATCCCTTAAAGACGAAGCAATCCTCGATCGGGTGACTTACCGTTTGGTGGTAAGGGCAATAATTGGGATTATTCACCTCGTTGGGTTGCGGCGGTCTCCTTGAATTCGGGAGATAGATAAGTCTATTGCGCATCGCTAGCTCGAACAGCCTCTTCGTTTTATCCCGCGGGAATGAGTAAGGGCGCTTCATTTTCTCATTATAATACCGCCGTCTCTCTTCCAGTTTATCCGCTAGCTTTGGGGCACTGGGCCGCTGTTGGGTGTTCGCAGTGAAGGTCGCCTTCCCTTCACCCTTGTCGTTTCGGGGTTCCGGCTTCGGAGGAGACGGTCTGTGACCCATTTGATCCATCTGGGCTAGCTTATCAATTAAAGCCTGGAATGTGGTCGGCTTGAAGAACATCATGAATTGCGAGATGGTTGCTTGCGGATCAAGAGTGCCCACGAACATGCCTACCGCTGGTGCTTCTTCGATGCATTGTTCGCACTTCGACCACAAGTTCCGCCATCGGATTGCATATTGAACCCATGTTTCGCCATGCCTTACCCTGGAATTAATCAGTGTTGTTATCGGGGTGCGTTCACTACCACTCGCGAATCTTTGTGTAAACAGTAACTCCATCTCCGCAAATGTTTTGATAGAGTCGTTAGGTAGCTCCGAATACCATTCAAAGGCTGTTTCTGCTAAGCTGCCGACGAATTGGCGAAGCAGCAGTTTGTCGTCGCCTCCCGTGTTGCCGCATAAGGCCCTGAATTGAGCGACATGCTGATGTGGATTCCCTGTCCCTTTATATACGTGGAAATTAGGGATCGTGTATCCCGGCGGGTAACTGATTTGGTCATACCAGCTCGGATAGGGTCGTCCGGTTTTAACAATTTGCCCAGCCGCTTCACTCGCCTGATGGGCTCGTATTTGCTGAGCTATATAGTCATCCAGTGCAGCCTTGGAAATGGTTTCTTCCTTGGCTGCTGAAAGAGCCGGAGGAGGATTAGATGTCTCTCCTCTATCGTCTTCAATAATGATCGGAGGATCTTTAGCTGGAGGGTCCGGCTGTAACACCATTCCTACCATGTCTTGGAAGAGAAGCGCCATTTGTTTTATGTTGGCAGCTTGTTCTGCTGCTTCTCTATCCTTCTTTTCGAGGACTCTGCGTAAGAAGTCAGCGTCAGTTTCCTGTTAGTGCCGATGTTCTGATGATGCCTCCGAGCTTTCTTTTGGCCCGGTAAGTGCGGCCTCGCAGTCATCATCTCCTGAAGCTTCTGTTGCTGTTCTTGAGCTTTCGTCACGGATCGGGTGAGCGGTCGATGACCCGTCCCAGCGCGGCTGTCCTCTTTCCCAGATTCCATATAAACAGTATGGACCACCATTCCCCCAGACTTGGGATGCTTAGATTCAGTGTCTTTGCAATTTGCCAAAAATGCAAGGATCTTCCCCGACCTCCTTCTTTTTTGAGTGATCTAAGTTGAGGGGGGCGTTGTAGTGGGCACCCAAGTAGCTGTTGCTTTTTGTGGCTTAACGGAATAATCCTTCTCTTGCCGAACCTTCATCTTTTTCTGTCGGCGGAGATAGTCTTGATCCATTACGGAGTCTTGAACTTGACGCCAGACCTTGTAAATTTTAGAGGACAGCCGTTGAGGGGGCTGCTCCAGCTTCTTGTCTGGAGTATTCTCCACAGGTGAAGGAATTCTCTTCAGCACTGCAGTAGGAGAGTTTCTGCGCACCTTGTTGAGCCGTTCAAAGCTGTTCTCGGTTGGAACAGCAGTATCGATCCCCACCATCGGAGCTGGCGAAGTTATCCCAAAGGGGGAGTTGCCCCTAGCCTTCCTCACTCGGCGCCAGTGACGACATCGAGCGTGTCGTGCGGATGGAGTTGTTTCAGTTATAAGGGTGACTTCATCAAGCCCCCTCTGGGTAGGGGAAGCAGCTTTGAGGACCTCGCCTGGAGCAAAAACCGGAATGGGCAGCCTTGTAAAAACTGACTTCTTGGATGGAGAAGCCTTTTCAATGATTTCGTCCACTTGAACCAGGATGGCTATCCGCTTTGGGATGGCAGCTTCGGGTATCGCGGGCTTGTAGATGTTCTGGCCCAGTCTGTTGAAAACTGAGGTATTGAAGTTGGGCGACCCGTTGAGAGGGGTCGCGGCAGTGGTAAGTCGATCAAAGACCGGCTTCTTTGGAGCTTCTTGCGATGTCATTGGGGCATTGAAGATCATCGGTGGGAGCATGGTCCCGAAGAATAGTCCGGCGGTGGCTTGAGTTATCTGCTCCACTGGCATCTTGAAAAAGGAGGCCGCTTGGGGCCCATAAGTCACTCCTCCAGCAAGGACGAAGCGAGAGTTGCAGTTGCAGGTAGTGCAGTTTGAAGCCATTGATCTTCTGCTCTCTGCACGGAGCAAGACACCAAATCTTAGTACCTCGAATCCACAGGAAACCATAGCAAATCGCGATTCATTCGCGAACACGATACACGAAGTGTGGAGTGGAAAAAGGAAGAGGTCCCGCCGGGCGTGCCAGAATCTGTTCCCCTCCGAATGGCGGCCAAGACATGGACGTCTCGCCTGAGATTCGGGGAAGATGCTATTTGGTTTTATCCGTCCATCTCTCCGAAGATGCCAAGTTGATTTATGGCACCGTGTATCGGAGGTTTAGACGGATGCAGCCGATATAGCAGACTTCGTCAGATTCCCCCTCGCTTGAGGGGTTTTTGATTGTGGGGATGCTCTTCCCTGCAGGCGCAAGCCCCTGAAGTTAATTACGCTACCGCATCGCGGTAACAACTTTCTCCTTCTCCAGAATTTCACTTCGTGTCGTGGGTGTTTGTTTTGTTTGTGGTTGCCCGTGGATTGTATACGGAAACTAATTTATGTTGTCGCCCGTAGGACGTGGATTAGTCCAAATCCGTATTTTCTTAGATTTGGGTTTGGGGTTTTGGTTTAAGGATACGTTAGCCATATTTGAGGCTAAGATCAACTTAAACGTTTGTTAAGGATACGTTAGTCCAATTTGAGACTAAGATCAACTTAACGGGATCGTTTAGATCCGACAAAAGAGCATTTGGGCTCTATTGTTCCAGTTTAGGGACATAGTGGTCCAACATTCCCGTTTTGGGAACAAATGTTAGTTTAAGGATGCATTAGTCCATGAGTTTAAGGACGCATTAGTCCATGAGTTTAAGGACCCCACAGTCCATATTGATGTGTGGTTATCGGGACCCGTCACCTCTCTGACGACGTTGAAGAATTACAGCGACAAATATCAGAGGAGTTCGGAGATGTACCCTTGAACCGGGTGTAAATTGATTTGAGAGAGCATTTATGCTCAGTTCAATTTAATTTGAGGACTTACGGCCAGAATTGGGCTAAGTCCAGTTGAAAATGTTCAACATTTTATTTGCATTTGGCATGTTAGGCCTTTACTAGGGCTATGCCCCTATTTAATAATGCATGGCATTTTGTTTGGTCTATCAGACCTTTATTTCGGCTCTGCCCCTTTTAATAGTGCATAGCACTTTTGTTTGGTCTGATAGACCTTTTTTTTTATTGGGCTCTGCCCTTGATAATGCATTGCATTAAATGCTCTAACAGCGCCCCAAGTGGCTTGTCAGGCGCTTTGCGCCAATTGAGGAGCGCAAGGCGCAAACTCATGTGATGGTGACACGTGTCACGCTCTGGTGAGCGCAAGCACAGTGCGCTGCGTCATTGCGCTGCGCCATTGCGCTGCGCTAGTGCGCTGCTGACACGTGGCGCGCTCTGGTGAGTTGCGCCAATCCAAGAGCGCAATGCTCATTTTGTAAAGCGCAAGGCGCAGTTTGTTCTGGGGCTGACACGTGGCGCTCTCTGGTGGCTTGCGCCAACCCAAGAGCACAACAGTGTAAATTTTACAAGTGCAGGGCACTGTTTAATTTCTTGATCAAATTTAGATCAAAGAATGTTTCAAGAGGTTTTACCTCATGATTTAAAGAACCAATGGTTCATCAAAAGGCTGTGCCTTTATATGTAGATCAAAAGATCTAATAAAGAAGTATATTACTTCTTTTTTTATTCTTATTATTTGATCTTTTCTTTTCTTTTTTATTTAAGATCTTGATCTTGTTTTTAGATCATTGATCTTTTTAGAAGAAATTCTTCTTTTCAAAGGTTTACCTTTTTTTTTTCTGAGTTCTTTCTCAAAGTTTTCAGAAGATTTCTGTGAGTTCTTTCTGTGTCAATCTGTTTTAGACTTGGAGTCTAGGGGCCTTTATATAGTGCCAATTGATTTGTTCAATCAGTTAAAGAGATCTTTCTCTGAGTGATTTAGGAATTTTTCCCCACCGTTGGATCTTCGATCCAAGGGCTTCTGTTTTACAGAAGATAATCTTCTTGTTTTAACAAGATCAGAAAGATCTTTCTGGAATTTTAATTCTGTTTTAGTGCTGGCACAGTTGGCACAAGCGCACCTGCGCTTGACACGTGTCGCAGAGTGCAGCGCAACTGCGCTGCCACGTGTCGCGCAGCGTAGAGCGCAAAGCATCTGAAGCGTTGCTTCCTTTATTTTTATTTTAAATAGAGACTTGCTATGATTGGGTGCGCTGCCTTGAGTGCAGCGCTGGCGTGTCAGCTTTTGACACGTGACGCGTTGCGCGCAGCGTGAGGAATCTGAAGCGTTGCTTCAATTTTTGAATTTTTGAAATTCAAACAGAGCTTTGCTCTGATTGGGGAAACACTGGGCTGTCAGCTGTCTTTTCCGTCATCGAATTAGGGCAAGATCTCTGCATTTAAGAAAGGTGCGTCAGTTCGTGCATCCTGCCGTTGAAGTGACGGTCCACGTGTCAAGCGTAGGTTGGTCGACGCGACGTATGCAGACCTGCGACACCTGAAGGGGTGCGGTCCAGTGTGGGAACGACAAGTGGAGCAATCAGAGCCGTTGGACGTGAGGAGGCGTTTTGGCGGGAGATGAAGGGCGCCGTTGGATGAGGTCGCTCGCGGTGATAAATAGGGGCGGGGCCCGTTCCAGGGCCCCTACTCTTTCAAATTTCCTTTCTTCTAAGTCTTGCCTGCCCGACGCTCTTCTTCTTTTGGATACACGGTTCGTTCCCACTCTTTGGGTCGCTCATTCCAAAGGGAGGCCAGCGGCGCGGCCGTACCCCTGGCTGGCTCATGTCCTACGTCGAATGTTCTGCCGGTGATAGGGCCGCCCGCTTCGTTGACGGCTCCTGGTGATTGTTCCGGCGGAGGTCAGAGACGTCCACGGTCATCCGAGCCCCAGACGGGAGACGGAGGGGAGGGCGAGGACGGGGTCCCCCTTAAGAGGAAGAGGACAATTTCTCGTGCGCCGCCGTCGATGGTTCCTGAGGGGATTCCCGTGCAGGAGGGTGATGCCGTCTTCATGGTTCCGTCTGGGCTTTCTATCGCTGCCGGCCTGCTCGCCGGGATGGAAGAGTCGGCCGGGGGAAAGCTTCTGTATGGCACCCTAAGGTCCCAAATGGAGGCCATAGCCCAAGGGGCGGTCCAGGTATGAACCTCTCCACATGTTGCTTTTAGCCTTCCTTTCTTTGGCTCGAGCGCCTCCCAGTTTCTCATCCGCTTCCCGTCAGGTCCTTCAACATTGCGCCATTGCTACTCGTATGGAGGCCGAGGGGGTGTTCCACACACCGAGGCCAGTAGAAGCGTTCCCTTCGAAGGTCGAGGTCCTGCGGCGTGACCTGCGTCTGGAGAGGGCGAGGGCCGACGTCCTGGAAACCCATGTGGAGGCTGCGGAGCTCGCCAATTCAGCGAATCGGGGTGTCCATCGCCTGAGTGCATCCTACCGGGTTATCGAGAGGAAGCTGGCGGACCTGGCCGATCGCTTCGCGGCCATGGAGAAGGAGAGAGATGCCAGCAGGGGGGTGTCGAGGCGGCGCTTCTGGCGGCCCAGACTGCCGAGGCTCGGGCTAGGAAAGCTGTGGCCGATTACAAGGTGTCAAAGTAGTTTTACGCCGAGCTGGGTGAGTATTCCGCCGTCGCGTGGAATAAAGCTCTGAATGCCGTGAAGAAGCAGCTTCCCAAGTTCGCCGATGGCGAGGAAGGGGATTCAAAGACCCGGTTCTTCCACTGCTCCGTGCTCGGGTCCCATTCCTGGTGGCAAGGCCTCCGGCAGATAACGACGAGGGAGGCGAGGTGCGCCCCTGGTGGCAAAACTGTCGGTGGTGAAGCCCCCGTGATGAGGGAAGCGAGGCGCAGGGGGGGTTTGCGACTTAGGCCTTTTTGATATTTCATCGTCCTTCTTTTGTAAGCCTTCGGGCAGTTTGTAAGGCTGGGGAGCCCAGAATACCCTATGTAAAGACTTTGCCTTTGATAATAAAACTTTTTTTGGGGTATCATTGGTTTGCGCTTTGCCTTCTGTTTGCTTGTAAAATATCTCTGCTTGCACTGTTGGGCTTCCATGTCAGGTCGGCCATATGTCTAGCGATCGTTCGTCGGGTTGATTTCAATCACTTGCTAACCATGCCAAGCACTGCTGAGAAGGGGGCATCTCCATAGCCCCGAAGTCGAGGGGGATCGCTCAGGCTTGGATGGACATGACGCCCTTTATTGGGGCCTCGGACCCTCTGCATGTGATGGGCAGGGGGATGTCCACCGTATTTGTGCCGAGCATCCTCCCGGCTCATTCATGTCTAACACCTGGCTTCTGTTGGTCGTGGTAGGACGCTACCGGTCGGAGATAGCCGAGCAGGGTAACTGCTGAGCTACCTCTAAGGAGGACTTGGATCCTTAGCGCTGGGGGGCTGTAAGGAGCCCACCAGGGATGACCGGGCAGTGAAGCTGTGCGGTTGCCTCTTGGCGGGGGCTTTGATCCTTGGCGTCATGGGTAGGCAACTACCAGCCTGGGATGACCGAGCGGGGTAGCCGCTCGGATGCCTCTTGCGAGGGCTTCGATCCCTAGCGTCATAGGTAGGGAGCTACCAGCCGGAGATGTCCGAGCAGGGTAGCTGCTCGGTTGCCTCTCGCGGGGGCTTTGATCCTTAGCGTTGGAGGGGATGTAAAAAGCCCACTAAGGATGACCGGGCAGTGAAGCTGCGCGGTTGTCTCTTGGCGAGGGCTTCGATCTCTGGCGTCGTGGGTAGGCAGCTACCAGCCTGGGATGAATGAGCGAGGTAGCCGCTCGGGTACCTCTTGTGAGGGCTTCGATCCCTGGCGTCATGGGTAGGGAGCTACCAGCCGGAGATGACCGAGCAGGGTAGCTGCTCGGTTTTCTCTTGCGAGAGCTTTTGATCCTTCAGGACAGGGACCGAGCAAGGTTACTGCCCAGTGCCTCTTGGCGAGGACTTTGATCCTTGTCGGTTGTGGTAGGAAGCTACTAGCCGGGGATAGCCGAGCAAGGACTCGTCCGCCTCTGGGGGGACTTTGGTCCTTAGCGCGGGAAGGGCTGTAAGAAGCCTACTAAGGACCCTTGGCCGGGCAGGGTTACTGCCTGATGCCTCTTAGCGACGGCTTTTGTCCTGAAGGATAGCCGAACGAGGGATCCTCGGGCTCGACTGCCTCTGAGAGGGCTTTGGATCCCTGTTGGTCGTAGTAGGAACCTACCAGCCGGGGATAGCCGAGCAGGGAAGCTACTGAGCTGCCTCTAAGGAGGACTTTGATCCTCAGCGTTGGGGGTGCCACAAAAGGCCTGCTGAGGATAATCGGACGGTGAAGCCGCGCGGTTGCCTCTTGGCGAGGGCTTTGATCCCTGGCGTTGCGTGTAGGGAAGCTGCCGGCCAGGGATAGCCGAGCAGGGTAGCCGCCCTGCTACCTCTAGGGAGGACTTTGATCCTCCGCGTTGGAGGGGCCGCAGGAAGCCTGCTGAGAATAACCAGGCAATAAAGCCGCACGGCTGTCTCTTTGGTGAGGGCTTTGGAGTGCAAAGACAGAACCCTACTTGCAATGTTTCAACGTATCTTTATTCGAATGGAAAGGATTTTTAGAAAGCGTTTACATCGTCTTTGTGAAAGGAGGGGTACACACTTGTTGGCCTTGACCTCATTGGTATAGCTTGAGCTTCTCGGTGTTGTAGGGTCGCGGGAGCTTGCGTCCGTCTGCGTCTTGCAGGCGATAGGCCCCGCCGGGGAGCACCTCCGAGATGAGGAAGGGGCCGTCCCACCTCGGGGAGAACATGTGTAGCCTGCCTTGATCAATGAACTCGTTTCGCCGTAGGACCAGATCCCCGGTCTGGAAGGAGCGGTGCTTGACCCGAGCGTTGTAGTATCGGGCCGTTTGCTGTTGATAAGCGGCAGCCCTGATCTGAGCCCGGTCTCTCTTCTCCAACAAGATGTCCAGGTTGGTCCGTAGCGCCGAGGTGTTTGCATCTTCGTCGAAGTGCTCGACCCGATGACTGGGTAGCCCGATCTCCGCTGGGACCATTGCCTCGGTCCCGTAGCAGAGGCTGAAGGGGGTTTCCCCGGTGGGGGTCTTCTTTGACGTGCGCAGGGCCCATAAGACCTGGGGCAGTTCTTCGACCCAACTTCCTTGTCGCCCTTCTAGGCGGGTCCGGAGGCCTCGGAGGACGTCTCGGTTAGCGACTTCGGCCTGCCCGTTGCACTGGGGATGCGCGACCGCGGCGAACTTCATGAGGATATGGTATTCTTTGCATAAGTCCTTCATTTTCTCGTTCTCAAAGTTCGTCCCGTGGTCGGTGATGATACATTTCAGGATGCCGAACCGGAGTATCAGATTGTTTTGCAGGAACTTGATGGTCGTGGCGGCGTCCGGTTTCCTGATGGGAACGGCCTCGATCTACTTGGTGAAGTAGTCTACTGCGACGAGGACGTATTTGTGCCCGCCTGTACCGATGGGGAACTAGCCGATCATGTCCAATCCCCACTGGGCGAAAGGCCATGGGGATGTTAGGGCGGTCAGCTCGGTAGCGGGAAGGTGAGGGATGCTGCCGTGGAGCTGGCAACTCTTGCATCTCCTGACTAGCTTCTGGGCGTCCTCATGAATAGTGGGCCAGTAGTACCCCTGGAGCAGCGCCTTTTGGATCAAGGTTCGGGCCCCTTGGTGCGCACCGCCGACCCCCTCGTGGATTTCCCGGAGGACGTAGTCGGATTCGTGGGGGTCGATGCACCAGAGCAGGGGCTGAGTGAAGGACTTCTTGTAAAGGTTCCCATTGCTCCAGATGAAGTGGCAGGCTTTGGCCCTAAGACGGCGGGTGGCTCCCCGATCTTCTGGGAGCGTACCGTCCTTCAGGAATTCCACGAGGGGCCTCCTCCAATCTTAATCGCCTTCCTGCGCCGCATATACGTGGAGTGTTGTCGCTCTGTCTTCCACAATGGGCTGAGGCAAGGTCTCGAAGAGGATGGACCGCTTATTGTTGGCCGAGTACGACGAGGCCAGCTTACTCAGGGCGTCGGCTTGGGCATTCAGCTGCTTGGGTATTTGTTCTACTTGGACTTCGTCAAAGTTCCTCTGGAGTTTCCTCACTTCGTCAAGGTACTTCATCATCAGAGGTTCCCGAGCTTCAAAGCGGCCGGTTACTTGACCGACGACGAGGGCTGAGTCGCTGCAGATTCGAATTATTTTCAGTCCCAGACCGGCGGCCATGCGCAGTCCAGCCAAGAGGGCCTCTGCCGCGTTGTTCGAGGCTTTGAAACCGAACTTTAGAGAGTACTCCATTTCCGCTTCGTTCGGGCCCCGGATAATGAGTCCGACACCACAGCCTTCCTCGGTTGAGGACTCGTCGACGTAAATGATCCACTCAGGAACCGGGCCAGGCTTCTCCGCGATGGGACACTGAGTTGTGAGGGGTGGCGTGGACTCCGGTTTCTTGCTAGGGATGGTGCATTCAACGATGAAATCGGCCATGGCCTGTGCTTTGATGGCCTGCCTCGGGCGATATTTTATGTCAAACTGAGATAGTTCCCATCTCCATTTTTCTAAGCGGCCCGAGGATTCTTGTGATGCAAGGATAGCCCCCAACGGGCGCTCGGTGAGGACGATGATGGTGTGTGCTTGGAAGTAGTACCGCAGCTTCCTTGAGGCCACCACGAGGGCTAAGACAATCTTCTCTATGGCCGGATACCTCGTTTTTGCGTCCTTGAATACGTGGTTCACATAGTACACCGGCTTCTGCGCTCCGCCGACCTCCCGGACGAGCACCGAGCCTGCTGCTTGGTCGGATACCGCTAGATACAGCGACAGCTCGTCTCCTTCAGCTGGTCAGGTGAGCAGTGGTGGCGTCGCGAGGTGGTTCTTCAATTGGTTGAAGGCGGTTTGGCACTCCTCCGACCACTCGAACCTCGGGATCTTCCTCAGAGTTTTAAAGAACGGGAGGCATTTCTCCCCCGACCTGGACATGAAACGGCTTAGAGTGGCGACTCGTCCCGTGAATCGCATGATCTCGACGTTGGTCTTGGGCGCGGACATGTTGAGGATCGTGTCGATTTTCTCTGGGTTAGCTTCGATTACACGGTGAGTGACCATGAAACCGGGGAACTTTCCCCCGGTGACTCCGAATGCGCATTTGGCGAGGTTTAGCTTCATCTTGAACTTGCGGAGCATTTCGAAGGCCTCGCCCAGATCCCTGGCATGGTCGGCTGATGAGACGGATTTGACAAGCATGTTGTCAACATAGACCTCCATGTTCCTGCCGATCTGTGGCTTGAACATGCTATTGACCAACCGTTGGTACGTGGCTCGGTCGTTCTTGAGGCCGAAGGGCATCACCCTGTAGCAATATACCCCCCGGTCCGTTGTGAATGCGGTGAGATCTTCATCTTCCGGATTCATACGGATCTGATTGTAACCGGAGAAAGCATCCATGAAGCTCAACAGCTCGTGGTCGGCCGAACTGTCGAAGAGCTGATCTATCCGAGGGAGCGGATAGCTGTCCTTGGGGCAGGCCTTATTGAGGTCGGTGAAGTCAACGCACATGCGCCACTTTCCACTTGACTTCTTGACCAGAACTACGTTCGCTAGCCACTCCGAGTAGGGTACATTCCTGATGAAGTTGGCGGCGAGAAGTCGATCAACCTCATCCTCGATAGCCTTTTGTTTGACCGGGGCGAAGCTCCGCTTTTTCTGTCTGACGGGTCGGGCCGCAGGATTGACCCCGAGCTTGTGGGAGATGATTTTGGGGTCAATCCCAGGCATGTCAGCAGGCGCCAAGGCGGAGACGTCGGAGTTATTTCTGAGGAATCTGACCGGGTCATCTCGCTGAGTCCCTATCAGGAGTGATCCGACCTGGACAGTTTTTTCCTCGTCCCCTTCTGTCAGGGGCACCTCGGTTAGTGGTTCGACCGGCGTCCCCCTGACCTCCTTCCACTCGTCTCGGGTGTCTAGAGAACCCTTGATGTCGTTATTTACCTCAGCGTCGTCGGTCGGCCGCTCGGACGAAACTGTTTCGGTAAGGCAAACCTTCGCGACCCGCTGGTTCCCGTAGACCCGACCTATCCCGCCCTATTCGAGAGGGAACTTCATCGCCAGGTGGTAGGTCGATATCTGGGCCTGGAGGGAGTTCAGCGTCGGGCGGCCAAGGAGGACGTTGTAGGGCGACGGGACCTTTGCTACGATGAAGTCCACAGGCAACGTATGGGTGCGGCCGGGCTCCCCGACGTTGAACTGCAGGGTGACCACCCCGTGCGCCGGGATGGAATGATTGGTAAACCTTGAAAGGACGTGGGAGGTTGGTTTCAAGTCCGCTGGGGTGAGCCCCATGCGTAGAAAGCAGTCGTGGAAGAGAATGTCTGCCGAGCTACCCGAGTCGACAAGTATCCGGTGGACCTCATACCGGTGGATTCGGGTCGTGATCACCAGAGGGTCGTTGTGGGGCAGGGATATGCCGTGGAGGTCCCCGTCGCCAAAGGAGATAGGCTCGTGGACCCGGGCCTTTTTTCTCGGGTGTCCGTTGGCGTTTGTTGCTAGCGTGGGGTGCCGAGTCTCGCAGGAGCTCGACTGGCCCCCTGTCGTCATGACCATAGTTCTCGATGGGCCACGGTTCCTTCCGGCGTGGTCCCTTGGGCCCCACGGTAGGGTATTCCTCGAGCTGCCTTACCGGGCTTCGTGGGCGCGACCTCGTCGAGGGAGGGGATGCCGGCCATGCCTGGAAGCAGGCGAGCTGACCGCGATCGCCTTGGTAGGGACAGGGGGCGACAAGGCTCGAGGCGAGGCTCTCCGATGTGGGACTTCGAGGTTGAATGATAAAGGCCGAGGGGTCTGCGGCCGCCGGAGTCCGTGAGGCAGGGGCCGGCAGGGGCGTCGACGACATTCGGTGGATCTTCAGGGTGGTCGCTTTCCATGCGGACGGAGATCGGAAGGCCAACTTTGTTTTTTGTGGAGTTTGCGTTCCCACGGACGGCGCCAACTGATGGAGCTTCTTTTCGGGTCTCCTTCAGATGTTGTCTTCCATCGATCTCCTGGTGGACTTTGGAGGTGATCTCCTGTTGCGTGTGGGTCTCAATGGGTTTTGAGGAGATTGGTGGTTTGAGGAGTTTAGCACGGAGTACATGCAAAGAAGTACCGGGGTGGTTTGGTACCACCGAGGACCCTCCGACGATCAAGTTAATACTAGATTCGAGCAGCGTAACGGCTAAGTGGAGTAAAAATGGCTTACTTGACCCCTCTGTGATGGGAGTTTATGTAGCGGTGGCGGCACGCAGCAGCAGGCGCGAGAAACTCGCCGGCGGTTACGCTCCCGACGTCACGTCCGCATAGAGAGCGGATCGTCCATTAATGGGGATCGTGATGACGTGGAACGTGGGATGTTGCTGGCGGAGAATCTGCGCATGGCGAGATTTACGGAGCGGCGGTTACGCCTGTGAGCGGTGCAGTTGGTCGGAGGACCGAGAAAGATGGCCTCGGCCGGGGAGCTCGGGGACGAGCGAGAAGGCCGAGGAGTCTCGGTCTTGTGGCAGCTCGGGGCGAGCAGAGGGGCCGAGGAGGCCAATTTGCAGGGGGTCCCGAAGAGGGCCAGTTTGTGCTTGCAGGTTGGGTATAGGGATGGCCTGGTCAGCCCATATGGGCCCCTTCTTCTGAGTTCTGGGACACGTCATCTGCCACATGTCCTGATCTTGGGGATCGCCAATATTGAGCATCATTAAGAGATGTTTTGTGCAATTAACCCAAGAATATATGTACAAGTCATGCTTACGTAATTTTTTTGACTATGCAATTTATAAATTATATTCTGTTAATATGATTAATGTGAACTTTGAATACTTCCCAAGTTATTTCATGAAAAGAAAATAACCGTTGCATTTTCTTTCCTACGGCAAAAGCAACAAAATCTAAAAATTTGAACTTGGAAAAACAAAGCAAACGTTTTCCATTTTTATCACAATACCATAATAATCACAAAAGAAAAATATATATATTTAAATCTAATACAATAATTACATTTCCCAAAAGCTTTCGTTTCTTCCTCCGCATGCTAAAAATATTTCATGAAAGAAGTCAAAAGGCCAAAATATGGACATTTTCCGACCATACAAAACAAATGCCTAATCTAGAAAAATCTTAATTAAGAAAAGGTGGCAATGAAAAACCTTTTGAAATGTGATTAAAAAAGGTATCATAACTTTTCAATTCTTTCTCCCCATGTGAAAAGAATATAAGAAGGAAATGTATTTTTTGGAAAACAAAATCGTTTCATTCATGGTGACAAAATATCCAAGCAACAAAAGTATATTATAAAAGAAAATTTAAGAAAGATGAAAACTACTTTTTGGAAATTCAGAAAAACAAAGGCTCTGCTTCAAAGAAAAGGCTAAATAAATAAAACCTTATTCTCAAGATCTAACAAGATCAATTCAATATCTAATATATAAGACATAAATCAATAATTCCGGAAAAGTTGATATTTTTATCACCATAAAAGATAAAAGTTTCAATATTTATCACACCATTTTGAAAGAGTTGAAGTAGTTGCAAATATTTTTTTTAAATTCCTATTTCCAAGTGCAATTTTGGAATAAAATAAAATAAAGATTTTGAGACCTTGTTTCTATCTATCTATCTATTACTTTAATATAAAGTTGAAATTGCGTTGATGAAGAAATCTTTTGCAAGTCAAATCATTAATTCTGCTTTTCCTTGGCCTCCCTCTATCCTTGGCTCATAATAATAATAATTGGTAGATATGTGGAATTAAAAAAAAAAAAAAGAATGAACAACATTTGTATCTAAATAATAAAAACAGCAAATAATATCATCTATCTTTTTTAAAACATATAAAATCAAAATTGTTTCAAATAACAATATTTGCTTTACATTTGCTTATAGAAAATATGTTTGCTTTATCATACTGAAATTTCATGATTCAAATAATTTGTATTGTTTAAAAAATTACAGATAATGAATTCGCGGAAAAAGAATTTGTTTTAGCTAATATACTGGCGTAATCTATTATTTGCATTGGTTCATATCCACTATAATGCATAATATAAACTTGCTATTTGAATTTATAAATTATAAAACGAAAAATAACAAAACATGGTATGTAATTTAATATCATGATTGTTCTTGGTATCTTTTACAGGTCACAAAGTATATGATATTTATATTTAAAAAAGGCAAAAGCGTTTGAAATTTAAGTAAAGTTTAGCTTTTATGCAGTTGTTAAATATTAAACTAAGATCTAAGTTGTTCTATAATATTTCTTATAAAAAAAGAAATCTAGTACTAGTTAGAATATTGAAAATTAATACAAAAAAGATTATGTCTAAATTAGGGCAAGATGCGAAAATTATCAATGTCATTTAGAAAAAATACAGATATTTTCTTTCAAATGTTAATGCTTCTATGTGCCTTATTTTACATATTGCTTCCCAATCCTCCATCCCCACCCCCACCCTCACTGTCACGCCCCGCTTCCCGGTGTACGGGGAAGGGGACGCGACGAGGCCCGCTACGTATTTACTCTGAAGTAAACACGCTAAGTGTATCTAAGCAACATAAGTAAAATGCACAAGAGACAAAATATATCAGCAACTTTATTCATTAACATTCTTTTACAGTACATGGAAAAGTAAATACATGGAATGGAAAGCGATACCTAAACAATGACATAACTGAAACAAAAGAAAAAAGGTATAAGTGAAGCCTAGCGATCGTGCTGCTCCGTAGTCTGCTCCAAATGCTCCTGGTTGGTCTCGTGCTCCTCAGATTCGGGCCCTCCTGATGACATTCCAAAGAGAGAATAGAAATAGGAATGTCGTCAGCGAACAATCGCTCGGTAAGTCCCAAAGAAAGAGAGAGAAGAATAGACAGGAAGGAAAATATATCTATTATAATGTTTGATTGTTATGTGGACGTAGTCGTTTGTAGCTTGGATAGACCGATTCATGTTGCATGTTGTGAATGGAATACACAGAAAAGAGAGTATATTGTTATAATGTTGTATTTAGTGTTAACGCTGTTATTTGTAGCTTGGTACAGAAGATGTCAGTGTATACGAGAGGAGTCCCACTTACACCAGAGATTTTGGTAACTCGTAGTACAAGGCTCCGTCGATAATACCACGGAACAACGGCATGGATGTAATTACGTCTTAAGTGACCACCTCGTGCCATCTTTAACATATTCCGTACCAGTCTACCCTTTATAAACCCCGTAGTGTTTTGATTGTATTGTTGTATTGTATTGTATAGATTGTATAGTTGGATGACTGACCAAAACCATGATATCAGTAAACGGATGTAACTGTATAATCATGTAAATGGAATATCTGGAGAATCATGTAAATGGATGTATTTCCATAATTCGGTTCAGTCAATATAGATTGAATGTATTGAATAGATTGAATATAGGAATTCATGTTGAATCAGAATATTGTAGATTTTAAATTGTAGATTATAGATTGTAGATTTTACTTGAATCATATTCAAGTCAGATTATAATGAGACTCGGTCTAAGTCATACAATTAGAAAATAAATTGAAGTCCTGATGGTTTTTGATATTATCGGTAACCACTGCACATGGGCGGCAGGATTTGTGTCTTTTTTCAAAGACGATTACCGTATTGATAACACCGTTGTTAAGTTGTCTACCTTAAATAGGTAAGCACACACTTCTACGGCTCCCTGAGGCTCAAGAGATTGGTCCCGTTTTAACCTATGCATACTAGGGTCCTTATTGTAATTTGTAAAACTTGAGGGGGGTTTATGAAAAATAGTTTTAATATATTTTCAAAATAAAACTCAAGTATTTTATTATCGTATTTAGAGTTTAATTGATGTATATTTTATCAATGTGTCAATTCTAGTGAATAAATCCTAATTTCATAATATATGGTATTTATTTGCAATATTGAACTTGTATGGAATTTTCATGGTATTAAAATGTAAATTCATATTTGTCCCAAAAAATTATTTTCAAGTAATCGTGTTATATTAAGATGTGTGTTTTGAGAGGTAGGTCATTACCTCGTGAGATTTTTCTAGAGGTAATATAAGTAAATATGATAAAAGATATCGTATGTGAAGTTTTTTGTATTTAAACGTAAAAGTGCAATAAAAGTTACATAGCATGGTATTTGTTGTGAAATACCCAAATTAGCAAAATTTTGGTTTTAAATATTTACCATTAATTTTATTTTTGCGAAAAACAATATATAAAATTTAATATAATTTTTCCATATTTTAATAATTAATAAACTAATTATCGATAAGTTTTATTAAACCGTAGAATAATTACATTTATTCCGGCAAAAATTTTCCATGTCATGATAATCGCCTTATGACTTAGTTCAATATGTCCAAGCATGAATTCAGGATTGTTCGTTATCCCGTGATTTTATCTTGAATGATAACCGCTAAAAATTCGTTATATTATTATAGTTTAATATTGTTTTTTAATTATCATACTCCAAAAATAGATAATACAGTTAAATCTTCATACTTAGGTCCTAAAATATTTTTCAAAAATAGATATTTTCATGATGAAGATAACAAGGGGTCAAGTGTTGAGAGATCTTACATGAAATGATCTAGGAAAATAAAAGTCGGCGAGCGTCGGGTTGTACGAGAAATGGTATATCTCGAATTCTAGAATTTTTATGCTTTTGAGGCTTGATTCAGAGTGTAAAGAACTCAAAGAGGAAGCTCTGGAAATTGTTTGGAATTTATTTGTCGAACAGATATTTTGTGGTGAATTTTAGAAGTTCAGGGATATTTATAGGGATTTCTGGGATTAAATTATTATTATGCTACAGTAACCGATCAGATCCGACCGTTGATTTGGTCAGATCCAACGGCTCACGTTTTTCACGTGTAAACAGTGGCGGGGCCCGGCTAGTTGTTGTGGGTGATTCTTGACCGTTGGATCGTTGATCCGACGGTCCAGATTAAAGGCGGCTATATATATATATATATATATATATATATATATATATATATATATATATATATATATATATAAAAAACTGTCGGCAATTTCTGGGCCGTTGATTTTGAAATCTGACGGTCCATATTTATTTCAGCTTAATAAAATAAAATAAAATTATTTTTATTATTTAAAAATTGTTTTTGGCTTCTAAAAATTATTTTTAAATAGTAAAAAATATTTTAAAAATCTGAAAAAATTAAATAAAATGTATATTGATATTTTATATCTTTTGAAACCAAATTTGGTCTAAAATAGATCTTCTTATCGGTTATAAAAAAAAATTCCTTCGATAAAAAAACATTTAAATTCTTTAAAATTCCCAAAAATTCATAAAAATCATATTAATTTATTTTAATCATGGAAAAATATTTTTAAAGTGTTTTCTATCAATATAAGCAGTAAAATAATGGTTTCGATCTAGAAAAAATTATAAAATATTTTTATTACTTATCTAAGGTACGCAGTCGTTACACCCACCCCCACCCTAAAAAAATTTTAAAAGAATACCACGCGCGCGCGCGCTCGCATGTTCTTGCAATGTTAATTGGGCTATTACTCATTAATAATGGGTTATTGATGGAGTATTACTAAATTTTATAAAATGTATCCACGAACATTTTTAATAATTTTTAGATTATAAGGGCATATAATATAAAGTATATAATTATCCTTTTCAATAATTATTTTTTCATCAAAAACTAATAATTTATTTATAATTCAAACAAAGCTATATGTAAATGTTGACTTTATGAAACATTCCAAGGCCATAGCATTTATAAAGAAATATCAAAAGCCATAAAAAATTTAATTCATGAAAATTATTTTGAGCTACAAAAAACTGGGTCTATACAGTTTTTTCCATATTGCTTACATGTTAAGTTGTAACAATTACATGTGTTGTATAAACTCAGCTATAAGTATTTTTAGATCATTTTTATCCCACTCAAAGTCTAGTTATTCTAATATAAAATTGGGTTGGTCAAGTAATCTTTTGCAGCTCAAAACACTAATCTGGCTTTTCCTCTTTTGCCCTTCTCTTTACCTATATTTATTAGCATGTCCTTTTGCATTATTTATTTTTTAAAAGGCTCATTAATATAAGAACCAAGAATAAAGGAAAATTAATTTGTGAGCTATTTCTTTTTAAATAATTTGGTTTTTATTTTTTTTATTTCATTTGGCTAAAAAGTTATTTCATTTCTCCCTAATTTTTTTATTTTAATTTTTGAAAATTGTTCATGATTGTGGTTTTAGAAAAGATTTAATTTTGGGACATCATATGTTGAGTTTTTTGCAAAGAAATATGTTCAAGATTTCCTTCAAACAAAATGTTCATGATTGATTTATTTCTCAAAGATTTTAATTTTTATATCTAAATAACGAACAATAACTGACAACATCATTTATCGTTTTTCAAAAAAAATAATGAAAGGGAGGTAGGTGTGTATAAAAAAATAATATTTGTAAAAATTAATATTCATCTATAAATATATTTGATCATCTTTGATCCTATGCGTAAACGCATGGGTCAAATCTAGCATACTATAAAGGAAGGGGCTGAATAAAAATATCCAGCAAATTACCCAGATTTATTGCAATTATAGAAAGTGGGAATATTTTAGTCCTGGTCCTTTTTATCTCTATGATAGTACCTTATCCTTTATATCCCGATAATCTGCCTGCGTATGACAAAAAGAAGGTGCATGTATAATTTTCCAACAAATTTCCCGACTCAATTTGCGAAGCTTTGCGCAAGCTGCAATATGCAAGAAAATCAAGGGACCATATACAAATTTACCGGCACATGATAGCCAAAATAGAACAGGGAACATTCTAGGATATATTCCCTCTTTAGGATTCAGTATTGTACCTAATGACATCAAAGGAAAGAGTTAAAACTCAAAAAATAGACACTAAAAGCTGCTGTAGCTCTCTTCTTCCTCCTCCATGTAAAGCCTACAGGCAATCATCAATTTTCCTTTAAGAGGCATTTTAAGGCACAGTTGAGCCTTGTTCATAAATTATTTTTGAGCCTATTCAATCAAAGATTATCAAACTACTGGTAATTATATATACCAGTCTATAATATTATACCACGCATGGAAAACAAGTCATGCCCATAGCCAAAAGAAGAATGGGTAAACAAATTGATCGATCACACAACACCATGACATATTTCTGTCTTACATAATACAACATCGAACTAATCAGGTTAACACTATAAAACAAATAAGCAATACCATCTACGGGTAAACACACGGATAGTTCGCATAAGCAACGCTTCACATATGCTATATTGTCATTGGAAGAATTTTTTGGCTAGCAATCTGCGGCTTGATCTCCCATGACTCCAACTCTTCAGCCTCTTCGGGTGAAACAAATGGCAGCGAAATCTCTCTGATCATTAAGTCACCACAGAATGGGCACTCACTTGCTACGGCATCATCGAACTGTGATCGCAACTGCTCAAATTGAAATCATATTGTTAATTTTTCAACCATTCAAATGTTGGATAGACCAAATTGAACAAAAGTCCCCTCTCTCTGCAGAGTTTAAACTCTGCACGTGTGCTTCAAAATTGTTTTGATTATCCCTATTTTGCGCAAAAGTGAAGGGGTAATCAGGATGATTCAATTTAATTGATAGAGGGGCCAAGCGAATAATTTTTAGGTACCGATATTGCCAAACCTTAAATTAATAAATCCATACCAAAAATTGTGTTTGGGCAAAATTAACCCCAACTACAGCATCCTTTAATTATGGTGTTGGTTTAATTTACCCCATTGATAACTTAAAAAATACTTCTCTCTAGCACCTATCAATGACATTAATACATTTTTTGTGGATAATTAATTCATTTTTTAACCGATCGAAATTTCAAATTTTTTTCAAATGCTAGGAATATTTTTGATAGATCATAATGTTTTGTTGGGAAATACTTTACTCATATTTTGCTCTAATATCCATCAGTACCGTCACTTTCAAAAAGGCAGAGTTAGATTTCTTTTTTATAAACTGGCTTTAATAGACTATTTAAACATAACAGGATATATCCAAGTGATGCAACTTTAACTCCAAAAACTTGGCAGAATAGAAAACAAACTACTACAAAAAAATTGATGTACTACAGGCTTATGTGAATATACATTTGTTCTACAAATCAATTTTGCTAATTTTAAACTATTACAAATCAATGCATGTTCATTGATATATATTCACTCAAACAATGGCCTTAAAAATTGAGAGGTGAGAGAATGGGTCCGGTGAGGTTGGAGGAGAGGTCGAGGTGACGTCACGGTGGGTGCGGGGTCGCAATCGCAGGCGGGGGAGATTGGGGAGATGAGAAGGGTTTTTAATATTAATACATCGGTGTAGTCAGAAGTATTTTTTTAAGTTATTAATTCATCGGTGGGTAGTAGAGTGAATATCAATGAGGTTATTTTAGTAAATTCAACCAACAGTATTAATTAAAGGCTGTAGTAGTTGGGGTAATTTTGTCCATACACAATTTTTGATGTGGTTTTATCAATTTAAGGTTTGGCAATATTGTTACCCTAATTTTTAGGTCAAGGTTGCTCTTGCTTTGTAGTTTTTTTTAAAGATGGGTTTTTTTTTGTGTGGGTTGTGTTATTATTGTTGTTGTTGTTGTTGTAGTTATTATTATTGTTGTTGTTATTATTATTATTATTTATTTTTTAATCTTTTTTTTTCTTGGGGGGCGGGGGGTGGGGGGGGGGGGGGTTGTTTGGGGGGATTCAATTTACTCACTTGGAAAGATAATATTAGTTTCGCCGCTACCATGGAACCACATTTTGAAATTTCCATCGATGGTAGTTTTGATAAGTCAAGAGACTCCCGTAATATATAATATTATTTAAAAGTTTAAATTCACAATTTTCTTCCTTCTAATCGCAAACTGTTCTCTTTTCTGGTCCCTAATAAATTGAAGCAAATTGACCTATAGAAAAGAGTACTGTAGCTTATGATATCAAGTAAGAAAATAATGCAGGAAACAAATACTTCTTTAAAGGACGAGCATCAAGTCAAGCCTAAGGGCGGAAGTTCTTGCCATGCAACAGTAACTTGGGCTATACTGACCTTATCTGCTGGAGTCATAGTTGTGATGGAATCCGCACTAGTACCAGCATTTGAATCCTTCGATGGTTGCCCCCCAAGCAAACTTGATTGCTTTTGAAGGTCCAATATATATTCGGCCTAGAACAAGTAACCAGATGAAGCCAAAGTACCATGAAATATGCTGACTTAATAGCATAGATTATTTGCAAATTTTTATGAGCATGGTAAACTGAAATTCATTTGCAAAGGTACCGTTTGTCAAGATATCTAATCAAAAATTTCAGGACATTCGGTTTTAGGAATTTATCTCTTTATAGTTATTACTGTTAGTATATCTATAATAAGCACAAATAGAACATTCTATGGCAAAAAGAAAATGGGACACACTGAATTACGAGTCACTTCCAACTTACATGTGTTCGGCTCGTACAATGAATAACATGAGCAACCAGACATTGTGTATGGAATGCGTGACCACAAGGAAAAACATAAAACGGTGTCATTTGTCCACCCGGGGTATAACCTCTAGCCATCAGATTTGTCCCTCCAGTTAATATTTTGCGTTTACAACCCTATAAAATCAATACAAAAACAAAAATAAGTGACAAACAAGTTCATGATATAAATCTTCACAGATGGAAGTTTCTTCTGAACCATGTCTTGAATGAAACTAACCATATAACTTTGAAAGACGTAAATAAGTGACGTAATTTTCAAGTGTTGCATTGCTGTTGTATTTTTAACATGAATAATATTATGTAATGTGCTTTCCCCTTTGTTCTCCCCCCCCCCCCCCCCACCCTTCTTCTCATTTCTCCTCCTTCTAAAGGGAAAAAAACATGCCATGTGTGGTGTTGATGGCATGATGCAAGTTTCCTTTTTACATGGGGGGGTAAGGTGAAGATAAAAGATTATCCATAAATGTATTGACTTGGTATTATTCTGTTAATCCAAGAATACCAATAATGAAAACAATTGAATTCCTGAAGAACCATCTTAGGCCTTCTACACCAATTTCCAGTTTCATAAACCCTTTTCGGATAGGAATAACAATTAGTCAATTGATTCAACACAAACTAGGAGGTGGAATGGGCTATGAACTTCTTAATTTGAAACTTTTGGATAACCAACTAGATAAAATATTTTACGAGATAATAACTACCCTACAAAAGCTCCCAAGAACGACTGTATTACAAACCAAATAACATGAGGGCATCCACATTGTATGGAAGATAACAGAAAGGCATCGATAAGAAATGCATTCAAAATTTGAACAAACTAAATGAACCATAGCTCTAGCAGGATAAAATAACATGGAATATTCAACAGACCAATACCCCACATTCTTCATCACGTTCAATAACAGTATATCTTTGAGCAAGGGCAGTGATATCATTCCGTATATTATCAGCACCATGTGTGGCATCATGCATGTCCTCTTTCAGTTTTTGAATCTGCTTGTTGTAGTCCTCCAATGATGAACATATTGCTTCCTAAAAGAATAGTAAACATCAATATTAGATACTCCGAAAGTTTTATGGGGAAAGCCAATGCCATAAGAATATACTGATATCTTAGGTGCACAATTATGATGAATCTTAAACAGCAGCATCAACTAGCGCTCAAAAAGTAAAACTTAGTAGCTTAAGTTTCCAATTTGAGCAACCCGTCGTGTGCATGCGTGAGCTTGGAAAGTATAAGACAAGTAAAACTGCAAACAGATATTCCGGTACAAACAAGATAAGATCTGTTCAGGTTTTGTGGCTGAACGCAAGAACTAGAAAATATAGGAGTCTTTCTTACAGAAATTTTTTAAGGGACTACTGAGTGATTAACAGGACACTATCTTTAAAATGCCTAAATAGTCGCATCAAATATTAGTGTGTATAATACATTTCTTTCAACCACATACAATTATCATCATCGTCATCTTAAGCCTTTTCTATGAAAGGGTTAGCTTATGGACGCAGCATTCTCCGAGACTTTTGATAAAAGTTATGACCAGCTACCAGCCTGACAACAATCCTTTAAGTGCGTGCAAAATTCACAATACAGAGCCAAGAATGGGGCTTATCAAGAGTCACAAGTCTGTCCAGAAGGTAGGAAACCTACATTATGGGTCATGCAATTATATAACAGAGACAATAAGCAAATGGATACATCGTACTAGCTTCAGGACTTTCTTATTGTCTACATAGAATGGCAAATGTAGACCATAAAGATATAAATGCAAGCTGAAGAAGTTTTACTTTAAAGTCATCAATAAGCGCAAAGTCTGGAAAGAATGGCAAAATATCTTCGATCTTCAGTAGGCCATTAGTTTCTTTTAGAAATGCTATGGCCTTCCTTATATTCTCCCTCTTAACTCCTTTTTCTTGCTGAATTACATGTTTTGCAATCATAAGCCACAGCTTTTTCCTTAAGTCTTCATCATCTTCAACTTTATCTGCTTCTGCCATCGCAAGATCAGGGTCTACCTAATGGACAACAATACCAAAACAAATATACCAAAATGCTACAGTTAGAAATTAAGACATAGAAAATTTGGAATGATATTACTTGTTATTACGGCAATCAATTGACTATATCTCAATATCAATAATCCCTTCTAAACCAACCTGGCAGGGCATTCCGATATTGTTCGCAGAAAATTGTATGGTTGAATATGGCACTTAACAAGCAAGACATGCTCAACAGATTTACAAACTCAGAAGCATTGCTAGTAAATAAAAACTCACTACACGAAGTTTATGATGAAACACGAGCAGTGCTGACACAGACTTTCAAACAGTCAAAACTCCTAAATACTAAATAGCATAATGTAATAAAATTGATACTGAATAGTGATTACAATAACCATCAGTTTCTGATATATATGATAAAGGAGCAGAATATGCAAGATCTGGATGTTGCATTTATGATCAAACACGAGCAATGCTGCCACATACCTTCAAACAGTCAGAACTCAAGCACTAAATACTAGATAGCATACTATATAATTGAATAATTAATGTGGTGCAATTAATTGTAAACTCCTACAAATTCTACATAATTAGTAACTGATACAAAATTGATCTTGAAATAGATGCATATTCATTGGTGGATTTACCTGCAATGCAAGAGAAACAGCTTCTTCATGCATGGCCATCATACTGTAAATATGAACACAAGCACGCATTCGTTTTTCCTTGAGGCACAGTCGTAATGCATACTTGGGATCGTAAAAAAATTCAGGTCCATTTGTTTGGCCTTTACCAAATTTGCATTGTAGAAACCGAAGAAGGGCACTGTCATCCTCCTGTATAAAGAATAGGCAGAAGCTGGTATCAGAAAATATCTAAACTGCTATCTTAAAAAAGCCAGTGCAATATGTGAAAATCTTCATTCCGCAAGTCCCCCAACTTCGAAAGTTATGCACATTCTAAGAAAAAATCTAAGAACCTTCACATATTAAATCTTAATCCAAATGAGAAGCATGATCCTTTTTTTCTGCGACACAAAGATCAAAGAGGGGAACATATCTAAGAACCTTCACATTACTTTTTTCACCAAAGCAACTAGGACTCTGCAACCCTGCCGCATTCGGCAAGAAATATACTCAGTCACCACCCCCACCCCCACCCCCACCCCCACCTCTATTTTAAAGTAATATACCCGGTCAGCACACACCTCTATACTAAGGAAAATGAGATCCTGCCCACCCACCCATCCTCCACCTGCAACAGTCCAAGCCCGACTAGCACCTTCCCAAAAAGGATTGAGCATAACTTCATATGGGCTTGAAATGTACTTTTATATCTGAACTTATCAGTATACTATAAATCAATAATTTTATAATCTAATTTCAACTTGAAGTTTAATATTGTTGTTCTTATATATTTATATACCCGCACCAAAAACCAGCCCATGTCAGATGGATGTGGGCATTAAAATTCATCTGAATGTAATAGGGTGAAATCCCCGGCCAGCAAGTCTGCCTTCGGTGCAAGAACAAACAAAAACATGCCCAACAATCACAACTTCCATATTGGATTTCAGAAGCCCCCTATCTACTTCCCCCGCATTGCCCGCTCGCCAAAGCACCAATCCTCAAAATAAAAATTGTTTGTTCTCTAGTCTCCATCCAGCAGAGTGAGCTAGAAAACTATATATTAACTAAAGCTAGGACAAGACCAAAAGACAAATTTCCTAGAGATACATCAAAAAGCATTGTACAAGCACCTTTAATAATAATTGATGCATGTAAGATAAATCGAAGTATATTTTACGAAACAGTTAAAAGAATTTTTAAGGACCGATAGCAACAATAAATATTAAATATATAACGTAACGAATACCCAAATGTGTCATCACTTTGAAACAGGTACAAGAAAACATATTCGACCTGCTTTGCATATAAGGAAAGCAACAAGTTATGCACTCCAGGATCCTCATTGTGCAAATGATGGACACAATATTCCAAATACTTGATAACCTCATGGGTCTCGTTCCTGCAACAAATAAAGTAATAATTGTTATCACCAACATATGAAAATGAAACTAAGAAAATGAAAACAGGACACAAATGAAACACTGTGAAATGGCAATATAAATCCTTTTCATGAAGCATTCCTATAAAAAAAACATGAGTGAGCGCATGACTTGTTATATATTTCCACATACTGGTATTGGCTCTGCACTACCAATTACCCTCATAGAGTTATAATCAATACTAACTCTTGCTCAATTCAATTACATTGTTCAACTTATACAACAGGAATATATCAATATATTTCACATTCTTAAAAGGTAAAAGCACGTAATAAAAGCATAAGGAAAGAAATTAAATTACTAAAGACAAACAGACTGCAGGAAGCTTAAATAGTAAACCTGTAATATGCTACTTGCACAACAAAGAAACTGACTTAAGCTTCTACACTTGAAATACCTAAAGATTGATAAAAATCCGAATAAGATGGCAAGCATCAACAGCCGTAGTTATAATTTCTACTGAAGGTGATAAACACTATAGGAGATTTGTCTACTACAGGTCCTTTAAAGTAAAACAACAGTATTGAAGAAACAGTCATTTGTTAAGCTAAAACTTGTCCAAGCACGAATGCATGCATACAGCCTTTTTCTAACACCATGTATTCATGTGAAGAAAATATACTGCAAGATAAAAAAAGAGTTTTGTCCATAATATTTGAAAAGTAAAAAGGGTATCAATGATGAATACTTTGCATGTGGTTCGCTTGCATAGCGCATCATCGCCGGTATCAGCTTTCTTGGATTCAGCTTGTTGGTAGTCATCCATGACTCAACAGTCTCATAAGCATCAAGCATTATCAGATCAGGAGCAAATTTATACTGCAAGAGTTTGTATCTTAAGAAGTTACATAACTAATTTTAAACCTAATAAAGGATGCAAAGTGAAATAACAAAAGCACAAAATTATCCTCAGAATTTACCAGGAGCTAAGAATAAATATTAACATATTGATGTGGCATGCATGATAAACAAGATGTAAGAATATATTAATAGAATTTTCTTCCATTAGGAAAATGTCTTTACCTGAAGTTCAATGGGGACATTAGGCTTCTGAAGCACCTCCAATGCTTTCTTTGTTTCTCCTTGCTAAGGCCACCCAAAAAAGAAAAAGATAAAGAAAAAGAAAAGAAGAGGGGAGGGGGGAAGAAATTAGACTATAGGGAAGCCTGAAATTCAGTCAGCAGGAATGGAAAGCGAGATCCAAGAAATTGTGACCTTTAAAAAAATGAATTACATCTATCAGTTGAGACCTCACTTTATGAGGAATGTATAATGCAGTTAATTAACACTTAAGGATGATGCGTGGCTACTTTTCGAAATGCAATTTGAAATTTATGTATTTGCAATTTTGACTAGCATTGATACTTATCTTTTTGAATTATGAGTCCTTTGATCCAGTTATTTTTTGGGTTTATTGTTTGGATTGGTAATGTCAGATTAAATTGGCAGATTGATAGACTTTCAAGTTAATAGTCCATAGTCATAATGAGATTGAGAGATTGATGAACAACATAGGTAATTGCCAAGTTTTTAAATCATTTTTAATTCTTTTTAAGCCAGTAAAGAAAATCCCATAAACTAAAAGTTTTAAGAAGGGTCTTAAGCTCGTTCAATTTGTCTGACCTAAAATAATAACTTTTTATATCTTGCTTGTCTCTCCTGCTATGTGCAATTTACTCTCTTAAAGTCCTCTTTGTTTTCTTTTATCTATCTTAAAAGTAAATTGAAGAAGTTCACACTTGAACTCACAAGTACTTCTGTACATCCAAGTGTTTTTCTATGATATTTTGCATAATTCCTGATCCAATACATCTTATGATTCTGAGATGCAAGTTAGCTAACCCATCTTCTGCAATATGCTTAGATCACCCGCATTCATGTAACCTCTGTTACTAAAAGTCAATTGAATAAATTTAGTAAAATTTAAAACTTATTAAATGCCCCATATGGAATTTGAGGAGAACTAAATGTGTAAAAAACTAGATACATTATTCCTAATAAATCTCAGACATGAAATCTTCTAGAAGATTCAAAGAAAATAAAGTGGACGCAGTTTTACATGTAAAATATACAAGACGCA
The DNA here is from genome assembly GCA_030015575.1 of Agapanthus africanus. NCBI lineage: Eukaryota > Viridiplantae > Streptophyta > Magnoliopsida > Asparagales > Amaryllidaceae > Agapanthus > Agapanthus africanus. The sequence continues at coordinate 629,570,122 of CM057343.1, forward strand.
AGAACACACCTGAATATAATGATGAACTACAATTTCATAATGTTCCTTCAGACCAGCAAAGAATACTAATTCATCAACTCTTCCATAACTGCATGCGATTTAAAGAAAGAAAGTACAACATATTAATGCTCTGCTATTCAAAATGAGAAAGGAGAGCGTCTATATAAATTAATGAGATGCTTCTCATGCAGAACCAACTGAAATCAACTCAATGTATCTTCAGCACAGTTGTCCATGATGACCTAAATTTAAATTAGGACCAAACAGAACCATGGTGTATAGAATCAAGATGAGTACAGTACATCCTGATGTTCCCATATTATATCAGAATGACTACAGTACATCCTGATATAATTGAAGTATCAGCGATGCAAAAAGGTGTTTGGAGGTTTAGGGTGTTATTAAGAAAATGGATTATATGAGACATCACGATATCATAGGCCCTTGCAACAATTAATATGACCGTTAATTACGCTTAAAGTTGGACTAAATAATATTCAAATACATCTTTTCCCTAGGAAATATTGGGCGGTATGAGCAGGCAAAGTTGTAATGTGACGAATCTTGGCCAAACAAGGTATATCCACACATGCACTAAAAGATGGACTAAAAAAATTGGAACAAATAAAGGCCTACCGAGCAAGGCGGAACTTATAATAAGAATCTTCCCAAGTTCCAACATGTCACTGCCAAATACTAAATCTCAATGTACTTTTTGGCACAAAAAATTAATGAATTAAATTTATAACTTTTATAGTTTCTAACTTTATATACACGATGCCACTCTCTTAGATGGTGGTCCTTTTACAATTTAGAATGTCAGCTTTTGAGATGGAGAAGGGGAAAAAGATCAAGAGGCTGGTCATGAAAAACTAAAGAATAAAGAATAACTTATCCAAAGGAAAACCATCTGTGTTTCAGATATTGAAAACCCAAACCTATCCATTTCAACAGATAGGAAATATTAAATATATTGCACAAAGAATCCTTCTAAATAGTGTTCCCTTATGAACTTATGTTTTCCCACAGTTAGGTGCACTTTTAAATAGTGTATATAATGATTAATATATAATAAATGAAATTTACACATATATATTCATATATCTGTGCATGTCCTAGTCCAATAAATCGTTCTTATCTTGCAAGTATACACTAATATGTATTCCACAAACCACACATGATATAACATGTAAGGTTTCAATTGGGAGCCACTCCTCTATGATCCTCAGGAAACCGATCAGTTTGTATAGTATTATAGTAGAGATTTGCCAAATAGGTCAAGTAACAACCTTAGTAATTAGGATATAAACAAAAATCAAGGATAAGCAATTGTGCCAGGCTAACTAATATAGCATGCAGCAATTTATAGTCAGGAAAAGAAATGTGCAATTATACAGTACATGAACTCTTAAAACGAGCTAACCTCTCTAATAATTTCATTGTAGTTGCCTCATCCAATACATCCTTTGAGTCACTAAGAAACGCTCGAAATTCCCTGATAATTGATTGGTTTTCTGAATCCGCTCTAGCTGAAGAGTCGTTATTAAGTGTGGCTGTGTCATCTTCCAGCAATAAGCGATTGATCTACAAAGTTTAGAATATCAATAATAATCACCTCCAAGTGGTACTCGATCACTGATAAGAATAGTAAATTGCTTCAAGTAATATATCTACGATCAAAAAGGTATTTGCTAACATGTTGGTTCATTGTACATTTATCACATATGGGAACGTTTATTTTTATAATGGCATAAAATGATTGAGCGAAAAGAGAAATGATTGACGCCCCAGTTTACTAATCTAACTTCAAAAGGACACCTATAACATGATGTGTCCAATGATCATGTCAAAAACACATAAAGGTGCTGGTTATTGATTTCAAGCAGTCAGCCTCGTTGTCGGTATCCGTTCACATCTATTAAATAAACATGTGTCTTCGTACTTAAGTTCAAACTATTGCAATACCAAGTAGTAACATGAAATATAAGGACGGTAAACTTTCCCTTTCTCAAATGGCATTTGCTTTTAGAACTTATATGTGTGAAGTATTAATATAAAATTAATGTGTAAATAAAAATGTGCACTAGAAAATGCCAAAACAATGCGCTTGAAGGGAAAAGGTAAGGAATAAAGAATATGCATAAAGGAACTGGTATTAGGAGTTACAGAGGTCTTATCGTTATATTTGACACTTTGAGAGTTAACAAAAACTTTTCAGTTTACAAGGGTAGAGTAAAAAGAACATGAACAATAGTTGATAGGTAAAGCAAAAGGCTCAAAATGTAGCATCCCCATTGAAGTTTGAAGTAGATTAAGTGGGACAAAATCGATACATTCTAATGACAATGGCAAATATGAATCCCGTGAAAAATATGCCAGCTTCTATATAAGATCAAAAAGCTTTTTTCTGCATCTGAAGGACATTGATAGGTTAACCATAAAACTGTAGTGACCATTTCAAGCAAGCAATATGTATTTCAATAAGTAATAGTTACAAACAATGACGAAGACATTTTGTTGGGTTTGAGTCCTTCAACAGAATAAATATATACCGTCTTTTGTCGCCAGAAATATGCTTCCAATAAGGAATTTTCTCTAAGCACACATATAACCTCCTCATGTTAAATTCTGCTAATGATGAGCTTGGCCTCTCCGAATGGATTGATGGGTGCTGGCTATTTTCATGTAGCATGCACATTTAATTTTCATATACTTATGTCATTGAAATTAAACGGCTAAGTGAAAATGTTCGATATCGATCTAAAACCAGGCATGACGAACCTAAAACAACTGAAACATGTAGCACCAGCGGTCCCATAGAGGCTCAGATTGTAAAATCAGGCAGATAAATATTTGTTTGGGCGTGAACTGCTTGCATGCGGCAATGAACTTTAACTTTGAACACATTACTAGATAGTCATTTAAAGAAGGTAAAGTTTTAGAATCATGAAAGTTCTAAATTGGAATCAGTAGATGCTAGAGTTCAATGTTGAACCTAAAACATGTTCGACAACGATCTAAAACACAGGCATCATGAACCTAAAACAACTGAAACATGTAGCATAGGGGTCAAACCCAGATTGTAAAATCAGGCACATAAATCTTTATTTGGGGCTTAAATTGCTTGTGGGTTGTGGAAGTCTGAACACATTTGATCGGATTTGAGTGTAGATTAAAGTGATGATCCTTTGACAGAAATAAGAGTTTGAAATTAGAAATTTAATCACTTGTGAATCTTACGTTTCCTTTTATAAAAAAATCTCCAAGTTTCTGTGTCAAGTTGTTCTATAATACTATAATACCCTTCTTCTGAATTGAATTATTTGTTACTCAAATCTCCTGTTCAACCAGTAAAAGAGCTGTTCCTTCTTATCACGAAAGATGACTAAGACAAGCCAAAAATTCACTAGGATTTGAACCTCACTCTTCACAGTAATTTATGTCTCAAACAAAGAAAGTTGCCAATTGAAATCTTTCAAGATAATTAATTAGTAAGCAAGAGAATTCCATAACTATGATTTGATAGCAAAGAGTAAAGCCAAAGTACAAAACATGAAAAAAGGGAATTGCATAAGATAACATAAGACATAAGAAACAAAGTGTTTGAGTTGGAAAGGTTCACTCAAAATCCATGGAGATAATTGACCTAGCGCACAAAATCCATGTAGATAATTGGCCTAGCGCAAAAGAGCGTTGTGAATTTCTAGTAAATTGAATGCGCAACTTAATAACCTTTAACTACTCACTTACTGACCGTAAAGGTTTTTATATCAACAGCATTGTTTTACTGCTGATGAGAAAGGGACCCCTGAGTGTATGATCACCTATATTGGGCAAGAAAACAAATATATGATACCTGACCCCAAAGAAAAGGACACTCTAGACAAGAAATCAATAGTATGAACCGTGATATAATACAAAGATGCTCTTAACATAACCCACAAATTTTCATCCGGTTACTCTAGAACATAATGAGTCATTATGCAGACTACAAGATGAGATTTATTTTATTATACATCAGTCTGTTATGTATATGATTATTCCTCCACGGAATAGCAATTGGTGGAAAATCATTTTCCTATTAAATTTAATCTAGCATTAGGGGCATGTAAACCTTAGACCATGAGCGTTATAAGGGGGATATGTAAGGATGCTGCTATGTCAGTTAATTGGGAAACTGCATCAAAACAAGTTGCCAACAAAAATATATTTCATCATCAATATTAGCATTAGAGAGTAAATAAAAGGGTTCCAAATGCACAACCTTGTCCAGGTACAGCTCAGTAGCCCACGTAGATATCATTGTTATTTGGCACTTGTCATCTCTTGTGAGATTATCAAGTTTTCTTAACAAGAAAGTCCTCAGAGCCTCCTGCATTGATGAATAAAAATGCTAGAATTAAAGAATTAAAGAAAAATGCCATAATTGCCATTAGTAAACTGTAATGAGGACAGTTTCACACTCAACAAAGTAAAGGTTTTTCATGTATTGTAACTAAAACTTTCATAAATAAAATATTGTCAGAAGCTCACAAGTTCAATTCAACAGAGGTAAGAAAATTTTTCAACGATTAAATATCTTAAGCAAACAGGAAACAAGGATGTGGGAACGAGAAAGGAGATTACGATTTAGGGAAGCAAAAGGAACATGAGAATAAGCATACAAAAGACTGTGTGGTAACACCATTTAAAACTCAGACTTAGGCCTAGTCTTGGCCTTCCAGGATTTCAATTTTAGCAGTGTCAAATTACAAATCATTTATATAAGCCCATAAGCCTATTTGTTGACATGTAGGGTTTGTTTTCAACCAAAAGTCATTCTTCATGTGTGTATAGATAAGTAACAATTTAAGTGTCTTGGAAGTTGGAATAAGTTAAAACCTGCATGGAATATCATCCGATCATATTGGCAGAAAATCGGCCATGCCCAAGCCTTCTAGGCAGCGGATCCTTCAGGCTTCTTCTATTATACTCCATAGTAACATCGTCCCTTGTCTACGTCCTTGTAAGTCAACCCACAACCATCCTTCTACTTTCTTTTGTAAAAACAACCCACAATGTAGTCAATCCTTAGATGTGTCTGCCTACCCACTCTGGGTCCATCATGCAATAATACTGGGAACAAAAAATTAAACTACCAGCTTCCTCTCTAAATGTTCATTCTGGGATTATATCCTGGTTGTCAACGTGTATAACTTAGAGGTTGCACAAATTTCAAAAGACTTCCATTATGTATAGCAAAAAACTTTCCAAAGATTGCCAGATGTAGCACTTAGTGGGTCATTTAGTTTCATGGAGAATTACAATAATCTGTTGAAGCTAAACAGCACCAAGTTGCTAGTAGAGCGGATGGCTTGATGTCACGTATTAATTAGCAAATGGGTAAGGATGCAACCTGACATCCGATCTACAAGATACATTTCTAATAATACATGTTCAAATAAATATCTCATGTGAATACTGGTTTACTACTTAATTGTCATGAAATTTTTTTAAGTAAATAAATGAATGTTGATTACATACAGAGAATAAAGGTAAAGTGACCAGCTTTTAAGTTTCAAACAATGTGAAATATCTATGCTCCTATGAACCAAAAGGGTAAGTAGGTTTGGTCAGATAACTTAGGTTTATCGATCAGCATGAAATGTATCATCCTATTGTGTCGTCGAATGACTTTAGATGCTTTATTTTACGGACTATAATAAATGTGTTATATTTTGCAAATCCCAGTTGAATACTAATGTTTCTAATGATGAGATGCTTGAAAGAGGGTTGATGTATGTTCCACTTCTCCTTTGTGTTCTTCTGTCTCCCCTCTCCACTCTTGTCACCTGTCTCCATTCTATATTTTTCTTGAGATCAGTAGAGAACTCTAGCCTCACTTGATAGCATACATAAAGAGCCAAACTAATGTTGAAAAAATTAATAAAAGCAGAATTAATAAGTTCAGCAGGGGGAAAAAGGAACATCTATATATGATGTATCCATTCTCACTAAGGTTACAAACATGGGAAAATTTTCCATTAGTCTTTCTCAATTACTAAGCATGGCAAAACATTCAGCCTCATGGTGTCAGTTGTTATAAAGCAGTGGTTAAGATATAATGATGATGGTAAATTTTATATGTACTGCAGATATTAGTATTTACCTGCTCACCTATGGCAATAAACTTTAAGCTGATCTCCTCGAATGAAAGGGTATAGTTTATCTACAAAAGGGAAAAAATTGGTTATTCATGCAGTTGTAAACAAATGGATATATTCCTAACTCAGTATTCTGTAAAAGAGAAGTAAAATTTACACAGATTTTTTTTTGCTAACAATACATATCACAATTGATTAGGAATGTCCTTTGTGACCCTCTCCCTACCAGCTCCAAAATAAAAAGGTAAAATAACACCATACACAAACAACAATCAACATCATCCCAAAATTTTGAAGGCGGGTCCTTTTCTCCATTCGACTACTTATGGTCCGCCTTATTATAAAGAAAAAACCAAATCCTATTTTTGGGGGCAAATTACATAAAACACCATCAAACCTTTTCAGTTTCAATTTAAAACACCATTGAACTTTCAGTTGCATGCATTAGAGGGAGCTAATAAATTGCATCATGAATATGCCTAATTACAGGGAAGAAGTCTCACCTTTGCATAGAATGATGCTGCCCTATAAAAGTCCTTTGCAGAGAAAGCAGCATCAGCCTGCAATGGACTGAGTTTATTTATACTGAAACACATCACATAAAAACCCTAAATATATGCTGTAAATCATTTCAAGTGAAGAGAAAATTAATCCTCAAACTCCTTCAGAATTACCACCGAAATACTTATTGAAAATATTCAAGTGGCAGAATCATATAGAGTACCTGTATTAAATAAACTTGGTCTCTCTGGAATGGATTGCGACAATGGGCTAAGGCAGCAGTATATTCCTTCATATCTAAATACACTTGCCACATGTCTCGGCCCTCATCATGCACAGACACCTGTGGTATAATTTACATTTGATTAGGACATATATCCATGTAATATATACTGTAATTAAGATGAAGCATGATATACTGACACTGACCTGGAAAATAGAACTTTCATCATATGCAAAAAAAACTCCAGCAGTGGCATCACTGCACAATCCAATAATACCTTTCGAAACAGACTCTGATACATGATCAAATTTGAGTTCCTCTACAATTTTTTGGCTAATCCTATTGACAACCTGTTAAACAAGAGATTGAGAGTAAAATTTGTCTGGAGAAGATCTAAGAGAATAAACATTCACTGCAATGAAATAAAATGACACAGAAATTAAAGCATTCTCCAAGTATGGGCTCATAGAAAAGGTAAACAGAGCAGAGCAAAAGCAGTTGACAGTAGAGATTTGCAAAGAAATGTTCACATTCATGAATGTGCTCACTGTTCACCCTAAAGGCAATTTGTAATTTAAATATGTGGTTGTCACAGATGTAACAGTTCTTCAATTTATTGTAAACAAAATTACAGATGAGACCTGACCAGTCTTGTAGTCCAGTAGAAAACATTACAACACATTGGGTAATTAAAGTTTTGTCTGCAGAAGATCATTACATCACAAGGGCTGTTCCCATTTGAGTGTATAAAAAACTATTATATCAGAATGCAGAATTAAGGTGTCCAAAATATGGTGTTTCAATTATAAGCAGAAAATATTTTGAGAAATATGTGCACTTTCATGCTCCCAGGATTTTATGCCCTTTCCTCTTATCCAATTGATCAAGCACCACTTCGTTGGTTACAAGTAACAGGTTAATTAAGATAAAGAAAGTTTGTTTGGCAACTTCTCCCACATGGTTAAGCATGGATTCAAATCATAAGCTAATTGGTTTCACTTGTATAGCAGTTAGCAACAAGTTCAATTAAGAAAAGCAATTATAAAATTTATCCATTATTATGGATCATCTAGAATGTGTATGAGGTTGAGCCTTGTTCCCATATCAATTAGTCAGTGTTTGACTTTTTCCGTTTAAGTGCAATATCACCGGTTTCCATGATGTTCAACTTTGGCTCTGCTCCCGTCCGCGCTCCCATTAAGGTTTTAATTTTCACTTTTATTAAAGAGAACTTGAAAGAAAAGAAAAGGATGGTTCTAGTTAAAGAAAAATTATAAAATTCAACTTTTACAATGTGCTGATCTTATTATCACCATATATATAGCACAAAATCAAGACAAACTACTCCGCTTCATAGTAGGTCCTCCACTAACTTGAAGAAGGCCTCTAATAAGAAATCTAGCGCTAACCAAAAAGAGCTATTTCTATAGTACCCTCAAGACAATTATTCTGATCGCAAGTAGGTGATTATAATAATTGAAGGAGGACCTATACATGTATAACAGTCTTACTCGAGATGATTGTATGCTATCTGGTTTGTCTTCATCATTGATGAAGCCCGTAGGATTGTTGCTTGACAACCAGCATTATGATGACGATCATATATGTGGGAGTTGGTTGTCCATAAGCTCATCCTTAAATATCCCTAGTCATGGGAGTATCGAGACTGGACATCGATATTTCGGAGTAGACTAGTATATACGCTTCTAGACCCCGACGAAGGGCGGTGACCGGTCTCACAAACCATTGGTGTTGTGTCGTCTAAGATAGTATACAGGTGCTCACTGGAGGTGAATACACCAGACGGACTCGCCAAGAATTTCTAGATGGTATTATATCTATCGTCAGATAGAAGTTCTCAGGTGGCATGAGTACAAATTAGTCCTTTGACCTAAGATCGTCATTTGTCTCGTGTGAGTTCCTACTGTACTTTGATTACTACCCTATCATGGCTTAAAGGAGTCGTGCAAACAGGTTTTAGTTGGGTACAGTCCCGAGCCACATGGAGGCATTGGTCGATTGTCAAGGATTCGTCTCTCCTGGTATTAAGAGTCGATGCCGCGCTGTGTTCAGTTGGCTATCACCAGAAATCCGTAGCCACGGTAGATGAGATTTACTGATAGTCGATCAGTGGTATCTCTGTTGGTGGTAAACTTGACTCAAACACGACTTATCAGGTTAGTAGGGGTCTAACGTTATCCACCCCCTAGACCCGATATGCGATACTCTTTGACGAAGAGACCAAACTGTATAAAGATTGTCACATTCAGGCTCAGTAAGATAAGAACGTACTTGATTGTCGACCCCCCCTTTCGGCAAGTACCTGGATAGCCGTTACATACAGCCAGTGCCATTGACGTGCTTGTGGTTAAACCCACTGCCAGCGTATTGTCGAGTATTTAGAGTCTCACACCGAGGGTTTTCCCGGTTCAGGCGATAGATGTAGAAGACGTACGTTGGTACGTGCAGAAGTCCGATTAAATACGTGTACGGGATACACGGACTTTAATCGGGTGGTTGATAATACTAGCCGGCTTAGAATTAAGCCGAATTATTAAATCAGGTTTTGATTTAATAATTTATATATGTATTTTGATACATATATTTTAGTATTATTGTTCACTATTCATTTTCTCTCTTTGGTGTTATCCGTATTTTTATACGGATACGCGTATATGTAGCGATACATATAGCAGGTGAAGTATTCCGTATTTATACGGGAATGCTTCTAGAAGGACACCTCATATTTGTTTTTCTTTTTAGAAAAACAAATAAGAAAATGAGATGGAGATGAGGTGGCATGAGCATGTAGAAAGGTATAGCTTGGTGTGATCATTTATGGTCATTTATTGGTTCACTATTGAACCATGGTTGATTATGGTAGCCATTCTTTTTACACTAGTTTTTGTATCATCATTCCCAGTCTATGCTTCATGCTTCATGGTGGAGAAATATACTTAGCCATTTTTTCTCTTCTCCTTCTTGCTCTCTTTTGAGCATGGTTTAGAGAGAAGTTTCGTGAAAAATTCCTACATCACCCACCATCCATCCCTAGCAAGTTTGGATCGTCGATCGGAGCCTCTTCCGGTTTCCCTCGGGTGGATCTTCTTCGGCGAGGGTGGTCGATTTTTAAGCGCGATCCCGACAGCTACGAGCTTAGAGGGGTCTTCCACAATTGGATAGACACGTGTCGAAGGTTGTAGTTTCTGCACCCTTGAATTTCTAGTTTGCTAGTTTAAGGTTTTGGATAGATTTCTTAGGTTACGAGTGTTTGGTGCTCACAAAAAAAATTTGTTTTCGCTTCCGCCTCGGCTGCGGCTTCCGCGGCGCGGGCACCGAACCCCGACAATTACAATGAGAGCGATTATTAGACAAGCAGTCAGAATATAAAACTTTCTTGCTTGTAATAAATATTACTTACAATAAGAATAAAAACCCATAATATGGCATATAAATTTGTTACCTTAACCTTATTCCCAATTAGAAGCAAAAAATGATATTCAGATACAGCGAGAGATCTTGGTTTAATTGATTCACCCAACTTGGAGTAGTCTAAGAGGCCCTTGTTTTCAACAAAATTCTCATCTCCACTGGCTGAACTACATAGGAAAAAACAAACATTGCAAAGTAAAGCTCTTGAGCAGTAATAGATATGATAGAACACTGAGAATAGGCCGATATACAACATATCAGGTAGTAACAAGACGAGAAAATATTGAAGTGATGATTACCTATGCTGTGCTCCAAAATTTAGGTCACCATGATAAATCCCAGCACCAGAAAGCCAAGAAAAATATTTGGCCCTCCTTTGGTGGATGAAAAAATGTAGTTCACTGCACATAAAGTAGGAATCATTTTGTAATAGGGATTCTATAATAGTTGCTTGATGATATCAAGAGAATATAAACAGTAACCATTCTAAAAGATTAGAAAGGCCATAGTAGGCAAGGAAAAAAGATACAAGGTAAAGCTAATTGAAAGATAGCATGAGCGGTAGGCCACATTAGGATCCCTCACCCCTCAAAGAAACCTTTTTTTTAAAAATTTCTAGTACTTCACACAAAATTGAATAGGAGTCGTGTTTATCACAGAAAACTGCATTTCAATACCGCTCATTCTTTATCTATTTTGTTATATATCGGTACTTTTAACCAGTGTCTGCTCAATAATACATATTACAGGTATCCGTGACAAAATACTGGAAAAACACTTAAAATCACGGATATATCATTTGTAAGCCGACATTGCAACCGGAACTGGAAACCGACCGATATCCAAAGAGTTTTTGCAAATAAAGTGTGTGCACAATATATTGGTCCAACACAATGCACGTGGACACATGCTCTTTGATGCATGGACCTAGAGCGGGGGCTGCCCAAGGCACACAAGTGGGCATGAGAAGTGATGGGTAGTTAATGCAAAAAGATATGATGTGATGTGTTGCATCAAGTTTCCCTTCATATCAAGAGTGCAGACACCAATGTAATATATGGGAGCACACAAGACCACACTTCCAATACGAGACAGTTCCCTCCAAACTTGGCCGGCCACATCCCCTATTTGGCCGAGCTGGCCGGCCCAATCTTCTCCAAAATGCCCCAGTCTTCTGTGGACCCTCCCTTGCTGCCACCTCATCATATTTTTATTGCTAGTTTTCTTTTCTTTTGTGCCTATAAAAGCAGAACCAGGGAGCAAGAGAGAGGGGTCTTGGGATTGTGATTCTTTTGTCCAAGCTTTCATTCACAACTCTTTTTCATTTTCCGTTTTGTTCTTGTACATAGCTTAGCTTTCCCTTGAGTTCATGGCCTTCTCTTAATCTTGCAATCTCTTTAGTGAGCTTGCAAGTTTAAGTTTAGGTTATTGATCTCAAGATTGTATTACTTGGACATAATAGAACTTTCATTTTGCACACTTGGGTTCCTAGTATTTCTTACTTGCTCTTTTACTTACTTGCTCTTTATTACTTGCTTTACTTTCTTGCATTTTAATTCCATATCATTTACTTACTTGTATTGCTTTTCTTTTCTTTTCTTTTCTTTTGCTCTTTCTTTTGTTGTTTTGGATGGTTGTAAATATTGGGGTTGTTAGGATAGAAAAAGATATTGTAAGTTAAGATTTCTTTGCTCATTTCCTTTTCCCATATTTTCCATTTGAACTCCGTCCAAACCTTACGCAAGCGCTCCGTTAGGCACCCTACCCTACCAAGATATCGGTGATTCATAACCGTGACCGGTTGCGTTCAGTTTGGCCGGAGGCGAAAGCAAGAGACAAGAACGGACGGACAAGGGTCAATAAGCCAGATTTCTAATACCGTGCTTAAGTACCCTAATCCACGTTGTTGTCGATTGCTCTAGCTTCAATGGTTAAGTTCGGCTCAAAGGATTGAGTACGGATTTGCTTAACTTACACTATCCTATCTAATCCTAACAAACTTTTACTTTGCATATAAACACTTAGGTTAGATACGAACAATTCCGCCTCGCGCATTAACTCGTCGTAACAAGAACTTAAAACGCTCTGTCTCCCTGTGGATCGACCCGTACTCAACCGGCTAGCTGCGAAGCGACACCGTCTTGATCGCGGTTAAACTTTAGAACTTTAAAACTACGACACGCCAAAAGCGTGCAATCAAATGGCGCCGTTGCCGGGGAGACGGCAGCGTTTTTTATTCTTGTTATTTCGGGTTAATCTTGTTAATACCATCTAACACTTTTTTTTAAAACGAACTAAAAATTTCAAAAAACCAAAACAAAAACTAACATTTCCTAACCATTTTGTTCTCTGGATTTTGACCTGCTAGCACTCTGAATCTCAACAGAAAAAATTAGCAAGAAATTTGAGACTCTAGTACAGCACTTGGGCACCTGAAGAAATTTGTGGAGCCCAAATTCCACAACCTGACCTGCGACATACCCTAAAATCCGAGCTCGCCGGCCCCTTCACCTCCATTTGCTCCAAATATTTCCTCTGTGCTCCAGTGTTCTGTTTTTGTCCCATTTTTATTGCTTATTTTTTTTAATTTTTAGTGTGCAGGTATTTGGGCATTTATATCGCTTTTCCGCACTAATATCCGTTTTTCCGACATTTTCGGATTTTTGCGGATTTGTGAACTGCGATCGTGGGAAGCAAAGTGTACATTCAAGGTTAAGGTGATTGCGAAGTACAGTGCTAAAGATCCGGGTAGTTTGACACGCGCAAGCGAACTTTTCAAGCTATGCGGATTTAACTTCAACGGGGTTTCTTAACCCGAAAATTTATCGACACGTACTTTACTAACACCTTCTTCTCAAATCCGACGCATCCACTATAATATCTTTGCAGGATTCTTTACAAGTTCGCTAGCAAACGCTAAAATGACTAACCCGTATTTGTTGCAGTGCCGAGCTTAAACATAAAAAACGATTGTATGACAATTTTTTTGAATTGCGCATTGCATCCATTAATTCGTACTTAAGGGCAAACGAACCCCACAACATACTGTAAAGGATTTCATCACATTTTCCGTGGCCCACAAATCACGAAAATTGAGTATAACGTTTACCCACACAAATTTTTAAAAAGAAACTAGACTTTAAGTCTTAAGGACTTCGCGCTCATTAAGAGAAGTTAACTGTGTTTAGAACACCGCTTAACGGTATATCGTTCCCGGGGTGTCTAGAAAAATGTTCACGGTGAAACCGCCAAAAAAGAAAGGGTTATCTAATTAAGGACCTTCGCGAAAGCGTCAGAAAACCTCCCCTTATCTCTGCACTTACATGGCCTCATGATCAATATATCTTAAGCCCGTTTCTCGACAAGGTTTTACTTCGACAACCAAGTTCTTGAGCAGGTCTAGTTGACCTAAGTGAACCCTAGACCGAGTAGATGCGTTGTATTTTTGTGTCGTGATTGTTTTTTTGGTCCAGATTCTTTTTTGTGTATTTCATTCTTTTGTTGATAACTAACTTAAATAAATAAATAAAAAACCACATTCTTTTTCCACTTTTTCTCTTCTTCTCCTCTTCATATCATAGGTACCCCATCCAGAAAAATTCTTGCCGAATTGGTACCCACGACCAAACATTACTTCTTACGGTTCTTGCTTTGATCAAACTTCGAATGATCCCTTCATGCCAAAAATTTCTTTGAAAGATCGGATAGACGCGTCCAGGACGAACAACCGGACTCCACAATCCACTTTGTATCAACTGTTTCAACATACCCCACCTTCTTACGTTGATACCCCTTTTGCGAGTCGTCGATTGTCCATCGCTGAACGTATTGAACAATCTTGTAGCCGATTTTTCACTACTTTCACCACTTCAAATTCTTTTGATCAACAATTCCAACCACCTCCTTATCCAAATGTTGATCATACTCATGTCCAACCATTCGATTCCTACCAGTCCTACTCAACATTTACACCTTCCTTAGACATTGCTTCTGAACCGTCATTTAGTAGTTTCCAGTATCCAAACAACTTTGAATGTTTTACTGAAACCCCTTCACAACCCATGTCTAGTCTAGAACAATCATTGGAGGACTTTTGGGTGCATCGTACCAACAGATAATGGATTTGAATACGTCCATGACCGCCCTCATACAACCTAGTGACCCGATAGCTAGTTTCCAGCTAGCTCCACATTTTCCAATATATGATGAGGCGGTAGGACGGATTAAGAATTTAAATGGTGAGAGTGAGCTGTACACCCTTCCAAATCAAACCTACCCGTCCCAAATTGAATCACACAACTCCGGTTTTGAAAGTCTATCGAGTGTCCCAAAGGATTTACAAATTGAAGATAGAATGTTTAATGAGTTGTGCGACTTTGTAGTGTTTGATTTACCAGATTGTGAAGAGACCCTGTCAAGTGAAACCACACCCAATCATTTTGACCTCTACACCTCCACTCTAGAACCTGAATTGATTAATATCCATGCTTTTGATAAGGTGTCGAAGAAAATTGATTTTCATTTGATTAAGGATATTGACGCTGGGAATATTTTGGATGATGAACCCGCAGTTTTGGATGATGAACCCGCAGTTTTGGATGAGTTTTTCTCTCCAATTCATTATTCCGAGTCATTAACTGTTTTTCCCGAACTTCATTTGCGTCTTGATGAGAATTGCATGGATAAGCTGAATTTTGAGGAGAATTTTGAGGATAGCTTGAGGATGAACCAGTTTTAATTGATAAGTCGGATTTTCCAATTCATCATATCCCTTTTATTGACTGTGTACACCCTCTGAACCTTTAACCGATAACCTTCCTCAATCTCCCCTCCATCCTTTCCATCGTTCCGACCTTATAAGAAACTGTATCACTTTCATTTCCTATGTCTGGTTTACCAAGATCGGCGTATCCAGGTTTTCTTACGAATCTTGAGGGATTTGACCCTATTGCTCGACGAGTTAATACATTAGTACAATCGCTTTTTACACATCAGTCGTCACAAATTGTACTAATTTATTCACTCCATTTTCACTCTCAAGTTCGTACTCCATTTCTTTTTCCCCTCGGCCATTCTTCTCCTCCACCGAGACCGTATACCACTTCTATCCCCATACGGTCTCGCGTATTCTCCATTTCTTTCCTCTCCGCATTCTTTCACCAACCACTGCTTTATCGCGATTAAAAATTTGCATGGTTGGTGTTAACTTTTGGCCTATGTAAGGCGTTGTATAAATTGATACTGTTCTTTCCCCCTAATCCTGAACTTCAACGCTTAAACAGTGGAAACACTGTTTCATTTAAGTTTGGGGGGACCTTTTTGTGTATATATATTTTTGGTTTGCTTTATATATATATTCTTTTAGGGAGCGCCGACAATTTTGACCCTCTTGGTGTAGCCTGACAGTGAGGGCACTGTCAAGTTTAAATTTGGGGGTGTGCTCGGTAAGCTTTCTTCCTTCGCATACATATGTATATTTTGCATTTCCATACCTTATTAAAAACCCACAAAAAATCAAAAAAATTCACAAAAAAATAATAACTTTGTCGTCAAGTAAGCTAATAGAGTAACTTAGATTTTTATTCCGAAAGTAGTTGATACATTAGATATAACTAAATCCTAGGCTTAGAAATTGAAAACCCTAAAAATAACCCTCATTATCTTTAATCTTTGTAATTATACGTCCTTACAGTTTTTTTTTATAGAAGTGGGTAATCTTGAGTTCAGTTCTTGAGTTAAGTTGAGATGAAGGGAAAGTATTGAAGCATTACTGAAAGATAAGTCTGAAAAATAGTTTATATTCTTGAATTCAAATTTAGAAATCATGTACCCTACAAACTGCACATACACGCGCCTTGAAACTTGGGATAGTAGAGGATACCTAGAAATACTCTTGCCTGAAAACCTAGTATGAAAGAAAAAACGGTATTTAAAGCTAAACACCAAAAAGAGCATATTGAAAAATATATCCGGTCTTGAAAAGGAAAAATAAAGAAAAATAAAATAAATAAATAAAGTCAAGGCCTGGAAACTGTTATTTACGCTTTAAGCTCGCACATTCAGTAATCGGCTAATAGTGCATCAAGAAGCATTAATAGTCGCATTAAAGGTGTGTGAGCAACATCGTCCATCATTAATGAAAAGAAGTAGTATTAAGTATTAAGACAAGGGTACTATAGCTTGAATTGAATTCTTAAGTATAGGGGTGAATTTACACACACGGAGGGATATACATTCGATGTTTAGAGGAAAGATAGAAATAAAGAATAAGACTTATGTTTTCTGTAAAGTTGATAAAAATCCCTGATTGGGGACCGCACTTTAGAAGGAAAACTCAGGAGAGACCGGGATCTTTCTAAACTGTAAAAACGTATAGGATCTGAGGTTGAATAAATAGGAGGTGTGAATCATAAGGGTTGGATATTTCTAACCTAGGATAATAGAATTTCTAACTTGGATACTAAACTGTAGGAGTAGAATTAACGTTAACTTATGAAACTAGCTTGACGGGATTTTGTGGGTGTAATCCGCTGAAAACCTTCAGAAGACAACACTCCTCCTACTAGGGACACCTAGAGCTTTAACGGCTTGTTGCACGAGCTCAGTGCAATCGCGTTCCCTGCAAAAGTGAGGCTGGGATTTTGTTTTGCTCGGAGCAAGCAAAAGATAAGTTTGGGGTATTTGTTTATCACAGAAAACTGCATTTCAATACCGCTCATTCTTTATCTATTTTGTTATATATCGGTACTATTAACCAGTGTCTGCTCAGTAATACAGATTACAGGTATCCGTGACAAAATACTGAAAATACACTTAAAATCACGGATATATCATTTGTAAGCCGACACTGCAACCGGAACTGAAAACCAACCGATATCCAAAGAGTTTTTGCAAATAAAGTGTGTGCACAATATATTGGTCCAACACAATGCAAGTGCACACATGCTCTTTGATGCATGGACCTAGAGAAGGGGCTGCCCAAGGCACACAAGTGGGCATGAGAAGTGATGGGTAGTTAATGCAAAAAGATATGATGTGATGTGTTGCATCAAGTTTCCCTCCATATCCAAGAGTGCAGACCAGGTTAAATTAGAGAAATCTAGCAGCACCAATGTGATATATAGGAGCACACAAGACCACACTTCCAATACGAGACAGTTCCCTCCAAACTTGGCCGGCCACATCCCCTATTTGGCCGAGCTGGCCGGCCTAATCTTCTCCAAAATGCCCCAATCTTCTGTGGACCCTCCCTTGCTGCCACCTCATCATATTTTTATTGCTAGTTTTCTTTTCTTTTGTGCCTATAAAAGCAGAACCAGTGAGCAAGGGAGAGGGGTCTTGGATTGTGTTTCTTTTGTCCAAGCTTTCATTCACAACTCTTCTTCATTTTCCATTTTGTTCTTGTACATAGCTTAGTCCCCTTGAGATCTTTGCCTCCTCTTGATCTTGCAACCTCTTTATTAAGCTTGAAAGTTTAAGATTGGGTTATTGATCTCAAGGGTTTGTATCTTCATTTGGAATCAATAAAGCTTTCTTCTTTCTATCATTTTGTCTTGGGTTCTTAGCATTCTCTTGATCTTGCAAGCTCTTTATTGAGCTTACAAGTTTAAGTTTAGGCTATTGAACCCATGGTTTGTAATGTGTTCTATGATTCCTAGTATATTTATTTCCTGCTTTACTTTCTTGCACTTTTCTTTCCATGCTTTCCTTACTTGCACTTTAATTACATGCTCTTTATTTACTTGCAAATTTATCATCATGTCATTTACTTACTTGTAATGCTCTTTTCTTTTCTTTGTTTATCTTTTCTTTTGCTCTTTTTGTTTGTTGTTTTGATGTTTGTGAATATGTGTTGTTAAGAAAAGAATACGATATTGTAAGTTAAGCTTTCGTTTCTCATTTCCTTTTCCCAATCTTTTCCATTAAACTCTGTCCAAACCTTACGCAAGCGCTCCGTTAGGTACCATACCCTACCAAGGTATCGGTGTTTCCTAACCGCGACCGGTTGCGTTCGGATTGGCCGGAAGCGAAAGCAAGCGACAAGAACGGACGAACAAGGGTCAATAAGCCGGATTTCACTAATACCGTGCTTAAGCACCCTAATCTACGTTGTTGCTGATTGCTCTAGCTTTAGTGGTCGAGTTCGGCTCAAAAGATTGAGTACGGATTTCTTTAATTTACATTATCCTCTCTAATCCTAACAAGCGTTTACTTTGCATATATACACATTGGATAGATATGAACATTCCGCCTCGTGCTTTAACTCGTCAAAACAAGAACTTAAAACGCTGTCTCCCTGTGGATCGACCCGTACTCATCGCGGCTAGCTGCAAATACACGACTCGCTAAATGCGTGCAATCATCATGCTCCATATATTAAGTTCATAAATACAACAAAAGTACCAGACTTAAAGAAACTACAAAATTACAAGTGAGAAACGATATGGTACAAATTTGACTGACAAAAGATAGTAAGAGATCCATTTTCCAAAGGCTTAGGCACTCTCCAACAGGATGGGGAAACATTCTCCATTTTCAAACTATACAGGCAAACACCAATTGACAGGCACACATTTCAAGTTTATCATGGGGGGATGGGATAGATCTTTAGCATTGATTGGTATCCCTATCTATCCACAAACCAAGTAATCTTTCTGTTAATCTTCTAGGGACTTGAGAAATATAGAGGAAAGAAACTAACTTCTTCTGTTGCAATCATTTAAAATAAAGATTTGTTTGACCTTTAGAATTATCTCATGCAGACCTTACCACCTGTTGGATGATATCTCATCTTTCTCATGCAAACCTTACCAAATGTTGGATGATATCACGTCTTTCTTCTCTCTCAATGTAGTCATGTGCATCCATCCCTTCTAATTCTTCCACCAAACTATCATTCATTGACATTACTTTACCAAAGAAGACTAGACAGTACTATCTTATATGTGCCTTCTTATATGTTCATGCCGGCTTCCTCATCAGCAAATTCGTAATATCAAAGAAATCGTCTACTTATATGTATAGTTATCTGCATAAAGAAAGTAATAAAAAATCTATTTTTATTTTGGAATTAAAAAACCTAGTTTTTCATCATTTTGGTTCAATTCTATACTCATAAATGACTTTTGTTTCGATTAGAGAATGAAATAGCATGAAATTTATTTCATTTTTATTTTTTTAAATCACTCAATAGTTGGCTTCAGAGCCTTGGTTTGGGCAAGGCGCCGAGACGCATGCCTGGGCAGTTGAGACGATGGCAGCTCAGATCGCCTTTCCTGGACGCCTGAGGCGCTTCGCTTTTCAAACACTACAAGGAACTAAAATAATGAGAAGTCTTTCGAAGAGCATTCCAAACCATTGGTCCTAGAATTGCATGCTATTTCTTTAGAAACATCTCCAAACTTTTTAGAGTATTCTAGTACAAAAATTAACATATATAAATAAAGTCCCATGCACAAACGAAACAAAAAAACACATGCTCGCGTGAAGAGAGGTTCAGAGGTTCAAAGTTACGGGGAAAAGGAATTGTTTAAGAAAATGAGATGTAAGAGCTAAACAGAAACATATCTGGTAAAGTTGAAGGAATAAAATCTCGTAAAAATATACAACATTTTATGGACATAACTTTTTGATTGATTAAAATAAACCTTGATGGAAATAGAAGCTTATAAATAATTACTTTATGGGATTTTTTACGAAAACGCCCCCCCCCAAAGTTTGCTATTTACAAAAAAGCCCTCTTATTTTCGATATTTACGAAAAAGCCTCTTCAAACATTTAAGTTCCACAAAAAAAGCCTCCCAACGGACCAAAAAGCGAATGTCTTTTTTTGGCATATACTCTAACTCCGTTAGATCATTAACGGAAGGGTATCGGTAATAGGGTTTTAAACCCTCCAACCCCTGCTTCTTCCCCAATTTTCTCAACTTTTCCCTGATTTAGACTTAGATTAGGATTTCAGTCAAATAACTCTACAATTGATCATGGATTTTGGTTCATCTTCCTCAAATTTTCTTCACAATGAGATCATGATTGTTGTTATTGGGTTTTTGTGATGTTTGTAGAGTTTTGATTGGGAAAATTGATGGGTTTTGTGTAAAAAGGAAGATGAAGGTGATGAAGATGATGATGGTGATCAACATGAGATGTGAGAGATGACGTGTTCAAGCTCATTTAGCTCCATGAGTTTGGATTTGGAGACACTCATAAGAGAAATATTGGGTGAAAGTTGAGGATGTTGAGGATGTAAATGAGATAAGTTGTTATTGGGTTAAGAAATGGGTCATTGTTGGCTTTTGGGTTTGTAGAGTTTTGCTCGAGAAAAATTTATGGGGTTATATGAAGAGGAAGATGAAGATCATGATTAATGAGAGATGAGAGAGATCTGGGTTCGACCTCATTTAGCTCTACGTATCGGATTTGAAAACGTTAAGGGAATTACTAGATGAAGGTGAATGTATTGAGGATGAAGGTGAAGGAGCTCGGTATGCAGATATGAGGAGAGATGAGGAATTGTGATTGGATTAAGAAATGAGTTTTTTGTCGGATTTTTGTAAAATTAGTAGAGCTTTATTTAGAAAAAAAAAATGATGAAGATGTTAATGATGATTGATGAGAAAAGAGTTGAGGAAAGAAGACAAGAACAAGATGAAGAAGAGAAATAAATGCGAAGAGGGAGATCAATGGCGGTTTTTTGAAGAATGCTCGGGTAATTAATAAGGGGTTTGGGGTTATTATAACCTCTGTAACGGAGTTGTTAACCATGGGTGGAAAAACAAGGGACTTTTTGTAGAACTTAAATGTTTGAAGGTGCTTTTTCGTAAATACCGAAATAGGGAGGCTTTTTTGTAAAT
This sequence comes from Agapanthus africanus, assembly GCA_030015575.1. Classification (NCBI taxonomy): domain Eukaryota; kingdom Viridiplantae; phylum Streptophyta; class Magnoliopsida; order Asparagales; family Amaryllidaceae; genus Agapanthus; species Agapanthus africanus. The sequence continues at coordinate 629,591,274 of CM057343.1, forward strand.
AGCGAACTTTATTTCATATAAGCGTCTATATCTCGGGAATAAGTTTAAATATAGTACATTTGTCATATACTAGCGTAAAGTAGGAATTGATTAATTTTACGTCTCTCCTCAGAATAGAGCACATGTAAAGTATAATGCTTGCAGCTTTTTTCATAGGCTGCCTCTCGCACCAAGAGTAGCATGCTATACAGTTCAAGTTTACATAAGGGTGTCACATAATCATCTGCTTCCAAGCCCCTTTAGACCTGACTAGCTAAATGATTGTTTTAATTTCGCACATGTGTCCCACAAAGGAGGCCATGAGGCAAAGTGGCAAACAACTATGGTATTATAAGGGTTCGTGTCACCTTTTTTAAGAGAAATCAAAGAAAACAAATGGACTAAAAAAGGTTTTTCATTTGTTTTGATTTAGAAGTCACCGGCTTCTCAAATATGTTAGATGTGAAAATTAATGCTTGCCTATTTGGTATTTCTCCAGGAAGCTCCATGAAATGAACTGCACGATCTGAATAACTAGCAAACACTGTCTGCAAAAGCACAAGAATCACAAAACATCAGCCAAACAACAATGGGTTTGATAGTCTCGTTTTCCTGCTAAATCTACAGAAAAGTTCCAGGCACAGGAAAAGAGACAAGAATTTCTGTCTCTATGTGTGTTTGTGTGTCTTAGTTACCGAAAAATACTATTCCAAACCATTATACTTATCCCTTTTCAACCAAATCTTAAATAGTGTACTTCCACTACCCAACAGATAATTTATATGTGGGAAAGTTTCTTTTCTTCGTTCAAACCCAAATGATCTGTCTAACATAATAAATCTGTCTAACATAATGACACCAGACCATATCTTTTCTCCAAGAAAAAGTTGATGTACTGATCTATTCTTAGGTAATTATGTGAGTTATAAAAGCAAACCTAAACTTACAACCCAAAATCGAAGCACCATTTCTCTACGTTTATATACAACCAAACTATTGAATGAAATTTTATCATGGAATAAGAAAACTGACTAATAGATTGCAACTAACCAGATTGAGTAAAAAAAAGTAAAAATCCTATAAATTACAAGCTTGTAATCTTATTACTTCATTAATTGGCTCTTCCAACCACAGCAGAAGTACTTTAAATACAGACTTAATACTGATATGCTAATAACTGATGAGATGGCCCTTAACAAAAAGTTAATAAATGGAAGAAAGAATTCATGAAGTTAAGTATAAAATTTTGTAAAAGACTTCATTGCTTGCTAGATTTTTTGTTGTTTGTTACCGTTGATGCTGTGTTTCTTCTTGTTGTTCTATCACTACAAAAATCATTGATCCACTGGTAATCCATTTTCTACTATAATTGGTGCTTCAGCAAACCAAGTTATTATATGTCACCTCAGATAAACTTGCAGTTAAATGAATGCTTTTACTCATGAAGAACCACAATATTACCTCCAATGATCCGATTCCAGTGAAAGAGTACAATCGTGTTGGTGTGACCGCCATCACATAATACCTAGTAGCACCAATTACAGCAGCAGTTTCCATCTGCACTACATGCATAGATAAACAGAATTTTGACTATCAATAATCGCTTGTAGCCATACAGATGAAAAGGAAAATGCGCCAGGGATTGGCATCGACAGTTCTGTATCACCTGCAAGTCCATGACAGCTTCTGCGAGCTCAGTTAGCTCAAACAGTAACTTCACATATTTCTCCTTCTTGTCTGCCTCATCAACTGCAATCTCATATATCTGCCCATTTTCCGTACCAAGGATAACTTCCCGAGTTGAAGCTAAATCCAAAGAAATGTAATTGAAATGACCAAGTACATCAAAACAGTAATATGAAAAGTGTGTCCGAAAACAGATCCCCAATAGCCCTAAATGATGGAATATAGTGTACCCAAATATTAGGTATCCAAATATTCCAAGAATTATTCCTCGGCAGTCAATATATTGCAAGCTAATAAAGGATTCACAGCTTTCAGAAGTTCTTAGCCATACTCTGATATTTATTCAATGAACAAAGATGCTTATATTCTGTATCCGACATCTTGTTATCCATATTAATCTTCAGTGGCCAATTTATCAGTGGTCATATCATATGTAAACTAATGAAGCTTTCACATATTTTGACAAAAAAATCACCATATTTCAATACTTGTTCATTAAACGTTCAAAGTTTCAAACTTACCATGTAAAATGCCTTTAGATTGTTGCTAGTGTTGTTATGCCACAAACAAATGCTTGTAGATTACCAAACTATACTTGTTGAATTTGTACGTTGCAGCAACATTTCATTTTCATCATGCATGCAGTTAATACTGACTACAGCATATGATACACTAATTTTAAGTTTAGAATTTATAGTTGCTAGCTGACTGGAGCTGTCGCCCCTAAACTGACATAATGAAGAAAAGAAACTTGTATAGAAGACCGCAAAGGCTTTGGAATTCTGTTAATTGTAGAAGACATAGAACATTTATAGGATTGGTTGAGTAAATGGGTGACGTCTAGTGATTAGAAAAATGTTTCCAATCTAAATAAACAATAAGGTGTAACATATCGAGTTGACTTTCTCTCTATTTTCCCTAAATATCATGGAATTTAAGGTAATTTGGAATTACTCCCTCAACTTTTACTCGCTTTCTTTTAAGACTTCAACCCAAAAAAACCACCACATACTATCAGATAGCTGGCATCCTCAATGATGGAAGACAAAATCATGGTTTGATATCTCGGCCAATCCCGATCTGAAATGGTCAATTCCAATCCCAAAATTGATGATCCGGGTTTCAAGACCGAGAATGTCCAATACCAAGTAACATTATGTTTATCATTTTATAATGGGGTTTTGGTATTAAGTTTTTTTTTGAAATCGGCTTTGGTATTAAGTTTATTAATGGTTAGTGGGTTTATCAATAGGTTAATGGGGTTCATTAATGCCTTAATGGGTTTATAAATTGATAGGTTATTGAACTATTATAGTTAGTTTAACATCATAAATGCAACTTTAGACATCATTAATTATAAAAGAATTTGACAAATTATTTGTAGTTATTTTAAATGTTTATTTTTAAGAAAATTCTAACTCTTAAAAATTCTTTTACTCAAACGAGATAAAATCCGATATTCCACAAATCACAGACTACGACCCCAAAAGTGACTGTTTGATACCGATCCCGAGAATTTAAACCTTGAACGAAATACTCATAACACCCTCCAACATTGGATAGGATAGTCGAAACTAGAAAGTACTCTATCCGTAAAGATTGGGTGTTTAAATAGGCATCACAGTGGTCACCTCTTGTCTGCATATTTTAAGAGGGTTTCCAGATTTAAACCCTCTTTAGTTTACTCGATATAGAATAGCACTTGTACCCCCTTTGGAGACTCATTAGCGTATTTCCCCTCCCTTTTCATGAAACATCGTTTTGATAGTTTCTCTCTGAGTAATCCTTGCTATAAATAACTGGTTGACTGATTTGATTGAAAAACTTGTTTTCCAATTGTTGAGAGCAAGGTTTAAAATCTCGGTACCGACACCAGACGATGATTTTTGGGATAGGAATTCGCCATCTCGGTAATATCTGAAAATATCGGATTCTTATCATTTGAGTAAACGAATTTTTAAAAATTAGTAAAATTTGTAAATGGGTAACAAAAATAAGTCAAATAACTATAAACAAATTTTCTTAGTAGTTGATGTCGTCTAAATTTGTTTTTTTTAATATGTTATAAGGATAGCTGTAAATTTCTTGACATGTTACTAGTATTATTGATGCCAAATAAACCAATAACCCATTTTAAGCTCACTACCCATTAATCAGCTTTAACGCTAAAACCACAACAATGAATTGTTATACCCAATACTAACATTTGGGATCGGAATCGGCAATATCGAATCGGGTCGACCGAGATTTCAAACCATGGTTGAGAAGCCTTGTATGGGTATGGTGCAAGGAAAAGTGGAGTTTACTTCTAAGCAGAGGTAGAGGGTATGCAGGCTGGCCTTAACCCCGTTATTACAATTTAACTTTGATGGGTGTTTGGCTATGGAATTCTCTGAACTCTAAAATATTGCGTTGAGTTATCGAAACTCCAAAATGGGTGTTTTCTTCACAGATTTTGGAGTTTCGGAAACGTTGGTTGGATTGGAGTCTTGTAGCACCTATTGTCTCGGCTTTGGAGTTTAGATAACAAGAGTTTTCTATCTAAACTCCAAAATCCATGCCTGGTATACTTAGGCTTTTGGAGTTGAGTTTTGATAACTTTATGAAACTCCGTTTATCTAAATTTAACTCCATACCCAAAGAGGGTCATAGGTGTCTTCTGTTGTCTAATCTAACTGTAAATCCACTCACAGCGATTCCCTGAAGATTCATTGACAGTTGCCATGTCTAAAACAGAAAAAGGAAAAAGAAAGCTATACCTTCAGTGATCTGGTGTCGATTCCAAGCAACTGCATTCACAACTAGCCCCTTCAACCTACTCAAAACCCTAGGCTTCGCCCATTTCGCATGCGTGTAATAAGTCTCAGCGCCCCCGGCGTAAACAACAGTGACGATGCAATGGCTGCCCCCAGGATCAAGAAACACTCGATGAACCGTCTGGTCGTCTCCTCTGCCGCCGGATAAATCGAGATCTGCCAAACAAATCAAACAAACTCTTTTCAGAAATAGATCGAAACGACGATCTAGGGTTACGGTTTAGAGAGACGGTACCGAAAGAGTTGCCGAGGTTGAAGTCGTAGCGGATGAGAAAGCCTTTGGAGGTTCCGAGGACGATGACGTCGTTGCCGGAGGCCATGGAGGTGACGACGCCGTGGCCTTTGGAGGCGTGATCGACGAGCAAATCGACGGAGAACACGTGGCTTGAAGATGAGTCCATTTTGGATCCGATCGGATCGAGGACAAACCCAAGGGTGAAGGTGAGCTGGCCGGAGAAAGTGATATTGCACTGAATCCCTCATCAAAAGTCTACTCGCTTTGGACCTTTTACGTATAACCCCCCAAGTATCATCGTATTTATATATACAAAAATACCGCCAAGATTGAGTGGCAACTGGCAAGTGACGCTACGGCATGTTTGTAAAGCCTCCTGCTGCCGCGAGAAAAATTCAGCTGCCGGGAAATATGTCCGATAATGAAAGAGAAAGATGTAAACATACGGATCCCATCAAGATACCAAAATGATGTCCGAAATTTCCATCTCTTTCTCTCTCAAGCCCCGGATGCACTACATCCGGCACGGCGGCACATCAAATAATTTCTCCTAGCCGCTGAGTAACAGACGTGAATAAAAATTCCGCTTACATTAGGTTACCATCCAAGGATGTAAACAGGTCAAATATGTATCAAATATAAGGATCATCATACTCATAAGCCGGAATATGAAAATTACTTTGGACCAATGTAAATACAAAAATCATTGGAAAGATACACCAGCTATAATCAAAAATTACTATTTCCATCCATCATAAATGCATTGTAAAATGGGTTTTTTTTTAAATATTATTATTTTAAAAATTAATTATTAAAATAGGAGGTTAAATTTAAATTTGTAAGAATAGAGCGGTTTCGCCCGCCCCGTCCCGACCCCACCCCCATTGAGAATAGGGGGCGGGTTCTGGGAACCCGCCCCAATTTTTTTTTATTAATTTTTTTTAATTATTAATTATATAATTTTAATTATAATTATATAATTATAAATATAATTATAATTATAATATGATTATATAATTATAAATATAATCATAATTATAATTATTTAAAAAAAATTAAAAGTAAATAAACGAAAAAAATATTTAAATAAAATAATAAAATTTCACTATATCAATATTTTTTACAGAATTAATCCGTCAAAATTTACAATACCAAAAAATCCTCTCCGATTTCTATCTCAACGGTCAAATTTATAATATCAAAATGAATCCGTCAAATTTATGATGTTAAAAAATCCTATCTGTTTGTAAAATGTAAATACTATATCGACGGTCAAATTTATGATAACAAAATGGATCCGTCAAATTTATAATAAAAAAAATCTGAGTGCACTTGTCACGATCCTGAAGGTCCCGCCCCTGATGCATGTTCTGGACATCTGGTCCTATAATGGCCTAGTTGTTTGCATAGGCTGCATCTGGCTTGCCTTTGCTGAGGATCGGTATCTATTGTCATTCGATCTCGATGCACCTTAGGTCTTCCGGGCCTTATATTTTTTTCGGCGGTAATACATTTGGTGTTTGTCTGTTGCCAGTATAATAGTGCCAATAGCGACTGTCCGGTATAGAATGAAATTTTAGATCGTATGCGCCTTGGTAATTGGAAACTGTATAGTAATGAGAAGCAAAATTGTAATGTGAGTTATGCATGCTGCTCGCAGCAGCAATTGCGTGGGCACAAGGTAAATGCTGTTGCTGGAAAAGATCGCATGTACACGAAGAGAGACCTTCATCTCTAAAGTTCACGGTATATTGATTCCCATTACCTCCCATTACCTGAAACTCCGCCGTGTCAAACCTTTCGGATCTGTAGTATTGTGCTCTGCGCTCTCCTTTCCGAAAGATATCTTCGTAATACGCGGTGAGCGGAGTCTCCGTCGCCAAGGACTTTTCTTTTCTGTGCACAAAATAAGTATTCATCCGGAAAAAGGTTCGAACAACCAACCCCTGTATCGGTAAGCCTCTAACCCCTTTAAGGACCCCGTTGAAGCTTTCAGACATATTAGTCGTCGTTAGTAGATATCTGCACCCATCATCATGTGCTTGTGACCACATGCGTACTGGATACTCATCCAACCACGCTTTCGCGGCTTGACTCATCTCCCCAATTTCGTCATGTATATGTCATGAACATTAGGGTCAGGCGTTTCACCGTCTCTGTACATAAGCTTATGTAGATCCGAATTTTTAAATTTTCGATCAAAATTTTGCCTGAAGTGCCGTAGGCAAAACCTATGTGGGGTCGTCGGAAATACAGATTTCATTGCAGTTAGTATTCCCAGATGTCTGTCAGATATGATACATAAATCTGTTCTATGAAGAACAGATGGGATATTTTTGAGTTGACGGAAAAACCATGACCAGGATGATGTATTTTCACCCTCGACAATAGAAAATCCCAACGGAAATATACCGTTATTAGCATCAACACCTGTAGCAATTAACATGCAACTTCTGTACTTACCGTATAGATACGTACCATCAACGCACAATACCGGCCGACAGTGTGTGAAACCAGTCGCACATGGACCAAAGCACCAGAAAATTCTTTGAAACCTGACGGAGCCCTCGACGTCTATTTCTGTGGTTTTTAACCGATATACGGTCCCCGGATTTGATGCTTTCATGGCTTCTATAAAAGGGACTAGTGAGTTGTACGAGCTTTCCCAGTCCCCAAATATCTTGCATAAAGCCTTTCTACGAGCATCCCATGCCTTCGCATACGAAATCTGAATTTTATGCTCTCCGCTAACCAAGAGCCGTATCTCTCGGGGAGTCATCGCCACATCTGTACGGATTAGTGGCACGATTAGCGAGCAAATGTAAGATGAAGTGCAATTCCGGTGATCTTGTAACATAATAGAATCGATGCAAGTATGTTCTTGGTTGTATTTCGTGACCTTCCAAGCTTTGGCTCTTTTGGAACAACATGCATGCAATCTCCACTGACATTCAGGAGCTTTCGAACATACCACCGTATAACACGTCTTATTTGACTTTTCGGTTTTAAATGTGACGTTTTGCTGAATAGACCACGACTTCAACTTACAAATAAGATCTCATTTATCCTGAAACAAATCCCCGAGACTGATGCAATCTTCGCTTGCTGCTGCCGCGTCCAAATAGGGTGTCGCATTTACTTCTGCCACGGCTAAGTCTACCCAACCATCATCTTCCAGCGGATCGAGGCCGGGATCTTCTAGTTCGACAAAATCGTTATTCGCAATCATACCATCAAAGAATGCTACCTCATTCAATCCAGCGGCATATTCCACGCTATCCTCCTCCTGATGACCTTCACCGATTTCATCATCATCACTGCCGTACATATCAATATCACCCGTAGCAACATAAGGCTCGGGTGCAATATATGATGGTTGTGGTCGGTGTAATGCGGATGGTTCAGGGTGAGAAGACCGGAAAGATGTGGACGGACATACCTGGGATGCGCTACTTGGATTGTGTTGGAATGATGCGGAGGTGTGGGGAAATCTGCGTTTAGTATATTAATTGTTACTATAATATTATTCCTTAATATTTTCGTAACTAAATCATCACTTGTTTCAGATTTATTTACCTGTGAAAGGTTGTGTATGGTAATCCTTGTTGTTCTTCTGAGGTGCATATAACTGCAGTAGTCGAATGGGAGAACCTGGATTTATGGATTTATAAAATGTTTGAATATTAGTATCTTGGTATTACTAAAATGTTTGAATATAGGTTTATAAAATGTTTACCCGTGAGTTTGAAGGTTTGAATAATGTTGTGTATAGTCATATCCACCTCCGCTGACGGTATCATCGTTAACCATGTGACCGTACCCCCAATAACTATCTCCAGCATTCCCATCAAAATTACCCGTTGGAGGGGCATCTGATATTTCCAATTGCTCCTTCTCCACCAAAAGTTCAAAAGAATGCTGGGTGTTTGAGAGACCGAAATCTATCATCGAAGATATTGATGTATCGTCTATAATTTCAACCAATGCATTTCCACTGAACATAGGCCATATACAACATAACTTAACCCTAATTTCACGGGGACCGTATTTCGTGATTTTGAACACTTTATTCTCTAGTTCATTATAAGTCGTTGATGCTTCTAATCGCATGATTTTTGCGGACCCCCCATATACTCGGGACCTTGTGCACTTGTGATAACCCAACCATCGTATTTACATACAACAAATAAACTTGAACTTGCCATAGTCTGCATCAAACAATATCAACCCAACAATAAAAAAAAGCGTTGGCAACTTCATACAATCACAGTCAAACCATGCACAATCATACCTAGAGCTGTGGTCTTCAAAGTCCACTAGACTGCTCCTAACTGTTCCAAAGTGACAAGTTGTGAGATAACCCTCAAATCGCCTCTTCACTGCCAATTGTGGCCAGGTTAGCACAAATGAGGAAAGGAGGGATCCGCTCACGAATCACCGTGAGACGGGCCTTTTAAAGTTACCTTTCTCACTTGTCTAGCCTAGGCACCACAAAATAAACGATCGAATGCCCACAACCTTCCTCTGTCCTATTGAGCACGAAAGTCCTTAGTTGGCTGAGTCTAGATATTTTTTAATTAAACTCGAGAGCAATGCGTATGCTGTTAGTGATTTTTGGGGTCTTAGGAAGGGTGATGAAATCCCCACCCAATCTGAATTGGTGTTATAGCCCCTTGAAGTACGTATTATTTATGCAAACAGTAACAAACATAAATCGAAAACAATTGCGAACAACTTATTTGGCGGCGACGCAAAGAATCTTGCACAAAAACAGTTATATTGGAGAGAAAGGGAGTTTGCGCAAAGAATCCTGCACAAAACAGTTATATTTTTAATGTTGTGTTGAAACAAACATTTTATAATACAAAATAATGGATGTTATTATTCGTAATTGGATATTCTTAATACTGTGTTGAATAATGGATGTTATAATACAAAAACAGTTATATTTTTAATGTTGTGTTGAAATAAACAGTTATATTTTTTATTTCTGAAATTAGTGTTATAGCGTAAGTACATAGAGAAAATATAATGAATGTTATTATTCGTAATTGGATATTCTTGAAATAAAAAATATAAGCATTAGAAACAAAACCCATAGTTTCTTTTGATTTTTTATTTTTTTAGTTTTTAGATCCTGGGCTCATTTAAGTTAGATGCATTGCCAAATTTTAATAGTGTGTTCAAAATCTTTTATCTGTTTTTGATTTTTGCCAAATTCTAATTCGCCAAATTTTAATTTGAATAATTAGTGTGTTCAAATTCTTTTCTAGCATATTCCCATATTCAAAATCTTAGCAAAATTATCTTCTCTCCATCAAAATCTCCAGCAAAGTGACTTCAAAATCTTGTATCTGTTTTTGAATAATTAGTGTGTTCAAAATCTTGTATAATGTTGAGCATCTGAATGGAAAAGACGAGAAAATGAGTTATAAAAAAAACTTGAATATGAGAATATGCTAGAAAAGATTGGCTTACCTCCAATACTTTGTGAACTGTTCCGTCTTGATCTTATCCAACAGCTCCTCCTTCCAGGCTATGGTACTGAACTTGACCTTCTTCCTGGACTCCACACAGAGCGTAAATGGACGGTGAGTTGTATAGCAGAGAGTAAGTAGTGTATAGGATAGGGCGTAAATGGACGGTGAGTTGTATAGCAGATAGCTATTTATAGGATATGAGGGCTGGCTAATTATTGAAGAGGGCGGGTTCTAATAACCCGCCCTCTTCCTTCTGCATGATGGAACAACACACAGACAAATGATGTGACATATCACTGATTTGACTAAACTGATTTGACAAATATAATTATTGAAGAGGGCGGGTTATTAGAACCCGCTCTCTTCTTGGAACAGAAAAAATAAACTGATGCGACACAACGTAATATAATATAATCATTGAAGAGGGCGGGTTTTAATAACCCGCCCTCTTTGTATTAATAAAAGTTATTTGAAAAACTGATTAGACATCACACAACAGAACTGATTTGACATCACACAGTTGAAGAAGGCGGGTTCCAGGAACCCGCCCTCCTTTTCCTATAAAAGCAAACCCCCAGTGTGCCTTCAAATCGTCTCATATTTCAAATCGTCTCAATGGAGAATCAACCACTCGACAAATCTCTGCTCGTTCATCAAAACGAACACATATCGTTTAATATATTACACGGAGAGGAAATATTCTAAACCTACAATTTTTTTTTAATTACCCATTTCTTTTAATTCTAATAATTGAAAATAACATTATTTAATTTTGCAGGATGCAGATAATCTCACCGTCGTCACCCATAGCTCAGACAAATGGATAGTTAGCGACCAGCGAATAACCCAGCGGCTACGACGGGCCGGATTTTATGAAGCTTCATTGATTCGTCATATCCAAATCGACCACGCCCCCATTACCTCTCTAATTGAGCGCTGGAGAAAAGAGACCCTCACTTTTCATCTAAGATGGGGTGATGCCACTATCACACTCCAGGATATTGGTCTCTTACTCGGTTTACGGGTCAATGGGCTTGGATTGGTCGGAGGAAAAATTGTTGGTCCAGATACCGACCACCCATACTGAGATACATATGCCGAGTCTGTTCTCGGACAGGTAAAAAATTTCATTCTGATTCCCCTCTTTAGTGCATGCTGTACATTATTTCTAGTTTTAATATTTCACAAAAAATGCTAATATCAGGCACCAGGAGGCTACAGTAAGGGGTATAAGATCAGTTTAAACTGGCTAAAAGATACATTTAGTAATATTCCTGATGAAGCCACCGATGAAGTCTTGGATAGACATGCACGTGCCTACATTCTGTACATGATCGGTTCTTGGTTGATGCCGGACCAATCAACAACGCATGTCCATCCGTTATATCTTGGCTTCCTAACGGATTTTGATGCGTGTGGCCAATATGCTTGGGGAGCAGGAGTCCTGGCCTTTCTTTATAAGGAACTCGATAAGGCATGTGCTCCTACGAAGAATAAAATTTGTGGATGCATTACATTACTTCAGGTAAATTCCTTATTTTTCACAGCTAGAAATTTGCAAAATTGTAATATTGGTTTTCTCTCTTATAATCTGAAACTTTATTTATAGATCTGGTCATAGGAGCATCTGTATATAGGAAGACCGGAGAATGTTAAAATAACTGGCTTGGATATCCCTGGAAAGCCGCTCGGCTGCTGGTGGAATGGGAAGAAAGCGTATAAGGCTCCTCATCGAGTGCTTAAGTACTATAGAGATGAGTTGGATCGCATGGAGGCGACTCAGGTAACCATAACTTAGGTAATTAAATTTGTTTTACAATTTTGAAATACCTCATCACAATTTTTGTACTATATTATCTGCGCAGTTCATGTGGACGCCTTATACAGCAGATCGTCTGCAAAGCTTACCCGACATCTGTATCGAAGGAGAGCCGGTTTGGCGGGCTCGATGCCCACTCATCTGCATTAATGTCGCTGTCATGCACCTCCCGGACCGGGTGTTGCGTCAGTTTGATAGATCGCAACATATTCCTGTCCCGCCGCCTTCGCCCATGACAATAAAGGGAGACATGCGAGGAGGAAAGACAGAACGTGATTGGAGGGAGTATCATCATCAATATCTGCTGAGATGGGAGGATAGACAGCGTAGTATTGCCTTACAGCAAATAGGTGACCAAACAGCCACCGACGCTATCAAAGTATATCTACAGTGGTATAAGCGTGTCACCATAAGATATCTTTCTGCTCTCCCCAACAACTTCCCAAACATCTCGCGGTACGAGCCTAGAGGCCACATGGAACGAGATTTGGTAAGTTGAATTGTTTATATTATATTACTTTTTAACATCCGGCGGTATGAGTCAATACTTATTTCTTATTTCTAATGTAACGACAGGCTCGTGGGTTGCATCTCGTACAAACAATGGTGCAGGAACCATACCCGACTGATGTTGGTCCGGCAACTCAGGCTCTATTGTCAAATGCAGACCAATTAATTGGTGGTGTATTCAGTTCATATAATATTTCTCAACATTTATCGCCGGCACCAGAGCAGCAGTATCAGCCGGCACCGGAGCCGCAGTATGACCCGGCACCGCAGCCGCAGTATGACCCGGCACCAGAGCCGCAGCATCACGGAGATCCAGCGCAGCAGGATCAGTGGTTTGAATCACCATACCGTCAGCAGCAACCCTGGCATACCGGACAAGCGCAACAACACCAGCCTTGGGGGTCAGGTTTTGCAGAACAGCCGTCTCGGGGGTCAGGTTTTACGCAACAACAGCAATCTTGGGGGTCAGGATTTGCGCAGCCATGGGGCCAAGGTTTTGTGCAACATCAGCCGCATGAAACCGGGACAGGCTCTTCGCTACAACTGCCCGGTTGGAACACGGATTTAGCGTCCTACATGCAGTTGTTGGGAGGAAGCACATATCCGACACCTGTCCCACATTCAGGTTTGTAGGGTGTTTTTCGTCACCCCATTGAGATGGGAATACGCGCGCGCTTGTCAGGCGTACTACAGATTCCCCCTGCCTAGGGTAGGCCGGGGTTTAATGATTATGGGGATCCGAATCTCCGGCAGCCGCGGACTAAGCTGCCGTTAATTACCCCTCGCCTTTGGAGCAAGAGAACCTCCGATTAACGGGTTAAACTGGTCATGCGAACTCAATGTGCAGTGTACGTGTGTTTTGTTTTGGAAGGGGGGTTTGAATGTATCGGGAGCCACGCAGAGTTTTTACGGGGGTCCCGCTACCCGGATAGCGGGCTGGGGGTCAAGGGGGCTAGCAGCCCACTTGCGGGGTGCGGGGCAGCGCCCCGTTAGAAATTTTTTTCTAACAGGGACAGTGTCGTGGAGTATGTATACGTATGTATATATATACATGTGTATATAAATGAAGGGGAAAAAGACATCCAAAGGATGCGTGGGGCCAGCGCCTAGGCGCTTGAGCGCAAGCGCGCCACGTGTCGGCATGTGGGCGCTTTGCGCTTGAGCGCAGAGTGCTGAAGCGCAACGCGCCACGTGTCGGCACGTGGGCGCTTGAGCGCAAGCGTGCCACGTGTCGGCATGTGGGCGTTTTGCGCTCGAGCGCAGAGTGCTGGAGCGCAACGCGCCACGTGTCGGCACGTGGGCGCTTTGCGCTCGGACGCTGAGCGCTTGGGCGCAAGCGCGCCACGTGTCGGCACGTGGGCGACTTGCGCTCGAGCGCTTGCGCTCGAGCGCAAGAGCGCCACGTGTCGGTACCGGGGTGATTTGCGCTCGAGCGCCACGTGTCAGCACGGGGGCGACTTGCACTCGAGCGCTTGCGCTGGAGCGCAGGAGAGCCACGTGTCGGCACCGGGGTGACTTGTGCTCGAGCGCAAGCGCGCCACGTGTCGGTACGTGGGCGCTCTGCGCTTGAGCGCCGGCGAGAAAAAGATGCTTTTTGCCTAGAACCAGAAGCTATGCTTCAAAAATGAAATATTTATTATATATGTATATATGGAGTTAAACTCCTAGGATGTTTTGAAGCTGATGAAGGGGGTTCTTCTTCTTCCTCCTGTTGCTTGGCCGGATCTTGAAGATCAAGAAGCAGGAGATTTTAAAAATCACTCTCTTTTTAGATCTGATGGGAGATGTGAGTTCCCCTTTATGGGTTTTGTGGTGGAAAACTACTTAGTTTTGGAAAAGAAAGAGTAAAGCTCTTGATTTAATTCAAAAGAAATAAGAAGGTTTAGAACCTTGGAGAAGGAGCAGGAGGCACAAAGAACCCTAATTTTTTGGGGAATGAAAAATGTGTTTTTTTTATTCATCATCATGTTGCCTTATATAGGCTTACATATTTACATATAGCCCCTTGAGCTTTACAAAAATGGCATTTTAGCCATCCCATGGCTTATGTGCCATTTCATTTTTGCACATAAGCCATGGGCTTACAAAATATTGGCTTTATGCCCATTTTGCTTACATTCATGCATAAAAAATTACATAAAAATTATTTTATGACATGATTTTGTTGTTGGCATGAGAGAGGCTGGCCGCGGGCTCGATTTGGGCATGGGCCCGCTTGACCTAGGCTTGGGCCCACCTAGCTTGGGGGTTGACCTTGACTTTGACTCGGTCAACCGGGGTGTAAATTTTTACCCCAACAAATTGCCCCCCATCAATAAATGCACACCGCATATGTGGGTCGTGTGCATGAAATTGATGGATCTTCTTTGGCATGGAGGCGACTTGCTTTGGTTCCCACTTTTTGGGATGCACTGCCCTTTTTACGACATGGACGGTCGACGCTTGACGCGTCTCTGAGACAGAGTGTCTGTGGTAGACATTTCCCTGGCCCGGAGCGATCTGGTTCCTGTTTTGTAGGAAGCCTGCACTGCCCTTTTACGACGTGGACGGTCGACGCTCTGATCCGGAGCGATTTGGTTCCCGATTTGTGGGAATCCTGCACTGCCCTTTTTACGACGTGGACGGTCGACGCTTGACACGTCTCCGAGACAGAGTGTCCGTGGTAGACGTTTCCCTTGCCCAAAGCGATCCGATTCCTGCTTTGTAGGAAGCCTGCACTGCCTTTTTTGCGACATGGACGGTCGATTGTTCTGTTACGAAGCGATTTGGTAGACGTGTCCCCGGCACGGAGTGTCGCTGTTGGACGTTTCCCTGATGCGGAGTGTCTGTTGTCGATGTGGCCCCGGCACGGGGTGTCTGCTTGACGTTTCCCCGAGGCGGAGTATCGGCTGGTTGACGTTTCCCTGATGCGGAGTGTCTGTGTTGGACGTTTCCCCGATACAGAGTGTCGCTGGTTGACGTGTCCTCGGCACGGAGTGTCGCTGATCGACTTTTCCCCGGCGCGGAGTGTCGGGTTGACTTTTCCTCGGCACGGAGTGTCGCTGATTGACTTTTCCCCGGCGCGGAGTGTCGCTGGTTGACTTTTCCCCGGCACGGAGTGTCGCTGATTGACTTTTCCCCGGCGCGGAGTGTCGCTGGTTGACTTTTCCCCGGCACGGAGTGTCGTTGATGGACTTTTCCCCGGCGCGGAGTGTCGCTGGTTGACTTTTCCCCGGCACGGAGTGTCGCTGATCGACTTTTCCCCGGCGCGGAGTGTCGGGTTGACTTTTCCCCGGCACGGAGTGTCGCTGGTCGACTTTTCCCCGGCACGGAGTGTCGCTGGTCGACTTTTCCCCGGCGCGGAGTGTCGGGTTGACTTTTCCCCGGCGCGGAGTGTCGCTGATGGACTTTTCCCCGGCGCGGAGTGTCGCTGATGGACTTTTCCCTGGCGCGGAGTGTCGGGTTGACTTTTCCCCGGCACGGAGTGTCGCTGATCGACTTTTCCCCGGCGCGGAGTGTCGGGTTGACTTTTCCCCGGCACGGAGTGTCGCTGGTCGACTTTTCCCCGGCGCGGAGTGTCGGGTTGACTTTTCCCCGGCGCGGAGAGTCGCTGATGGACTTTTCCCCGGCGCGGAGTGTCGGGTTGACTTTTCCCCGGCACGGAGTGTCGCGGTCGACTTTTCCCCGGCACGGAGTGTCGGGTTGACTTTTCCCTGGCACGGAGTGTCGCTGATGGACCTTTCCCCGGCGCGGAATGTCGGGTTGACTTTTCCCCGTCACGGAGTGTCGCTGGTCGACTTTTCCCCGGCGCGGAGTGTCGGGTTGACTTTTCCCCGGCGCGGAGTGTCGGGTGGACTTTTCCCCGGCACGGAGTGTCGCTGGTCGACTTTTCCCCGGCGCGGAGTGTCGGGTTGACTTTCCCCCGGTACAGAGTGTCGTTGATGGACTTTTCCCCGGTGCGGAATGTCGGGTTGACTTTTCCCCGGCACGGAGTGTCGCTGGTCGACTTTTCCCCGGCGCGGAGTGTCGGGTTGACTTTTCCCCGTCACGGAGTGTCGCTGGTCGACTTTTCCCCGGCGCGGAGTGTCGGGTTGACTTTTCCCCGGCGCGGAGTGTCGCTGATCGACTTTTCCCCGGCGCGGTGTGTCGGGTTGACTTTTCCCCGGCACGGAGTGTCGCTGATGGACTTTTCCCCGGCGCGGAGTGTCGGGTTGACTTTTCCCCTGCACGGAGTGTCGCTGATCGACTTTTCCCGGGCGCGGAGTGTCGGGTTGACTTTTCCCCGGCATGGAGTGTCGCTGATGGACTTTTCCCCTGCGCGGAGTGTCAGTGGGTGACTTGATTCCGAGACGAAGCATAATTTCGACAAGGAAGGCAGGTACACCGAGGCGAAGCATCATTTCGACACGGGGTGCATTCTGAGACGAAGCATAATTCCGACGCATAGCTTGCTGGTTGATTTGATTCCGAGGCGGACCATAATTCCGGCAGGGAGAGTAGATATTCCGAGGCGAAGCATGATTTCGACACGGGGTAAATTCTGGGACGGAGCATGATTCCGCCGTAGAGGTTGTTGGTTTGATTTGATTTGGGTTGACATCAGCATCACTACACTGGAATATGGTACCAGGAGCGAATCAACATTTGTCATGAGAGGATTTGGGAATCTTGGTTTTGGTCGGCATCTGCATTGCTGCACTGGGATATTGCCAGGAGCAACCCATCATTTGCCCAGGGAGAATTTGGGAATTGGTGGCTTAGGAGACAGGTTTAGATCCCTATCACTGTAACACCTTAGGATAAGGGTTAGTGAATAATTTTAATTAAATAATGGTTTTTAATAAAAAGTTTACCAAATTGTGTTTTAAATATTTTTCCTAATCTAATAAATATTTTTCCAAAATTTTCCTAGGCTTGCACACATATGTGCATGTAAACTAGGGTTTTTTTAAAATTAGTAAATACAATAATTATTAACCATGGTGGGTTAATTGTAGGATTAATTCTTTTGGGGTTTAAGTAAGTTTAATTAGCTAATTAAAAAGGTTGCTTTAATTTGAATTATGGATTTAGTGTTGACTTGTGTGAGAGAGAGAGAATGCATCATGGCTTTAGGCCATGCTTGCATTAAATGAGGTGAGAGAGAGGAGGGGGGTGACTTTTGGGTGAATGATTTGTTTGCCTCTCTCATTTCTTATTCTCTCAAACACTCACAAACACACACACACACTTACCTCATCCCAGCACCAGCAGCAGAAGCAAGCAACTGAAGAAAAATCCCAGCAGCAGCAGCAGCAAACACAGCACCAGCAGCAATTCCTGAAGCAAGAGGCAGCATCAGCAGCAGCACAGTGAGCAGCAGCAGCTCCCGCACCATGTGCAGCCCCTCCCCTTCACTTCTTCTCCTTCCTGCAGCTCCCTAGGGTTAAGTATGAGGTATATTTCCTATCTTGCTTCCCTAGTTTGCCTAGTTAGTGTAGTTTTGCATCGGTTAAAGGATTTTGTGTGTTTTAGTGCGATATGGGGTGTTTAGTGTGAACTTTGTGCTAATGAGGTGTAGATTAGTTCCAGTAGGATGCTTGAGGTTTGTTGTGACCATGTAAACCTAGTCCAACCCCTATTACACTAAAATACCACCAGATTTCATATTTGATGCAAATGTCGTATTTGGGCAAAATCTGAGTTTTCTGGAACTGCTATTGACCCGGTGAGTGCAGAGTGAAATTGTGGATACTGTAGCATGGTGGAGAGGAGCTGATACCATAGGTGAAACCCGACCCCCTGACTCCCCACTTCGGCCGCCAAAACCGCCATTCTGGCCGCAAATTGCGGCCAGACAGGAGGTGTTTTGGTGTTTTTTGGGTTCTGTAGGTGTATTTTTGTGTGTAGGGCCCTTTGATATATATATTTTTGTAAGATCAATTCTGTAGGAAAATCTGGGACCAGTTACCTGTTTTGCCGTTTTTCTAAACCTTCGCGACACGCGTGATACGTGAGTAGGTTTGGGTTCTGCGTATCGCGGCGCGTCGGGGTAGTTTCGTGGCGCGTGAGTACACGTTTTAGCGTATCGCTCACACGCGCGATTGGTTTGCGACACAGGTTTCTTGTTGGATTATAATGTCGCGTTTTGTGACGTAAGCTTATGTGTGATATGTGTATGTGATTCTAGGTTCGCAGGCCAGTGAGACGGACGCTGCGAAGAAGGGCAAGCAAGTGGTTGGATACACTTAGCGCGAGACACGGTGAGTAGATTTCACATCTACGGGGATATCGCCCGCATGGCGTTATGCGTCAGGGCTGATAGGACTTATTTACTATATGTTGCATGCACCCCATAGACTGTCATCGCATATTGCATTCTCTGCTGTGTTGATATATATATATTGCTTAGAACTGATAGAACACCGCACTATTACTAACGGTTTATGTTGCACGGGCACTATTTACATGCTACACACACACCGTTAGTAATTGCCATGCCACACTCACTATAGAGCTGCCATGATTATATTGCTATAGTTCGCCTCATATGTGATTTGATATGACCTGCATGTATATTGGGAGCCGCATGACATCTTTTAAAACCGGAAGTGAAACTACTTTAAAAAGCGGTTTTCCCCTTATACCTATACCATGGATTGATGTATATTGTAACTCGCATTGGATTTTACTATTGGTATTGGATTTTCATGTGATTTCTGTTTTGAGGACCGTGGAATTATTTAAGGAAAGATATGCTATTTTGAAAAACCCGGTACCTCGTGATATGATATTTTGGTGTGTCCACCACGCGTTTTCTCGGTGCTGAGACGTGTGCTTGAAACCCGATTCGAGGAGTGGATGTTCCGTTTGCGGGTTCGTGGTGGGCCCGGTATGGTTCCCCTCGGCGAGATGATCGATGGGATTTGCCGATTGAGCCTGGAGGCGGGCGAGTACCTACCGGTGATTGGTTGGACCTGGCAGTTGTCCGGAGGATACTGACCAGAGTCGAGTGATGGATGCGGGATGACCGTGCTGCCGGGGCCGAGGGCCGATACCGCAGACGGACCCCGTGGGGCCGGTCCGGACTGACGGCGCCCGATGTTCGAGGATTTACGTGTCGATGCTGGACACGGATATTTTATGATGTTTTGGGTGCCGATGTTGGGCACTCGTGATTCCTCCGAGATATACAGGATTTGAGGGCCGATGGGTGTGCCGGCGCCTGAGTATATGTGGGATTTGGGTGCAGTTTGAAGCACCGATCATTGTTTTCCATGTTGACATAGTCCATGTAGATATTATTTATCCCATACTCAGTATTGATTACTATACATCTCATCCTGTGGCATTTACCTGTTAGAGTACATGCATTACTATTGTATCCACTGTTGACATGCATTGATATCATCTGCTGGCATTAGTAGAGCCACGCTATATGTGCATGCTTGCGATCACCTTTATATGTTATCTCTATTCACGAGTTGGCAACTCACCCCCGTTGTGCCACAGTGTTTGCAGGTTGCCCTTGGGAGTAGTCACGGCTGGCTGTTATCGCATCTTTTGGCACAGATACCCCTTTTGAGCAGAGATAGTCTTTTGCTGATAGGTGGGTTTTGTACGGTATCTGTTATCTTTCAGTTGTATATTGATGTATCTAGTACTCTCCATCTACCATCTGTATTGACTTAGAGACAGTTGTCAGGACGATATGTATGATTTTATATTCTGGTGTCGAGCTCGCATGTGAGCCGACGTTACTTTACTTTTGCAGTCTTAGCTTTTATGATATTGTCCTTGCTTTACTGTGTATTCTTCGCTACGGCGTCGTATATCTCATTGTGATGCTTCATTCGGTTTACTTGTTATTTCTGCTACATCTTGCTTTTACCCGACTTTTCGGGGCTAATGTTTTAAAAAGGGGAAATGTTACCAAATTATAAAACTTATAACTTTTGAACTTAAAAAGGATTGCTACTAAATAAATGGAAGTTTTTCGGACATGTATGATTGTTTTTACAAAATGTTTTAAAATCACTCTATATTTATTGGTTTTGATTTCTGGGTTCGGCTTACTTAGCCGCGTTACGCCTGTAGACGTTGCGTGGTTAAGTGCCGGTCACGAGTCGAATTCTCGGGTCGTGACAAAGTTGGTATCAGAGCGTAGGTTTTACCTTCGGAGTGTAGGATGACCCTGGTATGATGGAGTAGGTAGCTGCAGCAGGGTAGCGTAGCGTGCGTATGTTCCGCGGCATACTCACGACACGGTACTCCGCTTACGCGACCTTAGGACTAGTTGATTTGATTCCTCCTTATATTCTTGTGATTCGATTTCCGTGTTCTTATCGAATCCAAATTTTCTTTCAGCCAATATGCCGCCTAAGACTACGAGGGCACAGAGAGCGGCCGCGAGGGCCGAGATTCGTGTTGACTCGTCCGAGACGAGGACTGATCCGGGCAGTACACCGGTTGTACCCGAGCAGGCTGTTCCTGCCGTGACAGAGCAGATCGTATCGTTAGGGGCTGGTATGCAGGAGATGCGCCAGATGATAGGATCGCTAGTTGAGACGCTTCGAGCGCAGCGACCAGAGGTAGCTCCACCAGTTCCAGAGACCGCGATGGTGCCTACCGCATAGCCAGTTGCCCCTGCAGCCACGGAGGTGATTACAGTATCGCTATCAGAGTTCATGAGGCTGAAGCCTCCAGTATTCACAGGCACCGATACAGCCGAGGACCCACAGTCTTTCATCGACAGGATGGCCAGGATATGCCGTTCCCTCAGATGTGCAGATGCGAGATGGGTTGAGTTCGCGAGCTTTCGCCTAGAAGGTCTTGCGCAGAAATGGTGTGATTCAGTGGAGAAGGGCAGAGCAGCAGGTCTTCCTCCTATGACCTGGACGGAGTTCGTGACTATATTTCTAGCCCGTTTCCTTCCCCGGAGTGTTAAAGATGCCCGAGCACGCAGGTTTGAGTCTTTGCGCCAGACGCCAAGGATGACAGTGGCAGAGTATGACGTACTGTTTACAGAGCTAGCAGTCTACGCCCCACATTTAGTGGCCACCGAGGAGTTGCGAGTCCGGAGATTTGTTCGAGGCTTGATTTCACCAGTGTTCCTCGTGATCAGCGCGCAGCACTACGAGACCTATGCAGCAGCTGTAGACGCAGCCCTAGTGGTCGAGGAGCACCTTGTTGAGACTTCGGCACTTCCAGAGCCGAAGAGAGTTCGTACCAGTATTTCCGCACGGAGGCAGTCATTCAGACGCCGCGACAGGTATCGTTCTGGTACGAGGGGTAGCAGAGATTCGGGACGGGGTCGGATGTTTAGTTCGTATCCCCAGGACGGTCAGCAGTCGCCGCGGGGTTGCGACAGATGTGGCAGCCTACTTCACCTCGTTCGAGATTGTCCAGAGACACACCGGAGGGAGGCGGCAGCACCGCATGTTACCTTACCACCTTCACCACCCCAGAGGGCGTTGCCCGTTGCGCCTACCGTTGCTCCGCGCCAGACTTATGCTCAGAGAGGTCGTGGGCGTGGAGGAGTTGCTCAGAGAGGACGAGATGACCGAGGCAGAGGTCAGTCAGTTACAGGTGGTGGACAGGCGAGGGTCTTTGCTTTGACACATCAGGACGCGCAGGCGTCCAATGCAGTGGTTTCAGGTATCCTCCCTGTATGTTCGGTTGATGCACATGTACTGTTCGATCCCGGATCCACACACTCGTACGTATCCACACACTTTGTGCCGAGTTTGGGTAGAGAGTCCGGCTTACTTGATCAGCCGCTTGTGATGACTACTCCTGTGGGAGAGTCGTTTGTGGCTAGGCACGTGTTCCGATCCTGTATCGTCTGTATTGGCGAGAGAGAGTTGCCTGTCGACTTGATCCTTCTGGAGATGTTGGACTTCGACGTTCTTTTGGGCATGGATTGGTTAGCCACGTGCTATGCTTCTGTGGACTGCCGCGAGAAGACAGTTAGATTCTGTTTCCCCGGTGAGTCGGTTTTTGTTGTGTTGGGGGACCGTGGTGCCGCCCCTCACAGTGTGATTTCTTCTTTTCGCGCTGGACAGCTTTTGAGGAAGGGATGTCAGGGATTTCTCGCTTATGTTCGCGATGCTCGCGCTACAGAGGTTCCATTGGATCAGGTTCCGGTTGTTAGCGAGTTTCCTGATGTGTTCCCTGACGAGCTTCCTGGGTTGCCACCCGAGCGCGACATTTCTTTCTGTATTGATTTGGTTCCTGGTTCGGGGCCTATTTCTATACCGCCCTATCGGATGGCCCCGGCGGAACTTCGAGAGTTGAAGGAGCAGTTACAGGATTTGCTGGACAAGGGACTTATTCGACCCAGTGTTTCTCCTTGGGGTGCTCCAGTTCTGTTCATCAAGAAGAAGGATGGCAGTTTGCGTCTTTGTATCGACTACCGCCAGCTGAACAGGGTGACAGTGCGGAACATGTATCCTTTGCCGCGTATCGACGATTTGTTCGACCAGCTTCAGGGGGCAGGGTACTTTTCGAGGATCGATTTGCGATCGGGCTATCATCAGCTGCGGGTTCGACAGGAGGACATTCCCCGGACAGCTTTCCGTACGCGCTACGGCCATTACGAGTTCTTGGTGATGTCGTTCGGACTCACCAATGCGCCCGCAGCCTTCATGGATTTGATGAACCGTATTTTCCGGCCTTACTTGGATCTGTTCATTATAGTCTTCATTGACGATATCTTGGTGTATTCCCGGAGTAGTGAGGAGCACGAGCAGCACCTGCGGGTTACATTGCAGACATTGAGGGAGCACCAGCTTTATGCGAAATTCTCCAAGTGTGCTTTTTGGCTAGACAGCGTGGACTTCTTGGGTCACGTGATTTCACGAGACGGTATATGTGTTGACCCGAGGAAGATCGAGGCCGTTCAGCGTTGGCCCAGACCCACATCAGTGACGGAGATTCGCAGCTTTTTGGGATTGGCCGGTTACTACAGGCGTTTTGTGCAGGACTTCTCACGTATTGCTACACCGTTGACCGGGTTGACCCGGAAGGGAGTTCCCTTCGATTGGACGGAGGAGTGCGAGCACAGTTTTCAGCAGTTACGGACACGGCTGACGACGGCACCGGTGTTATCTTTACCTTCCGGATCGGGCGGATTTGTGGTCTTTTGTGATGCTTCTCGAGTGGGATTAGGATGCGTTCTGATGCAGCATGATAGGGTGATCGCGTATGCCTCGCGACAATTGAAGAAGCACGAGCAGAACTACCCCACTCATGATTTGGAGATGGCAGCAGTGGTCTTCGCACTTAAGATCTGGCGACATTACCTGTACGGCGAGTCGTGCCAGATATTTACGGATCACAAGAGTCTGAAATACATATTCCAGCAGCGGGACCTGAACCTTCGACAGCGTCGATGGATGGAGTTAGTGAAGGATTACGACTGCGAGATCTTATATCACCCGGGCAAGGCAAATGTGGTGGCGGATGCTTTGAGCAGGAGGCCCGGGAGTAGTTTATCTTGTTTGAGCGCAGTACAGAAGCAGTCATCCGCAGATTGGCAGATATTATGCGACAGTCGAGTACAGTTCGAGTTCACGCCGATTGGAGGACAGATAGCGCATGTCCGTGCACGCCCACAGTTGATTGATCGTATACGTGAGGCACAGCTCAGTGATGACCGATGTTCAGAGATCATGGCACAGATGGGACAGGACAGATTTTCCGAGTTCGTGATCGATGATCAGGGGATACTACGGTTTGGAGTCAGACTGTGCGTACCTGATGCTGAGAGACTGAGGCGTGAGATTCTTGAGGAGGCACATCGATCGGTGTATAGCGTCCATCCCGGTTCCACCAAGATGTATCATGATATGAGAGATGTTTACTGGTGGGACAGAATGAAGAGGGACATTGCAGATTTTGTATCGAGATGCCTGACTTGTCAGCAAGTCAAGGCTGAGCACCAGAGGCCCGCGGGAGAGCTACAGCCGTTACCCATTCCGGAGTGGAAATGGGAACAGATTTCGATGGATTTCGTGGTGGGTCTACCCAGGACTAGTAGGGGGTATGACTCCATCTGGGTGATCGTGGATCGTTTGACGAAAGCGGCTCACTTCCTACCGGTGAAGACGACTTTCGGATTTACTCAGTATGCCCAGATCTATATTGACGAGATAGTGCGACTACACGGAGTCCCGACATGCATTGTGTCCGACAGAGGCACCCAGTTTACCAGTAGACTATGGCAGAGGCTTCAGGAGGCTTTGGGCACTCGCTTGAGTTTCAGCACGGCATTTCATCCGCAGACCGACGGACAGTCAGAGCGGACCATCCAGACTCTCGAGGACATGCTCAGAGCTTGTGTACTAGATTTCGGAGGTAGCTGGGATCATCATTTGCCCTTAGTAGAGTTCTCCTACAATAGCAGCTACCAGGAGACTATTCAGATGGCACCATTTGAGGCTCTTTATGGGAGGAAATGCAGGTCGCCTACTTGTTGGACAGAGCTCAGTGAGAGCAGTATCTTAGGGCCACAGATCGTTGAGGAGACGACCGCGAAGATCCAGTTGATTCGCGATAGGATGAGAGCAGCGCAGAGTAGGCAGAGGGCTTATGCAGACCGTCGACGACGCAGACTTGAGTTTTCGGTTGGTGATCATGTTTTCTTGAGGGTCTCCCCAATGAAAGGTGTGATGAGGTTTGGGAAGAAGGGGAAGCTTAGCCCCAGGTATGTGGGCCCCTTCGAGATCCTCGAGCGTGTCGGTGCAGTAGCTTACCGGTTGGCCCTTCCGCCCAGCTTTCCAGACGTGCACCCCGTATTCCATGTTTCGATGCTCCGCAGATATCTACATGATCCTTCGCGCGCGATTCAGCATCCGACGATCCAGCTTGAGCGTGATCTTTCCTATGCTGAGCAGCCGGTGATGATCTTAGATCGACAAGTGAAGAAATTGAGATCGAAGGAGATTCCATCAGTTAAAGTACTTTGGCGTGGCCAGAACCGTGAAGAGGTCACTTGGGAGACCGAAAGCGAGATGATGAAGACGTATCCCCATCTTTTTGAAGGTAACCTTAGTTAGATTTTTGAAATTCGGGGACGAATTTCTTTAAGGGGGAGAGATTGTAACACCTTAGGATAAGGGTTAGTGAATAATTATAATTAAATAATGGTTTTTAATAAAAAGTTTACCAAATTGTGTTTTAAATATTTTTCCTAATCTAATAAATATTTTTCCAAAATTTTCCTAGGCTTGCACACATATGTGCATGTAAACTAGGGTTTTTTTAAAATTAGTAAATACAATAATTATTAACCATGGTGGGTTAATTGTAGGATTAATTCTTTTGGGGTTTAAGTAAGTTTAATTAGCTAATTAAAAAGGTTGCTTTAATTTGAATTATGGATTTAGTGTTGACTTGTGTGAGAGAGAGAGAATGCATCATGGCTTTAGGCCATGCTTGCATTAAATGAGGTGAGAGAGAGGAGAGGGGGTGACTTTTGGGTGAATGATTTGTTTGCCTCTCTCATTTTTTATTCTCTCAAACACTCATAAACACACACACACACTTACCTCATCCCAGCACCAGCAGCAGAAGCAAGCAACTGAAGAAAAATCCCAGCAGCAGCAGCAGCAAACACAGCACCAGCAGCAATTCCTGAAGCAAGAGGCAGCATCAGCAGCAGCACAGTGAGCAGCAGCAGCTCCCGCACCATGTGCAGCCCCTCCCCTTCACTTCTTCTCCTTCCTGCAGCTCCCTAGGGTTAAGTATGAGGTATATTTCCTATCTTGCTTCCCTAGTTTGCCTAGTTAGTGTAGTTTTGCATCGGTTAAAGGATTTTGTGTGTTTTAGTGCGATATGGGGTGTTTAGTGTGAACTTTGTGCTAATGAGGTGTAGATTAGTTCCAGTAGGATGCTTGAGGTTTGTTGTGACCATGTAAACCTAGTCCAACCCCTATTACACTAAAATACCACCAGATTTCATATTTGATGCAAATGTCGTATTTGGGCAAAATCTGAGTTTTCTGGAACTGCTATTGACCCGGTGAGTGCAGAGTGAAATTGTGGATACTGTAGCATGGTGGAGAGGAGCTGATACCATAGGTGAAACCCGACCCCCTGACTCCCCACTTCGGCCGCCAAAACCGCCATTCTGGCCGCAAATTGCGGCCAGACAGGAGGTGTTTTGGTGTTTTTTGGGTTCTGTAGGTGTATTTTTGTGTGTAGGGCCCTTTGATATATATATTTTTGTAAGATCAATTCTGTAGGAAAATCTGGGACCAGTTACCTGTTTTGCCGTTTTTCTAAACCTTCGCGACACGCGTGATACGTGAGTAGGTTTGGGTTCTGCGTATCGCGGCGCGTCGGGGTAGTTTCGTGGCGCGTGAGTACACGTTTTAGCGTATCGCGCACACGCGCGATTGGTTTGCGACACAGGTTTCTTGTTGGATTATAATGTCGCGTTTTGTGACGTAAGCTTATGTGTGATATGTGTATGTGATTCTAGGTTCGCAGGCCAGTGAGACGGACGCTGCGAAGAAGGGCAAGCAAGTGGTTGGATACACTTAGCGCGAGACACGGTGAGTAGATTTCACATCTACGGGGATATCGCCCGCATGGCGTTATGCGTCAGGGCTGATAGGACTTATTTACTATATGTTGCATGCACCCCATAAACTGTCATCGCATATTGCATTCTCTGCTGTGTTGATATATATATATTGCTTAGAACTGATAGAACACCGCACTATTACTAACGGTTTATGTTGCACGGGCACTATTTACATGCTACACACACACCGTTAGTAATTGCCATGCCACACTCACTATAGAGCTGCCATGATTATATTGCTATAGTTCGCCTCATATGTGATTTGATATGACCTGCATGTATATTGGGAGCCGCATGACATCTTTTAAAACCGGAAGTGAAACTACTTTAAAAAGCGGTTTTCCCCTTATACCTATACCATGGATTGATGTATATTGTACCTCGCATTGGATTTTACTATTGGTATTGGATTTTTATGTGATTTCTGTTTTGAGGACCGTGGAATTATTTAAGGAAAGATATGCTATTTTGAAAAACCCGGTACCTCGTGATATGATATTTTGGTGTGTCCACCACGCGTTTTCTCGGTGCTAAGACGTGTGCTTGAAACCCGATTCGAGGAGTGGATGTTCCGTTTGCGGGTTCGTGGTGGGCCCGGTATGGTTCCCCTCGGCGAGATGATCGATGGGATTTGCCGATTGAGCCTGGAGGCGGGCGACTACCTACCGGTGATTGGTTGGACCTGGCAGTTGTCCGGAGGATACTGACCAGAGTCGAGTGATGGATGCGGGATGACCGTGCTGCCGGGGCCGAGGGCCGATACCGCAGACGGACCCCGTGGGGCCGGTCCGGACTGACGGCGCCCGATGTTCGAGGATTTACGTGTCGATGCTGGACACGGGTATTTTATGATGTTTTGGGTGCCGATGTTGGGCACTCGTGATTCCTCCGAGATATACAGGATTTGAGGGCCGATGGGTGTGCCGGCGCCTGAGTATATGTGGGATTTGGGTGCAGTTTGAAGCACCGATCATTGTTTTCCATGTTGACATAGTCCATGTAGATATTATTTATCCCATACTCAGTATTGATTACTATACATCTCATCCTGTGGCATTTACCTGTTAGAGTACATGCATTACTATTGTATCCACTGTTGACATGCATTGATATCATCTGCTGGCATTAGTAGAGCCACGCTATATGTGCATGCTTGCGATCACCTTTATATGTTATCTCTATTCACGAGTTGGCAACTCACCCCCGTTGTGCCACAGTGTTTGCAGGTTGCCCTTGGGAGTAGTCACGGCTGGCTGTTATCGCATCTTTTGGCACAGATACCCCTTTTGAGCAGAGATAGTCTTTTGCTAATAGGTGGGTTTTGTACGGTATCTGTTATCTTTCAGTTGTATATTGATGTATCTAGTACTCTCCATCTACCATCTGTATTGACTTAGAGACAGTTGTGAGGACGATATGTATGATTTTATATTCTGGTGTCGAGCTCGCATGTGAGCCGACGTTACTTTACTTTTGCAGTCTTAGCTTTTATGATATTGTCCTTGCTTTACTGTGTATTCTTCGCTACGGCGTCGTATATCTCATTGTGATGCTTCATTCGGTTTACTTGTTATTTCTGCTACATCTTGCTTTTACCCGACTTTTCGGGGCTAATGTTTTAAAAAGGGGAAATGTTACCAAATTATAAAACTTATAACTTTTGAACTTAAAAAGGATTGCTACTAAATAAATGGAAGTTTTTCGGACATGTATGATTGTTTTTACAAAATGTTTTAAAATCACTCTATATTTATTGGTTTTGATTTCTGGGTTCGGCTTACTTAGCCGCGTTACGTCTGTAGACGTTGCGTGGTTAAGTGCCGGTCACGAGTCGAATTCTCGGGTCGTGACAATCTCCTAAGGCCTTTCAATTTTATGAGCCGTAAGGGTCTCACAAAGCATTTTCTCCCTACGGGTCATAAGGATCCCGTAGGTGTGTTTTCTCCTTAGGAGTCGTGAGGACCCCCAAGTGTGTTGCTCCTTTGTGAGTTGTAAGGATCTCACGCGGGAATTTTCTCCTCGCAAAGTCGAGAGGACTTTGCGAGTGCATTTCATCTCCTTTTTTTTTACGAGTTTGCGCCCTTTCGGGTTTTCACAAACTCGCCGGCAGTCCTGCTGTTTTTTACTTACGGAGCCCTTTCGGGTTTTCATCCGTGCCTATTTTGCTTGTGGACATTCTGTTCTTCTTTTTTTTTTTCTCTTTTTTCTTTTCTTTTCTTCTTTTTTCTTTTTTTCTTCTTTTTTTTTGGAGAGATCGGGATTGTTTTACGCTCGTGGATTGTATACGGTTTTGCAGGATGTATGATCCAGACCGTAGGGCCGGAAAAATTTTGGGACATTGTTGGCGTCTGCATCGCTGCACCGGAATATGATACCAGGAGCGACTCATCATTCGCCGTTTTGGGGTATGGGATTTGGAATTTGGTTGGCGTCTGCATCGCTACACAGGAATGTTGTACTAGCAGCGACTCATCATTCGCCATTGGAGTATGGGAGTTGGAATTTGGTTGACGTCTGCATCGCTGCACTGGAATGTAGTACCAGCAGCGACTCATCATTCGCCATTGGGGTATGGAAGTTGGAATTTGGTTGGCGTCCGTATCGCTGCACTGGAATGTAGTACCAGCAGCGACTAATCATTCGCCACTTGGGGATTGGGGAGCGATGGCTTAGGAGACAGGTTTAGATCCCTATCACCTAAGGCTTTTCAATTTTATGGGCCGTGAGGGTCCCATAAAAGCATTTTCTCCCTGCGAGTCGTAAGGATCTCGCAGGTGTATTTTCTCCTTAGGAGTCGTGGGGACTCCTAAGTGTGTTTTTCCTTCGTGAGTCGTAAGGATCCTACAAAGGTTTGTTCTCCTCATGTATCGTAAGGACACATGAGTGGATTTCCCTCGTTCCCAGTTTAATGACTTAGAGGTCGACTGTTTCCAGTTTAACGACTTAGCGGTCATCTGTTTCCAGTTTAACGACATAGAGGTCATCTGTTTCCAGTTTAACGACATAGAGATCGCCTGTTTCCAGTTTAACGACTTGGTGGTCATCTGTTTCCAGTTTAACGACTTGGTGGTCATCTGTTTCCAATTTAACGACGTAGAGGTCATCTGTTTCCAGTTTAACGACGTAGAGGTCGCCTGTTTCCAGTTTAACGACTTGGTGGTCGCTTGTTTCCAGTTTAACGACTTGGTGGTCATCTGTTTCCAGTTTAACGACGTAGAGGTCATCTGTTTCCAGTTTAACGACGTGGTGGTCATCTGTTTCCAGTTTAAAGACTTGGTGGTCATCTGTTGTTACCAGTTTAAAGACTTAGTGGTCATCTGTTTCCAGTTTAACGACATAGAGGTCATCTGTTTCCAGTTTAACGACTTGGTGGTCATCTGTTTCCAGTTTAACAACGTAGAGGTCATATGTTTCCAGTTTAACGACTTGGTGGTCATCTGTTTCCAGTTTAACGACTTGGTGGTCATCTGTTTCCAGTTTAACGACGTAGAGGTCATCTGTTTCCAGTTTAACGACTTGGTGGTCGTCTGTTTCCAGTTTAACGACTTGGTGGTCGTCTGTTTCCAGTTTAACGACGTAGAGGTCATCTGTTTCTAGTTTAACGACGTGGCGGTCATCTGTTTCCAGTTTAAAGACTTGGTGGTCATCTGTTTCCAGTTTAAAGACTTAGTGGTCATCTGTTTCCAGTTTAACGACATAGAGGTCATCTGTTTCCAGTTTAACGACTTGGTGGTCATCTGTTTCCAGTTTAACGACGTAGAGGTCATCTGTTTCCAGTTTAACGACTTGGTGTTCTGTTTCCAGTTTAACGACGTAGAGGTCGTCTGTTTCCAGTTTAACGACTTAGAGGTCGTCTGTTTCCAGTTTAACGACTTAGAGGTCGTCTGTTTTCAGTTTAACGACTTGGTGGTCCTCTGTTTCCAGTTTAAAGACTTAGGGGTCTACCGATGGCGAGCCTGGAATTTTGGGGTAGGGGTCGGCATCAGTGTTGCTAACACTGAAGCAGAGGTGTCTGGAGCAATTCGTCATTTGCCCACTCTTGCTGGCGGAGCGATGGCTTCGGGGACGGGTTTAGGTCCCTATCGCCCAAGGCTTTTCAATTTTATGGGCCGTGAGGGTACCATAAAAGCATTTTCTCCCTGCGAGTCGTGAGGATCCCGCAGGTGTGTTTTCTCCTTAGGAGTCGTGAGGACTCCTAAGTGTGTTTTTCCTTTGTGAGTTGTAAGGATCCCACAAAGGTTTGTTCTCCTTATGTATCGTGAGAACACATGAGTGGGTCTTCTCAATGGAGCATAACTCCAAAGGCGGAGCCCAGCCGCGTAACTGGTGGTTGCGGTGGGGCATGGGTATGCTGAGAATTATTTGAGCCCGTGGATTGTATACGGTAGTCAATTTGGGGACTAGCCGTAGGGCCAAAAGAATTTTGAAAAATTGGATTTTGGTTGGCGTCTGCATCGCTACACTGGAATATGGTACCGGGATCGACTCATCATTCGCCATTTTTTTTGTGTTTTTTTTTGTTTCACCGCGATTGCTCTATCATTTCAGCTTTTCTTATCGCGAAGGTCGCGATTGCCCTATCATTTCGGCTATTTATTCGCGGTTGCCCCATCATTTCGGCTTTATCTTCATGTTTATCTTTACTCGCTTATTTTTATTGCGAGTTGCCCCATCATTTCGGCTTTTCCTTATTTTTCTTTTATTTACACATTTTTTTGTTTATTTACATACATACATATATATTTTTACATTCCCAGTTTAACGACTTAGAGGTCGACTGTTCCCAGTTTAACGACGTGGTGGTCATCAGGTGTTTCCAGTTTAACGACGTGGTGGTCCTCTTTGCTTATCCCAGCTCCTTGAACTTTGATCTTGGCGGAGCTGTGTTGATGACCTAGCTCCGTGGCTTGCCGATACATCCGAGGATTGTGAGGTTTTTCCAAGCTTATATTGGTCCTCTGCCCAATCTTTGAAAATATAGCAGTCTTCGATGGTATGACCCACCACTCTATGATATGGGCAGTATACGGGATTGCCGGTCATGTTCATTTCCTGTGGCCTCTTTGGAACAGGCAGTTGCAGACCATTGTTCAAGGCGTCCATGAATATTTTGCGGACTTCATCCCTCCTGAAAGAGTATACCTTATTCTTTCTCTCCATTGGAGTAGATGCCTTTACTGATGCTGGTCCTCGAGGCACATGTCTGGGAGGATTAGGTTCCTGAAAGGCTTCGGTCTCCATTTGCATGAAATCGGCGATCGTAGCTTGACTGTTTGCTAACACGCCTTTAGACAGTTCTATCTCTCCCGCCCTGTATTGCCTTTCGACCCAATCTTTGAAAACGAAGCAGTCCTTAATGGCATGACCTATCACCCTGTGATAGGGGCAATATTCTGGGTCGTCGGTCATATTCGCTTCTTGCGGTCTCTTTGATTCAGGCAGTTGTAGACCGTTTCTTAGGGCGTCCTTGAATATCTTGTGGACTTTTTCCCTTTTGAAGGAATAGACCTTTTCCAGCTTCGCTTTCAGAGGCGATCCCCCCCCGGCGTATGTATCGGAGGGACTGGAGGCTGATTGCGGCCGTTTTTCTCGAAGGCGCTCCGCTTTTAGGTTGGAAGGGATATCAGTTGGCTGCCCCCGGGTATCAATCCCTGGCTCATGAGCCAAAATTTGATTCTGCTGTAATTGCAATCGGGCGACTTGGGTCGCGAGATCTGCTACGACGTTTGCCAGCCCGTCGACTTTGGAATAGACCTCGGCCATCTTCTCATCCCTGTCCTGAAATTGCCTTTGAAGCCATTCGAATAATGCTTGTTCTGTAGTTCCGGCTATGACAACCGGGTAATCTTTATTGCCTGAGCTCAATTCCGTAGGAACCACAGGCTCCTCTGGCTTATCGGCGTGAGCGGGCTCTTCATCATTTAGATCGAGTCGATGCTGGGTAGCGTCAACCATATCATCACCATGGCTGTGAAGAAGAGGATGGTTCGTTTCTTCTTGTCCGGCCATGTAGACAGTGTGGACTACGTACCCAGTCATCTCTTTATCTTTGGCGGCTGATTTCGCGGAGCGGTCCGGGCTTTGGAAATTCATAAATTCTAACATGGCCGGAGCCCTAGCCCTTTTGTTGGCTCTGTGTCCGAGCCGCTTCTTCCTCAGTTTCTCTACCTTGAGCGCTTGGCAGGCTTCTGCTCTCCGGGAAGCCGACATAGGCTGAGTGATGGGGAGCTTAGAGAAGATACCCGATCGAGCAGTTGTCAAGGGCACCGTCGGAGCTTGCTTAAGAGGCCTTGTTGCTTTGTCGGTGTTGATGGCCTTGCCCCCGGTTGGGGCCAAAGAAAGTCGTTCAGATACCGACTTGCGTTTGGGTTGGGGCGCCCTCGAGATCACCACATTTGGTCTCTTGCCTTTCGAGACCGGTTTGTCTGTTGCTGGAGCTTGAGAAGCTGGGATGGCGCCAATTGGTATGAACATAATAGAGCCGAATGGTAGCAGCGGCTCCTCCCATTGTCGCCCGAGACTGGCCGGAAGGATCGTCCTAGAGTCTATCCTCATCGTGTAGAGACGGGAGCTGAGTTCATCATCGAAGACATCGTCGGAAGGTGACTGCTTGGAGATCTACATAAGAGAGCATTATTTTAGTATAAATATAGGTATGTATAATTATTGAGTTCGCATGAACATTTAACCCGAAATATGGGAGGAGAGATTCGTCCCACCGGGCGTGCCAGAATCTGTAGGGTGTTTTTCGTCACCCCATTGAGATGGGGATACGCGCGCGCTTGTCAGGCGTACTACAGATTCCCCCTGCCTAGAGTAGGCCGGGGTTTAATGATTGTGAGGATCCGAATCTCCGGCAGCCGCGGACTAAGCTGCCGTTAATTACCCCTCGCCTTTGGAGCGAGAGAACCTCCGATTAACGGGTTAAACTGGTCATGCGAACTCAATGTGCAGTGTACGTGTGTTTTGTTTTGGAAGGGGGTTTTGAATGTATCGGGAGCCACGCAGAGTTTTTACGGGGGTCCCGCTACCCGGATAGCGGGCTGGGGGTCAAGAGGGCTAGCAGCCCCCTTGCGGGGTGCGGGGCAGCGCCCCGTTAGAAATTTTTTTCTAACAGGGACAGTGTCGTGGAGTATGTATACGTTGTAAGTGCATGGCAGCGCCCCGGCCGTCAATCCGACGGCCAAATGCGGAAGCGGTGATAAACTTTAATTTTTCTTGAACTGGCAAACCGCCGCGCACTAATACCCGGATCGAACCATTAACTAGTCTTAGCTAACTACAAGATGGGGAAGAGAGATATACCGACTGATCCAAGTCCTCCGGTCTTCTCGTCGTCGTCCCGATCTCCTGCGGAATGTCCTGTCTCCACCTCGTCGCCGGAAGTGCACCACATCACCTACTTCTTTTACGGGCTCCCACCTCAATGCCGAGGCAACTCGGGCACGAAGCTGGCTAGTCGACGTGCCCAAGGTTTGCTGTAGAATATCTAGTGAGCAAGTCTCATTTGGGGTTCATGGAGATGCCATTTTGGTGGAGGGATGATACAAGAATTATGTGGAGGAACTTGGTGATATTTTGGGAGCATGAAATGAACCAAATACCCACCACTAAAATTTGGGACAGCCCCACCTCAAGTGGCCGGCCTCTTTTGTGAATGGGGAGAGTGAGTATGAGAGTTGTGTTGTATCAAAGATAATGGGAGCCATACCAAATCCAAGGGAGAGAGAGAGAAGGCTATCATGCAAAAAGAAATGATCATAAGCCTAAACTAACACTCCAACAACCTCATCATCAACAACCATGATGACAAACTATAACCAACACTCCACTACAACTATCACCTCACAAAGTCAAGCAATGATAGAAGAAGAAGTCAAGGTCAAAGAATGGTGCAACCATCATGACACAAGAATATGCAAAGAACCCCTCCACAAATACTTATTTGCAACAATGCAAATAAGCCCTCCTCCACCAATCTTCGGCCAATGAACGATACAAAGGAAATTGGCCGAAACGGAAAGCAAACTGGCAACTCCAGAAAACTGGTCCCGTAATAAATTACAGGAAAAACCCCGATACAGTGCATACACACCCGCATTTGTATTCCGACCGAAATACAAATGCAATGAGACAAAATCTACACTGTACTATACTAGGATCCGACTTATACTAAAACCGGCTAGTATTATCCGTTCGATCCTGATCCGTGCAATACCGCACGTATCTGATCGAACCCTGCCATATATCCTTACGGCCTGTAGTACAAACTGTCCGATCCTGATCCGTGCAATACCGCACGTATCTGATCGGACCTTGCCATATCTCCATACGGCCTCTACAGCTTTTCGCCCGAAAGCTGAGTAACTGAATGTGGGGGACTCTAAAGACTCGTCAACACCTTGGTTGTGGATTTAACCACTAGCACGTCAGAGGTATAAGCCAATACGTAACAGGCTACCAGGTATTGACTAAAAGGGATGTCAGTGAGCGAACTCAGCCTGATAACCCTACCGAGCCTGTCAGTGACAATATCCGTACAGTCCGGTCCGTTCGTCTATGAGTATCGCATGGCGGGCCTAGGGGGTTGGTAAAAGCCAGACCCCCAAAAGCGGTACAAGTCGTGTCGGAGTGTAGCCCAGAACACCCTGAGATACTACCGGAATACCTACCAGTAAATCTCTTTGCCTCAGCCGAGGGCTTCGTGTAATGGCTCTCCTAGACACAGCGCGACCTCACCCCCAATACCGGGAGAGACGAACCCCTGAAGATACGCTCACTGCCTCCATGTGGCTCGGGACTGTACCCAACTAAAACCTGTTTGCACGACTCCTTTGAGCCGTGGTAGGGTAGTAATCAAAGTACAGTGGGAACTCACACGAGACAAATGACGATCCCCAGGTCGATGAACTAACCTGTACACATGTCACCAGGGAACTGCCATCTGACGTCTGGTATATGACCAACTAGCATGTTCCCGGCGAGTCCTGTCCGGTGTACTCATAACCCAACGAGCACCTGTATACATCTTAGGTGAACCAACTGACACCAGTGGCTTGTGAGACCGGCCACCGCCCCTCGTCGGGGTCTCGACTGTATACACTAGTCTACTCTGGAGTATCGATGCCCTGTCTCGAAACTCACACGACCTGGGACCATTTAAGGATATGCTTATAGACCCCAGCTCCCACTTATATGATCGCCCTCATACTGCTGGTGGTCAAGCAAGAATCCTAGGGGCTCTATCAACGTGTAATAGCGACTTGTCAGGTCACCTGAAGCAGTACACGATGATAAAGGTAAACCAGATAGCATACTATCATCTCGAGTAAGACTGTCCTACCGGGATAGGTCCTCCATCAATCATTGCATTCACGCACCTGTGACCTAATAATTGACTCTGAGGGCACTATCTCCAACATACGTATGTATATATATACATGTGTATATAAATAAAGGGGAAAAAGATATCCAAAGGATGCGTGAGGCCAGCGCCTAGGCGCTTGAGCGCAAGCGCGCCACGTGTCGGCATGTGGGCGCTTTGCGCTCGAGCGCAGAGTGCTGGAGGGCAACGCGCCACGTGTCGGCACGTGGGCGCTTTGCGCTCGGACGCTGGGCGCTTGAGCGCAAGCGTGCCACGTGTCGGCATGTGGGCGCTTTGCGCTCGAGCGCAGAGTGCTGGAGCGCAACGCGCCACGTGTCGGCACGTGGGCGCTTTGCGCTCGAGCGCAGAGTGCTGGAGCGCAACGCGCCACGTGTCGGCACGTGGGCGCTTTGCGCTCGGACGCTGAGCGCTTGGGCGCAAGCGCGCCACGTGTCGGCACGTGGGCGACTTGCGCTCGAGCACAAGAGCGCCACGTGTCGGCACGGGGACGACTTGCGCTCGAGCGCAAGCGCGCCACGTATCGGTACTGGGGTGATTTGCGCTCGAGCGCCACGTGTCGGCACGGGGGCGACTTGCGCTCGAGCGCTTGCGCTGGAGCGCAAACGCGCCACGTGTCGGCACCGGGATGACTTGTACTCGAGCGCAAGCGCGCCACGTGTCGGCACGTGGGCGCTCTGCGCTTGAGCGCCGGCGAGAAAAAGAGGCTTTTTGCCTAGAACCAGAAGCTATGCTTCAAAAATGAAATATTTATTATATATGTATATATGGTGTTAAACTCCTAAGATGTTTTGAAGCTGATGAAGGGGGTTCTTCTTCTTCCTCCTGTTGCTTGGCCGGATGTTGAAGATCAAGAAGCAGGAGATTTTAAAAATCACTCCCTTTTTAGATCTGATGGGAGATCTGAGTTCCCCTTTGTGGGTTTTGTGGTGGAAAACTACTTAGTTTTGGAAAAGAAAGAGTAAAACTCTTGATTTAATTCAAAAGAAATGAGAAGGTTTAGAACCTTGGAGAAGGAGCAGGAGGTACAAAGAACCCTAATTTTTTGGGAATGAAAAATGTGTTTTTTTTATTCATCATCATGTTGCCTTATATAGGCTTACATATTTACATATAGCCCCTTGGGCTTTACAAAAATGGCATTTTAGCCATCCCATGGCTTATGTGCCATTTTATTTTTGCACATAACCCATGGGCTTACAAAATATTGGCTTTATGCCCATTTTGCTTATATTCATGCATAAAAAATTACATAAAAATTATTTATGACATGATTTTGTTGTTGGCATGAGAGAGGCTGGCCGCGGGCTCGACTTGGGCATGGGCCCGCTTGACCTAGGCTTGGGCCCACCTAGCTTGGGGGTTGACCTTGACTTTGACTCGGTCAACCGGGGTGTAAATTTTTACCCCAACAAGGTTCAGGATTTGCGGATCAACAACCTGTCCAAGACGCTGCTGAAGACGAGGCTGAAGCAGAACCTGACCCGAAGCAGAAGAGCAGACGCCGCCGCCGCCGCCATCTACCCAAGAAACATGTGGGTCCTCCAGTCATCCCAGGAGGCATAGGCTTATGTCAAGCCTCCTCAGATTTCATAAGGGAAAAGGAAAAGGAAAACGATAGTATTTACATTTTACAAACAGATAGGATTTTTTTACATTGTAAATTTGACGGATTCATTTTGATATTATAAATTTGACCATCGAGATAGAAATCGGATAGGATTTTTTGGTATTGTAAATTTTGACGGATTCATTCTGTAAAAAACATTGATATAGTGAAATTTTAGTATTTTATTTAAATATTTTTTTGGTTTATTTACTTTTAATTTTTTTAAAGAATTATAATTATAATTACAATAATAATTATAATAATAATCATATTATAATTATAATTATATTTATAATTAAAATTATATAATTAATAATTTTAAAAAAAAATTGGGGCGGGTTCCTAGAACCCGCTCCCTATACAAATTTATAGGGGAACCCGCCTCCTATTCTCAATGGGGGTGGGATGGGGTGGGGGGTGTGGCGGGCGAAACCGTCCTATTCTTGCAAATTTAAAACTAACCCCCTTTATTTTAATAATTAATTTTTAAAATAATAATATTTCAGAAAAAAAACCCTTGTAAAATTGGATGAAGAGTACAGAATGGATACTGGTGTAGTGTTACCGTGTGAAAACTATTACATGATAAAAATTGGATAACAGCCTATTATTTTTTGAAGAAAAAATTTTGAGTGATCGAAGTGGGTGTCCAAAATATTATAATCATTATGAAATTATTAATTCCCCTGTCTTCAGTTCTATGGGAGCGTTCCCTAATCCAACGGTCCAAATTCAACCCCCTCTTCCAACGGACGATTTCCCCATCTCCTCCAACGGTCGAAAATCCCCACAAGACAAAACCCCCCTTCTTCTCTCTCACTCACAAATCCCCCCTCTCCCTCTAAAAAATCCTTTCTCTCTCTCTAAAAATGAGCAGCATTCCCAACTCCCCCAATCTCCAAATCTGGGACAACGCCGCCTTCGATGATTCCGTCGGAAACCCCCGATTACATCCTCGGCCTCTTCAGCCCATCTTCGTCAACCTCGATGATTCCCTCAAAGAGAATCGATCCCCGAATCAAAACCCTAACCCTAAACCTCTCGCCCAATCCAAGAACCCCATCGCCATCGATGCAGAGATCGCCGACATCGAGAGGCAGATCTCGGATCTTTCGAGAAAGCTCGAGACCCTGAAGATCAAGAAAGCCCAAACCGAATCCAAGACGCCGGCTTCGAAGCGAGGGAGAATCGTTCCTGCTAAGTTCTTGAATCCCGAGACCCCTCGCTTGGCTTTGGGGTCCAGAAGGGGGCTCAGCCTCGGCCCGATGGATATTTACCAAAATGCCACTCCGTTTAAGCTCAAAGGCATCAAAGAGGAGAAGGAGAAAGAGAAAGAGAAAGAGAAAGTGAAGGATTTGGTTGTGAGTAGAAGAAGAGGAATGAGCATCGGGCCTTCGGAAATTCGAGATATCTATAAAAGTGCCACTCCATTTAAACTCAAAGGCATCAAAGAGGAGAAAGAGAACGAGAAAGCGAATGGGTTGACCGCGACTCGAAGGAGAGGAATGAGCATCGGGGAGATTCTAAGGCAAAAGAGCAAGGTTCAGGAAGCTAATGAGAAAGGGGTGAGTTGGGCAAGGAGCTTGAGCACTAGTCCGAAATCTCGAAAACCGGTGAATTCTAAGGTTTTGGAGCTTAGGAAGGGGATTTCAACTGTTGGGGTGAAAAATCCAGTTAAAATGGATGAAGGGTTGATTACAGGGATTAAACCCAAGACCCTTTTCGAAGAAAAGAAGAGGCCTTTGAAGAATGCTAAGGTGAGAATCATAGAGAGTCGGTATAGCTTAATTGAAGGAGGCAATAAGAGGAGGAAGTGGTCATTGCCCGACAATGAAAAGGATGAGAAGATGAGTGTAACGAAGAGTAAGAAGAGGTCTTTGTCACTAGGAGGAGCAAATGTGAGGAAATTGATGGAGGAGAGATCTCCATTGAATTCGTCGATTATGAGGATTGCCGAGGCTTTGCCTAAGATTAGGACTTTGAGGGGTGAGATTGAGAGCCCTAGGGACTCGGGGTGTGTGAAGAGAGTTGCGGATTTAGTCGGGAAAAGGTCATGTTTTGATGAGGATGATGGTTTGGCTTCTCCATGTCAATATTTGAAGTTCCAGGATGATGAAGATCAGAACAATTTGTGAGTGGGTTTTATGTTTTGTGGAATTGAGGGAGGCTTGCTTGGCAGCCTCTTTTGTGATTGAAATTTTTGTGCTATCGTTTGGATCTCAAAGGTTGGTTTCTGGTATATTGATGATTTGTGTGTCAGGATTGTGTAGTTTTCTCATTGATATCGTATCATTGTAGGCTTGCTATCTTTGTGGTAAAGAGAAGGGGTGTTTTCCTTTGTAAACCCTTTTAGTTGCTATGCTTTGAATGAAGTACTATTTGTATGTTGTAAGTCCGAGTCCTCAAGATTTTTAAGGATTCTATTGTTTTGCGGTATGTAATTGTATGTAATTATTTGTTCGCTTAATTGGTGAGTGATCATAAGTTTATGCTCTTTGGACTAGAGAGAGATTATCTAAGGCAACCTCTTAATGTATGTGCCAGAATTTGAATTTCAAAGATAAAGACTTGGCAGAATTTTTTTGGCACTAATTTAGCACAATATTAATCCTGTCTAATGGTATGATGTTTTCTTTAATTGTTAATGGTCTTATAGAAAATTTGCTATAAAGAGCTTTAAATAGTGTCATGCGTAAAATGAAACGACGATCACAGTTTCGGCAGCAACATTTTATTAACAGGGATAAAAATCTAATGGTTCTATATGGAAATACTAACAGCTCATCTGGATTTGGGAGCAGCAAAAAGAATTCACATTAAATATCCGTATGACCTATAATTAAGGTTATGCTGAACTCTATTTTGTGAGTTCTGTTAAAATTTTCGTCTAATATTGGCGTTTAATATTGGCCTTCGTTTTGTCAACAAATAAAAGGGTAATGCTGAACACATAATGAAGAAAAATATAAATTTCCTTTCTATCTTCAACAAAGTGTACCACACTTTACAAGTTGTTACGGATCAATCCTCACCAAATTATATTTCTCGTGTTTTTTTCCACAATCGCACACCCAAGATCAAGCTCTCCTCGTGTTTTTTTCCACAATCGCACACCCAAGATAAGATCAAGCTCTCCTCGTGTTTTTTTCCACAATCGCACACCCAAGATCAAGCTCTCCTCATAAACTATACGCTACATATAGATTTTCTTTAATATGTGTAAATAAATGGCGCTACATGTGCAAATTTATGTTTGCTTTCGATTGTAATTTCATAATCAATAGTCATCGCCTCTCAAGATAGCCTCCAGGTCAGTGGGAGCAAAATTGTGCGCTCTAACCAAGACACGCTTACCTTTTACCTCACACACGGGAGGATACGGCAGCATAAGTCAATGCACTAATCAGGGAAGCAGAAACACGAATCAATGCACTAATCAGGGAAGCAGAAAATAGAATGTAAAATGCCAGAAACATGAAATGAGCAGAATCATATAGGGTTAGACACAAAAATTCATATAGCATCCTCTTAATGTCGGGCGTGTATAACAAAAGTAATAGGCAGCACTAAAGTCTCGTACCGAATTTTACAAATTGTACTGCTTTCAAGGAAAGTCAATTGTGAACACACCAACGAGGGAAAATACAAAACATTACATCGATTAATGCTCATGAATTAGTGAGACATATCACATGGAGCCATATTCATCAATTTATAACAATGAATCAGATACAAAACTCATATTTCCACAACAAGAACTCTCTCCTGGAATAAGCAGGCAAATGCATTACAAAAGGTAGAAATGACTATAGAGCAAACAGCATGGGCCTGAACTATATAGTCCAGCAAAAATTAAGCTGAGTTTTTTTAACTGCAAAAAAAAGAAAATAGAATTTGCTGTTGATTTATATACAGCTTGAGTCCCGCCCAAATATGAATCGCCTCATCCAATCTGTGACCACCAAGGCCCTCGTGCGCCAGCTCACTTGCTTGCTAGAAATCAGAAGAAAAAGATGAGCAACTAGCCATGCCTTTACAATTGAATTAGTTTTTTTAATCATTTCTTCCTTTTCTTTCGCGTCCGTGTGAGCGAGCTTGTGTGTTTCACGTAAAGCTCAGCACATAATTAATTCTCATGACCTGCCAACTTTCCCATCCTTGAATGGGTTATTTTTTTTTGTGGTCATGGTGGTGGTGGTGGTGTGTGTGTGGGCGGGGGGGGGGGGGGGGGATCCAGCCACCCTTTGGTAGTTTCGATTGTTTGACTATTGTACTAATCTTCTACAATTGCTCCAAAATTTGTGGTTCATAGTTTTTTCTGTAGGGCCACATATATAATCATGGTGATTTTACATTGTTTCTCTCGTTTGCATGTGTGAGATGAATATATATATGCAAACTAAGCAAGGCAATATATGGAGAAAGAGAGACATTAATTAGACAGCTTACCATTTGGGGAAAAAGAGCGAGATTGATAAGGATATTATCAGTTGGAAATTATCTACCATGTGCATTACTTCTTTCTTGAATAAGAGTTTATATGTCCGATAAAATGCAAAACCAACAAACATGTAAATTAGTCCATTAAATTTCTTTTCTGGAACCATTTCTCCTTTTCTATCAAGACAAGTATTTTGCACATGCGAAGCACGTGGATGTATAAATGGAATTGTGTTGATTAAATAAATATTATGCCATTAACTATTTAGATTTGAAAATAAAATTCCAAAGATACATCTAGAAATTGAAAGAGGTGCCATGAACATCTTTACTATTATAACCCAAACCCTTTGGGTGATGATGTCATCATTGCATCATTCCACAAGAAAAAAAATTCTAAAGAACCTGAGAAAATTGAAAAATGATCTTTGCTAATAGTAAGCATTAGAGAGCTCCATGTCATCATTTTTCAAATAAAAAAATTTAGATGCATGCCTCATCTTTATTATTACTTTAATAACATGATAAGTCAAAGCCACGGAGTATGAGTTGGCATATTTTCCTTTTCTAAGAAAAAATCATAAGAATGCGAGAGAAAAAATTTAATTTGCTTTCATTCCAAAATATACCCATCTCATCCACTCCTCTCTCTCTCTCTCTCACATCTTAATCAAACACCCTGCTACTCACTAAAAAAAAGGAAAAGGAAAGGAAAAATATGTGCACCTAAACTAAGAAATTAACAAGAAACTTTTTTATTGCTACTTATAACATTTTCACTCCTCATATATATCATATTTTAGCCACTATTATTCTAGAATGAATAATGCAAAGTTGTAAAACACGTTTTCATTCACTATTCGTTCGGGAGGTGGATAACGATTAATCAGATTATTCGGTGATTAAACGTTTTATACAGATTATACGGCCACATATATTTTATATTATTTTAGTATAATTATTATATATAAAATTATGATAAATATATAGGATTATAGATATTGAAAATTTGAAATATACCCGTGGCCTAAATGGCAAGACATTTGAACAAAATCGGAAGATTGTGGATTCGAATCCCACCAGGTATGCTTTTTTGTCAATGGAATTTTTTGAAACACGATATATAACGTTCGCTATGCAAAAAAAATAGCTCATACCAAAAGACAAATTACACCACAATACAACATGAAATCCCGTAAACCTAAGCAAACACTAGAGCATACATGCTAAAACCTAAAGGCATAACACCAAAATAACATATAAATGTCTTATGTCGCTACTCGCCGTCACATAAACATAAGCAAGCATAAAAGGCCTACGGGCTACAAATAACTTCAAAATCAACAAAATATCAAACCGTATAATCACTGTTTAAAATTGGATAAACACCGTTTAAACACTGTTAAAATTGAATAAACAACGTTTATCACTGTTTAAATCGTATAATCAACGTGTAAACGTTTTGATCATATAATTGACCGTTTAATGACTTTACTGTTCGTTGTGTCACCGTTTACGTTTAAACGGCCGTTTAAACCGTTTTCTAACACTGGAATAATGTTTAATGCACACAATTTATTTATTTGCTCAAGACATCTTTTCTTTAAAATGTCACACCGGTCACTTCTAATTATAATATAAACGTGCATCGCACATGTAAAATACTAGTGGGTGTCTAAATGTGTGTGTTTTGGGGGGTGGGGTGGGGAGGGGAGGGGAGAGAGAGTGAGAGTGGATTTAATGTTAAGATATTTTAATAGGTTGATGATGTGGATGGTTTCATATGAGAAAACCATTAGAGAGGTTCTTTCATTACTTAAATTCTTTTATAAAAAGAAGGGACCATCAATTGATAACATTGGCTACACCCTGGGAGCTAGCATTATAATATAAGAGATATAGATGTTCCCTCTTAGCGCGGGACCTACCATCTCCTTTTCAAAGCTTTACCTCATTGCTCACCTCACTCTAAATCCATCTAATCTTCTCTTTTCTTTCTCTTATTGTTCAATGTTTATAATCCTATCTCTATTTACGAAATCAGTATCAGAAT
This sequence comes from Agapanthus africanus, assembly GCA_030015575.1. Lineage (NCBI taxonomy): Eukaryota > Viridiplantae > Streptophyta > Magnoliopsida > Asparagales > Amaryllidaceae > Agapanthus > Agapanthus africanus. Next base: position 629,635,831 of record CM057343.1, read on the forward strand.
TCCAATCCAACCCTGAATCAAAACCTAACTATAAATACTGAACAAACAACCAAAAATTCTTAATTCTCTAATCCCTGAAACCCCATGGTCCCTATCCTTCACAAGAAGGAAAAAAACTCAAATAGCAGATTCATAGTAGATCACTTTTGTAATCATGCTGTTTACACTTTCATGATATGTGGGTGAAAAGTGTACAACAAAACTTCAGTGTATTTTAAATGCAGCTAAGATATATTGTTCTGCATTCTCGAGTATAATATTTTCTATGTTCATTAAGCAGGCAAAAGGGAGACCCAGAATAAACTCGTGCTGCCAAATGTTGCATGCTTGTGGATGCACATGTGCGCGCAGGTGAATGTGCATGGAAACTCAATAAATGTTCTGCATTTTCACACATCCAGTTCATTCTGCCTAGAGCTAAATTAAATTAAACTAAAGGCATAACATACCTCGCATACACAGAATACCAAAGCCACTGACTGCTGTGACCTATTGAAATCCAATCTCCAGGAAGGTGTGCAGCAGTTTGCTCTCCACCTAATGGAGCAAACTGACCCAAATGCTTGTACCTAGGGAGAAAGCCAGCACACAAGCATCTATAAGATAATAGTGAAGGTACATGCAGCTTTTACTGCAAACTAAGCAAACAAAGATGACATCAAACTCGGCTAACTACAGTATCTGGAGCAACCGCATGAGAACACAAGTTTAATGCAAGCGAGTTACAACCTACACAAGGGGATAAGACACCAATTCTTCTTCTTTAGGGGAGGGTGGGTCAGCCTTGTAACTAAAATATATATATGGTGCATAATATTTATTAAAGTTGAAACTGCCTGAAAGATCAAAGAAGCACTTGCCTAGCACTTAAGCTACCTAGATGTTTGGGCATGTGCTAATGTGCAATAGTCTCATGGTTGATTTTTGTGAACACGTGTAATTTTGTTAACGCAAAACTAATTATCTTTATTTAGGGCAAAAAGACTAATTAAGTTCACTTGTACTGGACATATTATGCAAAATAGCAAGTTTTGAAGAGCTTATGTACAAAAAGGCATTACATATGTCCTATGATTGCTTTGTTTTTCGCCTATGAAGATGCCACATGTGCCTTCGGTTAGGCCATGAACTTAAGACCAACTGGAAACCCTCTTGCAAGAATATATTTAAAACAAGGCAATTACTTGCTGCATTAAACATGATTTTACGCGCATGGTGTTTCCAACTACTTAAGCTTCCATTCATATTTATTTCCCACAAGGACAAGTAGTGGAAAACATGAACTATATTTAGTTTTCCTTATTTATCTTGTAGAGATACATTGTACACTCATTCTAGTTTTAGCAGGGATGGCTGTTTTCCTTATCTTTTAGAGATACATTGCACAATCCTCTTTCTATTTTTAATAGGCTTATGTGGATGACTGGAAAACCATGATAAAGAATATTCTAGGAAAAAGGGATGATGCCAATTAGCTCATTATAATAATTTGGTGGAGTTTTTTTTCATCAGGGGCATATCGTGAGAAAAGAAGAAATGTGCACAAATAATTGGATGGAATGCAAGAATTTTTGTTTTCTTCTCTTCAGTAGCAACCAGTTTACAGAGGAATGATCTGCTGAAATACTGTCTGAAGATTTTCATGCTGCATTTACCGCTGTTGAAGTTCTATGTTACTGCTGCCGTCCTCTTGCTTAGACTTTCTTAATTTCGATTTATCTTGTTTGTTCAATAATTCTTAGCTTCTTCTGTTAGCTGATTATTAGCTTATTAGGAAAATTTCACCGTCCTTGTTTATCATCTTTCTTTTAAAAAAAAAAGGAGAGGGGGGGGAGGGGGGGGGTGTTAAATTCCAGGAAACCTTCCTCACTTTTGCAGTATAGGAGGACACCAGTATACCACCCTTTCTTTTCAAAAGCCTCGCTTTGTCCTTTAGCGTAACATCCGTTTGTTTTTCCACCTAGTATTACTTTTATTTCCAAAATACCTCCTATATTTCGCCACTAAATATTTAGTAATTTTTCATAAGGGCATTTCATAGGAGGCATAAAAAATAATTTTCCAAATTGGGAGGGAAAAATACAAGTAGGAAGCTATATATGTAAGACAATGAAAATAAGGTAGAACCAAACAGATACCTGAAGGGGCGAAATCGATGACGACCCGATTCTCTGATCCGGATAGGACCTTCAGGATTTTCTTCGCTGTCCTTCATCTTATTAAAACATCGAGCAAGGTAATTTCCTTGTTGTGCAGCAACCTGATACATTGTTTAAGAAGAATAAGGCGTTAAGAAAACACCCTTCTGCATATAAGTTTCTGAGAATGCTAATAAAATTATATTCTTATCTGGATAAAAGAAGATTTCAGTTTATGACAGTGCATTACCTGAGCAGTTGCAGGAAGAGTCTTGACCTGTGAATCCACATCAGCAAGAGCTTTCTTGAACTCCTCTATGTTCAATTCTACTGATTCTTTTGTAGCATTTCCTTTGGAATCCTTCAACAAGTCTACAATGTCGCTCATTTGCTTGCTCTTCAGATAAAGTTCCACCTGAGGGTATCTTATGCTAATATCTTCTAAAACATCCTGGATTTCTTTGACAGTCAATGTTCCAGAATTGTCTTTGTCCGCTACCTTAAAGATTTCGGAGATGTCTTCCTGGAATAACAACAGCATTTAGCCAACATAAGTAGGAGAGATTATCACAACTTACTGTCAAACCATTTCACATGAAAATCAGGCTGGCTACCAAGAACATCACCAATTTGAAGAACTTGTGCTACATTCTTTACCAAGGCAACTATGAGAAGTGAGGCCTTGCTTTAAAACATTGTCAGGCTAGTCCGCAATACCAACCTTTTTCACAAACTTCAATCTTGTGCAATTAATAAGCAACCATCCAAATTCTTTCTTTTAAGCTGGGCAAGAATCTAGATAAATAGATAAGATGATTTTATCTGTTAGAGGGAAATTTCTATTTCACCTCTAAGGAAAAAAATTACAGCCTAATTAAATCACATTACTATGATAAAAGGAACAAGATAATTAACTAACAGTACTACGCTGCATACAAACATGTTTTAACTGTTTAGCAATAGTATGATAGTAAGACCATGCCTCAGATAAATTTCTGATTAAAAAAAAACAGTATGTAAACATAATTTATCTAGGATTAGATGAGGTTAAACTATTAACTAAGGATACAGCTGGATATAAGTGTACCAGAAGTAAACAGACTGACACTTTATCACCTCAAAAAAGAGAAACAAGAAACTAGAGCAAACTTATTATGCAGTGCAGTAGTGGAATTAATATGATTGATCTGCCAGATCAGTGATATTTTGTCAAATTAAAATCAGACATGCTTTTTTATATAATAAAAAAGTAAGAAACATACCAGGATTTGATAGTCTATCATTGTTTTGTAGTAAATATTATGAATTCGTAATTAGGTGGTCGATTAATTTTCTGATATCCATACTGCACATTAGCGCATACCATTACTTTCCGTTGACTTATTGTGGCACAGTCTCCAAGTGCATACACCCCATCACATCCACGGACTCTAAGCCATTCATCAGTTGCTAAAACTCGCCGATCAGCCTGTAAATGTGATGAGAGATTTGCGGTTCAGTACAACAAACCACATATAGAATTTATTGACAGTGATTAGAATTTTGATAGGAATAAAATGCCAGTCAAAATGCATCAAGTTATTGACCTGACCAATCTGCTTCATAAAGTCCAATATGATAGGACGAGTCCCAATACCAGTAGACCAGACAGCCATTCCATATGGTTCAGAAATTTCTCCTGTAGATCTATTTGTCATGGTGATAGCCTTGTCAGATACCTTCACAACCTTATACCCTGTTTTCACATCAATGCCATCTCGCCGGAATTTTTCTTCAGCAAATTGTGTGATCCTCTTGTCAAACCTACACAACCATAATAGTAAGTTAAGAAGATAAATTGCACGTCTTGTTTTGGAATAACCTTCTGCGACGGTATCTCGAAGGGAAACCATCCTTTACACTTCAAGGTGTAGTGAACTAACATCCCACATGATAATGAGGTGGGGAAGACAAGACAGTGACACAGAATATGACCCTATGCTACAATATGGTACACACCACCACCATCATCAGTAAGTATGTCCCTGTTAAAACAGGGTCGGCTATGAAGCAAGGCATCTACGAATAATTTGACAGTGTACATATTGCTGTCAACCTGACATGACACCCTTTTAATTAGTGCTAGATTCCTAGCCGAGGAAAGTATGGACAAAAGAGGGTCTTCCCACGATCCTAATAGTCAGATGGTACATCAAAACTCTATTATACTTGAGAGTAATGTCTAGAAGACGGGGGGAAGTAATCTAGTCGTCGATATAGTAATTTATCACTCTAACGCATATATAAAGCCAAGAGAGAAGCAGAACGGATTGCCATTTGCGTACATGTGTTGTGTATTAAAAATAGTGATCTGGTCAAGCAGCCATATTTTCCTTGAATAAGCTGGGCGAGTAGAAGATCACTGCTGTGTGTGCTAAACATTACCAAGAAGAGGGACAATTCTTTTATTTTTCTTAGTATATATTCATAGCTTATATATGCAAGGCTATGCAGGCTGAAAATGGGACACAAGGTATCCAGGAAAAGGACCTGCTGTTCAGTGAATGCATTTTGTTTCTATATATAAAATTCGTGGTCTTGCTTTTATGCATGCATGGTCTTATAGTTTCCCTTAATGGCAATAGACCAAGGAGAAAATTAGACAACATCCTTCACTAGATAATCATATTTTAAGTATACTAATTTATCCCTTACATGGTCAATATATGCTCTGAAGCCTCAATAACTGATATTTTCACTAAGTTGTGAACAGTTGGGTAAAGCTCAGCCAAATCTTCAGATACAAAGTCATGCAGCTCAGCAGCAAATTCAACACCAGTTGGACCACCGCCAACAATAACAAAATGAAGATACTTCTTCCTCTCTTCTTCATCAAGGTTCGGAAGGCTGGCAGTTTCAAAGCAATCCATGACACTCCTTCGAATTTTCTGTGCATCCTCTACTTCCTGCATATAAGTTTATTTTCAATGGTCAAATTCTTAAGAAGGAAGAAGAAGCCACAATATCAAGTAAGCCATTAACAACTAAAAGAAAGAGGTGAGCATCATCTGATTTGGTTCCGTGTTTGGCAGAACTTTCTGCAGAGGACCAAAGGGAAAAACCGAACTAGCTAAACCTAATTAATTATATTTTCAGTTAATTTTATTAAAATATAAATAAATATGAAGATGCTATTAACTTAATACTAATAAGACATATTCAGTAAAACAAACAGATGAATGTTTCGCTTTTTGGTTGCCCTTTTTCTAAAAATAAAAGGAAACCAAACCATCCGAAAGTGAGCAATCTGGTTGGTTTGATTTTGGTTTGTCAGTTATATCTGGTGAAACCGATATCTACTCCTCACTGGAAAGAAGTTCCAGTTCCACCATTTGACACTACAATGAATAACAAGTTAAGACAATGCCACAAAAAAAATTGGACAGAAAATTCATAGTTCTGCATCAACCTAAAAAGTAAAACCTACACTGCACCCCCTAAGACAGACCCGTTGCCTCAAGTCATTTTGGGGAAAATCAGTACACAATGAACACATACTAACAAACCTTACTAAATAAAATAGAAAATAAAGTGATTTCAAGGCTTCTCTGTGATTTCAAATGTACCTTGAGAAAATGACAATTCTCCACCACACCAGGAGTGTTAAATGTATTTGCCCTGGCTCCGAGTGCTATCACCAAGTAGTCATAGTCAACCCGAAATTCGCCGTTGCCATCCAAATTTGTTCCAGCTTCGGATCGGCAATGCACTTTCTTGTTTGTTGGATCAATCTTGAAACATTCAGCTTCCCAAAATTTAACTTCGCCCCCTTTCTGTTGAAGCAATATAGAGAAAAATTCACTGCCTAGAGCATACTATCTAATTATAATTGACAATGAAAGGGCATAAGAATATTTGCTTGTTGAACAACAGTGGTGGTTCCTGCATGGGTCCAATCTTAAAGCTCAACGCATGCTGTATATATGCTTTTAGATCAGTACAAGAAATCTAGAAATTGATAAACAGACGCCGAATACAATACTCACAAGATCATGAAGTAAAAGAATATACATTAAAACCAGCAAAAACAATTATTTAGCAAATGGAAGCCGGACTGTGCAGCCATTTTTCTCCAACGTACGCAGGTTGATGATGTGTGTAGGAGGAGAAAAATTCGTAAATAACAATGTGCTACCACAATGCTGGTGCTTTATGAATAAAAGTTAGCTCTCTTGAAAATTAAAACTTAAATCAAGTAGATGCTGTGTCTAGAATAAAATTCTAGCATAAGCGGTTGCCATCCATACCATATATTATCCTACCCAAGGAAATATGGAAACTTTGGTTCACAATTTCCTTCAAGGAAAATTATCATCTCTTGAAGCAACCAAGTTCAACGAATAATATTTCTTAACATGGTATCATAGCGAAAGGGTTTTGAATTTCTCACTGTAGCCGCTGTTGATCCTCCCCCGACGGCTTCATGGGCTCCTTCTATGACTTCTCTCATCGTCGACTCGTCGGGCTCCGCCATCCTGTCGTCGGACTCCATCACCACCGCTGCCTCATCAAACTTTATCACTGGGCTCACCTCCTCGGTACCGATCCAGATCTGGCCCTCTTCCTCGCTCCGCTGACTCGAAGCCGCTGCACCACCGCTGGATCAGATCTCGCTGAAGAACACTCGATCAGAGATCAGATATGATCCTCGATTTGATATCCGACGCCTCGTCAGCCTCCCTACGTCGGCCTTGTTCTCACCTCACCATGGCTGTGATGAAGTCGTCGACCTAAGCTCTCATCGACTCAGATCTGAGAGCCTTTGAGACCACGACCAGATCTGGGCCTCCACCTCCGAGATCGAGCGGCCACATGGCTCTGCCTCTTTCAGCACCGAGCATCCTGAGCCCACACCGTTGCCTCCTCCCTCGTTGTCCCCCGAGCACTCGCCTCCATTGACGACATCACCTCCATCATCGATCTCCTCAAGATCTCGACCAAGCCATCATCTTTAGCTCACCTGAACCCTGTTTAGAAGTGAACGGAAAATTGTGATGGGTTTTGGGGATGAGGAGGAATGGGGGCTTGGAGTTGGGGATTTAAGTGAGAGACCATTTTTAAAGGGTTTTAGGAAGTGCAGATAAGGTGTATGATGAAATGCTTGAGAGGATGTATCTTAGTGCTCTTTGATTTCTGGGTTTGTTGGTATAGCCGTCGAGTTTTGTCTCGACCCTCGCTGCATTCGATACCTCGCCATCATTGCGGTCTTCGATCCCTTACCGGCCTTTGAGCCTCATCGATCTTCGCACCGCCTTGGACTCTCATCGTTGTTTCACTGCTTTTGGTATTGGATCCCATCGGCACCTTCTCGAGCTCCTTATCATCAAACCCAAGACCTCCTAGCTCCCCATCGACTTGAGCTCCACCATCGACTTGAGCTTCAACTTCTCGGTTTCAAACACAAGACCTCCAAGCTCCTTGTTGACTTGAGCTCCAACATCGATTTGAGCTGCATTCTCTCGGTTTTGCTGATCCTTCGAGCCCTATTTCATTGAGCCTCCATGCTCTCTTTTGTGAAAGCCATCGGGCTCCCTCGAGCCGTTGTGCTCTCTTGTGTATGATCCAAGCCTTCGAGCTGGACTTCGAACCTTTGTGCTCTATCAGCCTTCGTGCTCCCTTGGCTCTCATGGCACTTCGGCCTTCTGGCGCATCGGCTCTCCTGGCGCATCGGCTTTCCTCGAGCATCGGTCTCTCCTCATGCATTCAGCCCTCATGGCGTATCGGCTCTCCTCGCGCATTCGTCCCTCATGACGCCTCAGCTTCCCTTGCCCATCGGCCCTCTCCGCACATCTTCAGACGTACCCAACTTCAAACTCTCGGTTTACGATCCACCATGAGTTTGAGGGGGCTATTAAGAAGTCAAAGCTACGTGTTTCCCTCCTCAATTCCCTCCTATCCTGCCTTAATTTCCTCCCTGATTTCCTCTTGATTACCTCTGTCCTTGTATTATCATTGTGTGTGTATTTCATTTGTAAAGATCCGAGAGAATCAATGAATAATATTTCCAATTCTCAACAATCATAACCACACACTTCCTCGAGTATTACACACTGTACACGTACCAGATAAATACAGAAAAGTGCTAGGGACTTCTTGAGAGGCAAGATTGACACAGAAATGCAGAATATTATCCAAAGAAATTCCCAAGAAAAGATTCTATATCAACAAAAAAATATTTGTACCTTTTTGATGATTTTGCGGATCGGTTCAACAATACTGCGTGCTTCTACAGTTCCACATGTAACACTTGGCAGCAAAGGTGTAAATGCAAAATAGTTCCGAGGTGATACTACTTGTACGTCATACAAGGAGCTGTCCAAAATTTTCAGGAAACTTGTGCCAGCCCAACCAGTTCCAAGCACCACCACCTTCTTCCTGGTAGGCACTCGAGACGATTGAACAGAAAGATCTGAACTTGCATCAGCGTATGCCACAAGACCTCCGCCGCTACAATTATGAAGTGCAAGTAAAAATGGATATGTTCAAAGAGGTGGAAAGGGTTATTGAGTAATTTTTAGATTACTTAGTATTTATCAGGAAAAAAGAGATAAGATAAATGTTCATGATAGAAAAATGCAACAAATTTAGGCATCCCTTTATAGCGGTCAAAGATATACCATACCAGACAGTTTAAGCAATTTCAATTTACAAACATGGAAATTTTGAGAAAAGGTAACGACGAGCAAACTATAAATTCATAGCAATGGGCAGTATACTTGTAAAGGCAAAAAGGCCAATTTAGAGAAATGAAGTAAATTTTTGGAAGAGCATCATGTAACCTAAATCAATCTATATGGACGACTGAGATACCTTTATAACTTAGAAGCCAGATGACCTCAGGATCCATTAAATGGTTATGATTTAGGCCTGATGCCAAATTTGTTGGATTAGTGATTAAATTTCTTTTTAACTATAATTAATTATTTATCATAATATGTGGAGAGAATTCTATTCATCTTCGGCGTCTGAAACCTGGACAACCTGACACCTCCAAGTGGAGATGAGATTAAAAAAAATAGATATCCTTCTCAGTCCAGTCCCTAAACAAAGTTCCCGATCATGGTGGGACACATGAATACTACACAGGTCAAAATATGGAACACTGCCTCCTTACTAAATATTAAAAGTTTTCACCTCATTCCAGAATGTGATTCTCAGTAAATATAATCCACAGAAAAAACATTGGCAAGGCCCATCTTGCTGTAGATTATGCGAGAAATATGTGGAATCATGTGATCATATATTAATAACAAGTCCAAGTATGTTTCCTTTGATCTCTCATATATATGCCACCATTTCTAATTGAATATATTTCACTACAGAAGCCGCGTGCGAGAAGCTATGTAGGATTATGCAACGTGTACAATTGATCCTGGAAAGATAACCCAGCATGAGGGGACTCAGGGGGGGATCATGATATCTGGACACTCTAGCTAGGGGTGGTTCTGGTCTCAGAGCTCCTATGTTCACTACTTCTCACTTGGTATTGTCCGCTGTCTCCAGACAGTTGCAAGTCATCAGAATATGAGGTGGATGTTTTTTATGTTATATTTTTCTGCTTATAATTTGGGGTATTGTGTAACAATAAAGTCTCTTAATGATATGGGGACCTAATTATCCCCCACTTTCCTCAGAAAAACAAAAACTATCCATCAATAGCTTCATGGATCGATAACCATGAAGTAAATTCCCCATATATAAACACAAAGGGCCTGCATGGTAAGTTCTAGATAAGAAAATTACAAAATTCCAATTCTGATTGTATTAGAAACCTCAATTCCAGTTAAATTCCAGAATCCTAATCTTAACATAGTATGAAAATTCTAAGAAGCTATTATCTATTTCTTAATAATTAGTCTTCAGTTTGATTCCCCTCATTCTCGATGGGTGTTAAGGGAAGTTCTCCTGATAAGGTTTTGGGTTTGGTATTTCTCAAACCTTTTGGTAATGTTTAAACAGGTAATTGCTTAAGCCAGACACCAATGTAATACTTCTTCGATGGTAAAGATACGGCCTAAAGGCAATCCTTCAAAACTCTTGTCTTCTTTCATGGATGCATCAGGTATTTGGTGAAGGGTGAGAAGAAAACGTTTCCACTGTATTGGTTTAAATTGGGCTCACCCCAACTGAAAGAGGCCAATGTTTCTGCATTGCAGAACTGGTCATCGTTCATCAAAATGACCACATAAAGAAGTACACATTAAGCACGTAGAACCAGCGCGTCACAGAGAGCACGGTTCAAACCCCGGCATAGTTAATTGAGAGTTTTGGATGGTTTGAGATTAATTTGAGCTGAGAAATTGCAGACTGATTACTGGGGCTACCTCGCTTTGGTCATGCCCCATCAAAATCAAGATTCGGTAGCACTACCAAATATTTATCAAATTAGCATATCAAGCTGAGCTTCTTAACTCAGTATAATTTTTAGATAAATAGTGTACATTATTAACTACTAAATAACACATAAAAACTACTAAAAATTATTCAATTATTTCTTACTAAACAGCATATTCTTATGCAACAAAATTATAAGGTGTACCTGACAATTTCAAATTTTCCTCGATTTATTTTCCACAGCCCAATTCATCCTAAATGGACGGCAATTTTAAAACCTTAATGAGGGATTCAAGCCTATTGACAGTGTAACATATCAGATCGCAGAAGTAACTAATTGGAGTCAAGAAGAACAATTGGCTCATGAAATGAAAACAAAAAAGATTGGCTATAAAAATCTTTCCAATCACCACCAAGGTTCTAGGAATCAATCCCTTCCTTCTGCTCCAAGCAGCAGGGATCCATGTCCGCATAAGACCAACAAATGGATAGAAGCAAAATTTAACAAAATGACACAAACAATCTCATACAAAGAATGATTATTATATCTGCAAGTAAAATGAGATCAACAATCAAGATAAGCTAACATACAACAGATCTCTAACTCCAGTCATATTTTCCAAATCTCATTACTTCTCTCCAGATGCATAAAAGAGTAAATCACACGCATAGAGAGTTCATCACCAGATCAAATTCCATCAAATCGACAGATAATGAGCATCAAACACTAAAGAATCACTAAGCAGTCTAGATCTAAGCTACGCATACACTAATCACACTAGATTCCACCCAAATCCAATCGATTTTTCAAAAAGAAACACATCACTCATTCAAGATTCGCTATCAACCAAGATCTAAGAGTAAACAAGTAACCTACAGTCCAATTTCGAGGTCAAATCCAAAAGAGAGTGAGAGAGAGAGGGAGGTAGCAGAGTTGGTACCTAGCAGCGAGCAGAACGATCAGGGGGCGACTGCTGAAAGCGCGGGAAGCGCGCTCGAAGAAGAAGGCGGTGAATCGCATGGCGACGCCGACAGCGAGATCTCAAGAGAGAGAGAGGAGAGAAATTAGTTACAGAGTCTTCAGGCGGTCGTCTTATTTGCAATTTTTATATTTATATTTTACTTTTATTATTCCTTTGCTGGTTTTTTCGAACGATTCTCTAACAAAGCAACAAAATTGATGCTTTTTTAAGATTCTCCGGTTCACTTAAACCAAACCCCACCAAGAGCCACTTGAGTCCCATCCCAGAACTTCTGTTGTTCGAGCACGTTTAACTACGGAATTTTCAAGCCCATGTAGTGCCGGTTCACTTAAAAGACGCATCTGTATTATACGAGTGGTATCATTTTATTTATAGTTCTGGATCTGCCCTCTTTCGGAATGTATTCCAAAAATTCCAAATTGTTCTACGGTGGGTCCGACGGACTCAAGAGATGGCCTCCGACCCTCAGCATGACATTTGGCTGACACTTTGTTCCGTAAACAAGAACCGGGTCCGGCGGCTTCCAACATGTTTTAATGTGTAAGACATTCATCTTATGCATAGATTAATAATAATTATATGTCCACATGCACAAATCAAACAGTTAAAAAATTGTGATGCATGTCATAAATATAGTTGGCAGGCTAAATGATTTGATAAAAAAATCCATATTCAAAACAAATTTAAAACTGTTGCATGGTTCATTAAGCAGATAGATCCGCTAGAAAGCATGTTTAATGCATTTCAGTTTTGCATCAAGTAATGAATGGTTCCATCGCAATCCATTAGGTAAATGTTTAATAAATCCGTCAAACTTATATTTAGTAAATATTTAATAAACTAGCAAACATATTTACTAAATTTTTATTAAGCTATCAAACCAATTCAAGAAAATTTAAGAATATCCGGCTGTCCGTACATTTTGATAGTTTTCTGTAATTTTCAAAATATTTAAAAGTTACTTGTGAGATCCCCTAAACTTTTGGTAGTTTTTGAAAATTATACCTAAAAAGTATAGCAGAGGGATAAATCCTTTGACCTTATCAGAAATCAAACTTCCTTTTAGAGCTCCACGGCAAAGGGACTTCAAAGACAATAAAAAGGCACCAAATCACACATCAATGAATACGACCACATGAATATGGGCCTCAAGATTGGGCCCCATCCAAAATCCTGACCTCACAACCCCGATCTTTTTGGAAGCGGCTGGCTTTAACCTAAGATTTAGACCGAGAACAGGTCAAATCCGAAATAATATATTTCAGATCTAAAACCCGCTTTATTTTTAATAGTTATGTATCCATTTATATACATGACGTATCTTATATTGGAAGAGAAAACGGAGCATGCATGGACTCTGTAGGCCCAAACTTGCAATGGGTTTTCACATGGGCCAGTGAAGTTTAGGGGTCTAACTACAAAATAGCCAGCGGGTCACATCGGCCAATACGAGAAACCGCTGCAGTTTGGACCTGCAGGGTTATTGCTGTCTTTCCTCATATTAGATAGGCTTGAATCTTGATCCATCACTTATCAGATTAGATAGTTTTACATGTAAGCATTTATCTACTTTTTCGTAAATTAAATTTAAGAAATATAAACCTGTTGTATTGGTTTTGTAACGTGAGTTAAGAGAATCACGCCTTTGAAGGTAACTAGCAGTTAGAAAAACACGTTAAAGAAACATACATTAAACAGCACCAGAGGCATTATGCCTTCAGGTTAAAAAAATTCCCTGCCAAAACGAAGTTTGAGTCCCGTGAAGCTTTGCGACCAAAACAAGAAGACATTATCTTAATATATGAAGTTTTGAGACTTGTGTATGCGAATTCGAAACTAAACAATTTTCAATTAGAATAACAATGCATCAGAATGAACCCGATGTTCGCTGCAAGAATGAATTATTAAATGATGCGGTACAAGCCATACAAAGTAGTCTGGAGCATCCATACCCGATCTGATTATCAAATCTTTATATAACTACTGGATCATGTTTGTTCCGTCTATCCGGACAGGATCCACTGCACATAGTATGGTTTTTTTCCGCCTTAACAAATCTGATGGTGCTCGATATTGGCGACCTCCAAGATCAGGACACGTGGCAGATGACGTGTCCCAGAACTCAGAAGAGAGGGCCCGCATGGGCCGATCAGGCCACCCCCGTACCCGGCCTGCAAGCCCAAGCTGTTTCTCCTCAGACCCCTCGCGAATTGGCCTCCTCGGCCTCTCAGCTCGCCCCGAGCTGCTGCAAGACCGAGACTCCTCGGCCCTCGTGCTCGCCTCTGAGCTCCCCAGCCGAGGCCGTCTTCCTCAGTCCCTCCGACCGACCAACTCCACCACTCACAGACGTAACCACCGCTCCGCAAATCTCGCCATGCGCGGATTCTCCGCCGGCAACATCCCACGTTCCACGCCATCACGATCCCCATTAACTGGCGATCCGCTTATTACGCGGGCGTGACATCGGGAGCGTAACTGCCGGCGAGATTCTCGCGTCTGCTACTGTGTGCTGCCGCCACTATATAAACCCCCATCACAGAGGGGTCAAGTAAGGCATTTTTTACACTTACGCCGTTACTCTGCTCGGATCTCATCACTAACTTGAGCGTCGGAGGATCCTCGGTGGTACCAAACCACCCCGGGACTTCTTTGCAGGTACTCGGCAGCAGCTTCCACATCTCACCTCTTCCCCCAAAAACCCATTGAGACCCGCACGCAATGAAGAATAATCGGTCAAGTTCATCTCGAGATCAACGGAAGACAACATCTGACGGAGGCTTGAGAAGGAGCTCCATCAGTTGGCTCTGTCTGTGGGAAACTAACTCCACAAAATACAAAGTTGGCATTCCGATCTCCGCCCGCATGGCAATCGACTCCCCTAATGATCCAAACGCCCGCTACCGCCTCCCTCGCAACGGGGGCATAGGCAAACCCTCGCCCGAGGTCGTCGGTCTCCCCGCAGGCTGCCGCCTCACAGGCTCCAGCGGCCACCCGGCCAGAAGGGCTAGGGGCCGGGAGCCCATCATCTTTGGCGACGAGGATCTCCACGGCATATCTGTGCCCCATAGCGACCCGCTGGTGGTCGTAGCACGGATTCACCGATACGAGGTCCACCGAATACTCATCGATTCAGGCAGCTCGGCGGACATCCTCTTCCACGACTGCTTTCTGCGAATGGGGCTGGCCCCGGCAAACTTGAGGCCGACCTCCCACGTCCTCTCGGGATTCACCAACCACTCCGTCCCGGCGCAAGGGATGGTCACCCTGCAGTTCACGATCGTGGAGCCCGGCCGCACGCGTACGCTGCCAGTGGACTTCATCGTGGCTAGAGTCCCCTCGGCCTACAACGTCCTCCTCGATCGGCCGACGCTGAACTCCCTCCAGGCCCAGATCTCGACATACCACCCGGCGATGAAATTTCCCCTCGACCAGAGTGGGGTGGGCCGGGCTTACGGAAGCCAACGGGTCGCGGAGGTAGGTCTGACAGAGGCATCTTCCCCCGAGCAGCACGCTGATAGCGCCGATGCATGCGACGGCATGGAGGGGTCCCTGGACACCCGGGACGAGCGGAAGGAGGTCTGTAGGGCACCAGTCGAGACGCTAACCGAGGTGCCCTTAGCGGAAGGAGACCCAGGGAAGACCATCCAGGTCGGGTCGCTCCTGACGGGAACCCAGCGGGATGACCTGACCGAGTTCCTCTGGAGCAATTCTGACGTCTTCTCCTGGGCCCCATCCGACATGCCTGGGATCGACCCCAAAACCATCTCCCACAAGCTCGGGGTTGACCCTAAGGCCCGACCCGTCAGGCAGAAGAAAAGAAGCTTCGTCCCGGTCAAGCAAAAGGCCATCGAAGAGGAAGTTGACCGACTCCTCGCCGCCAACTTCATCAGGAACGTGCCCTACTCGGAGTGGCTGGCCAACGTGGTCCTGGTCAAGAAGTCGAGTAGGAAGTGGCGTATGTGCATCGACTTCACCGACCTCAACAAAGCCTGCCCCAAGGACAACTTCCCGCTGTAAGTCAATGTCACGCACCCCTCGAACTTGCAGGGAGGCGGAATATATGAAAAACGATTATCAAAGCTTCGTAACACGGACTTGAGCGCATGAATTGTATCTAAACCGTTACTAGCAAACTACGAAAGGTTTAACTACTCGGATTCGAAGTTATACCTCACGTTACATGTCCTTCGGGTCTTCATCGCGGTCCTCCACTCCTCATAGGCTCCTTGGAACATCGGCACCTCAACGGCCTCCTCGAATCAAAGATGATCCACCCGAGAGCTCCTACGCCAAGCTTTATCTCTAACTTGAGATAACTAGGTTGCTCAAAGTGTTAATCTAAGCTACCTAGGGGATATAGAGTAAGGTTATGGATGTATTAATCTATCTAATCCTTGATCTCAACACATGAGAGGGGAGGATTAGGGTTTCAAGAGAGGATGAGCTTGAGGAAAGAGAAGGTGAGCATAAGAATGAGAAGAAAAATGAACTCACTAGAATATAACAACCATAATAATTAATCAAATAAATAATATATATGATTAATCATCATGGTTGATGCATTCATCTTATGTGATTCATCATATGACTCATTAACTCATTAATGAATCATTTAATACAAAGGATGAATCACACAAATGAGTCATTAAGCAATTAATGCTCATGCCACCTTAACCCCTTAGTCACCACTCTTCTAGAAACTTCCCGGAAAATTACGAGAACGTCCCTCCAATCCGTGAAAACACGGAAAAACTTTAGACTGTATAAATCCAATAACCCGATACTAGAATCTGGCTTAAACCAAAGCCGGCTAGTAAAAACTGTCCGAAAAGTCGTACGTGCGTAAACACGTCCGAACCCTTGTCGTAAAACCATACGACCTCTATATCGTTTCGCCTGGAGCAGGGAAACTCTCTGTGTGGGACTCTAAAGACTCGACACTACGCTGGCAGTGGGTTTAACCACAGACCGCAAGCGGCACTAGCTGTACGTAACGGTCCCCAGGTAGATGTCGATAAGAAGGCCGATGAGGAAACTCATCCGAACTCCCACTGAGCCTGATATGACAATCTCCGTACAGTCCGGTCTGTTCGTCTAAGACTATCGCATATCAAGCCTAGGGGGCGGCAAGCGTCGGTCCTCTAATAGCTGTATAAGTCATGTCGGAGCGTAGCCCATTACACCCTGAGAAAACTACTGGAACCTACCAGTAAATCTCGCTTGCCCTGGCCAGGGACTTTGCCTGATGGCTCTCCGACATAGCGCGATATCGACTCCCAATACCGGGAGAGACGAATCCTGTCTAACTGCCACTGCCTCCAAGTGCTCGGGACTGCACCCAACTGCTACCTGTTTGCACGACTCCTTTGAGCCGTGGTAGGGTAGCAATCTAAGAACAGTGGGACACACTCGAGGCGAAGTAGCAGTGTCAAGTCTGCGGACTATGCTGTACTCATGTCACCTGGGAACTGTTAACTGACGACGGGTATAATACCAACTAATCAGTTCCCCTGCGAGTCCTGTCCGGTGTACCCGTAACCTAACGAGCACATGTATACTATCTCCAGTACGACGTACTGATAGCTGTGGGACAGACCATCTCCCCAACTGGGATGAGAAGCGTACACACTTAGTCTACTCCGGAACATTGATGCCCTATCTCGATAATCCAACGACCAGGGACCTGTATAGGATGTTGCTTACAGACTACCCAGCCCCCACTAGTGTGACTGCCATCACGGCGCTGGTAATCAAGCAAAGATCCTAGGGGCTTTACTAATATGTATAAGTGATATGTTACAAGAAACATATGCACATATTAAAGTAGACACAAACCAAGTAGCATACTACCATTTTTAGCAAGACTGTTATATACAACTGTGAATATCCCAAGCTTCCATTAAGTAATATACAACCTAGTATGATACAATAATGGCCCCTAGGGCATATACACTAACAATCTCCTATTTGCACTAGGGCCATGAGCTGGCATATCGTAGACCTATCATCTTGAATAGCCTCTCGAACTGCGTCTGAGGAAGGGCCTTTGTGAATGGATCGACAATGTTATTCTCTGTCTCTACTCTCTTTACCTCGATCTCCCGGCGATCTACGATCTCCCTGATCAGGTGATACCGCCTTAAGATGTGTCTGGACTTCTGATGGGACCTGGGTTCCTTCGCTAAAGCTATAGCGCCGTTGTTGTCACAATACAAAGGTATTGGATCAACACTGGTAGGAACCACCTGAAGTTCTGTGAGGAACTTCTTCATCCAGACTGCTTCTTTTGCGGCATCGCAAGCACCTATGTACTCCGCTTCCATTGTTGAGTCAGCAACGGTCTCCTGCTTGGAACTTTTCCAACAGACCGCCCCTCCATTGAGGGTAAAGACATAACCCGACATGAATTTGGAGTCATCCTTGTCACTCTGGAAGCCAGAGTCGGCAAAGGCCTCCATCTGGAGGTCTTTTCCGCCATACACCAAGAACATCTTCTTAGTCCTTCTCAGGTACTCGAGAATGTTCTTTACTGCTATCTGGTGTTTCTTCCCTGGGTTTGCCTGATACCGGCTTACTACGCTCAATGCGTATGCTACATCTGGTCTGGTACATAACATCGCATACATTATAGAACCTACCGCAGAAGCGTAGGGTATAATCGACATGCGATCCCTTTCCAAATCAGTCTTGGGAGACATCTCTTTGGAGAGGGTGATTCCGTGACAAGCCGGTAGGTTACCGCGCTTAGAATCATCCATACTGAATCTCTTCACTATGGTGTCTATGTACCTGGACTGCGAAAGTCCCAACATCCTCTTTGATCTATCACGATAGATCCGGATCCCCAGAATGTAGGTGGCATCACCCAGGTCTTTCATGGAGAATTTATGTGACAAGAATCTTTTGACTGATTGTAACATAGGAATATCATTTCCTATTAGGAGAATGTCATCCACGTACAAGACGAGGAATACTACAGCTCTCCCTACAATCTTACTATATATGCAAGATTCATCTGGATTTTTGATAAAGTCAAATTCTTTGACAGCATCATCAAAACAGATGTTCCAACTTCGTGATGCCTGCTTTAGTCCATAAATGGACTTAAGCAGCTTGCATACTTTACCGCTGCTCCCACTCTGAATGAATCCCTCTGGCTGATCCATATAGACGCTCTCTTCCAAATTACCATTTAGAAAGGCCGTCTTTACGTCCATCTGCCAGATTTCATAATCGTGGAAGGCAGCAATAGCAAGAAGGACCCGAATAGATTTAAGCATAGCTACTGGAGAAAAGGTTTCGTCATAGTCCAAACCAGGTCTTTGACGGAAACCCTTTGCAACAAGTCTAGCTTTATAGGTTTCAACCTGTCTATCTACACCAATCTTCTTTTTGAAGATCCATTTGCATCCTACGGGTTTTACCCCATCTGGAGCAATGTCCAAAGTCCATACTTTGTTAGTGTACATGGACTCCATTTCGGTCCGCATTGCATCCAGCCATTTTACCGAGTCACCGCTCTGAATGGCTTGCTAGAAGCTAGTAGGCTCATCATAGTCAATAGTGCAATCCTCTCTATCCCCGTCTATGAGAAAACCGTAGTATCTCTCGGGCGGATGAGACTGCCTACTACTCTTGAGGAGTGGTGTCGGGATGTCCCTTTCTTCTGAAGCCTCAGGTTCCACCATACTTTCAGTAGTAGTTTGTCGTTCTGGAATTTCTTCCAGTTCTATTTCGCTCCCACTTGTTTCCTTTTCTAAAAACTGATGTTCTAGAAAATGGGCATTACGAGAAACAAAAACCTTTTGTTTCTCTGCGTAATAGAAAAAATACCCCCTGGAGTTCTTTGGGTATCCCACAAACTTACATAGTACTGAGCGTGCCTCGAGCTTGTCCACATGCTGCTTTTTAACAAAAGCTGGACATCCCCATGCCTTCAGGTACTGAAGACAGGGTTTCTTCCCGCTCCACATCTGATATGGTGTGGTAGGCACAGTTTTGGTTGGAACCTTGTTCAAAAGATATGCAGCTGATTCTAGCGCATATCCCCAGAAAAATCGCGGTAACTCAGCCTTACTCATCATGGAACGAACCATATCCAATAGGGTTCGATTCCTCCTTTCTGATACACCGTTGTGTTGTGGTGTGTATGGAGGAGTAAGCTGAGAGAGAATACCATTCTCTTTTAAGTAACCCAGGAACTCGGCACTTAAGTATTCACCACCTCGATCAGATCTCAGTGTTTTTATACTCTTGCCTGTTTGTATTTCCACTTCATTCTTGTATTCTTGGAATTTCTCAAAGGCCTCGGATTTATGCTTCATTAAGAAGACATATCCATACCTAGAGAAATCATCCGTAAAAGTAATGAAGTAGGAATAACCACCTCGCGCATGTGTAGACATTGGACCGCACACGTCACTGTGTACGAGTCCCAAGAGCTCGCTTGCTCTTACTCCGTGTCCAGTAAACGGAGTTTTTGTCATCTTTCCTATGAGACAAGATTCACAAGTAGCATAAGATTGATATTCGAACGGATTCAAATATCCTTCTCTATGTAACTTAGTCAACCTTCTCTCATTGATGTGACCTAGTCTACAATACCATAAGAAAGCCTGATTTATTTCCGGAGACTTTCTTTTAAGTGTTTTCTGGACATTGAAAACCTGAGCTTGATTTAATACGTATATTGCATTTTGTAATGTACCTGACCCAATCATAACTTGATTTAGGTGGATGTGAACCACATCGCTTATAAAAGTAAAATCATATCCTTCCTTAGAAAGTAAGGATACAGATATGATATTACAAGTTGTACATGGTACATAAAAACAGTTACGCAGAATCAATATCTGCCCAGTTGTCAGTCCAAAATGATATTCCCCTACGGATTCAGCGTCCATGCTCATTCCGTTAGCAACTGTGAGGGTCATAACACCTATCCTGATAACCCTACGATTTCTCAGAGCCTGTAATGAATTACAGATGTGAGATCCTGACCCGGTATCCAATACTCAGGAAGTAGAGTTAGCTGATATACAGTTCTCTATCACAAACACACTTGAGGCTGAAGCCACAACATGCTTCGAATCCTAGCTACTGGCTTTGCTAGCCCTGCAATCATTCTGTCAATGTTCATTCCTGTAACAATAGGAACGTCCCCCTTTTACTATATCCAGTCCCGAAACTTTTGCCCTTCTCTTTCCTTCTACTTCCCTGGTTTCCTTAAGGGTAGGAGGCAGAGACTGTAGAATCAAGTCAGTATCTGACTTGTTTCCCAACGCGGTCTCCAGGTCCTGGAGCTCATCAATACAGCTAGTCATTGTAAGGACGTTGTCCCCTACAGATGACCCGTCAGCCAACCTCGCTTGAATTAATTCGTTCGAGGTCTCATATCTTGCGATATGAGATTGCTCTCCATATAAATCTTTGTTATGGAGAAAGATGGAAAATAAGTCCATCTTCTCGTGCTGCTTCTGGTATAGACCATCAACTGAAGCTAACACGAGACGCTTAGCTTTCGCTTTATCTTTTTCGCTTGTCTGACGGATATCCATATCCGTGACAATGGAAACTGGACCTGGGACGGCGGGATCTTGAGTAGTAATAGGGTGGTCCAGCTTGTCATAAGCAATGGACATCTGGACAGACTTTTGCCACTCATATAAGTAAGATTCAGTCAATTTATTATCTAGATGTAACCTAGTCGTGGTCATAAGGTCGCTGCAATTTAAGAGAGAGAAGAAAATACTATTAGCATGATGCTCTTGCAAGTTTAGAGTGGTTTAATTTATCTAAACAGGATGGCTCCCACTGTTTCTCGAATCCTTCCTCAAACCATAAAAGAAGAATTAGCCAGGACTATTCTCACCGTACAATTCTTGCTTAACCGTTCAGCTAGGTCAGTGTCGATACTTCGAGGGAGGTTTTCCAACGCTTTCGCGAAGTTCCTTAATTAAATAACCTCTTTTCTCTGGGGGCGTAACCCCGCTGACACCTTTCTAGGCACCTACTTGGTTTATAGCATTGATCGTTAAGTGACGAATCTCCTGATAAGTAGTATATACTCACAGTAGGATCGGGATCCAAAATATCATCGTATGATAATATTGAAGGAATCCTACCAACATTCATCAAACTCCAAAATGGTATGCTCTCTCTGCAAATTTCAGTTTCTTTAGAAATTCCCGATATATATTTTTGCCCCATGCTCTTATGACCTTGACGAAGGCCAACATATCATAAGTCGCATGTCAAGTTCTACCCGTCATTGTCCAGGTTAATTTGAACCCATCCGTACATACCCTTGACGAAGGCCAAAATAGTAGTACGACTGTCCCAAACCAACGCATCTATCTATGCTACAGATAAATATCCAGCAGCTACCAATCACTATGCCTTGGCGAAGGTCAAAATACATAGCTTGAATACTACTGAATATTTAACTGAAATGACGGAGGGCTACGACTGGTTTTGGCAAAACCGTTAACGTAGTGAACTTGATATAATCGAAGGAACCTGATACTTTTTAAAAGGAGTGGTTAAAGCTCCGCAATTTAAAAAATCTGATCTTTTAAAATAACTTAGTGGTTTCTTTTAAATTTATTCCAACGATTAAACTTAGGTTTATTTTCTTTGCATTATAATAATGTGTCTCATCATTTATCTTATCATTGCAGAAAATAACGAAAATACCACGTCCTCTTATGCCATCCGCATTTGCCACGGGGTCCCGTCATCACCCGTTAGGTTACTTAACTAACGACAGAGCGGGGGCTGGGCTAGCGCGGGTGTAAAACATAAGTGACGTCTAATAGCTATCATATATAGATATTGTACATTCGTCAGACGCAAGAATAAGCATTCCAGATCACAGATGAACTTTATTGGATATACTAGCAATCTGCATTTGCTTTGAGCCTGCAATAAAAGACGGATTACACAGTTGTGATGAATAGCCATTACCCCACCCTAGACCCCTACGGGTACGGCAAACTACCCGCCAAGTACCCGAAGTGAAGCGGTCTCCCTCAACAAAGTGAGTAGGCCACTAAACACTTCAAAGTACCCGGTAGTTTGTGCACCCCACCTTGGGTCTGTCCTAGGAGCAAAAAACAGTAAAAAAGAAATAATACAACGGTGGCTACAACCGCAACCTGGATGTGTCCCGCAAAAGAATATTACATCACATTACATTTACATCGAATGAATGAATATTAAACCCATCTCAAACCCCGGCTAATCATCACAACATTCCAATCAAGTCCATATACACAAACAGTAAACATTACAGAAATGTGCAACCCCCTGCCAACCGACATACTAGCAGTTAGGGGAGGTTTACGAACACATTAAACATTACAGATAAAAACCCAATCAGCAAATATCTTAGAACATCGATCGATTACCATATTCCGTGTTTACCCCAAAAGCAAACCAGCAAAGAAGCAATCTGGGTAGAAACAGAACATACAGGAAAACAAAAAACCAGAAATTATGAATTACTGTGAAACTCCGAGTCAACTCGGCGTTTACTCGGCGGCGGATCCGCGGCATAAGCACTCTATTGCCACGGATCCGCGGCCGTTTTGCCGAGTTACTGGCTCGTATTTTCCCAGTATTCATTAATTTCCCTGCAGTGAATTTTAAGGTATGTCAAATATTTTTTCAGAAACTTTTAAAATTAACAGAAACTGAAAAGGGGTTAGGGTTTTGTTTTCGTGTTTTCCGTCGATCGAACTTCTAATTAGTTGCTAACAAGCTAGTAATGGTTTAGTTGGCTCTGATGCCACTGTAAGTCCATGTCACGCACCCCACGAACTTGCGAGGAGGCGGAATATATGAAAAACGATTATCAAAGCTTCGTAACACGGACTTGAGCGCATGAATCGTATCTAAACCGTTACTAGCAAACTACGAAAGGTTTAACTACTCGGATTCGAAGTTATACCTCACGTTATATGTCCTTCGGGTCTTCATCGCGGTCCTCCACTCCTCGTAGGCTCCTTGGAACATCGGCACCTCAACG